>CM057103.1:21894375-22495000 GCA_029959045.1 Taenioides sp. WSHXM2023 | reverse complement strand
CCACCTGACAGAATTACAAGTCAGATCTGTGGAGAGGCTTTTTCCAAGGCTATAAAACTTGTGTAAGAAAAGATATGTTAACATTCTAAGCAAAGCAATAACATCTTCACCAGAAAATGAACATTTAGGCTGTGTTCTTTTCTCAATCTGAAAACACTCTGGTATTAACAAGTTAAACGAAAACAACTGGACTTTGAGTTTCCGAAGGCAACTTTTGCTACCAACCAGATAGCTTCAGGTTGGATAATTTCAGTCCTAGAATTGCCTTTCTCGACTGAAGAAAAAATAAAAGTTAGATCCTGACTTGAAAACAAAACAAAGTGGAACAGAGAATTTTGAGCATTGAGATGTAGACAGACTAATAATGAAGAACATGTGTGAATGAAACAAAACACAACTCCAGGTCTGTTTTTGAGAAGGTAACAACATTATAAAATGGCTTAACGAAGAATACATTTTGCATAATAAAGGACTTTTAAGACAAACAATTATACTGTGATGCAAGTTTAATAAAAATATGGGCCTCAACGCTGTACCATGCTTGAATTTCACCGCTTTAAGATTTCGGTGAGCCCCTGATGCCACAAGCCAAAGACTGTAGACTTAAATAGAGAAACTAAATTAGACGGTATAGCAAAAACGATAGCAAGAGACCGGTATCAAATGAGACATAATTATAAAAATAAATGTATATGTACAAGTCAAAAATAAGTAATAAAATATAAAATAAACTATAAAATCACAGCTACAAGAGACAAGAACGACAGTGCAAATAATATACTGATTGACAGGGCCTAAGGTTATCCGTTACTTAAGATTGAGTTGTTGTACAGTTGTAGGGAGTATTATCTGTTACATAAGGCTGAGTTGTTGTACATTGTAGGGAGTATTATAGTATGAATGTAGTCCTGTATCTCTCACTGTTTGAGCAGAGCTGTAGGAGCCTGTTGGAGAATGAGCTCCTCTGTCCCTCTATAGTCTGGTGCAGTGGGTAAGTTGTTGTACAGTTGTAGGGAGTATTATCTCCTCTGTCCCTCTATAGTCTGGTGCAGTGGGTGAGTTGTTGTACAGTTGTAGGGAGTATTATCTCCTCTGTCCCTCTATAGTCTGGTGCAGTGGGTGAGTTGTTGTGCAGTTGTAGGGAGTATTATCTCCTCTGTCCCTCTATAGTCTGGTGCAGTGGGTGAGCAGGAGTGTCCATGAGGGAGAGCAGTTTGTCCAGTGTCCTCCTGTCCCTCACTGTCAGTTTGTCAAATATATAAATGGACATACAGTAGCTAACCTGCTAGCCGCTGTGTTCCAAATAGGAAATGAGCATGGGGGCGCTTCTGGCTCAATCGACTCCGGCTCTAATTCACTTGTATTGAAAACACATCTCCCCTCTCTTAAGAGTCATAATTGGCGCTGAAGCTCCAGTCATGAGTCCCAGCAGGCTCCTCCATTGTCATGTTAAAGAGCCTCTAATAGTGCGAGTTAAATCTATAGGCATTCCATCAGTGCTATAGTGTGCTCTTAATGGCTGCTGTGGTTATGGTATCACATGGCGTCTTTAATTATGCGCGAAATCTGCTGTGGTTTTCAAAAGATGGTCGACAGAAATTAGGAAAAACTGTAAGGAGCGACGCAAGAAACAAAAAAGTTCAGATCATTTCATATTATCAACGTAAAGCTGTTGTCACTTGTAGAGTTTCTCAAAGTGGGAAGAGGAACCGAAACTTTTACTCCAGTAATAGTAAAATATGTAGAAGGAAAAATAAAACTCTTATGTCTGAATACTACGCCAAAAGACGCATTTTATTAAGTCAGTCTGTTCCTTTCAGATTGTTAATGCAAGCTGCTGTTGACATTTTGCAGCTGGGGGTGTGATGCCAACTGTAAGCATTGCTCTGTCTGAAGTGCTGTTACACAAATTAGACTTTTATCCAAGATTTAATTGAATACACGCTGACCGGAAAGAGCTGACTTAGCTGGAACTAAAGCAGGTGAGCTGATTTGCGCCGTGAAACAAGTCAAATTACAGTCGCACGCTAGCGCCAGCCAACAGTTTATCAGTTAGTCTCTTACCTTTTTTTTTTTTTTTGTTGAAAATTAAACCCCTAAACAGGACCATGAACGCTTGTATTGATCACAGATTCCTGAAAATATGAGGTTTAAATCCATTTTGTATTTTTCCTTGAGTTTTCAGACTATCTAAACACGTTTTTGTGGCAGTGTTTGCTAATGTGTGCATTGTGTCACCATGGAAACTGCTAAATATTCCACCATGCACATGCTTGTAGAACACCCCCCATTACTGTCAGTCAGTCAGTCAGTCAGTCAGTAGCCAACGCACCTGGGGACCCATCTCCAGATCTTGGGCAAGGTCCAAGGTCTGGACTACCTAACCGTGGGTTTCAGAATCATTAAAAGGATCGTTGTCATAGCAATTAACAATTCATAGCAAAATATTACATCCTGTGAATGGTCAGCCGTCCTTGAAATGGCACGACATAACAGGAGACTGAAACTCATGAATATCATAACCGTATGTTTTATTTCTTTCTTTCATAATCGTTTTTGCGTGGTCACTTGGCTGTGTGACAAATTGATTAACCAAGCAGAAAATATGAAAATACTTTTCTTTCTTTATGAAGTCAGTGTCATGGTATTTAATTTAAATGTCCGGTATTACACAAAATTGACGTTAGTGAACTTTAAGCCATGTTATAATGTTGTTACCTCCTCAAAAACACACCAGGAGTTGGGTTTTGTGTTTTGTTTCATTCACACATGTTTGAGTAACACTTTATTATTAGTCTGTCTACTTCACCAAAGCTCAAAATGCTCTGTTCCACCTTATGATGTCATGCCGTGGTAGTTTTCACGTTAACAGCTACTTTTTGGTTCAGTGGAGATTGTGAATCCCAGGGGTGAAATGATCCAGATGATTCTCGTGAAGGTGTGTGGAGTTTGAATAATGCGGAGTGTATGGAGTTTAAATAATGGAGCTTGAACGATATCAACAAAATCATTCATTTTAATAAATGATCAGAGTGAGGCATCTTCAACTTTGTGGATCGTTATTGGATTGTTTCCTCTCTGTAATAATCAAGCCAGTACCACAGCAAAAGTGAGGTCTGAAAGTGGCTCTTAAACATGTGAATGTGCTCTAAACGTTTGAACCATGGAAAACTTTTTTTGTGAGTATTTGCAGGTTCAGATGCACTTTGTTAGAGGCCACAAATGTAATGTGAACTTGTGTTAGATAACTAATGCACAGTGTAGTGTAGTAAATGCTTTTTTTCTGTATGTGTATATTTGTTTGTTTTTTTATTATTTGGCTGGTTGTTTTAACTTCACATGTGTTGTGAGTAGAAATAGACCGATATATTGGCTGGCTGATATATCTGGCCAATATTTGGACTTAAATCTCCAGCACAAGCTGCTTCTTCAGTTCAGAACTGAAGAAGCAGCTTGGATGAGCTGCGAAACGTATTCGACCAAATAAACTCTGTCCAGTTGACAAATTAAATTTCTCCTTTTGCTATGGATTCTACCTGGACGACTGAGGGATTCTACACACAGCTCTCTTAAAGGTTTGTGGTAAAAAAAGAGCTGTTGTTCAGTTTACAGTCAATTTAAATTACTGAGTTTAGGGAAAATAATCAGAAACAGCCCATATCGGTCCAACATACCGACCCAAAAAGTTGCTCTGGATTCTAAACAATCGGCATCGGCATCAGCCATGGAAAAAAAAACAACAACAACATATCAGTCGATTTCTAGTTGTGAGGACAACACCTAAGCTGAAGTGTTTTAGGACGTGGACAGGGCAGTGCATGAAACTGACACAGGAAACATGTTCATGAGTGTTTTCTGTGTATGACTGCACCAGGCAGTTTCACTTCAGCTGTATCTGGGTAAAATGGAGACAAAATGTCATTCCTGACCTTTTAAGTTTCAAACAACTAATCAGTTAATCAGAATTGTTTTTTTATATGTATTAATTTTAATCAATCACAATTTTGGTTTTGATTTGTTTCAGTACATCTGGTTTATTAATCCGTCTCCATCTCCAGTGCCCTGTTCCACCTTGTGATGGTTTTCAAGTAAACGGCTACCTTTTACCTTTTGTTCTGTAGAGAATGGGAATTCCAGGGCTGAAATAATAATTCTAGTGAAGGTGAATGGAGAAGAACTCTAAATATGCAGGGTTTGTGTGTTAAACATGTGTGAAAGAAACAAAACACATATAGGCCCTTTAAACTGTACTTCTAGCTGAACTAAATGCTAACCACTCTGAGCAATATCCAATAACAATACGCTTTCATCATGTTATGCAATACACTAAAAGCCATCTACCATTCCTCACATATTTGACACTTCCTTGTAAATTGAACGCACGGGCCCATTAAAAACCCATAGAGCTCCACGCCGCTCGTTATAATTCATATCACTTAATGTCCTGGTCCACATTAAACGACATATTTCTCACGTGCCTCCCAGTGATTTTTCTTTCATTGACAAGTCTATGCTCCAGCCATAAATTACCATGTCATTGTTTGCCACGAACGTCAAAATTCCACCCATGTTTCGATCCGTCTTCGAGCCTATTCCCCATTGCGAGGGGCTCATTTGAATGGCCTTTGCTGATGCGCTGGAAACCCAACTCCTACAGACACCTTCTGCATCATTAATGTTATCTAATAAAGTCAGGCCTGGTAACTGGAGGCGGATTGATTGAGTTAGTCGCCTTAATCTACTCATGAATAAGTAAAGAGGCCGTATATATTGCGGTAGGTGACAGCGACGAATAAAGAAGGAGTAGGTGGGTACCCCTGCCGTGTATGGTGGCGTGGCTTTTGGCTGATCCCACGTTTGGTATTCTTCATGTTTTTTGGATTTTACTGGATTATTTAAAGGCCCTGTATGTGCTTTTTTTTTTTTTTTTTTTTTTTCATGTATTTGAGCAAAATGTGTCTTGCCCTAGTACAGATATATTGTATAAGCAGCTCTTGAGGTCAAAATAAGTCTGTGTGTACCGTCTGCATCTAATTATGGAGTAGTTTAATGTACACTAGTCAGAAAGTGCTTTAGCATGCTAGTTGTTAGCTTTACTGTGATGGCACAACTCTGCTCTGGCCTCTGAGTATTGAAAATTGCTTATAAATTTATTGCTGTGAATAACTGTTGAGAATGCGTAAGGTATTTAAGCGTCTTTTCCAATGGCATGGTTCTCTTGGGGCCTTGTTTGGTGCGCCTCCCTCCAGCCCAGCTGTGTTTCTGGGCCCAGAGGCAAAGCTCTGCTCTGTGAGATACTGATAGAACTCATGTTTTCTTAATAAATCAAATCTAAATTATATTTGAATATACTGTAATTATAAGGTTGATCTCAGAAATGTATGAAAAGACCTTGAGTTTGTTGCACTGTGAGACGAGGATAAAGTTAAAGCTTGTGTAAACACAAAACTACTTCTGATTTATCACATTTCTGCGTTTATTTCACTTCTCTGCGCATCTAGGCTGTGTTTTAGTCTCTTTATGGAATGCAATGATTCATGTTTGATGTAAATATGATATTTTCAATCTTTTATACGAGAGTGCTGTGCATCCATAAACAGGAAACAGCTGTTACATTTGTGCTTTGGAGCATATCGACAGGTGACAGGTGCCCTTACTGGAAATATGACTGTTTGTCACAAGATCAAGTCAATGTTTGATGAAAGATTTGTATTTTTTCATGTTTTGTGCTGTCTTGAGTCTGAGTCTGGGAGCTAGTCCCCTCCAGGCTCTGCTTCGGACCCCTCAAACAGGGGGCTCAAGTTCACTTTAGACAGATACCGATGTGGTCCAAAGTGAATCAGTGTAAACGAGGTTTAAGGAATAACTTGGACATGAACTAGTTCTCTTTTTCACATTTTAAAACCCGGTACAGCACCTTTAAAGCCTTACAGTGTAACTTTTTCAACAGAAAATAGACTAGAATAAAATGCTTCAGAGTAACTTGGCCTGAAAAAGTGCCTCCATCTTCTTGTTGCCATGGAATTGTTGTTCCTTTGACCATATCTATGGTCAATGTTCAAGTATGGTTTTCACTTTTTATTTTCATGTGTGGCTTTAAATTTCATGTTAAACCCTTGAAACTCAGCTTTTTTAACAGTAATTTTGTTCAAAGGAAACATATCTGAAGATTGTAGTACATTTGTAAGCGGTTGTTCCCTTATCAAAAACTCACTTAGTGCAACAGATAAACTTCACTTTGAACATTTCTCAACAGTATTTTCATTCACTTCTCCAACACAAACTGTTACTGCAGTGAAATTATTCTGTTTCAGTTACTAATTTTTGTACTAAATGGGATTGTATTTGAATTCTGCCTGTAACTGAACAAAGTGGCTACTGTAGCACAGTCTGAAGTAAAAAAGACGACGAGATTGCACTCACTTACGTGTGTGTTAGATTTTAATGGCCTGTCCTTTGGACTTTTCTCTCTCTCCATCCCTAACACCCCCCCCTTTCCCTAACCCCTCCTTCTCTCTCTCTCTCTCTCTCTCTCTCTCTCTCTCTCTCTCTCTCTCTCTCTCTCTCTCCCCTCTTTCCCTAACCCCTCCTTCTCTCTCTCTCTCTCTCTCTCTCCCCTCTTTCCCTAACCCCTCCTTCTCTCTCTCTCTCTCTCTCCCCTCTTTCCCTAACCCCTCCTTCTCTCTCTCTCTCTCTCTCTCTCTCTCTCTCTCTCTCTCTCTCTCTCTCTCCCTCCCTCCCCTCTTTCCCTAACCCCTCCTTCTCTCTCTCTCTCTCCCCTCTTTCCCTAACCCCTCCTTCTCTCTCTCTCCCCTCTTTCCCTAACCCCTCCTTCTCTCTCTCTCCCCTCTTTCCCTAACCCCTCCTTCTCTCTCTCTCCCCTCTTTCCCTAACCCCTCCTTCTCTCTTTCTCCCCTCTTTCCCTAACCCCTCCTTCTCTCTCTCTCTCTCTCCCCTCTTTCCCTAACCCCTCCTTCTCTCTCTCTCTCTCTCTCTCCCCTCTTTCCCTAACCCCTCCTTCTCTCTCTCTCTCTCTCTCTCTCTCTCTCTCCCCTCTTTCCCTAACCCCTCCTTCTCTCTCTCTCTCTCTCTCTCTCTCCTCCCGTCCTGACCCCTCCTTCTCTCAGACCTCTTCTTTGCTCTCTCTCCCACTCTCCCCTCTTCCTCCTTCTGTTTCTCTCTCCTCCCCTTTCTCTAACCCCTCCTTCTCTCTCTCTCTCACTGTCTTTCCTTCCTCTTTCCCTAACCCATCCTCCTCTCTTTGTCTCTCTCTCACCTATCTTTTTTTTTTTTTCACCCCTTCTGCTCTCTTCTCTGTTTAACTCCAACCTTTCTCTCTCCCTCTTCCTCTCTATCTACCCTTAATTAAAGGTCCTGTATTACACAAAATTAATTCTTGTGAGCTTTAAGTCATGTTATAATGTTGTTACCTCCTCAAAAACAAACCTGGAGTGTTGTATTTATTTATTTATTTTTTTTCATGCTTTTCCTTAATCCTTTATTATTATTCTGTCTACATATCCAAAACTCAAAATGCTCTGTTCCACCTTGTGATGTCATTTAGCGGTATTTTTCAAGTTAAAAGCTACGTTTTACCTTTAGTTCAGTATAGATTGGCAATTCCATAGCTGAAATCATCTAAATGATTCAAGTGAAGGTGTATAGAGTTTAAAAACACGGTGGAGCACTTCCTGTATTACAACATTAACATTATAACATCGATCAGCAAACAAACTAAACATTTTACCACCTAACCCTTTTGTACTCCCATTCCTACTTTTTACATTTCTACCTCAGCCGAACGTCACTTTCTATTTCTCGTTCTCCCCCTGCCTCCGCTTCCCTCGCTCGTGTAGTTTTATTTAAAATGGCATCGGGATTTGTTTTTGTCCTTTCTAAAGGTGTCCTGTCATCTGCATAGCCAGCTCCCGGTCTGCATGATAACCCATTCTAATTTCAAGCATCACAGTGTTTTGACTCTGCAACGTTCATGAATAATACTTTATAGTTTTGTTTTTATTTAATTTTTTTCTCCATATAGCTTTTTGTTGCCTGGTAGAGAAAAAACAGGGCTGAAAAAAGCTGTAAACTCAGCCGAAATTGAGGGAGTTTGATACAAAACAAAACTAGAGTGGGGAAGCTCGCTAAAGTGTTCTGAATAGTAACTAACAATAGGGCAGAAAGAGGAAATGGTTGTGGCATTGTTTCGCGTCAGATGCTAATCGCGTCACATGAGAATTGTGGGAGTTTTTGGTGATACAGAGTGTGGTGCTGGTGTTGCTCTGATTTATAAATGCAAAATATTTGGAAAATTTGCAGAGGCGCAAAATATTGGTAGATTTTATTCATCAAAATCCGTGGGTATTTTGTTCTTAGCGTCCTAATTATTCACTGTAATGAGTTTATGAGCACATTTCCCAACTTTTAGAGGCCAGAGCAGAGTTTTGCAGTCACACCACTGCTAAATACAACTAGCATGCTAACAGTGCACCAGCCAAAATATCTACCACCAGAAATTGACTCTTTTTATAATGTTGTTTCCTCATCACAAACTCAAACACATACCTGGAGCTGTGTTTTGTTTCATTCACACGTTGTGTTTTACACTCAAATCCCACACATTTAGTTTTTCTTTCAAACGGAAACACTCAGTTCCACCTTTGATGTGTCATGTGGTAATACAGGAAGTGCTCCATTGTGTTTCTTTAATCTAAATACACCTTCTCTAGAATCATTTGGATAATTTCATCCCTGTACTGATCTAAATGTAAAATGTAGCTGTTAATTTGAAAACTACAGCTTCATGACATCACAAAGTGGAACAATTTGAGCTTTGGAGATGTAGACAGACTAATGATGCAGGATTACGCAAACACAAAACACAACTCCAGGTTTGTTTTTGACGAGATGACAACATTATAACATGGCTTTAAGCTCACAAGACTCAGTTTTGCGTAATAAAGGACCTTTTAAGCGATATTACCATCCGTGACCATGGTCTTCATAAGTCGTGATTACATCTGTGGAGCCATTTGAAAAGCTTGGATCTGATCGGTCTGTCAGGAGCAGAGAAGGCGTCTGCGATCTCCATGATTGGGTTGCCCGCGGTGAGACAGTGGTGGTATTTGGTTGGCATTTGGATCATCAGACAGCTGCCGGGGTCCGTGCTCTCCTCTGTGGACTTCCAGGCTCCTCCAGACCCAGTTCAGATGTGTTGATGTGCACTTTTCTGGTGGAGACAAGCTGGCGACACGTAAAGACGTAGTTACTGGTCAGATCTGTGCAGAGGTCAGATCTAACTACAAAACAGACACGCTTAATGCCGTACTGTAAGCAAAGAGAAAACATCTTCAGGACTAGTAGGTGACATACCCTTCACTACTTTTTACTGGCAAAGACCAGAAAGTACTTTTTTGTTAGCATTACTGTTAGGAATGCAACGATACTGGTACTAGTATTGAATATTGTTGTCAATCCAGGAAACTTTGCTGGATCGAGTATCGGTTCCATGATATCGGTTCAGCCAATATCCTGGTTGGGCCTTTTAACTTGATGTAATGAGACTATTTACTGACTGATATAGGCCCAGGACGTTTCATAATGTTTCAAAACGTCATAAACTTTTACTCATACAAAGCCGTTCAGTACATAACACAATTTAATCAGTTTTGTATAAGTTCAAAGGCATCGTGGAGCCTAAAAACCTACATGCAAACTAAATAATATCCATAACGTGGTTGTTTTAAGTCCAAAAAGCACGTTTAAAATGCAAGATTCAGCAAAATGTTTTAATAACTTGACGGTTTATAAAGTTTCATAAACAATATTATAAAATGATTGGTCTTTCGGAAAGTCTATGGGAAAAATGAATCAGAAATGTACTTCCTGCATTAAAGGGCCCATATTAAACTATTTTCTGACCTTTGTTGTAATGTTGTTTCCTCATCATATACATAATTGGAGTTGTGTTTTGTTTCACTCACACATGTTTAACACACAAACCTGCATGTTTAGGCTGAGTTCTTCTCTTGAACAGAAAACACTCTGTTCCACCTTATGATGTCATGCGGTAATACAGGAAGTGCGCCGCTGTGTTTTTAAACTCCGTACAACTTCACTAGAATCATTTGGATAATTTCAGCCCAGGAATTGCCGATCTTTACTGAACTAAAAGTAAAAATGTAGCTCTTAACTTGAAAACTACTGCTTCAGAATAATAAAGGATTACTCAAACATGTGTGAATAAAAAAAAGACAACTCCAGATATGTTTTTGAGGAGGTAACAATATTCTAACATGACTAAAATCTCACAGGAGTCAATTTTGCGTAATATAGGACCTTTAAAGATGCTTGGAATGCATAAGGTAAGTGAGGATTAACTACTAAAAAGTCAGCTCCTCTTTATAGTCTGTATAGGTGATTATTCGTGCTTTGATAGACCCGTGTTTTTCAGTCTGCAGGGAGAGTATACAGCCCTCGGTGACGCTATAGGACCCTCCTTCACCTGTATTCTCAATAGCACGTCCACGCTTTTGTAAAGGGCACAAGCTCCAGGCAAAGAGAGGGCTTTCGGTCATCTCTCTCCCTCTCATCCTTTTGCAAGGCCATTATTATCGCTATGGTAAGACCGAGTGTCTGTCTAGTGATTGCGGGAGCCAATCAGAGGGCTGCGAGCGGGGCCCGTTTCCATGGCGATGAAAAGTGGGCCGACCGAACGCGGTAAGGACGCCGAGATTTAGATTGAGCGGTCTGCAGCCCGTTCTCCCTCCGCGCTGCTTTCACCTGTTTCACTCTGGATGATGATTGTGGCGGAGAGGGTTGAGAGCAGGGCTGAAACAGAGCTGGACCAGGACCAGGACTAAACTAGGACTAAAGCGGAATTTAACCAAGACTGAACCAGAACTGAACCAGGGCTAAACAGGAACTTAACCAAGACTGAACCAGAACTGAACCAGGACTAGAGCGGAATTTAACCAAGACTGAATCAGAACTGAACCAGGGCTAAATCGGGACTGAACCAGGACTAGATCAAGACTAAAGCGGAATTTAACCAAGCCTGAACCAGTATTAAACCAGGGCTAAAGAGGAACTTAACCAAGACTGAACCAGAACTGAACCAGGACTAAAGAGGAACTTAACCAAGACTGAACCAGAACTGAACCAGGACTAAAGAGGAACTTAACCAAGACTGAACCAGAACTGAACCAGGGCTAAATCAGGACTGAACCAGGACTAGACCAAGGCATAACCAGGGCTTAACCAGGACTGAACCAGGACTAAAGCGGAACTTAATCAGGACTGAACCAGGACTAAAGCGGAACTTGATCAACACAGAACCAGGACTGAACCAGGGCTAAACCAGGACTGAACCAGGATTAGACCAAGGCATAACCAGGACTTAACCAGGACTGAACCAGGACTAAAGCAGAACTTAACCAGGACTGAACCAGGACTGAACCAGGGCTAAATCAGGACTGAATCAGGAGTGAACCAGGGCTAAACCAGGACTGAACCAGGACTAGACCAAGGCGTAACCAGGGCTTAACCAGGACTAAAGAGGAGCTAAACCAGGACTAAACCTTTTTGCATGTGAACAAGTGGATCGTTATACACTGACTGGCCGGATTAAATATTATACTCTACTACTACTACTACTACTACTACTACTACCGTTGCTGCTTCTACCACTGCTACTACTATACTGCTAGTGTCTCGGTGCAGATAGCGATGAGGCCAGCTGTGGTCCTTCATCCTCCTCTTCTTCTTCATCCTCCTCCTCCTGTGGCCATAAAGCTAGCTGAGCCATAGAGCCAGATGCCCCGGTCGTTGCGGTGGTGTGATGAAGCTGAAATCTTCTGGCCGGATTGCAACAAGTCAACATAGAAAATATTTAAGCTTTAAAGCGACAGTCATGTGGATCCAACTATAAAGTCACAAGTGTATCTTTTAGACGTTCAAAAGTAGTTTTAAAAGACTGCAAATAAGTGATTGTTGCATTTTAAAAGCATACGTTTAGCACCTGGAAAGTGGAGTCAAATGCCGGTCCCCCAACACAGTCCAATGATCTGTTCTGTGGGTCAAAATGGGACAATCGATAGTCCCGGAGAAGGCGGAAAGTGCTTGTTGGGAATTCCTGAAAATAGAGCAGCCTCTACTTCACACAGAGCAGGAGTAAAGGCAGCCTGTTCTTTTTTCTTTTTTTTTTTTTTTTGTGTTTTTAGCCAGCAAAGTATCCCCTCTTCTGTTCACCTCCCTGGAGGCGATCAGGTAGCTCACCCTCCTTCTGAAAAGTTCCATATTGCACCTTTTAATTGACCTTTTCGACCTATATCGACCTCGGTACATAACAGATGTAAATATAGGTGTATATTTTGGAGGTAAATATGTATATAGGGGTACTTTTTCTTTGTACTAGTAGGGAAGGTTTTGTGAGTTTTCTGTGCTGATTTTGATTTTGAGTGGTAGAGGGTGGAATAATATAATAACTCGCTAAGTGGCTTTCATTTTTGAAGTGCCGTAATTCCATTCTCAAACAACATAATATTCTGTATAAAGGCCGCCACACACTACAGGAGAATTTGTCCGATTTAGGCTGTGATTTGCCTCTTCCTGAGTTTGTAGAGGCGTGACCCGCGTGACCCGACTTCGAGTGCGATTTTGAAGCCGCTGCGCTCCTCGTGTGCGGTGTCACTCTGAGCTGCTCTGTCTGATCATAACCACCGAACATCAGCAACGCTACAGCAGCAGCCAATAAAACAGAGAGTCAGGACACAGAGGCGCAAGATACAAACTCTGGAAATAGCGAAAAAATAATGTGGCGACTTTTGAACTTGTCTCGTAAAGTTGTAAAACTGCAGCATTTTTATTCATATTATCTATAGAAGTTGTCCTCTGCAAATAATGACACCCATTTGTCCACAAAACAGCGCTGTTCATCCAGTTTGAAGCGTTCTTTAAAACAAAAAAGTTGACAGTATTCCGCACGTGTGTTTATGTCCATCACAGTGAAACACAGTAGCGATAGTGTTTCTACTTCCTGTGCACTTTATCGCCAATTAAAAATCATTTATCTGAAGTATTGCACCACATTTCACACATAAGAATAACAACACAGTTTTGTCTTGTATCTAAACTAGAAATGCAGTGCTCAGATCTTTGAACACTTAAGAGCCTCAAAGCGAGTGATTTTACTCTAGACAGGAAACATCGCGCTCACAGGTGTAGCCTGAGGTACGCAGCCATATCCCGCTGAAGTCTTTGCGATCGGAGATTTTAAATCTCACAAGATTCTCCTCGTGTCTGTGGTATTTGCTTTTTGTTGCACATTTAAAAATCGTTTAAGACTGAAAAATCCTGTAGTGTGTGGCGGCCTTTATTTTGTATAAGATTTTCTCTTGTTCATGTTTTAGTCAAATTATCTGCACCGTTGTAATTAGAAAGTAGCCTATCTGTAAGGCTTTGTACTATAAGAAAAAACTTTCTTATCCCCACTCCAGACTCCTCCCTGTCCTCATCCAACCCCTGTAGAATTGGATTTAGCTCGCCCGTTAGCTCACACCGTTGGCGACCTAGCTCTGACCCTGACTCCGCTTGGCTCAGTTCCGGCCTCGCTGTAACACGACTCCCGGATGTGATGGAGGACCTGATGCCCTCCCTCACAGGCAGGTGGGCTATTTCGGTCCCCTGGTACCGGCCTACCCTTCCGGACTGGTTTCTATGACCCGAGCGAGAGGGCACTTGTGGTTGGACTATTGATCCCCACAGGGTAAATGAATCACTCTGACCTCTAGAGGGGGGTCGGAGTACAGCGGGCTGGTCACACGGCGGTGAGGGCCCTGCGGCAGAAACGCCCAGTGCTGAAACAAAGTGATACGAGCATGGCGGCAAGGTTATGGACTCGGACTTGTTGAGAATAGTAACTAGTAGTGTTGTCACGATACAAAAATGTACTTGATTTCAATATTAAGGATTAGACTCAATCAGTACTCACTACTGATTTCAATACCACAATGATAATAAAAACTCTTTCTTTAGACAATAGAATGTCATTTTCAGCATTAAAGGTTCACTGTGTACCTTTTCGGTTGGAGATTCATCACCAGCTTGTTTCTATGGAGATGTCATTTTTGATTAATTTGAATAATGTTTTACTTTTATTACAAGAAAAAGGTAATCATCTTTATAAAGTATACTATAGACTTTTAAAGTACATTGTGTAACTTCTCTGGAGGAGTGGAATGTTTCACAGTATGGTATTAAATCTTTTTATCTTCATGGAGATCAAACCAGACCAAGGTACAGGTCAGATCTGTGGAGATGCAACCCTAGGTATTTTTGAGCTATAAAGCCACCTGTAATTGAATACATGTAAAGTAGAGCTGTTTAATGTCATACTGTGGAACATTCCAGACAGAGCATTGACATATCCATAGAAACAAGCAGGTGGAGGATCCTCAACGAAAAGTTACATAGTGTACCTTTAAGCATGAATAAATTAAACGATACAACTCAATATATGTTTTTGATGAGTTTCCAAGTGATTCCAAATCCAACATTATCCCACGCTTATTATCTCTCAAATCCGATTTTGCATAAAACCTCCGCTTTAATGCCAGAGACTGTATGTGGTAGCGTCGTATTCGTGTATGGTCTGCTCTCGGGCGCACTTTATAGTACGTGTGTGTGTGAGTGTGAGTGTGTGTGTGTGTGTGAGGACTGGCGAATGGCGTAGGATTGGCTTTTTAATCCAATCACCCTGTCGGGAGTCCTGTCACCTGGAACCACGGGGGTCACCCAAAATGGCAGGGGGCCAATCGGAGAGTGTGATCAGACAGGCAGATCCACCACCGGCTTTTACGCTACAGTAAGCTATACGTTCTGCCAGCAGTGCCTGCAGGATTTTAGAAAGGCAAAAGGCAAAAAATCAGTTTTTCATCTCGCGTTACTATGGCTGGTTTGTGTGCAGAGATGGGTCACGTTTCGATTGCACGTTTTTATTCTCCTGTCCGTTCTTATCTTAATATTTGGGTACATTTACATACATTTGCTTGAGTACTTGTTCTTACTGGAGTCATTTTTTTAACACCAGATTTTTTACTTTGACTTGGAGATAATTTAGAGTGCAACCATACTCTTAAACTTTAACTTCGCAACTTTTTGTTTGAGGGTCCGTCACCTACTTTCTTCTATGGATTTAGAGTTAAAGTGTGTATGAGGTTTTGATCATCTCAAATTTTAACTTAATTTGTTGGGAAAATACATGCTGTAAATATAAATTATAGTTTTAGACTGATTTAAGAAGGAAATTGTGAAGAAAAGTTGAAAACATGTTGAAAATTACAGGAAGTAGAGAGTCCCACATTGATGACATCACAGTAGGAAGAGTTCGATCCATAAATTAGTAGCAGTTTACGCGCTAGAAACATATTTTTCTGTTACTTAAAATTTCAACAAAATAAAGGTGTTTTGTTCTATTTTTATTTGGCCAATAGTGTGCAATATGGTTGCTAGGTAACAGCTATGGAATTCCCTAGCGTGATGTCACGATTTCCAACCAGGAAGTCAAATTTGAAACCTGGAAAAATTGCCAAACCAGGGATTTCCCCATTGTGGGACAAATAAAGGATTATCTTATCTTATCTTATCTTAAAAACGCGTACAGTTTTTAGTGAAATCTTAAATATAACAGTCTTACGTGTGTTTTAGTAAAATGTGTAGTCCAACTTGTCAAAGGCACAGCAGACTTCTCACATGATGCTACAAAAGTGTCCTAGTATTCGCAAGCTCTGTCCCAGAAATCCGAACGCGCAGTGTTTGGCGATGTTGCTTTTCAAAGATTCCGTGTTGTACATTGTTTGGGTTGGGTCTATACAACACATTGTTCCATTGTGCAGCTCTGTCTCCGGGGGCGGCCATCGTAAGTGCTTTGTCTGGAATATTGGAAATCGCTAACTCCAGTCAGATTGAGAGGAGCGGGGAAGGAGGGAAGGAGGACGGGTGGAATTAATAGTAGTTGTCGTTTAAAGGTGCACAGTGTAACTTTTTGGTTGAGGGTCCGTCACCTGCTTGTTTGTATGGATATGTCATTGCTCTGCCTGGAATGTTCCACAGTATGACATTAAATGGCTCTACTTTACATTTATTCAATTACAGGTGGTTTTATAGCTCAAGAATATCTAGAAAAACAAGTGCTCTGACTGTGAGTGGGGTCGCCTTTCCACAGATCTGACCTGTAGCTTAGTCTGGTTTGGTCCCCATGAAGATAGAAAGGTTTAATGCCATACTGTGAAACATTCCAGACAAAGCAATAACATCTCCATGGAGAAAAGCATTTGACGGACCCTCCACCAGAACAGTTACACAATGCACCTTTAAAGGTTTTACATTACACAAAATAGACTCTTGTGAGTTTTTAGCCATGTTGTAATGCTGTTTCCTCATCAAAAACATACCTAGAGTTGTGTTTTGTTTCATTCACACATGTGTGACGTGTACATCCAAGCTGCTTCTTCAGTTCTGGTCAGACGCTGGTGGACACTGCCTTTTATCTGCCTGAAGGAGGAGCCAACTACACTGAAACTACTCTGAAACTAACACACCTACTTGTTTACAGTTTCTATTTGGACTATTGAACTGCAGTGTGGACTGTACCTGTCTCATATTAGCTTAATCGTTCAGGCCCAGGGCAGCTGCCAAACATCTTCAATCAAAAACCTTTGGTCCAGTTGACAGAATAGAATTTTTCTTTTGCCATGGATCCTACCTGGACGACTGAGGGATTACACTGACATCTTTCCACGCAGTTATTGAGTAGCAATTTTATTTTTTCATTCGTACCAAAATAACTACGCGACGCTGCCGAATCCTACGCGTATCACTGATTAAGAGAATAAGTAGGACACCAAAGTAAGTACATAGGAGTGGGTGCGTACCGGTGGAGGTAAAAACCGAGGTAGATTGGAGCAGTGACGTTTTACTGGAATGAATCACTGAAAACACAACTCAGAGGCTAAATCAGAAGGGAAACAACTATAGAATATATAATAGGTCCACTTTAAAAAGTCACTTTCGCATATAAAACCATGTATTTAGCGCCTAAAAGCTATATTCAAATTCCATATCAGCACTTCTACTTTTACCGCAGTGGCAGTACTTTTAAAATGATAAATCTTCGGTACAGAGGTATACCCTGGACTTGTGTTTGTGCGTGGACTCTGTTGGATGTCCGCCTCCTAATAACACCTCTTAGTGTTAAACAGTCCCTCGTGCCAGACGCATCTCAACTCTAATGTTGCTTTTATTGATTGCGTTATAAAATATATTTACAGTACTCATGTTGCAGGCGTTGCATTAAAGGTATTGCGTTCTCTGGCAAAAGCTACTTCAATATACATTTTCAGGCCCGTGAAGAGTGCAGAGGCTTGCAGCTTGGAGATACACTTAGATGAGTTAAGAAAAAACCCCCACTGTGTAATATTTCAGTTGTTGAACAGACTACTTTATAAGGTTTGTTTTACTATAGCTGGAAATGTGCTTAGAAAAACATGTATCCTTACTGTGTTCGTGCTCGCCTCTCCATAGACCTGATGTGTAGCTTGACCACATGCCTGTTTTCGTGGAGATGTTGCTTTTGCCGTGAAATTTTTATATCTCCATTGCAAGCTAACAGTTAGGACGCACGTTTTACAAGGTATTTTGAGCATTGAAAGTTACTGTATCAAAGTAATGGCTTTTGTTTGAGTTTATTTAATGGCTGAAATGTTACGCACTGGGACTTTAAAGGTGCACTGTGTAACTTTTCTGGTGGAGGGTCGGTGAAATGTTTGTCTTCATGGAGATGTTATTGCTTTTTCTGGAATGTTTCACAGTATGGTATTAAACCTTTCTAGCTTCATGGAGACCAAACCAGACTCAAGTTACAGGTCAGATCTGTGGAGAGGCGACCCTGCTCACAGTTTTTCTAGGTGTTTTTGAGCTGTGAAACTACCTGTAATTGAATAAATGTAAAGTAGAGCTGTTTAATGCATATTGTGGAACATTCCAGACAGCGCAATGACATGGAAACAAGCAGAAGACGAACCCCCAATCAAATCTGGAACCTACCTGGACCGCTGAGGGATTACGCAGATATAAGACCACATGGGAATATAAAAGAAATTACCACGATTTAATGTTGAAAATCACATTCTAAAGAGTGTTTTTTATCATCATCATGGTATCTGAATCTGTATTGAATATCAAGTCTATTCATTGGTTTCGAAATCAAGTTTGAAATTATAGTATCGTGACAGCACTAGCCTCAGCCTTCTATTAATTAAATTTCATTGTATTTGTAGGAAACTGGCAAGAATCCAAAAAAACCCTGACTATATAGATGATAGCCTCATCTTGACATTGAACCAGTAGTTTTCGTCCTACGATTAGCGAGTTTCATCTCTAGTGTTTTGAAAGAAGGTACATGAGTATTCTTTTGAACTGTGACGCAGTACAAGTCCCCGTGGGCCATCTTGGTTTTTGGGTTATCCGTACTTTGGGATCCCCTGACACTCAGAATACTCGCCTTGAGACATAAAACCTGGAATTTCTTGTTTCACCTTGTCCTAATTTGTGTAAAAGGGTTTTGGATGGAAGGTTAACGCAAGAACAGTGACCTCTTTTAGTGATGTCACCACTCATACGAGCTGTGATGGTGTAGGTTAGCCCTAGATTCATAGGGCAGCGATGAGACACAGTTTTCAAGAGACAAGATCACAGACTGTAAGTGGACATCGCTAACCTTCTAGTTCCAAATAGGAAGTGAGCATGGGCACGCTTTGTGCTCCATCGACTCAGGCTCCAGTTCACTTTGTATTGAAAAAATGTCACCCCTCTCTCTGTGAGCCTCATTTTGGTTTTAAAATGTTCATATTACCTGTTGTCTGAAAAATAGAAAATATATAGTTCTATTCCAGCTCAGTCCAGTGCCTATTATTGTCGGGTCCCTGGGCAAGACACTTTTTTTGTTACACAGATTGACTATGGTAAATTTTAAGTATTTGTGCCAAAAGGTATATCAAAATATCATAATAATATTGTTCTTATAATATATATTGCATGTTTTCTAATATTTTGCAGCCATATGTTTAAATGTGCATGTAAAATTTTACCCAAAAAGATTAAAATAAATGTTTTTTTTTTCCATTTGTTTTTGTATACAGCACTGAAAAACATAGAATAACATGAGTCCTTACTGTACGGACTTGCATCTCTACAAACCTCACTCTTATTTGGCCTAAAAGAGAGCCTCTTCCTGCTTGTCTCCATGGAAATATTGTTCTTTAGGTTATAAACGTCCACAGTATGACATAAGACTTATCTAACTCCATGGGGAATGTTCTGAAGTATGGCTTTAACTTCCTACCTGTACTGTTTTAAGTCATTTTTATGAGTAACTTTAATTTTATGGCATAGTCTTGATTCGATGTGGTAGCAGCTGGATGTGTCCTTGGTGTGAATTCAGACATGACTCTTCAGGCCTCTCATCTC
The DNA here is from genome assembly GCA_029959045.1 of Taenioides sp. WSHXM2023. Classification (NCBI taxonomy): domain Eukaryota; kingdom Metazoa; phylum Chordata; class Actinopteri; order Gobiiformes; family Gobiidae; genus Taenioides; species Taenioides sp. WSHXM2023. Next base: position 22,475,476 of record CM057103.1, on the reverse strand, counting down.
CACATCGCTCACTCAACCTCCGAGCACATCCTGAGTGACAATAGTGCTACAGTTACTAACATGTACTGACCACAGCCTGTTTACTACAAATTGGACGTCTGTAGTTTTGCACAGTACAATATCATCATTATTTCCATATTTTTTATCTGAATTTTATCCTGAATTTCACTGTATGCATTGAGATTGTTAAAGGTCCTATATTTTGCGAAATGAACCCTTGCGTTAAGTCATGTTATAATGTTTCCTCCTCAAAAACAGACCTGGAGTTGTGTTTTGTTTCATTTACACACATTTGACAAACAAACCCTGCATATTTAGACATTCCGTTCCGCCTTGTGATGTCACGTGGTAATACAGGAAGTGCTCCAGTGTGTGTTTAAAGCTCCACACACCTTCACCGGACTCATTTGGTTGATAAGACTTTTGAGGTAAGATAAACTTTATTGTCTCCATAGGGAAATTTGTATTTGCATCCTTCAGTTCCTCTGGCGGAATCAGGAGCACTGGAGACATCTACTGTGACTGTCGGATTTGACCTGTGGTGCATGTTTTAGGTTGATGGAGGAAACCGGAATGCCCAGAAAAGACCCGCCTAGACACAGGGAGAACATGCAAACTCCACACAGAAAGGCCTGGGCAATGCACTAACATCTATTGCAGGGTTTCAGATAACAACACAGCATTCTATAGGCCAATATTAATGAATACAGATGGGGGCAGCTAAAATTAAAATAGCTAAAATACAAAATAATGTTGTAATACAGTGAGTTCTTTGGGTTAGTTAATAATTGAAAATACCAGGTTCAACATCTGTGAATTTACCTTTGGATATTTCATGGTAAAGTACAGTGTAATCAATAGGGAAATCTGGGAGTATCATCTAGAATCTAGAATCGGAAAACCACCAATAGTGAAAGCTTCTCAAATTGATGACAAAGGTGGACTTCAACATTCACATTTTTTTTATTGAAGACCTCAGCAACTTGAGCTTTTTTTTGTTTGTTTCTTTTACAATAATCAAGATGGCGGTTACATTCACAATAAAAATGCTTTCTGCCACATTTACAGTACATTTTTTTCAAGTAATATAACATTAAAGATGCATTGTGTAAGTTTTCTGCTTGTCTCCATGATGAATATGTGTTATGACTTTGCCTGAATGTTCCACAGTCTGGCATTACACTTTTCTATAAGTTATGGGTCTGATCTGTGGAGTGGAGAAGTAAGAATGCATGCTTTTCAATGTAAAATGCAATAAAAACAAATGAAACTGGATAAATCATAAATAAAGTTGAATGATAAAGTTAAATAAAGTTGAATGCCATGCTGTGGAATATTCCTGGCAACCATAATCCAGGCAAAGTGAAAACATGCAGTAGTGTCACCTCAACCGGAAAAGTTGCGCAGTGCACCTTTAAATGCAATAAAGTTACATCGCCATGGAGACAACAGGTAGCAACAGAAAATGTACAGCGCGCTCTTAACCACTATAGAGCTAAGACAGAACCTTTTATGTGTATTTTTCTACTTCCATGTTATTCTTCTGCCTCGATCTGCTTCTTAAATCTTGTCCATTTCTTCCCAACAAAACCCTGTGGACACTTTTAGCTCGTTCATGCGTGAGACGTTAGCGTTAGCTTCCAGACGAGCGCAGATGCTAGCTCTACATTTTTAATAGCACATGAAATTTGCATGTTCTACCAGGTGTACGCAGATGTTCAGTGTTTGTTCTTGTTTACTTTGCCGTACCATTTGCGTAATGATGTGAGGATTTTCATAGAGTGGCTCCTATGGCATTAGACCCAACCCTTGGGCAAGTCAACATGGGCACTGGGGGTAACACACAAGAGAAATGCAGCCAGGGGATATTTAGAGAACTATTTAAAGACTCTAGATGCCGTTGAATGAGTATGATTGGATCGCCACACTTGGTTTTGGTTTTAAATAGCGCTGGGCATTGACGATTATTATGAAACAAGAGTTATTGTTATTGGAAATCCAAATTTTTGTACAGATCAGTATCCGTCTGGTACCCATTCCTTCTGCCAAATCTAATAAAAATCATCGTCCAATCAGATTAGTTTATTTCAGTGACGCATGTGAAACGAAGGAGCTCATTGGTCACATCGCATTCACAAATCGAATCAAATTTCTCTCATGAACTAAACACAGAATAGTGCTTCTTTTGTTGGTTCTGCAGAAATCTATGATGTTTTTCAGCTCCTCTGGTAGTTTTGTCTACCAGATTCTCTGATGAACAGACTCACAACTTCATAAAGTATTGAAGAACTGTGTATTGTGTGTTTTGAAGGAGTGTGTATTCTGTGTATTGAAGAAATGTGTATTCTGGATCCACGGCAAGGGTTATTATGCGTTTCCGATCAGATATTTAAAGGAAGTTTACAGTTTCTTGAATAGCATATGATAAGAATAAAAATCAATTAAAACTGTAATCATCCAGGGTGTGCAAAAAAATTTAGCTTTTATTTTTTGGCCATTTCGCAGCCCTAGTTGTAAGCTTGTAGTTACAGCTGTCTTAATGTGCACTGAATAAAGCAGGGGTGGACAATTATTTTCTCCATGGGGCCACATGAGAAACAGAAACTACTGTGGAGGGCCGGGCCAAAATGTTTAATTCTGCATAATATTAATGGTATTTCTTTATAAAAAGCAGTAAATATCATTGTTTTGATGTGCTGGTAAGACTGTTAAGAGCTTATGTTATGACTAAGCAATGAAAAAGTGAGGTTGCCTTACAAAAGATGTAATTAAAAATAAACAAAACACCTCTAAAATAAAAGCAATGCAGCTGAGGTAAAATTATAAAATATGTTTATTTTGTAATTCAGAGACCGGTCAGAGACAAGCAAAGGGTCATATGTGGCCCGGGAGCTGACAAATAGTCATAGTAGGACTAGTATTAAAGCTGTGCGTAAGTAAAAGTATTGGTCAATGTAAGCAGTTTTTATTCAGTCTGTTCCAGCTTCCTTCCATTTTCTTATCCAGGACTTAACCAGGTCTTAACCAGATCTTAACCAGGTCTTAACCGTCATTCTTGTTGATCTCACTTGTTCTTATGCAGTGTGGAGCCTTGTGTATCGCAGCGGAAACGTGCTCCATTGATAATCATTGTTTGATGGATTAGCATAACAACGGCGCTGCGGCTTTAACGCTAATGCTCCCTACACTGGACCCGGCTCCTGTGGGTGAGCTTGCCCGCCGAGCCGGACTTAGCTGGGATTAGCGGCAGAGGCAGGGAGCTAGCACCCAAAGGACCTCCTGTCAGCCAAGCACACGCGCGCTATTGCAGTTTCCAGTTTCACAGTCTCCAGTTTCAAAAGATGTCATAGTTTTGCTTTTGAATTGTGCAGTGATCTGGCAACCATCCTAACTTTTTGTCTTTCAGAAGCCCCGTGGATGGCTTTTATTATTATGGATTTCAACTTCCTGTTAGAAGTGACAGAACTTTACTTGAAGGGCCCAGATTACGCTATGATAATGTTGTTTCCTCATCACAAACAGACCTGGAGTTGTGTTTTGTTTCATTTACACATTTAACACACAAACCCTGCATAATTAGAGTTCTTCTCTCAGACAGAAAGCACTTTGTTCCACCTTGTGTTAATACAGGAAGTGCTCCATTGCGTTTTAAAACTCCACACGCCTTCACTGCAATTATCTGGATTAGTTCAGCACTAGAATTTCCAATCCTTACAGAACAATAGGTAAAAGACAAACTGCTCTCCATCATGGACACTCCTGCTCACCCACTGCACCAGACTATAGAGGGACAGAGGAGATAATACTCCCTACAACTGTACAACAACTCACCCACTGCACCAGACTATAGAGGGATAGAGAAGATAATACTCCCTATAACTGTACAACAACTCAGTCTTAAGTAACAGATAACCTTATGCCCCTGTCAATCAGCAGAGTATTTGCACTGTTGTTCTTGTCTCTTGTAGCTGTGATTTTATATTTTATTTTATATTTTATTACTTATTTTTACATTTTATTTTGACTTGTACATATACATTTATTTTTATAATTATGTCTCATTTGACTCCTGTCTCTTGCTCTTTTTTTGCTTTACCATCTATTTTTGTTACTCTCTGTTATTATATTATATTGTGATGTTTGAGCTGCTGTGTCCAAATAATTTCCCTTGTGGATCAATAAAGTTTGTCTAAGTCTAAGATAGACGTTAACTTGACAACTACCACCACATGACATCACAAGGTGGAACAAAGCAGATTTGGCGATATAGACTACAGTGTGAATGAAACAAAACACGACTCCAGGTCTGTTTTTGATGAGGAAACAACATTATAACATGACTTAAAACTCACAAGGTTAAAATTTGAATAATATAAGACAATTAATTGCTATGGTAACAGTCCTAATTTGTCATGATTCTGAAACCCATTATAGATTATTTAGCGTTTGATTTTTATTTTTATTTTTTTTGCACATTTTACAGTGGATACTTTTTACTTCACTACATTTGAGATCAGGTATCTGTATCTGTATCTGTACTACATCTTTTAATAGGATTGAAAAGTAAAAGTTTTTTATATTACAGTTTGAGACCTGCTGAAAATGGCTGCTGGTTTATTTTTAACATAATTTGAGCTGTTTGAGAAAACAACAACAAAAAACAAAACAAAACCCAAGAACCTTGAATCAGTTCAGTTGCTTCAATTGAACAAAATTCAGCACAAATCTGTATCACATTTGAGAGCTTCATTTGATCTGAAAATCTTCGTGAAATACCCTCTAAAGTACATTTTTAAACACGTGCTTAAATACTTTTAGTAGTAGATTTTTCATGTGATACTTTTACTTGAGCATTTTTCTTTTTGCCCTGGTATCTGTACGTTTTACTTAAGTAACATAGTTGAGTACTTCTTCCACTATTGCATTTAACATTGATTAAAAAAAAATATATAGGCACTTTTTAGAATAGTTTTTGTCGTAAGAAATCTTATTGTAATTGTAACTTTCCAAAACGGCATCAATTTTGGTTATATCTGCTTCCTCTAATCAAAACTCTGGTGTTTTTGAAGATTCCGGGCATTGTATAATTCTACCATGCTTATTTTCGTGTGTTTCCTGTCCATTTTTCTTGTCTAGTCCAAGAATACAGTTTCTAGCGTGCTTCCTTAACCACGCTCACGTCACATTTCCCAGAGGCCTTTGCTTTGGCCGTCCTTGTGGTAGGAAAGCGGATATAGGGCCAGTAGTTCGCGGTGCACCCTGTTTTTGACCCGAACCGCCCAACCCGCCCCCGGAAAAGGGTCTGTCAGTGGGCCAATGGGAACAGCCGTTTATCTCGGTGAAAAATGGAGAGATGGAGTTTGGAACTGTGTTAAGTTAAAATAAAAGTTACGTGGAATTGTAATTAGGGTTGTCAGAAGTATCGAAAATCGGATGCTAATCGATGTTAAAACTAGAATTGAAACTAGATACTCATTTGAGCAGGTATTGATACTAAAAAAGTCGCATTCACAGGACAGAAATTAACCTTTCCTGAATAGTTTTAGAATGAGAATAGTAATAATAGATAAGAAAGTTCTATGATTTAATCTTAGACTAAGATTAAGATTTGGACAAACTTTATTGATCCTCAAGAGAAATGATTTGGACACAGTAGCTCACACATCACAATAAATATAATTAACAAAGAGCAAATAACTGGTAATAATAAATTCCAAAGTAGCAAAAATAGCAAAGAAAATGATCATTGTGGTAGTGAAATCTGCTTTAAGTATCAAGTCTGCTCCTTAGTATCGAAATCAAGTTTGAAATGAATTGTAATCAAATACTTAAAATGATATCCTCTGTAAAGAAGTATCTCGATGACAGAGCTGCAAAATTAACTGCCATCAGGGAGGCACCGATAACGATAATATTGGTGTTTCCAGCAAATTTTCCTGCATCGAGTATCGGTTCTATGATACCGATTTAACCAGTATCCTGTTTGGGCCTTTAACTGGATGTAATGAGACTGTAATTTATGAACTGTAATGTATGAACTTAGATACAAGGACAAGGCTGAGATAACAAGGACTGAGCTGGCAGTGAGTGCAATGCAGTGCTGGGTTATGGCTACGATGGAGTGAAGGCCAAGCGCTAACTGCTGTTGGACGATACTGACAAAAATGAAATCTCAGCGGCTGTTTTCAGATGATTTTAAAGAAGACATGCTGTGCTTTTTGTCTGCTGTATGGTTTTTTTTATTTATTTGGTTACACTATCTACAATTTAAGAAAGTAAAATTGGAGAACGAAGTAAGTACAGAGCAGTGGTGGGAAAAACTGGGGTAGATCGGAGCAATAACGTCTTGACTACAGGAGAATAAAAACGACTCAAAAACGTGCATAAATCACTTTAAATACAAATCCGAGAGGGTAAATGAGAAGAGTAAACTATTAGAACATGATTTAAAGCTTGAAAAAAAGTTTGTTTCATAATATGGCAATATATCAGGTTTAAGTATCTCACTAAAGCTGGAAAGATTGTAAAATGAACTACAAAATTGTTTCATTTTGTATTTTTAATCTGTTTTATTTTATCCGATAGTGGTTTTAAGAGACTGAGCAATATGGGTTTTTTCATGACCGATTCCGATACCGATTGTTTATAATACAGAGCAGCTAATGGCCGATATGTTTGGGTGGATTTGCAATGCAGATTTGGATTATTTCCCCCAAGTTTTGTAATTTAAGTTTACTACAAACTCCCCAAAGCCCTTTTCTTACCACAAACCTATAAGAGAGCTGTGTGGTCATGTTTTGTGCAGCTTTCTCTTCGTATTAAAGTGTTAATATAAAACTTTGATCAAAATATCGGACTGAGCTGGAGATTTTACGTCAATAGCTGATTAACAAAAAAGTTCAAATATCAGTGGGATATATTGGTCTATCTCTGGTTATCATAGATTTCATACTCGAGTTTCTAATTTTGCATAAATCCAATAGAACAGTTGTAATATTATTCATTTATAAATACCTGTACCACCTCCAGCACTGACCCCATCTCGATTGAGACGGAGAATCGGGCCGTGTCTCTTAGCACTGCATCGCTAATATCCATGCTAATCTGAAGACTCTCCCAAAACAAATGTCAATGATGTATAATGGGCATGAAAAGAAGGAGAGAGATGGATAGAGCGGGAGAAAGAGAGAGGAGTGGGGGGTATCCTTGTGGTGGGGTGTCTGTGGTGGCCCCGGGGCACATAAAGTGACGAGGCGTGCAAAAGGATTTCATGGCCTCTCAGAAGGATGGAGGGTTTGGTGAGCTCGTGGTTTCGCACTACGTCATGTGGCTGTGGTCAGAGTCATTTATTAAATACAACTTTTCTAAGGCTTTTACTTCATGGATTAATATTGTTTTGAATGTTATTTATACTGTTGTTTCATCCTGGCAGCCTGTTAGATAAATGAATATGGAATTTATGTCAACATAACATAATTATTGAAGAGTTATTCAAAAACAATGTGCTGTTACATAACCTGGCTAATGCCAGATTAATATGTGTCGCCCTTTAAAATGACTTCTACATCAGTCTGAGAGCGGACTCTTATCCGTCATCTTTCTCTCCACACATGCACAAAGTGCTTCCCGCTCCATGTTTTTATAAAACTAAATAGTCTGTATTTTTGCTAAAACAGATCAAACAATGCTGTCACCTTGTTTGTTTTGGTTTGTTTTGGTTCGTTTTGGCGCTTTACCTTCAGGTCCACCCAAACCACAGAGCTGCTCAGGGACCGGTCTGAACCACTGGTGGCCCGGGTCCAGTCACCACAGCAGGAGTCGGGTCACATGGGTTCTTGTGAGTTTGTCCTTTAAAGAAATGTTATGCTTGTAACTGAATTAAGCTTAAGCATAACAGGCTTTTGAATGTATTAAATTCATTCATTTAATATTTGAAAATAAAAATGAGAGTAACATATGAGCACAAGAGCTTTATACGTTATCTGCTTATATGCATATCCTTATAAACAGCCCTGGTGCCTATTCCAACTAGCACCCATCATAATATTGTTTAGGACAAAGAAGAATTTTAAGAATATTGTATCATATTGTATCAAAATTCATAATGGAGATTGAAATTTGAATGTCCAGAACGATCCTGGACTAACCCGGACCCTCCTGTCCTTCTGGACCCCGTCACTGGCCCTTGAGCTTCTTGTTTGTCTAATGTAACATGACAGATTGAGCTGACCGGGACTCATTGTCTGCTGACCCATGCTCTGGTCTCTTGTATGACTGAAATATTCAATCATTTCCCACAATGCAAAGGGACTACAGGCTAACGACATCCACGCCAACGTCATGTAACCTGAGGTGTGTTTATGTTCCACAAAATCAAACTCCCGAGGTGTATGTCGACGTACTCCATGTTCTATAGTCAGAAGACGTGAATAAGACTTTAGTGTAGTGGACATTAGATACAGCAGATATTGTGTTTCGGTTTAAACTAAAGACTCAGTTGAAGTCACTTGACTGGTTGGGGTCTGTGTCATTATTGTTTTGTTATTAAAAGCCGCATAGTGTATGATTTCTTGTCCTGGGGGTGGCCAAGTTACTAGTCAGGTCTATGGAGAAGCAAGTCCACTCAATGCAATAAATATATCTGTAATGAAATCCCTTTATTTGAGTGTATCTTACGTCTGACATCATATGCGATATGGCTTTGTATTTATTTGTAAAATAAAATGCTAGGGAAAAAAAGTGAAATAAAAATAATTAAAAAATAAAGAAATAAAAATAAGGACCAGAGATACGGAATAATGTGCAATATATAATATAATATATAATATAATATAATATAATTAATATAATATTTTTTTTCATTTTTTTCCTTTTTTTTCCTTTTTATACATTCTTTTTTCAACAATTCAAGAATCACAAGATTGGCAGTTGATTGTATCTGAGTACCACTTTACCACTTTAGATAGGTAATTGATTGTATCTAAGTATCCACTTTAGATACAATCATTTCGCTATCTAAAGTGGATACTCAAATACAATTATTTACCAATCTAAGGTGGATGCTCAAATATAATCAATTACTTAACTCACTTTCTACACACATTTACAACCATTTTAGCTGAAAAAAAAAAAACAGAAAAGTAAAAGCTTGAGACTAAACCTGAACAGAGCGAGTGCCCCTTCAGTGTGTGTGCTGGGGGTGGCAGGCTGGCAGCAGGTGATGTGTGCCCGGCTCTGTGGTGGGCAGACTGGGCACACGCTCTCTGTCCTGCTCCCTCTGCTCCAGCGCTGCGCCAGTACAGAGCCAGTGTTTCTGCCTCAGTGCCCCCGCCCTGACTCCACTGTGCTGGGATAAATGAAGCCACTGTACCCTGAGGTCTTCTGCTCGCTCTGAAGTTGGCAGACTGGAGAGAGGTGGGCAGAATAAGCAAAAACTGAAGTATACGAGTGTTACTTCAAAACTGTATTACTCAAGTAGATTTTTGGGTAACGAAAACAAAGTATTACCTGAAACAAAGTGAAAGGCACCCAACCCTAACTAGAAGTAGAAAGTTTTGTCCAAGAAAGGCGTCGTGGTAGTGGTAATGAATGTAAATATTGTATTCAAGTATATGACTTACTTAGTTACTTCAAAATTGTATTACTCAAGTTGGCTGTGTACTGCTAAAAGTTACTGTGACTGGAATGGCAAAACAAGCCCTTTTTTATGTGCCGAAAGTACCTGCTATAGTACTAGTTATCAGTAGTATTTTCCATATGCAGATATTATTTTAAGTTTTGCCAATCTCTGCTGAACAAAAGATAAAATGTAGCTGTTAACTTGAAAACTGCAGCTTTATGACATCACAAGCTGAAACAGAGCATTTTGAGCTTTGATGTAGACAGACTAATAATAAAGGATTACTCAAACATGTGTGTGTGAATGAAACAAAACACAACACAGATCAGAAAATAGCGTAATATGGAGCTTTAATTGCAGATTTTTTTTTTGTTTATCAAAAATACATCAAAAGACGTGTATTCTCATTCTACGCAGGGCCGCCTCTCCACAGATCTGGGCGCTCACTTGCTTCTCTCCACGGATATTTCGTTTATTACCATATTGTGGCTTTAGACTCAGCACTCTGTAGTACTTCAGGGTGTGCCGATGTTACATGCAGTACTATGCATCGCTCATTACTGCAAAACTGTGTACATTCCCAGTGTGTAGATGCAGTGAGCGTGCAGTTACTTCCTGTGTCTCCTCCCTGTCCCAGGAGAGTGGCCCTCCCTGCTGATAAACTGCCTACGTGTTTTACTTCACATTTTCTTAATCTTTGACAGACATTATTGGTCTACTATGCTGTAGCTTGGTTACACAATACCTACTCTTAAAAACGCACAAAGGAAAAATCTGCTTCCAAATATCGGTTCAGTCGATATCCTCGTTGGACATTCTATTATAAAGTGATGTAATAAGCCTATTTACTGGTCGTAGTTGGCTCAGAATTTCTATTTATACAAAGCTGTTCTTTTGTTACTTGAAGGACAAGTAACGGCTACATACACATTTGGATCAGGTTTGTCGTCTTTTATTTTTGTTTTAAGGAAATGAAGCCAGTTTTTAGTTGCTGCTTTGGTATTGGCTGATTGTCGGCAGATCCTTAAATCCATAGTATCGGAAACGATGCAAAAGCGGGATCGGTGCATCTCTATTAAAAATGTGACCTAATACTGCCTTAAAGCTGCACTGTGTGACTTTTCTGCTGGAAGGTCCGCCATCTGCTTGTCTCATGCTGTCATTTCTTTGCATGGCTTGTTCCACAGTGTGGCATTAAACAAATATAATATGTATTTATTCATTTACACATGTTTTTATTGCTCAAGATTTATTGCTTCTTATGAACAGACTCGCTTCTCCACAGATCTCACCTGTAACTTGGCCTGGTGATATGGCAAACTTGTCTCTATGGAGCCATACTGTACAGCATTCCAGGAAAACAAACAAACAAACAATAAAACAATAGCTTGAGTTAAGCAGGTGGTGGACCCTCTCCCAGAAAAGTTACATATTGCATCTTTAAGCAAGATTTTAACCCGCAACCTTCTAGCTATGTGGCGAAGATTTACCTCTAATACATCTACCATCCAACATAATTCACCTGCGTATATATTTCACTCCCATTTTCATCACTCAGCCTCACACAGATAACATAAGGCACTGTATGATAAGTGGGCGTTATAAACATATTTTCCTGTTTATATTTCCAGCTCAGACAAAACCCTGTACGTTCCATACTTCAGAGGTGACAGGAGTACTTAATGTATTGCAGTACCTGTAGTTTATTATGGTCTGTGTGGTAGTGAACAGCTGCATGGTCCCCCTCTGGAGCAGCTTTGTCGCAGTGGCCTGCTCCTGCTTATGCTGCAGGTGACACAGTGTTTAGGCTCTGCCCTGCTGCCCTCACAACTGCACAGGACAAATGATGCAGTATTTCAGAGGTAGTAGTAGTAGCAGTAGTAGCAGTAGTAGCAGTAGTAGTAGTAGTAGTAGTGACCGCTCCTGCTTATACTGCAGGTGACAGTGTTTAGGCTGTGCTCTGCTGCCCTCACAACTGCACAGGACAAATGATGCAGTATTTCACAGGTAGTAGCAGTAGTAGCAGTAGTAGCAGTAGTAGTAGTGACTGCTCCTGCTTATACTGCAGGTGACAGTGTTTAGGCTGTGCTCTGCTGCCCTCACAAAACTGCACAGGACAAATGATGTATTTTGGAGGCAGTAGCAGTGGTTGTCATTGTCATTGTAGTAGTAGTGACTATTGTAGTAGTAGTAGTAGTAGTTACTGTAAATTTATATTGTGGAAAGATTTCTCTCAATCTATCTTTGTGTAAATGACTGTGATTTAGACCAGTCATTAACATGTGTAAAGGTTCAGCAGACACTGTCCCCACCCCTCAGGAAACTCTGTGTTGTCTTACCTGTCCTCAAATGTATTAAGCACAAATCTGAGAAACAAAAGTCACTCTGCTTTGATGTGTATGTTACTTGTGTTTCTGTATAAATACTCAGAGCTCAGATGCTCTGGGGACAGATGGAGAGAAGGGCTGACTGGAGAGAGGAGACTCAGGAGAGGCTGTGGGTCTCTGGCCAGGGCAGGACTAGGCCCGGTCCATATCTGCTGGAACAAGAATAAACCTTTGTCTGTATTCCAAAAACTCACCGGGCTTCGCAAATGGATTCATTATTTATCGTCAAGAGATACATATAACTTTTTGCACAACAGTAGTAGTAGTAGTAGTAGTAGTAGTAGTAGTAGTAGTAGTAGTAGTAGTAGTAGTAGTAGTAGTAGTAGTAGTAGTAGGTGTACTATAGCGTTTTGCATACGTGTGCTCCTCTAAATGTAAAGTGCGGTGTAGGAGGTGAACCTGAGAATGAGTCTAGATGGTTCTTAAAGATGAACATTTTTTACTAAACTTTATGAACAATTCTATAGCCTAATATGAGCTTTTGGCTTGATGCTAACAATAACTGCTTAGCCGACTGCAATGTTAAGGCTAAATGGCTAATTTATTGCTAAAATTACTTTACTTGTGATCATTTTTTTTTTTTAAAGAGATGAAGAATGGTGGTTAATGAAGATATATTATACTTTTCTTTCATATAGATCATTAAATGGCACCTAAAATGTGACTTAAATCTGGAAGACCTAAATCGCTAATCTAATACAAATGGCCACAATTGTCAAAAAAAAATAAAATTATAGAAACTGCATAGTCTAGTTGTTTGTAGAGAATTTCAACATGCAGAATCTGAAGTACTTGGGTAACGTGGAGAACATGCAAACACCCAAAGCTGGAAATAAACCCGAAATGTTCTTGATGTTAGTAGGGATGTAACAATATAAAAGTCTCACAATAATATCGTAGGCCATCACAGTATATCACATCACATTACAAGTTTCTTTGCTTAAATTCATTGTTATGGTGCAGCAACAGTTAAAAAACAGACAGAACTACATAGACCATGATCCTTTGCTGTTTTAGTCCAATCTACACAATAAAACAACTGTTATTAAGCACTTTTAAATCGTAATTATTTGGATTATGACAGAAAAGCAGCATATTCACAGTTTTGTTAGCTTCCACAAAATATCTCAATAAATACCATACGGTGAGATGCATATCGTGAAAATATCGTATCGAGAAATTTGGATATCGTTACATCCCTATATGTTAGTCCTGGACCTAATACAGAACTGGTTCATTTCAAACGGTTTGCAGTGGTCCAAAGTTTTTCGTTTTCGGGAAAAATTTAGTACAAGGCCTTTAAAATAAAATAAAATAAAATATAAATAATACTTTCCCTGCTTCATAAATTTTGAATATACTTTAAATTGTCGCTGAAAACGGTTCTATGACGTGTGGGTTGAGACAGGCACAAAGTCTGAGTTGCCTGGAGGTCTGAGTGTAGCGCACTGGAGCGGAGGAGGGAGGGGAGAAGAAGAAGAAGAAGAAGTAGAAGAAGAAGAAGAAGAAGAAGAAGAAGAAGAAGAAGAAGAAGAAGAAGAAGAAGAAGAAGAAGAAGAAGAAGAAGAAGAAGAAGAAGAAGAAGAAGAAGAAGAAGAAGAAGAAGAAGAAGAAGAAGAAGAAGAAGAAGAAGAAGAAGAAGAAGAAGAAGAAGAAGAAGAGGTGGGGTGGAGGAGGTAACTTTGTACGGGAAGGGCCAGATGTGTTCCTGTGACACCGCCTCAGGGGCTGCTTCCAAAACCAGGAAATATTCAAATGCTCCGATATGAACTTGTAGTAAACCAAGGTGAGATTTCCTCTTATTTACTATTGGCCTTTAGCTACGAATTTCACAATATAGACACCATTTTCTCTCATTCACATTATCTAATCACCATTTCTATTTTTTTTTTTACTAGGTTTATGAAATCAAACTTTATGAGTGAGAAAGTAAAATTTAAATCACTCTAGAATTTCATAATAAACCTGCAAAAATAATAAACCTCCAAAAATAAAGGCTTGATTGTGAGTAAAAATCGGGTTACATAACGCGCATCACAAACAGCGCCGATTTCAACTACCAGGAAATAGTGGCTCGGTTTGGCTGAGTCGCGCAGCGTCGGAGGAGAAAGACGACGTCTGCAAACAGGTAAGAGCTGCGTGTACGGAGTAAAGTATTTTAACACGCTCAAATGTGCACCCTGGGTGAATTAGTAGCGGAGGAGAATATACGACACGGATGGATGAAACAGCGGGGAAAAACGGGGAGTGAACTAGTGTGCGCGGGATGAAAACGCCACCTAGAATCATATGGATGATTTCAGATCTGGAACTGACGATCTCTACTGAACTAAAGGTAAAAGGAGCTGTTAACTAGAAAACTACCACTTCATGACATCACAAGGTGGAACAGATCAGAAACATGTGTGAATGAAACAAAACACAACTTCAGGTATGTTGAGGTAACAACATTATAACATGGCTAAAAACTGTTTTGTGTAATACACGACAGAAACACCTTTAATGTGACAATCAGATAAAAAGTTACATACGTTATATATCGAGAGAGAGTCCATTTCCATGTTTTCTTTGTAATCTTTGCCATGAGAGGTATAATACTCCCTACATACTGCATTAAAAATTATAACGAAAGACTGGAAAAAGAGTAATGCACCAGAGGTTAAGAAGTGGATCAGTATAATACAAGAAATTAAGAGGAATGAAAAAATCCTTTAGAAAATAAGGAACACTGAACAGGAGATTGATGAAAAAACACATGAAATAAAATATTAGGACTAATCAAGGAGATTATTATTATTATTATTATTATTATTATTATTATTATTATTATTATTATTATTATTGTATACTGTTTCTTAAAGCTTAAAAAATAAAGTATAAAAAAATTAAAATAATATTCCCTACAGCAGAATTATAGACAGACGGGATTAGACTGAAATAGACTGTAATGGACAGTACTATCAAAATGACTTCAAAATTACTGAGTTTTTTTTTTTACCTGGGTAGACTACACAGACGCAGGGAGAATATACAAACCCATATCCGGGAATTGAACCCAAAACCTTCTTGTTTTGAGGTGCGAGTGCGAACTAACTCTACCGATACACACGATGTTTGTATAGCTGTCAGGAGCCAGCTGTAATTTTCAAGTGGCTCAGAAAAAAACAAAACAAAAATACAACTAAACTGTGTCCTTGGCAAATAAGCAGTTTATTTAGAAAGTCAACAAGTCTCTTCATTACTGTTCACTTTTTACAATAGTTTTAGATTGGCTCCAATTTGAGACGAAATCTTTTAAAAGCACGGTTAGACGCACACTAACGTCTGCACTTTGGAGAATCTACAGGAAGGTCACAGCCATTCGGATAAAAGCCAACTCGAAAACGCCGTCCAAAAATATATTTACAAAAAGCTACCTAAGAGAGAGAAGGGCCCGGTGTGATAAATAAACCAGCATTTTTGAATTAGTGAAGGTTCTGTATTACACAAAAACGACATAAATGGCTTTAAGACATGTTATAATGTTGTTACTTTGTCAAAAACAGACCTGGAGTTGTTTTGTTTCATTCACACATGTTTGAGTAACTCTTTATTATTAGTCTGTCTACATCTACAAGCTCAAAATGTTCTGTTCCATCTTGTGATGTCATGAAGTGGTAGTTTTCAAGTTAACAGTTACTTTTTTACCTTTAGTTGAGTAGAGATCGGCAATTCTAGGGCTGAAATGATCCAAATGATTCCAGTGAGGGTGTGTGGAGTTTAAAACACAGTGGAGCACTTCCTGTTTTACCACATGACATCACAAAGTGGAGCAGAGCATTTTCTGTTTGAGTAAAGAACACGGACTAAATATAGAGGGTTTTTTGTCTTAAACATGTGTGAATGAAACAAAACACAACTCCAGGTCTGTTTGTGATGAGGAAACAACATTATAACAGTAGATCAGAAAATAATATGGGCCCTTTAAATCCTAAATGGCTCATCGAATCCCAATCACAATTAGAAACGGCGTAATCTGGTTGTCACATCACAGATTTTCGACATGCAGTTTAGAAATCCTGTTATAATCAGAATAGGAATAGGGCAGAAACTGGAGTACTCTGCTAACTTGCACATACAAGGAGAACATGCAAAAATGCAATTCCAGCACCTTTTGTAATTGTAAACTGAAAAACATGAAAAACTAAACCTGACCCTAATCCTCAGCCAACGCAGTGCCTACAGTTAGCATCACGCCCCCAGGGAATGTTGATGACAGAACTAGTTCATTTTAAACTGGTAGTAGTAATAGTAGTAATAATAATAATAATAATAATAATAATAATAATAGTAATAGTAATAGTAATAGTAGTAATAATAATAGTAATAGTAGTAGTTATAGTAATAGTAGTAGTAATAATAATAATAATAACAGTAATAGTAGTTATAGTAGTAGTAATAATAGTAGTAGTAGTAATAGTAGGAGTTATTGTAATAATAATAGTAATAGTAGTTATAGTAGTAATAGTAGTAGTTATTGTAGTAATAATAGTAATGGTAGTAATAATAGTAGTAATAGTCATAGTAGTAATTTTCACAAGCCTCAGAGACCGGGTTACAACAACTAGCATGCTAATGTGCACATCCTAATTCTGGACAGTAAAACGCTTAAGAATTGGATGTGGACAACACACAGCGGACATATTTTGACCTCAATGTATTTGTGCTGGGGGCAAGACAAGAGTGAAGGGCCCGACGTGCTCGATTTAAAAGAGGTGCGTCGCCATCTTGAGTCATTTATTAGTGCGACCGAGCTGAAGCAGGAAATCGGCCAAATATAGCCTTTAAGAAGTGGTTATTTTGAGCTTTCTGTAGCGATCGCGCCGTAATTGTAGGTGATGACATGCTAATTTCCAAACGCCAGTCTTTATTTAACTCCTTTAAGATTCTGCAATGCTGTGACACTGACGGTGACTGAGTAATTAACGGAGAAATCTTAAGTTAAATTTAGTTTTGTACTATTTTTACCAAGAATAAAGCGCCATAGATTACAGAGCTGTCTCCATGGGTTTCAACATGATGAGACATTAGAGCCGTTGCCATAGTGATTAATAATTTATGCCAAGCTGTTATAGTTTTTGAATGGGAAAAAGTCTTTTAAAATGTTGTATATAAAACTAAGCTGACACCCATGAATAGGTTAATTTGGTCATAGTGTGAAGACTAAAGACCTAGAGCAATGTTTAATGACAAAACGAAATAAAAAGGACAATTCCATTTTGAGTGTTTGCTCTCAAACTATTATTAAAAACGTCAAATATTATTGAAATGAGGGATTATATAGCCTTGGGTGACCAGCTTTCAAAATCATAAACTGGGCTACCTCCGGTTTGGGTTGGTTGGTAATAATAAAATTGTGAAACAAGTGCGTAATTAAGGAAAATTGTTCTGTACTCGGCCCATTCATGGCTAATATGTGAGTCTGTATAGTCACATTCTCTTTGTGTTTTGGTCATTTTGAAGCATTTTTTTCTGTATTTTACCTAAACAAATGACAATGTATGCCTCTCTTTGCTGTTGGCAGGGATCAGATTGGTCAAAAATAGAGACACCTCGGACATTTCTTGTAAAAAACTGGGACAAATTACTGGTTTTGGATCAATCTGCTGGAACAGGGGACATGGGACGCAAAACTGGGATTGTCCCCGTATAAATAGGGACATCTCGTCACCCTAATATAGCTTAACATATGTTGCTAACAACTGTGTAGCTACTAGAATTGCCTTTCTCTGGTTCATTTTTTAAAAACAATATAAAAAGAAACATTATTATTGATTAGTATATCTTGAAATGTGGCCTTGAAAACCCACTTAGACACAGGGAGAACATGCAAACTCTACACAGAGAGACTCGGGCAACCTGGGGATCGAACCTGGACCTTTGTTTCTCTGTATCGCCCATAGTTTTAAGACCTCATGGAGATGTGATATTTAGTATTCAAGGAACAATTAATTATGAAGAAATGAGGCCATATAATGTAAACAATAGCAGACTTTGTCATTTTTATTAGAGTAAATGAAACCCATTTAGAACTGGATACATAACTTAAGTGTTGGACCATACATTTGCACATAAAGCGTTAAACTAAAATTCCCCAGAAGTCCACACACTCTTTGAAGACCTGCCATTAGACCTGAGAGGTGGTTTTCTTCCACTTAGCTCGCACCATAAGTAAAGTCCATCTGCCCACATGCCATGAGTGCTGTGGTCCACCAGTGCACGGATGAGTATTGATCACACTTAACTCCCCTGATGTTTTAAGTGCAGGACTTTAACTGGCCATATTTGCTCTGGAGGTAGGAACATGTCTTTTGTTTCCTCTGTTTTTGGGTCTTATCCAGGGGGAAGTGTTTTGTCAGTGCACCTTTGTGACAACTCAAACCGCCCCCCATCTGTTTCAGTCCATCTGTCCCTGCACCTTCTCACCATATGTTTGTATTTTTTCTTTTCAAAACAACAAAAACACACACTGGGATGTTATATTTTATTCTGCAGTGCTTGGTGGTGTTATAGCAAAATGTCAAATAGGTCAGGTTTGTGGAGATGCAAGCTCGCTCATGGTAAAGAAGCACGATTTTTAGTGCAATAAACCAGTGGTGGAAGAAGTACTCAGTTTTGTTATTTAAGTAAAAGTATAGATATTTGTAAAAGTATTAAAGTATCTGTATTTGCACAGATTTTGAAGTCTAACAAAGCTTCAAATGTAGTGATTTTTGTACAGATTTGTGCAGTATTTTGTTCAATAGAAACAATTTAATACATTTTTTTCTTATATATTTTTTTCTTCATATTTTTGTTTATTCAAACTACAAATGTGTAAAAAAAAAAAAAAAAAAAACTCAGCCTTTTCAGGGTCTCAAACTATAATTAAAAAAATACTTTTCAGTCCAAATAAAAAAAAGAAAAAGAAAAAAAAAGTAGTGAAGTAGATACCTTCTCTCAAATGTAATGAAGTAAAAGTAAAACGTATCCACTTTAAAATGTACTTAAATAAAGTATAGATACCTACATTTTATACTTAAGTACAGTACTTTACGACTTCATTACATTCCACCTCTGCAATAAACACAAACATTTTTTAAGTATATTTTGGCCAAAAAGTTATGGCAGTGATAGTTGGTGCCCTTTTACCAGGAGATTGCAGCATTTATTTTCAGTTTGTATGAATATAATGTAGCTAACCATATATTTCCTGCTTAAGCTCATTTTTTCCTCAACTCTAGATTTGCAACTTTCATTCAAAACAGCATGACCTCCGAATGTTTACTTCTTAACGCTTATATTTGCAAATATACGATTAGAAGTTTGAATACCGCGTGCCCTCGCCCTGAGTCACTCCCTGTATGAGCTCATATGTGGATCAGAAGCAGCAGCCTGTTCTCCACTTGGACCCTTGGCTCCCACTGGTTCGGCAGATGGCCTCGGTTTCAGATCAGTGCACCTTTTGGACACAGCACACCTCTCCCAGCAGGCACTACAATCCACCATAATCAAGTACTCCTTTTAAATACAGCAAAAGTATTTACAAAAGTACAATATTTCAAGGGCCTATATTACGCTTTTCCTGATCGATGTTAAAATGTTGTTACCTCATCACAAACACACCCGGAGTTTTGTTTTGTTTGATTCACACGTTTGGGTAACTCTTTATTATTAGTTGGTCTACATCGCCAAAGCTTAAAATGTTCTGTTCCACCTTGTGATGTCATGCAGCGGTAGTTTGTAAGTTAACAGCTACCTTTTTTTACCTTTAGTTCAGTAGAAATTGGCGATTGCAGGGCTGAAATTATCCAAATGAAGGTGTGTGGAGTTTAAAAACACAGTGAAGCACTTCCTGTTTTACTACATGACATCACAAGGTGGAGCAGAGTGTTTTCTGTTTGGGAGAAGAACTCTTAAAAATGCAGGGTTTGTGTGTTAAATGTGTGAATGAAACAAAAAACATTATTAGAAATCAGAAAACAGCGTAATATGGGCCCTTTAAAAACAAAAAGTTGGAATACAGGGAGTGCTTCACTGCGTTTTTAAACTCCATACATCTACAGTTGGACGATTCCAGGCCTGGAATCGCCAATTTCAACTGAACAAAAGGTATAAGGTAGCCGTTAACTTGAAAACTACCACTTCATGACATCACAAGGTGGAACAGAGCATTTTGAGGTTTGGAGATGTAGATACACTAATAATGTAGGATTACGCAAACATGTGGGAATGAAACAAAACACAATTCCAGGTTTGTTTTTGAGGAGGAAACAACATTATAAGAGACAACTTTTCTGGTGGAGGGTCCATCACCTGCTTCTCTCCATTTATCTCTATGGAAACAGCAGGTGACGCAACAGGGCCAAGGTAGATGTCAGGTCTGTGGTGAGGCGAACCCACTGACAGTAAGAATGCAAGTTTTTAGGTAAATAAAAACCCATGTTATTGAGTAAATGCAAAATGGATTTGTTTAATGCCATACTGGGACAGTCCAGGTAAAACAACAACATCTCCATGGAGACAAGCAGATGGCGGACCCTCCTCCAGAAAAGTTACACAGTGCACATTTAAATAAATTCAAAAGGACACTAAACCAGGAGTCTTGAAATGCCGTTCCTCTGTATCTGAACTAAACACCATTTGCATTCATTTGTTTATCAGGAAGAGTTAGTTTTAAGTGTAAGTTCTTCAGTGTAAAACTGAAGAACCACATTTGTGTAGGAGTTTTGATTTGGAAATTATAAGGTTCATTAGTTTTCCGAATGCAAATCTGCAAAAAACACCCACCCTTAAACTTTAAAGGTCCACTGTCAGGCTAAGTTTGATTTTCTTTTTAGCTTTTACTCATTTTGTCGCTAAAAGGTGGTTTGTGGGTCATTTTTGCTGGTTGGTGGTTATGAATTGTGCATATTTACAAGCAAATGTTCTGATAAACCCTGTGATGTCATTAGGTGGAACCTTTAAAGTTCCACCTTTAAAGGTCCAATATTGTACGAAATTGACTCTTGAGAGTTTTTAGTCATGTTTTTAGTCTTGTTACCTCCTCAAAAACAGACCTGGACCAGACCTTTATTACTGGTCTGTCTATATCTCCAAAGCTCAAAATGCTCTGTTCCACCTTATGATGTCATGTAGTGGTAGTTTTCAAGTTGACACCTGCCTTTTACCTTAAGTTTAGTTTAGCGTTTTCCGTTCCAGAGAAGAACTGAGCCTAAATATGCAGGGTTTTTGTGTTAAACATGTGTGAATGAAACAAAACGCCACTCCAACCATGTTTGCGATGAGGAAACATTATAACATAGATAAGAAAATAGAGTAATATGGGCAATTTAAGTACTCAAAAACTCTCTAAAAACTAAATACTAAATCATATATAGTCCGACCTTTCAAACTACAAGTACATTACATTATTTACCCTAAGTTCCGTAGGCCCGTTTCGCCCAGTACCACCACAGCCGGGGGAATGAGTTAGTTTTGCGCGCGTCCAAAAGCTAAATGCGAACGGACAGTATGACGTGGTTATATTTGGTCCATGAAACCCGGGGCAGCGAGACGGGCGCCCATGTCACCTGTGTGAAATTACATCAGGGTCACGGAGGTGCGGAGGAGAGGAGAGGTGCCCAGGCTGCGAGTAATTGGAGAAAAGTTACAGTTTTATAAAGTTTGGCGAAGAATAGTTGGCCTGGTTTTAATGACTTGTGACATAAAGGGGCTAAAGTTTTACTGTCTTAAATACAATATGGATAATATCTGGATTTGACATTTAGGATTAAGATGGCGGGTTTGAAAATAAGAAAAATGTAAAGGAAAAAATGTTATCTGTAAATGTATGGATATACTGTGATTCCTCAATAAAAAAAAACAATAAAAACAAAAAAAAGTAGTATAGTACCGTACTTGAGTATACATTTTAGGTATCTATATTTTACTTAAGTCAGTTTTAATTGAAGTACTTTTTTACTTTTGCTTTACCACATTTGGGAGCTGATGTCTGTACTATATACTTTACTACTACTACACAATCTGTACTGTTTATCTTTAAGTACATTTTTAAACAGGTACTTTTTCTTAAGTAGATTTTTTTCATGTGATACTTTGAGTATTTTTGACTCCAGTATCTAGAATTCATTTTGCAAAGTTACTCTTCACTTATTTTATGCATTTTGAGCATCTAAATTATTCACCGCGATGAGTTTATAAGCGTTTCTCGCAACTTTCATGGTAACGCTAACGAGAAACTAGCATTCAAACAGTGTACTTCCTCATTCTCGGACAATAAAATGCCTTGAGAAACCTGCGCTCATGCTATGAGTGGGCGAGCCTCTCCACAGAGCTTACCTGTAACATGTCCATGAATGTAGATGCGTCTAAAACCATACTGCGGAACATTCCAGATAAAGCAGTAACGTATCCGTGGAGATTATCAGGTAGCTTGACCTCCAGTGTGCCCATAGACTGTATATATAAATGAACGTAGCTAACCGGCTAGCCGCTGTGTTTCCAAATAGGACGTGAGCATGGGCGCACGTCCAGCTCCATCGACTCTTGTCTTTACATTGAAAAACCGTCCCGCCTCTCTCTGTAACTGCTGCAGCGATCTTCGTCATCTTGGTCTTAAAACGCTCGTATTAACCCGCTCTACGTGATCCTGCTGTTTTTATTTTGCCGTTTTGTCTGTTAAATAAATAAATTCCTATCCCTAATATGGAACTGGCTCCAAATCCGCTTCTATAACTGCTAGCCTCGGTGAGCTTCATTTGACGCTATAGGTGACGTCACGCTCCGTCAGTCCACTTCTTTATACAGACTCCGAGTGTCCTTTAACTGAGAACCCTCCAGCTGTTAGCATCATGTTAAAAATAGATTTGTTGCTAATGAGTCACTTCAGCGTGTTTCTCTTCCCACTTTTGAATGTCAAGAAGGTATAGTAGAGAAGGCTTCTTACGGAATATACGTAATGCTTCTCATTTCAAGCTAAATTGTCTTTCATTGAGGTAAGGAAATTGAATTTAAAATGTGATACTTTTATTACCACCTTGGCAGATTTGAGGGGAAAAAATGGACAAATTGGACCTTTGCTGAGAAGTTTAAAATGGTCTAGATCTGTATATCACGATAGTAAAAGACCTCATGATGTAAGACCAGTAAAAAATGGAGCACTGTGTAACTATTTGGCTTCTTGTTTCTATGGAGATGTCACTGCTTGGCCTGGAATGTTCCACAGTATGACATTAAACAGCAATGCCTTACATGTATTAACTTACAGGTGGTTTTATAGCTCAAAAATACCTACAAAAACAGGCATTTTGACTGTGAGCGGGGTCGCCTCACCACAGATCTGACCTGTAACGTGGTCTGGTTTGGTCTCCATGAAGATAAAAAGGTTTAATGCCATACTGTGAAACATTGTAGGCAAAGCAATAACAGCATTTGACGGACTCTCCACCAGAAAAGTTACACATTGCCTTCAAAGGAAAATGGTAAGAAGAAAAAGCATTTATGATGTTTGTACTTTAATCCACACAAAGCTGTTCAGTAGTTACTTAAAGGATAAATAAGTTATTTAAAACAGTTCTCTTGTGTAATAAGATTTTAAAGGGCACATATTACATCATTTTCTATGTTATAATGTTTCCTCATCACAAACAGACCTGGAGTTGTGTTTTGTTTCACTCGCACATGTTTAACACACAAACCTGCATATTTAGACTGAATTCTTCTCTCAAACAGAAAACACCTTGTGACGTCATGTGGTAATACAGGCAGTGCTCCACTGTGTTTTTAAATTCCACACACCTAGAATGATTTGGATTATTTTGGACCTAAAATTTCCAGATTCTACTAAACAAAAGGTCAAATGTAGCTGTTGAAAACAACCGCTTCATGACATCACAAGGTGGAACAGAGCATTTTGAGCTTTGGAGATGTGGACAGATTCATTATAAAGGGTTACTTACCTCACTCAGGAGGTTTTCCGGGCATATCCCACCTGAAGGAGGCCCCGGGAAAGACCCAGGACACGCTGGAGGGACTATGTCTCTCGGCTGGCCTGGGAACGCCTTTGGGTCCCCCCGGAGGAGCTGGAGGAAGTGTCCAGGGTGAAGGAAGTCTGGGAGTCCCTGCTTAGACTGTTGCCCCCGCGACCCGGTCCCAGATAAGTGGAAGAAAATGGATGGATGGTATCCCTAGTTTTTAGTATGATTGCAGTTCACACCAATTAAGTATCAAGTATTTTCTTGAGTATCAAAAGTAAAGGAACATTTCAAATCCTCGTGATCATCTGTTCCTTTACGACTGTACTTTTCAATATTCTTCATCTCATGTCTTATATTACAAATCAGTCTCGCCTCTCCAGGGCTTTTTCCTCCTCATTCTTGTTGCCATCTCCCAGTTTTTGTTTGGTTTGTGTTTTATTCCCCCACGGTACGGTCCACCTGTTCCACCTTTTCACTCGTCTGTACGTCTTTCTCTTCTCTTTATTATTAACACGCTCCGTTTTGTGCTGGAGTCCATTAAAATGTCTGGACGCGAAGGCCCCCTGTGGATTCTGCACGGATATTGTCCTATGCTCATGTGTGATGTTATTGGCTCTGTCACCGCTGTCCCCGCCTTCTGTGTGGGTTTGTGTAAACGATACCTGCGTCAATTCAGAATAAGATGTCGAATATGAAATGAAATTAATACATCAGCTTTGTTTTTCACATTGTTATTAAAGGGGGTTCATATTACGCCATTTTTTGATCTGTTATAATGTTGTTTCCTCGTTGCAGACATACTAGGGATGCACCGATACCGATACTTACTTAGTATACTCGTACTCATACTCGTTAAACATTTGTCGATACCACGCGCTGCTACCACTATTACCACTATTACACGACACATTACGCAGTATCCCGGTTTCAGTATCCCGATTATGAGAAACCGGGATAAATAAAGTGACTCTACATGAGTGAAATGACCTGCACACGTACGACCTGCACACGTATAATCTCTATAAAAGTTTAACATAAACCATCTCAAAGGCGATTTACGCACAGAACAGACTCGCCATCAGCAGCACATCTCTGTCACAGAAAGAACACACATATCCCACTGACTCGTGTCCTTTAGTCCGACAGAAGCTCACGCATCAGGGCACAAGGAGCTGTTTTTTCAGCCTTATAGTTTTTGCAAAAGAGCCAAGTGGTTTTAAGTTTGGTTTCTGTAAAACATAAACAAATGTGCAAACCTGCATTAAACACATTATAATATCATGGTTGTTTGTATTTTTCCTGGTTTATTAAATATATATTTTTTGTGCTTGCGGATTTTAAGATTATGTGAAGAAACCGGGATACCACATTTGCTCATGTCCACAGGGATATGAGTATCCCGGTTTGTCAGCGCGCATGTAAACGGCATATCCCGAATACTGCCATAACCGGGATACTACTACAGTGTATGTTCATGGGGGTGGGGGTTAAAGTATCGGTATCAGTACTCAGTATCGGCAAATACAGAAATGATTATACTCTTACTCGTATCCGTTTTCAAAAAAGGGGTATCGGTGCCTCCCTAAAACATACCTGGAGTTGTGTTTTGTTTCATTCACACAGTTTTAAATAAATAAATAAACCATGCGAGTTCTTCTCTCAAACAGAAAACGCTCAGTTCCACCTTGTGATGTCACGTTTTGTGTCATGTTCAAAAATCCTCTCCACAGATCTGTATTGTAATGTAGCGTACTGCTGTGCTGTAACCTGATTGTCTCCATCGTGACAGTTTAAAACTCTACTGTGGAACATTCTAGACAAAACAATAACATTTCCATGGCGACAAGCAAGTGGCGGACCCTCCACTAGGAATGTTACGTAGTGCACCTTTAAGTAAAAGCCTGATAGTACCAGTTTAAAAATGTTCTTGATTTCTTTAATGATTATTATTTCAGTTTTACAGAAAAATAAATAATTGTTTACTGTTTTATTTTGGGGATAGGTAGTGGCAGAGTGGTTAGCTTGTCCACTTCAAACCCGACTCTTTTACAGATCTATCCTTTCTGGCTTTTTGAAACATAAAAGATTGTGCATCCATAAATACCCTGTACATTTTCTCTCTCTCCTCCGTCCTTCTATCCCTGCAGCAGCCTGTCTCCCTCTCCTTCTCCCTCTTTCTTTTTCCTCTTGTCGTCTCTGCTCTGTGCCGGCGTCCATCTTGGCTCCATCACCCCGGCCTGAGCAGAGTCTTCCTGACAGATCTTCTCCGCTCCAAGGCCCCGGACACGTCCCTGACCCCTCCGCTCACCCGCCGCGCTCGTCCCGCGGCGGGTGAGCATCATCAAAGCGGGACACGGGCCTCTGCCTCGGGGCCCTGACTCACCGGGTGACGGGGGTGAAGGCGGCGTTTAGACTGGCTGGGTATTTTCAGGCTGTGTTTGTTTGGTTGGTTGAATCATAGGTTTGTTGTTGAGAGTATAGCTTAATGTAATGTGTGATTCATGTTTTATTTTGGGGTGCGGAGTGGCAGAGTGGTTAGCGTTTCAGTCTCAAGGTTTTTTTCAGTTCAGCTTTTTCCCAAAGGCCATAACCACTCTGAACACCCCACATTCCTGTCGCTCTATCGCCTGATCTCCTTCCATCCACCTGTTGTGCAATATTTAATACAGTGCAATAACTTCACCGAGTGCAATATTTAACACAGTGCAATATCTTACTTGACTGTTGTAGTCTTGGGTGTCGCAGCCTTTTTATGTCTTGCTCTAGTACTACATACTTATTTATTCCATTTTTCTTTTGTACTGTGTCGTAAGTGTCCCACGTCCATGTCTGCACTGGCGGGTGAGTTGCTTTTAATCTCTTTGTGCATAGTGTGGATTGTACATGTGTATAGTGACAATAAAAGGCATTTTATTCTATTCTATTCAAATGATGCTGCTTTACTCTGATGTTTTCTTTTTTGTTGTTGTTGTTAAAAATAGTAGTAGGAGTACAGGAGTTGATGGTACTTTATCTTGTAGATTTTTTGGAGGGTCTTTAAGATTTTATAACTTGTGTTCACTTCATTTTTTTTAAACTGTAAGAGAGCAGACTACACACAGTTCCTTTAAAACAAAAGTACTTAAGACTTAATTTACTAGTTAAACTTTTCAATGACCAAATCAAGGCTATTTTTTTCATTAACCTGCCTTTTTAAATGCTTTCATTAAAAAAGGTACAGTTTGGTCTGATGGAGAACCTTGGTGTTTTTGCAGTATATTTACTTGTTGCCGTATTGATGATTGCACTAGCCAACATTGCTATCAGTAATTGCTCTATCAGTACTTTAGCTTTCTGTTGTACAGCCATAATGAGCATACTTTTTTTTTTTTAACAATTCTGTTAAAGAGCCCATATTACGCTATTGTTGTTTCCTCATCACAAACATAACTGTGTTGTTACATTAACACACCCACAAACCCTGTATATAACAAAAGGCAAAGAGAGCTGTAAACTTGAAAACTACCACTTCATGACAGGTGGAAAAGAGCATTTTGAGCTTTAGGAACTGACTAGAACAGACTAGGATTACTGAAACATGTGGGAATAGACTTAGACAAACTTTATTGATCCACAAGGGAAATGATTTGGACACAGTAGTAAAGTAAATGGTAATAATAAATTTTAAATGATACAAAACGCAACCCCAGGTATGTTTTTTATGACGCAACAGCATTCTAACATGGCTTCAAGCTCACAAGAATCCATTTTGTGTAATATAGGACATTTAAGTTTATTGTAATAGTTGTTTTTGGTATAGGTTGATCATAGCTCCCAGAATGTAGTAAAAATCTCATCTCCAGATTTCAGTAAAAGGTTGCATTTCTCACCAGAGCCTGTCGAGATCTACATTTTTAGCTGTTTGGTTAAGCCCCCCGCTGCTGCCTGTTCTCTGTACTCCTCTGTGCTCATGGGGACAGAGGCCACGCACACAGATCCAGCTTCAGACGCCCGTTAAAAGGGGAAAATATGATCTTCCATAAAGCTGTAACTCAAAACCCATTCTAAAATATTTGACATCTTTTGACAAATTGAGATTACGAGGATGGGAATGTACTGAAATGTTGCAATATATATGCTGGCCAATAAGATCTGCCGATATTTTTGGACCGATATGGGGCCGGTTTTGATTATTTCTACCCAAGTAATGATTGGCAACAAACTTTTTTCACTGCAAACCCATCAGAGAGCGACGTAGTTACATTTTGAGCAGTGCTTTCTTTGCGAGAAAAAAAGAAAGAAGAAAAAAAAGAAGTCTCTCCATTACTCAGGTGATCAAAAAGTGCAAATATTGGCTCGATATATATCGGCCAACATGTATTTTCTAGGTATTATACAAAACATAATATAATGTTTCTTCGTCAAAAACATGCCCAAAGAGGTTTTAGATCTCATGCATGCTGGTTTGAGCAATTTAGGGATCTCTCCCGGGCTCTAATCAAACCCTCAAACATGATACAAAACTGTACACGACAATTTGGCAAATCTGACGCCATGTGCAGTAGTTTCATTAGCAGGATGCACGCTGATTGTGTTGTGATGGCGCTCTGAAGGGGGAGTGACTTAACTCGGAGAGCAAAGGGACAGGAGACTGAGTGTTAGAAATTAAAATTAAACTTCTAAAAATGTTTTTTTTGTTTGTTTGTTTGGCCAATATAATTACAATAAAAAGTAACATGGTGATCTAAATATGTTTTATGTTGGCAGTTAATACCCCACAGAAGGATAATACTCCCTCTTTAAATTTAAAAATATATATTAGTAATTAGTTGTACAAGTATTTTGCGCAGAGTTTAAGATTTACTAAAGCTTCAAATACTGAGTTGGAAAAAGATTTGTGTTTGAATTTTGTTCAGTCGAAACAACTGAATCAATGTTAGCCGTTTTTATTTGTTTTTGTTTGCTCAAACTATGAACCTGATAAAAATAAACTCTGCAATGTTTTCAGCAGGTCTCAAACAATGGGAAAAAAATATATATATACTTTCACTTTTCAGTCCATTTCAAAAATGTAATGTGAAATGTAGTGAAGTAAAAGTAAAAAGTATCCACTAAATACTTGAAGGTGCATTATGTAACTTTTTGGTTGGGGGTCCGTCACCTTTTTGTTTCTATGGATACGTCATTGCTCTGCCTGAAATGTTCCACAGTATTGCATTAAACAGCTCTACTTTACATTTATTCAATTACATGTGGTTTTATGGCTCAAAAATACCTAGAAAAACAGGCATTCTGACTGTCAGCGGGGTCGCCTCTCCACAGATCTGACCTGTAACTTGGTGTGATTTGGTCTCCATGAAGATAGAAGGGTTTAATGCCATACTGTGAGACATTCCAGCCAAAGCAATAACATCTCCATGAGGAAAAGCATTTGACAGACAAACTCCACCAGAAAAGTTACACAATTCACCTTTTAAATAAAGTACAAATACCCAAAATGTTTACTTAAGTACAATACATTTACTACTTTTACTTACTGCGTTCTACCACTGCTGAAAAGTACTCACATCTGGAAGTAGACTAGTTGACTGATTTTTAGCTTGTCTGCTCTGGAAGTCTGATCTCCAGTCCGGCTGTGTGCGCCGAGAGCTGCTAACAAAGACAAGAGGGAGGTGGACCGTTATAGCTCCAGGATTAGATGCCTCCGCTGATCTGAGTCATCCCCATCAGCAGAACAGAGCCTGGGGAACGGGGCAGGACCGCACTGGCCTTTAGCAGCGCAGGAAGAGGAGAAGGACGAAGAAGAGAAGGAGGGTTAATACTGGTACTGCAAAAAAGAGTGGCAAGAATGTAGAAAAGTGAATAGAGGGCTCAGAGGGTTGTATGTTTACTGGGGATGGAATAGCCGAATTAGAGCTAAGACTGAACGAGGATTAAAGCAGGACTAAAATGAAGCTTAATTAGAGCTAAACTAGGTACACTTGAACTAAAAGAACGAAGACGAAATGACTTAAAGGTTCATATATTATGCAGAATTGCCTCTTGTGAGCTCTAAGTCTAAGCCATGTTATAATGTTGTTACCTCCTCAAAAACAAAGAAAAGAAAGAAAGAATGTGCCTCACTTCTCTATCATTAATAATTATCTTCATTTTATTTTATTTATTTATGAGACGGGGACAGTGCACAATCTACATTAACCTTAACAGGAGAGATGCTTTTTGCCATGTTGTAGCACCAGAGATTATTTCTACCTGTAGTCCCTGGTGCATGTTTTTTAGTTTTAAGGACAAAATTGTGAAATAAAAACACCAGGATCATGTAGAGCGAGTACGAATATTTTAAGTCTGACAGCAGGAAGTACGGAGAGAGGGTTGACGGTTTTTCGATAGTCAGTTGCAAGCAGAGCTCCAAAGAACCACCCATGTTCACTTCCTATTTCGAGCGTGGCAATAAGCAGGTTAACTTTGTCCATGCATAAAAAGTCTATGGTCAGGATGAAATTGGGTCAAACTAGGACCAAACCAGTGACCCTAAATCTAAAATAGGACTAAATGAAGCTCTGAAACAACCAGGAACAAATCCCTTAATTACTAACTACATGTTCCAACCCTGACAATTGAAAAATGTATGTATTTTTCTCTTTTGCAATCAGAGCTGTGCGTTAAGCCTCCTCCCTTATCAACTGTCTTGAAGAAGTTAAATCCTGGTTCGCCTCAAACTTCCTCAACAGCAATAAAACCGAAATTCGCCTTGTAGGCACCAAATCCACCTTAAACAAGATAAATCCCTTCTCCATTTCCATTGACTGCTCCTCCATCTCTCCCTCCCCTCAGGTAAAGAGTCTGGGTGTGATCCTCGATAGCGCTCTCTCCGTTACCTCTCATACCAACAATATCACTCGCTCCGCCTACTTTCACCTCCAAACATCCACCGCCTCTGCCCTTCCCTCACTCCACACTCCACTGCCTTCCTTGTGCACAGCCTTGTCACCTCCAACTTGGATTACTGCAGTTCCCTTCTGTTTGGTCTGCCACAAAAAACTCTCCATAAACTTCAATTGGTCGAAAACTCACACGCACCCCCTCCATCCACCACGTCACGCTCATCCTACAACAGCTCCACTGGCTCCCCATCTGAAAACAAAATCCTGCTCCTCACATTCAAATCCCTCGATAACCTGGCACCTCCATATTTCTCTGAGCTCCTTCACATTGCCATGCCCGCTCCCTCCGCTCGTCCTCCTCTCTCCAGCTCTCTGTTCATTCTGCCCGTCTCGTCACCGTGGAGAGCAGAGCCTTCAGACGCCCTGCCTCCTGACCTCCGCTCTTCCTCCTGACCTCCGCAACACTGAGTCACTCCCGCATTTCAAATCCAAACTCAAAACACACCTGTTCACTCCACCACACCAGACTTCACTGTCCCACTGTGTGCTTTTAACTGTATGTTTTAATTGTGTTTAACTTTGTTTATGTTTCGTATTTGTTTATCGTTGCAAGGCGATCTTGAGTGCCCAGAAAGGCGCCGAATAAATAAAAATGTAAAATGTATTTGTTATTACAGTCTGC
Source organism: Taenioides sp. WSHXM2023 (assembly GCA_029959045.1). Taxonomy (NCBI): domain Eukaryota; kingdom Metazoa; phylum Chordata; class Actinopteri; order Gobiiformes; family Gobiidae; genus Taenioides; species Taenioides sp. WSHXM2023. The sequence goes on along the minus strand of CM057103.1, from coordinate 22,443,929 downwards.
ATTTGCGTCCAATCAGAACCTCAAGCACACTCCAGTCCTCCACTCCCATAACGCACGTGCACGTGGCTGTGGAGTTGATGAGGGAGGCGTGGGTGCTAATGGGTGCTGCTCGGATGATGATGATGGGTGCTCAGGGTGGGGGTGGGAGAAGGCATGTGATAATGGACAGAGCTGAAATGGCCAAGTTTTCTTCTTAATAGTGTTTGTAATTCATAAATGTTTTCCAGCCAAAAGACTTTGCCGCGTCTCAACTTTTATTTTGGTTAAAGATTGAGGAACTGTAAGATTTAGATTTAAAATTTCATAAACATGACCTAACTGTGTCCCTATATGAGGTAGACAAGTTCAAATCAAACATAACTTTCACTGGTAACAATTGTAATACTGATTTAGGTTTAGGTTTTCAAGACGATTATCCAATCAAAGCGCAGAACGAGCCTCACATGACTCTCATTTGCGTTTCCAGTTTCAGTGCTGATTTTCCAGTGTGTTTAAACCTAAAGTGCCTCTCTCTGATCTGAAGGGTCACTACCGAAACCCCAGCACCTGCAGCTGATCATGAACCAGTGCTAGTGCAGCCTCTGCAGCTCAGGGAGGGAATTCTGGAGGTTCTGAGCTTTCACATAAGCCATGGTCTGTCCATATACTGAGAATGAGACAAACTTGGATGTGTCTTTATCTGCAGTTCAGTTGTGATTTGTACATTATTTAAAGGGCCCATATTATTTTCTGATCTCTGTTCTAATGTTGTTTCCTCATCACAAACAGACCTGGAGTTGTGTTTTGTTTCATTCACACATGTTTAACACAAACTCTGCGTATTTAGGCTGAATTCTTCTCTCAAACAGAAAACATTCTGTTCCACCTTGTGATGTCATGTGGTAATACCGGAAGTGCTCCATTTTGTTTTTAAACCCCATTCACCTTTATTAAAATCATTTGGATCACCTGTGCCCTGGAATTGCCAATCTCTGAACAAAAGGTAAAAGGAGCTGTTAATTTGAAAACTACCACTACATGACATCACAAAGTGGAACAGAGCATTTTGAGCTTTGGAGATGTCGACAGCTCAATAATAAAGGATTACTAAACAAAACACAACTCCAGGTCTGTTTTTGACCATAACGTGGCTTAAAGCTCACAAGAATCCATTTGTGTAATGTACAACCTTTAAAATGAAGATCACAGCCTACATAGTTTTCCAACAACAACTGTTATAAAATATGTTTTATAAAGTGAGAACTCCCAAGCCTTGGTGCCCACAAAACCTTCAAAAAAGATAAAAAATTGGACTTTGCAGCGCATGTAATCTCCTTTACAAAAATAAAACTGTTTCTCGCAGCAACCACAGATCCCAATCAAAAGACCAACCTCAGCCAGCGTTTATCATTGAACCCACTGCGCTCCAAATCCAAACAGTCTCCTAAATGCTCTGTAGAGGATGTTGTTGTGGGGGGTTCCAGTGGCTCTAGGCGCACACAGCCATCAGCGTACCCACACATCACCCAGCTGTTCCATTAAACGCTGCGCTCCCACAGAAACGGCCTCTTTAGCTGTCAGCGCGCCGCTAATACAGCTCGCCCTCTCCAGGTGTGGATGCTAACGCACCATGCTAATGCTCCAAATGGCCCGGGGTGCAGTTCTTATGGCCCCACACTGCCAAATAACCATTAACCCGTGTCATGATTATGTCCATGTGCGGTGAATTGATGGATGCTGGTATGAATGTGATTACTGTCTAGTGCAAATATCAGTACTGCCTTTTTTTACTACTATTAACAACTATACCACTGTCATTACAGCTACTGCAGTACTACTACACTGATCTAATCTTTGTGATAATGTTGTTTCCTCATCAAAAACAGACCTGGAGTTGTGTTTTGTTTCCACATGTTTCACACACAAACCCTGCAGATTTAGGCTGAGTTCTTCTCTCAAACAAAAAACTCTCAGTTCCACCTTGTGATGCCATGTGGTAATACAGGAAGTGCTCCACTGTGTTTTTAAAAACCGTGCACCTTCACTGGAATTGCCAGTCTCTACTGAACAAAAGGTAAAAGGTTAACCTTGCGCAGCAAGATGGATTCTCTGAATATTTGTGAGTTCATAAACTCGCAAGAATCCATCTTGAAAGACGCCGGCTGTACGGTTCGCAGCATTAAGGTTTGGGCAGAAGCCAAAGGTGAAGAGCCCAAACGAACCAAAACAAGCACAGTGACGCAGACAGACGTACTTCAGCCTATTTTAGCGTCAATACAGACTGTCTAGTTTGTGAAAAACATACACATGGTAAGAGCTTTGTGCATTTGTGGACAGGGAAGACGTCTGTGCTTTTCTCTCAACTGACATGTAACAGAAGCTGTTGTGACGCTTCGACCAATCAGATTCAAATATTCGTCATGGCGCTCCACGTTTTCCGATCACTTTTAGCGAGAGCCATGCCAGTTTGATAATGTGAAGAACTGAATTCAGAGGGCTACACATATCTGATGTGAGCCAGGTTAGTAAAATGTAGCTGTTAACTTTAAAACTATCATTTCATGACATCACAAGGTGGAACAGAGCATTTTGAGCTTTGGAGATGTACACAGACTAATAAAGATTACTCAAATATGTGTAAATAAAACGAAGCACAACTCCAGGTACATTTTTTATGAGGTAACAGCATTATAACATGACTTAAAGCTTAAAGAGTCAATTTTCCGTAATATATCACCGTTCACGAACATCTCATCACAAATTCATTACCTAATTTCATCCCTGCGTTAGTTTCTCTCTTTTTTAGCTTTTCTCCAGCCTGTTTGAGCTCCTCTCTGCAGCAGACTGAAGCTGGTGTCTAAATGGTCTCGTCAGTCACAGAGCTGGCAGAGTCTTTTCCCTGTGTTTGTACTGCCATTCAAATGTTTACCTCCCCAACGCCCCTCTCTGTGCAATCAGAGCCCTGTGCGAACGTTGTCGGCGTGTTTGGGTCCGTGAGTGACTCAAATGCTCGATAAATAGATCTCGTATTTTCCACAGATTTGACTGGGAAGAAAGAGAGAGATTGCAGGGAACTTAACCTTGAACTCCTCTCTGTATTTCAAGCCAGTGGGAGATTGGGCTGTGAATAGCTACGGTTTAGAATCTGATGATGTTAAAAGGTAGCCTACTCTGCTCAGTGATGGATGAAGTACTCAGTTTTGTTACTTAAGTAAAAGTACAGATAGATACTGGAGCAAAAGTAAAAGTATCACATGAAAAAATCTAAGTATTAAAGTACCATTTTAAAAAGTATTTTGTGCAGATTTTGAGGTGTTTTAAAGCTTCAAATGTAGTGATTTTGATACAGATTTGTGCCGAATTTTGTCCCACAGAAACAATTTAATAAAGTGGATACTTTTAACTTTTACTTCAATACATTTGTACAAAAGTATTTTTTATTATAGCTGCTGAAAAAGGCTGAGGATTTTCAACAAGATCATAGTTTGAACAAACACAAATATACAAAAAAAAATAGAATAATAAACAGCTAGGGAAGAAAAAAAAATCATTTGTTTCTGTTGAACAAAATTGAGCACAAATCTTCATCAAAATCACTTTATTAAGGCTGGTTTATAGTTCTGTGTCAAATCCACGCGGAAGTGCCACACAGCTTCCCCGATGCACATGAAAGCCAATCAGAGACCTGTCGGTGTTTGCCATGCCGAGCTCGTGCCGTGTACGTGCACCTCGTCCAAAAAGTTACTATGCGTCGAACTCCCGCCAAACGCAAGAGCTGTCATTGGTTGAACCATAAAGACTATACGGACAACTGATTAAAACAGCTTGGAAGAGCTAAAGTTTGGCACAGAAATGTCTGCATCTGAGCCTAATGTGATTGTTTTTTGTCATAGCCCTGATTAGCTCTGCAGAATCTCGTACGGTTCAGTTCAGGTCAGCTCTAAGATGAGTGGGGCCCTACGCAGAAATTTAAAACTATCACGCAGGCAACTTGGACTCAAATGCAACACAAAGAACGCAGTCAAACGCAAAGGCCTTGGTTCAGTTCAACAGAAAGTGTCCTTCAATAGGTAAAGCTTAATATGTCAAATCAGGCTGATAAACAACAAAGGAAGATATGATTTTATATGTGAACTAAAATATCCTCCAAAACTGGGAAATTCTCTAATTAGAAAATGGGCTGGGAATAACTCAGAAACAGATTCTTCAAACAGGGAATAATGCGGAATTGCACAAATGGCAAACAACAGATTTCAAAATACAAACCTGGAGAGTCTCTTGACTGGTTGACAGTCGAGCAAGAACTGAAGGGGCAGAGGGAGTTTATATAGCCTAGAATGAGGGGCAGCTGCAGGAAAAAAACAGGGAGGAAGCAAAAGATGGACTGGATCAGGCTGGAAAATGGAGCTGGACTAAGGATAAACATGTAAACAACAGGCAAAACTGTGACATAAATCTGCCTTTAGACCTGAAAATCTGCATGAAATACTTTTACATTTCACTGTTTCTACATTTTTAAACAGGTAATTTATTACTTTTACTTAAGTAGATGTTTTCATGTGTATCTATACTTTTACTTAAGTAACATAATCAAGTTTGAAATCATAGTATCGTGATAACATTCATTTAAACTAACTAAACCTGTTGTAGGCTATGGTGTGAATGCGTACCCAATTAAAATATAATGCTTCCCACTATGTCCCATGCAGGCTAATTACAATAAATTGTCAAGTCAGTTTATTTTTCATCATATTTTATCCTGAGTTTGCGTTGGTGCAGACTGAAGCCTAATTTGCTTCCTCTACAAAGAATTTTTCAACTGTCAGTTTAGAGATTTATGTTGGCTTGAAATTTGCAACTTGACTTTTTGTCACATTTTTGGCTCAGTACTCACTAACAACATGTCTCAGAACCTGGCGCCTTTTTTCATACAAACAGAGAGGCTGAAGTGTATTGCCCAAGGACGCACCAACAGCCTTTGACACCAAGCCGACGACATTTGAATCTACTGAGGAAATTTGGTACATGGTGACGAGTTTTTCATGCAAAACACAAAGGGTGAAGTGCATTGGCCAAGGACACAACATTAGTGTTTGGCAACGTCTGGATCGGGTGAGGAGATTCTCTAAAAGCAGTTAAGATGCGGAGAAGAAGAATGGGACTTCTCCGATACGATACTGGTATCAAATATCGGCATCGATCCAAAGCAGAAACAATAGCTGAATCAGATATCGGTTCTGTGATAACGGTTAAGCAGATATCCTGGTTGGGCTTTTAATTTGATGTAATAAGACTAATTTAGAACGCCTCATAATGTTTGAACTTTTTTTTTCCACACAAAGCTGCTCAGTATTTATTTGAAGAATACATAACAGTTGCATAATAACACAATTGGATCTCCAGTGTAATAATTTCACTGTGTTAATGTGTGTGAAATCGCTGCCATTTTCTGTCCCTAAACTGGCACTGGTTAATATCGAGTATTGGCAGATACTGAAATGAGCTTTTTCTACAATCAAAACTGTGAAAACAATATGATCTTGTCCAGTTACCACCGAATCTTCAAAATATGTTTAGTTCCAGCGTGGGGTCTATAATCTAAGGGCGTCTTTCATGTTCACTCAACCCAGAACAAGGGTTAAACTGTGGAGCGTTAAAGGATTACCAACGAATTCACTATTTTCAAACGTGAGGTATTCAATTATAGGTTGGAAGAAGGGCAATAATTACGCTTGAGGTGAGCAGTGTTGAAATGGTACTTAAAACGGATTAGAAAATGTGAGAAAAAAAAAGGTTCATAGTGACTAGTATAATTATTGCGTATTACGAGTCAACTCAGGAAGTGAGCGTTTTTCATTATTAGCATTACGAGTGTTCTTGTTTTGTTTTTTTGTTTGTTTGTTTCATTTTCTACATTTTTGAGTTGATTGTCAAGATGCATGTTGACAATAAATAAATACAAATAAATAAATGTATATATATATATTTTAAGTATCGGTATTGGAACTGAAAAAGCTGAATCTGTGTATCACTAGTTAAAAATGTGAAAAACAGAACTGGTTATTTTGAAACAGTTTGCAGTGGTTTCCTCACTTACCTTATGCATTCAGAATATTCTAATTATTCACCGTGATGAGTTTATAAGCGCTTTTCACAACTTTCAGAATCAGAGCGGAGTCTCCGTCACTGTAAAGCCAACAACGAATACCCTGCTAATGCGCACTTCCTGGTTAAAAAGCACTTTATAATGACACGCAGATTTACGGACGTACGGTTAAGACACATTCTGCTCAAATACATGTGAGAAAAACCGGGTACAGCGTCTTTAACTGGAGTTTCGGTTAAGATCTGACAGGTCTGCAAAGCCAGTTCCTAAAACCTATTCATTCTTTTTAGTGTGCAGGTGGGAATAATAAATTAGGTTTATAGATTTAGCAAACGTTCCATGGCGTCCCAAGACTCACCAGCCAAAACCAAGCCTTTTACTCTTCCATTATGTTGCCTAATTGTGTAATAATTGTAGCATAATTTCCTAATAGATATTTTTTCTTTTGTTTTCCAGATTGCGTGACGCTCCAAGTTGTTTCAAGATTGGACTAAAACGGTTTCATTTGGGAATGCTTGTTGTAAGCCTATGAGGACTTCCTGGAGGGCAAAGGCGGAACTGGAATATTGGTAAGTCCTGCTTTAAATCTGAAATTCGTTGTGTTTTTCTGTTTTATTATACATGGCTAACAGAATTCCAAATTGTGGAGTTAAGGATTCTGTGGTGGTCGACGCCGTGTCAAAATGCAGATGCTAAAGTGTGCATTGTGTAACTTTTTTGGCTGAGGGCCTGTCAAATGCTTTTCTACATGCTTTGTCTGGAATGTTTCACTGTATTTCTAACTTCACGGAGACCAAACCAAGTTACAGTTCAGATCTGTGGAGAGGCAACCCTGTTCACAGTTAGATTTCTTGTTTTTCTAGGTATTTTTGAGGTATTTAGGTATTTTTTAGCTATAAAACCACCTGTAATTGAATAAATGTAAAGTAGAGCTGTTTAATGTTACAAAGTGCAACTTGAAGGTTACTCTGTTGTACTGTGGTTCAGACTTTAGTGCTTCGATCCTGGCAGAGTTGTTAGCAGTGCAATGAAGGGAAAGAACTGGTGTCCGTCTTGAGGCCTAGACAGTGTTGGTGAAGAGGAGATGGAGAGGCTGAGGAGGCGGATGTTCTGCTGCTGCGAAAAGAGAGTTGTAGAGTTTTGATTTTTACTTCAAGAAAAACTAATATTTTCCAACCAGAAGTTATGATTTGAAAGTACAACAAGCATCACAAGATCGAGAAGAGTTAGTACACCCATTTGCTAATGTCCGCCACCTGCTTGTATCCTTGGAGATGTTGTTTTGCTCGGAATGTGACACATCTGTGGAATGGCAAGCTTGCTCACAGAAACAATGGTTTTCAAGATGTATTTTTACAATACTTGTAATTGAATGCATGCAGTTCAATGCTGTACTGTGGAATATTTCATAGTTATATTGACCTTTCACTTCTTTTCTCGAACAGAAAATGCACCTTGTGATGTCATGCTGTAATACAGGAAGTGCTCCACTGTGTTTTTAAACTCCATACACCTTCACTAGTGGATCATTTCAGCCCTGGAATTGCCAATCTCTACTGAACTAAAGGTAAACGTTAGCTGTTAACTTGAAAACTACCACTACATGACATCACAAGGTGGAGCAGAGCATTTGGAGCTTTGGAGATGTAGAGAGACTAAAGGATTACTCAAACATGTGTGAATGAAAAAAAACAACTCCGTTTTCACCTCAACCGAGATTCTAGTATGTAATTACAACTTTCGACAATACATCCCATAGCCTTGATTAGCCTCGATTAGCCTTGTTAGCATGTCATAACGCCGCAACATACTCCAGAAGGCAAAGCATGCTAACAAGTTCATTATACAGCCCGAGGTAGCAGTAATCACTATTTAGCATCAGAAGCTATTTAGCAGTCCGTAACTCTTGACTAATGGAGCCAGGGGTGGATTCGGAGAAATATTAGCCAGAAAATTAGTTAGCGGCGCATTCGGACACTAAGCAGATATGAGCTAGCATAGTGGGACCCAATACACAAAGGATGTTTCTGGTTTGTAATAAATGCATGCTAGTGGTGTTTTGGGGCGGACTGCTGCGTGAGCTAAAATGCTATTGATTTTGTTAGCTGGCGAGGGCGGTTGGAAAATGCTTCTTCTGATCTTCTGGTTGGCGCAGTGCACGGTACAATGCTTTTGATTGACTGAACTTGGAATAATTTGAGATGAAAAAGATTGTTATTTTTTGCAAGCATTTTGCAAGTAAATTTAAAATCCAAATTGAAGGCCGCTGAGTTAATAACTTTTTTTTTGTGTCTGGAAAGAGTAGTATTTTCATTTTTAAAAAGATAAGTAAAGGTTCTATATTGCTCAAAATTTATTTTTATGAGGTTTTAGCCATGTTATAATGTTTTTATCTCCTGAAAAACATACCTGGAGTTGTGTTTTGTTTCATTCACACATTTGGTTAAAGGTGTATGGGTTTAAAAAAAAAAACAGCAGCGACAGACGATTTATCAGTTGGTCAATGTATCTCCGCACAGGCCAGTATTTTGTTTTGGTCGATTTGCTGCTGAAATACACACATAAAACTTTATATTAACGCTTAAATAAGAAGAGAGATCTGCACAAAATGTGATTTCACAGTTCCTTTATGGATTTGTGGTGGTTAAAAAGGGCTGTGGGTGAGTTTGTAGTGAATTAAATTGCATAATTTGAGGAAAATAATCAACATGCTCTGGATTCTAAACAATCTGGCTGTGGAAAAACCCATGTCAGTCGATCTCTAAAACATAATGGAGCATTGTATTACCACATGACGTTACAAAGTGTTTTCTGTTTGAGAGAAATTTGTCTAAATATGCAGGGTTTGTGCATTAAATATGTTTGAATGAACGAAACCACAACTCCACTTAATATTTGGACAAAGAAACACCATTATAACAGAAAACAAAATAGTATAATATGGGCCCTCTAATTGATAATGTACTTCTAAAATTTTATGAACTGCAAAGTTTTAAAGACATTTATGTAACCGCTGAACATCCCGCCATAGACATGCATGCAGAACCACCCCAGCCTCACGTCACTGCAAAGTTTCAGCAGACAGATGACGTAAACAGGACATGGTTGGACATAATGACTTCCTTCTTGGGAGTCATGTCAACACAACTTAGTTCCAACAAGTAAATAGTCTAATTACCTGGCCAATCCTAAGTAAATATAATTTACTGTAACTCCAGGATATGAGAACAGTTCCACATATTGTGTTCCCTCACACCATGACTTAGTTCCGTATTAGTTAATAACAGTCATTCATGTTTATTTGCTCTTCCTTTGCGCTCCATGTCACAACATTGCTAAGCTTTGAACACACACACGCCATTATTATCGTCTTTATAACTCGTAATTATGTCATGTGAGGAGCGCGGTTGTATAGACCCCATTCACGCCACTACACTGTCATTCGAGTGAACAGTGTCCCCATAGCAGTTTATCGTACAGTGAAAAGACGTGTTTGCGAACGCGAGCTTTCATTTGCAAGTCTACGCAGAGATATTGAACTGGATTAGTGATGCTGCTAATGCCGACGTGAAGTGGAGGAGGAGGGGGATGCAGGAGCTGCGCGGTGACAGTGGCGGCACACAGGGTCTTTGTGGTCCAGACTGAGTCAATATATTACAGAGGGGGCTTCAGTCTCCAGACAGTAAAGATACACAGGCTCACACAGAGGATGGAGGAGGATGGTGGGAGGGCGAGATGGGTAAAGTTTGCATAAGCAGTACATAAAATGAAATGAACCCAGTAAAGTTTAAAGAACTGAAGATAATTTAGATTTTTTTTTTATGTTTTGTAAGGCTGGGTAATTAATCGAGTTAATTAATTAATCAATGATGAAATTGAGGATTATTATGAAGCAGGTTTACTCCAGACTTTCCTACTTGCAAAGCAGGGTTATTGTCCAGTTAAACAATCAACATAGTAAAAAAATCATTCTAATTTATAATTTTAAAATGAGATAATACTAGTAAAGCTGTACAAATGTAATTGAAGGCAGTTTACAATTTCTAAAATAATAGAAATGGTAAGAATGAAAATGTAAAGAGCTTCCCCTGACTGAAAGACTTAAGTTCCTGCTCTGATAATCCAGAGGTTTTATTTTTTGCCCATATTGCCCAGCCCTAATTTCTAGAATGTACTTTATGGGTTTTTGAATGAAGAAAAGTGAGCATCGTTTTCATGTTCCGCAGTATTTCATTAAACTTCTCTATCTCTGTGACAAATGGGAGTCTTTTTTTTTTTTTCTAATGGAACTTCTGAATATTCAGGACAAGTAATAACATCTAAGACAAACAAGAGGTGTCTGTCCAGTAAAAAGTCTTTTTTTATCTATGTGACATTTCCCTTCTGAGAACTGTGAACCGCCCAGGTCTATTTTAGGTCTATCGGCTGCTGTGATGCCATGATACAATCGTGATGAAAATCTTAGCTAGAAGTTGCAAAACCCTGAGACTGACTTTGCTTAAATGGCAATATTTCAGATGTCAGATTCAGTTCACTTCATTAACATTTGGATTCAACTTGAACATTTTTAAAAGTATAAATATGTAGGCGTCCATGTTGTGTATGTTTCACTTACAGCTATAGTTTGAAAGTGTCTCAAAACTGCAAAAATGTACGCTTTTTACTGTGGGCGGCTTGCATCCCCACAAACCTGACTGCTTGTTTCCATGGACATGTTTCTATGGCTATAATCTCCCACAGTTGAGACGTTGAGATATAAATTTTCGTCAACATTGCCCACCCCAACTTGCAGCTCACCCAGAATGCAATAATATCTTCAGTGACATAATTAATAGCATGCGTCTTCTAAAGCAGCTCTCGTGATGTGTTTGATCATATCTTTACCCAAACACAATAATGTGGCTGCATCTTGATCTTGTTCTATGCTAATTGTATCACGCTCTTGGCTGGTGTGCGCCGCATCTGCTAATTATACTCTTCGGATTTGAACAGCTGCCCTAAAAATACCCATGATGCCGTTCTTCAGATGCGGCAGGGGGGCCTGTATTCATGAAGAGCGCTCCATCGCTATTTGCTATTTATATTTCATTTTTCGTAAACTTGAAATCACAAATCTGCCTTTTTTCCCCCATCTTCATGAATTTGAAACTTGGAATGAAATAATAATCTCCACTTCTCTGCAGGCGGCAGAATCTTGTGTTGCTAGGAGACGGTTGTTGGCATCGGATAGCAAGCGACCGCATATGAAAACATTAGAGCATACTGTTTGGTGTGCTGGTAGAGTTGTCATAATATAAACGTTTCAAACTGGATTTCAATATTAAGAGATAAACTTGATACTCAATACAGATTCCAAAACACCAGGGATCTCCAACTTGTGGCTGGGGAGCTACCAGTAGTTCTCCCCACCCCCTGCAAGTAGCTCGCCAAGGGATTTCGGAATTATATGTATTGTGCTTAATAACTAAATCTGATTATTTGCATTTTGATTCCTAACTTGTGCAGTAATAAATGGATAAAGGTTTATATTTTATAAGCATCTAACTGTACCCCATCTAAGGCTTGCCATGGCTCTTGTGGCCTCTAAAATGAGTAGCTCTCTGGCATTTTCGTTTTGTAAAGGAGCTCACCAGTGGAAAAAGGTTGGAGACCCCTGCCGTAGACAGTAGAATGTGATTTTTAACTTTTTAACGTAAATCATAGTATTTTCTTCTATATTATCCTTGTCATAATCCTTCGTCCAGGTTCCATAGTGGTCCATGGGCGTGTAATAGTCTACACTCTTATACTTGTTTCGATATAGCCGTAGACTGTAGTGAACTAAAGGGAGAGGCGTCACCCATAGCATTCAACTCCAGCCAAATGAAGCTCATCGAGGCTTGCAGTTACAGGGGCGAATTCTGAGCCGCTTTTCATATTTGGAACGCTGACCCCGAGTATAGCAACAAAGAACCAATCCAGAGTGAGGTTGTTGAAGGTAACACCCCTGTCCGCCCACACTGCTGGTTTGGCAGGGGTCTGGTCGCTTAGCAATAGATTTTGATTGACAGAGTTGCCAACAGTAGCGGGGACAACCTCAGGTAAAGAATGCACCTGATTTGATTTGTTTATATCTTGAATTACGAACAAAATGACTCAATAAAAACACCAGGATCATGTAGAGTGGGTTAATACGAACAGTGTAAGACCAAAATGAGGAGTCTGACAACAGTGGTTACAGAAAGAGAGGTGACGTTTGTTCAATAGAAAGTGAATTGGAACCACAGTCGAAAAAGGAAAGGTTCATTTCTGTCCTGTGAATGTGACCTTTTAGTATTGATACCTGCTCAAATGTAGTTTCGATACAAGCTTTAGTATCTGATTTTTGATACTTTTGACAACCCTATGCGCTGGTTCTTTGGGTTGAGTGGTTGAAAGTGGTTGAATTTGTTGTATTTTGTTTTTGTTGTTTTTTTTTGGGACCCACTGGACCTCACGTAGGACACTTGTTTATGAATCCACAGCCATTTGAGCAGCACAAGCCTCCATTATGGGCCCACACTCTGCTGTACGCCAGTGGTCCAAACACTGGTACATGCTTCTGCAAGAGGATTTGGAACTGGTTGTTGGCAAAATTGATTCGGCATGATTTTTCTGTTTGGCAGGATACAGGCGGTACAGTGGCAGAGTAGAGTAGCTAGTTGTTTTTTGTTGATGCTAAAACTTCAAACTTGATTTTCAAACTAAGAAAAAGGCGTAATGTCGATTTCAACGCCATGGTTATTATTAAAGGAGCTGTATGTAAGATTTTGATTTTAAATTCCATAAACTTCACTTGACGGTGTCCCAAATACAAGGTAGACATGTTCAAATCGAATAGCTTTTACTGATATTAATTCTAATGCAGTGTTATTCATAATTAACGTTGGACATCAGCCCAAATCCAGTTGTGATTGAAATACGTTAAAACAATACAAGAGCGCACACTATATACGGTTTCTTTACATTTATCATGCGGTCTGAAATAGATTAAGACTACTGTTTTCGCTTTATTACTTGTTCAAATGAGCAGTGTTGGAGAAGTTACTGAAAAAGTTACACATTGGTTACCCTTTGCTAGTTACCTGGGATATATTACACTACTTATTTGTTGTCTCAAGAAGGCATATTAGTTAATTAGCACTTTGAGCTTTGGAGATGCAGACAGACTAATAATAAAGGATTGCACAAACGTGTGAATGAAACAAAACACAACTCCAGGTGTGTTTTTGGTGAGGAAGCAACATTTTAACATGGCTTAAAGCTCCCAAGAGTCAATTTTGCGTAATATAAGACCTTTAATTATCAGGCAGTATGGTCTTAATATGGACTTCCCTTTATGTACATATGTCAAGACATTGAATACAGAACTGCAGTGTGTTTTCCTTGTAGTTTACCCTTATCGTAAAGCAAGCTATTTACTCCCATTCACCACTGACAGCCTGAGAACTGCGCCGTGTGAATCAACTTTACCGTGGCTTGCCTGCCCAAAGTCCAAAACCAACAACTATAAAAATTCACATAAAGCTCAGAATACTGCCTCCCTCCAACAAAAGACCATCTGTAATCACAACATGTTTTTTTTTTCTCTTCTGATACTTCTTTTTGTTCTGTAATAGCCCCCCTTCACTCTGGCCTCGCTGTCTCCCACCACTCGCTTTCATCTTGTGCCTTGTTGCGACCATTAGCAATGCCCTCTGGCCGGCTCGCGAAAAACCCCGTTGACGTTGATGTAGCGTTTCCCCAACACAACGCCTCATTCTAACCTTATTTGTCAAATTGGGCGGGTGTGGGGGTATACTTAAGATATTTATAATCCCTTTGGCATTAGCGCGGTTGGTGTCTAATGTTATTTGAAGAAGAGAATGTGTTTTCTTTTTGTTTTTTGTTTTCATGATAGTTTGTGTGTGGTGTTGCCGTAGGGGGTCCTCGGTGATGGCGGAAGGATGTGTCTAATTTGGCCCTAATGGGTGATTCAGCCATCTTGTCCCCGTTTCCGCGACAGTGCACTAGCGAAGCACTATGCATCAAGTCAATGACACATAAGTTAACGTTTGCGCTCGGACATCGGGTTAGAAGGAGAGAGATCGAGGGAGCGCGTTGTGCACGAGGTATTGAGGAAGCAGTTAATCAGCGGTGTGCGTAATCAGATCATTTGTCGTGAGATTGGATTAGACCATCGAACTTTCCCTCGGGCGAAGAAATATGACAGATGCTAGCTTTCAAATGCTTGCTAGCTTTGATGGATTGTTATTGTGATATTAGCAAACGCAATGTCTGTATTGCTAAGTGTCAATTTGGGTTTGATTTAAAGGCGCTGTGTGTGAAGTTCGCCACCTACCGCCCGTGTCCATGGAGGTACTGTAAAGCTGAAAAAGCGCTATATAAAACCGATGCATTATTATTATTTAGATGTTGCTTTATCTGAAATGCTCCAGAGTATGGCATTAGACATCTATTTACATTCCTTTTTTTTTTTTTTTTTTTTGTTGCCTCTCTGCCTGGTGACGTTTCTGTTCGGGTTGCCAAAATATCCTAAATCGGATTCTAATCGATAGGGATGCGCCGATCTGTCACTGGTATCAGATATCAGTGCCAATATTGATCAAATTTGCTGGATCGGATATCAGCTTCCAAATATCGTTTCAGCCGATATCCTGACTGGACATATAAATTGGTGTTATAAGACGATTTACTGGTTGTACTTAGCCCCGAAAGTCTTGTAATGTGTGGAATTTTTATTTATACAAAGTTGTTCTGTAGATACTTGAGAGATAATAACAGCTACATGATCAGTTTTGTCTTATTTTATTTTTGTTTAAAGAAAATAAATAGCTGTTTAAAGTCTCTGCACTAGTATCTGTTGATATCGGGTATGGGCTGATATTTAAAGACATAGTATCGGAATTGGTATCGGGAACTGAAAAAGCTGGATCGATGCATCCTTGCTAATCGATACTAAAACTAGTGTCGAAACTAGATTGGCCTACTCATTTGTGCAGGTATCAATAGTAAAAAGTCACAGAAATAAACCTTTCTTGAATAGCTTTAGAATGTGTAAAGGCGTGTGCAGGCAGGACATGGTAAACCGCTCAGAATCCCATTTGTGTGTATGTGGCACTGAGAGCCAATCACAGAGCCGGAAATGTCCGTGGAATAGGCTTCATTTTACAAAGTTAACAGATTAGGTACTGCTGTCATGGTCGGACTCCAAAAGGATTAGATCTATAGGACATTACGTTATTTTCACTTGAATGTGGCAAACGTTGATTGATTGATTCGTATTTATTTCGAGTTTGTGCCAAGGGAGAAACAATAATCATATACATATTATATATATACGTTGTAAACAATAGAAAAGGAGTGGGAAGAAGAAAAACGTATACATGCAATGCTAATTAATGTTCGTAAACCTCAAGGCAACATTCAGTACATGGACCACTGTGGAACCTACCTGGACACTGAGGGATTACACAGATATAAGACCACGTGGTAGTATAAAAGAAAGTACTATTATTTAATGCTGAAAATTACATTCTATTGTCTAAATAAAGAGTGTTTTTGTTATCATTATCAGTATTAAGATTAAGAACTATTTCTCAGACTATTCCTTTAGTATCGTGACAACACTAGTTTATATTGAGATAGATACGTTTAATGCTGTACTGTGGAATATTCCAGGCAATGTAATATCACCATGGAGACTAGCAGGTTATGGAGCCCAAACAGAAAAGTTACATAGTGTGTCTTGATGTCCTTGACCTGATTTACTACTTAATATTTGTGCGTTGTTTCTGTACCACTTGAGTCTTTTTATGCTTTATTTTAATACTGAGACTAGCAAAATCAGCAAGCCTATTACAGTGTTTTATTTTCAAATTTAATAGAATTTTGAAGATGACATTTTCGGACGGATAACCGCACAAGTTAAAGCAATTGATATTTGTTCAAACTCGTGATTCCAGTGAAAGAGTATAAACCAAGCTTGTCCAATTGGCTGGTTTATGAACTGAAAATATTCAGATTAAATGTTACGCTCATGATGTGTTGCATGATAATTAAGATGAGAATTCTGAAGCGTTTATTTTTAACATAAGAGACCTGTATGTATGGATTTCAGAGTTGAGCTGAAGAATCTGAGAGAAACATTGCTTTAATACAGGATTCTGTTCAAAGTTCACACTGTAAACACGTTCAGAAGGCTTGACAAAAAGACTAAAATATGAAATGACGAAATAACAAATACAAGGATCACCTTTTAGAGCGTGTTTGTACAGATTGAAACTAGAGTTGGCAGTTTTTATGAGTTCTTATTAGACAGGATATTTTGTTGTTTGTAGAGGAAATTATGGTGCGTCAAAGATTGCAGCCTATGCCATCGATTTGCTAATTGCACCCATTCAGTTCCAATTAATCTCGCAGCCCTTCTTCAGAGTGATGAAAAATGCGGACTGTTGCCGTAGCGATTAAAAATTCTAAAATAAATATTGTATCTTTTGAATAGCAAATAGTCATTGCCTATAAGCCTTAAGCTGAAACTTGTGAATAGTAACCCAGCCACTGTAATGTTTAATACACAGGCTGTATAAAAACCCATAGTGTTCAGCTCTAGTCAAATGAAGCTCACCGAGGCTAGCAGTTATAGGTGAGTTCCATATTAGGAATAGGAATTTATTTACGGACAAAATAACAAAAACACCAGGATCATGTAGAGTGGGCTATGAGGAGCCTGACTGCAGCAGTTACAGAGAGAGGGGCAACGCTTTTTCAATACAGAGTGAACTGGAGCTAGAGTCGATAGAGCCAGAAGCGTGCCCATGCTCACTTCCTATTTGGAACGCAGCGGCTAGCAGGCCAGCTGTGTCCATTCATATATACAGTCTGTGATTACCCTCCCTCGTTAGTACATTACCAAAATATTGTGATGTCATTTGTAATCCATACTGGTCGATGGAGACATGCACATCCAGTAAAAGTTGTGACTATGTGCTCGGTCCAAAAACAAAAAATATGCAAAAGAAGAAAGTCTAGTCACCTGACCCACCATGTGATCTTTCCCAATGTTAAAAAGTTACAATTGTTGAATGAAATCTATAGTACAAAACAGGTGTTCACTCTGTTTAAAGTGGCGTATTAGTTTGTCACAGCCAAAAGTATTAATTACAATTTATATACAAAATAAAAAGCACAGAAGACTTTAATATTTGCATCAGCTCTGCAGACATGGAAGTGTCATTGTAGGCACACGTACAGCCACAGACTGGAGTGATGTCAACATTATGAGTCACAGAAACGGTCTCAGATCAAAATCTTCATTGAGACCTTTTGGCGCCAGAGTCCCCAGAGTGTAAATCCAGAATGCTTTAAAACAGAGTGAACACCTGTTTTGTACTATAGATTTCATTCAACAATTGTAATCAACTTTTAAACACTGGGCCTGTATATAAAACAGGTGTGAAACGTAACCTTTCATGTCTGAAGAAGGGCTTGACCTGAAACGTCACATCGTGGTGTCATTAAAATACAAATTCACCAAAATCCACACGTGTAATTAATTCCAAATTGTACTCTTTTTACTTTATAGTTTGACCTCAAGTTAACTGTTTACTCCTATTTACCACAGATATAATGCCACCATTGTACCTGGTTTGCTTGTCCAAACTTCATAACCAACGCAATAAAAGTTTGAATAAACAAAAAGACGTTGCTGATTTCCATAATACATTCACATTTTGGTTTTGCATTTTCCACAGAGACTTTGACTGTGTTGTTGAAGCAGTTTTGAAATGATGTTTAGCTGCATGGCTATGGGTACGGTAACATGACGCTCACAGATCCATACATTTATTGAACGGATTAATAACCAAATCAATATTGCAGTACTGGCTGAAGTATGGAGAAGTATCAGTTCTAAATACCGTGTCAAAATTCTGTATAGCACAGGATTTTAATATGAAACTATTGGTATTGCATCTTATTGATATCGTCATACTTGCAATAGTATTATTGGTATTATATTCAAACAAAAGGAACTGGTTTGGCTAAGACTAGCATGCAAACATCCTATTTCATTACGTCCATTAGCCTTGCAGATAATGGTGCTAGCAGTGATGCATTGTGGGTAGTATTCTGTTGTCTAAATACTACCCACAATCTGTCTGTTTTTTTTTATAAGACAAAAACTTAAAGGCGAACAACGATGAGCATTAGTGAATTACTGAGCAAAACTGACGTTATGGTAATGAATAAAACATAAGTAACTTGTTAAATCAGACTGATTCTACAATTAAAATTAAAAATTGATTTCATGATGTTGATATTAGCATAGATATAAATAGATTTGTGCAGTTCGATTGCTAGACACCTCTAGCAAACCATAACATTAGTTTTGCTCAGTAGTTCACTAATGCTCGTCGTTTTTGCCTTTAAGTTTTCGTCTTTCTTACCTTGATAGTTGAGGATAAATTCTTCATGAAGAATGTTTATCTTTTGTGGATCTTGTTGGTTGACGATTTGGTGATGGGGCAGATTTATGAAGCTGGTGAAGAATACGCCAGACATTTCCACAGACATTTTGCCATAGAAAACCATTAACCGGAAGTTCCGCAAACCTAAAGCGGGACACTTCCGGACATTGTGAAAAAGGTCTTTTACTTGGTATCATTTCGAAACAAAAATCACTGGTGTTCCCCATCACTAGCATGCCTACATCCTCTTTAATTCTGACCATTAGCCTAGCAGTGATGCACTGGGGGTAGCATGTGGGTTATGATGCCGGACAGTGCGAGTGGGAGCCGGGGGTAAGCACGTCCCAGCGGGCCCCGTCTACTGCAGTGCCTTCGTTTACATTCCACACACCTAGCATAACTCGCGCCTAGCATCTCCAGCTCGCACACCTCTGCTTTGCCAAGACACCATTCACTGTCCAAAACATACATATTTACCGCGCTAGCTAGCTTACCTCGCGCCGCAAATGGAGCTGTTTGTCTGCGGGAAAGGTACAGAGAAGAAATCCAAGAAAAGAAAAAAAAGCAAGTATTATTTATTATTTAGTAGCTTTATGTTTGCGTGCATACTAAAAATATGAAAAGGAAAATAATGTAAAAAGAAAAGGGCAAACTAAGGTGAAGACAAGAATGAAACAGAATATGTTTAATGCTGTACTGTGGAATATTCCAGGTTAGGGTGACCAGATGTCCATGCTTACCCGGGACAGTCCCAGTTTTGAGCCCTGTGTCCCCTGTCCCAGCAGATTTATCCAAAACCAATGATTTGTTCTAGTTTTATACAAGAAATATCCCAGGTATCCCTATTTTTACCAATGTGTTACCTGCCAACTGTAAAGAGGAGAATATATTGTCATTTGTTTTTGCCAAAATACAGAAAACCAATTTTGAAAATGACCATGAGGCAAAAAAAAAAATGCGGAGAGAAGACCCTCAGATTATGACCCAAACTGCAGTCTTTTCACAATTTTATTTATAGCAACCCGGGTGTGTCCCAGTTTTGAATTATACATAGTGCATCTTTATGTCATGATTGTCTTGTCTTGACTGACTTATGTGTGCATTGTTACATAGTGCTCCTTTAGTCTTTCTATGTTTTCTTTTGATAGTTAAGACGAGCAAAGTCAGCAACTTCTTACAATGTTTTGTTTTAAAATTTAAAAGTCTTTTATTACACAAACTTGTCCCTTGTGAGCGTTACGCCATGTTATAACATTACCTCCTCAAAAACAGACCTGGAGTTGTGTTTTGTTTCATTCACACATTTGAGTAACCCTTTATTGGTCTGTCTACATCTCCAAAGCTCAAAATTCTCTGTTCCACCTTGTGATGTCATGAAGCTGTAGTTTTCAATTTAACAGCGACCTTTTGCCTTTTGTGTCTAGTTGAAGACCTGTCGCCGCGCTGTTGTTTTTCTGACTCTCACGATGTATTGTGGTCTATATTTACCGTTCTAACGATGACGATGCCTACTACTACTTCAAGGTGCATTGTGGGAAATTTTGAGTGCACTACTTTTTCACTCACTGGACACATCATTTGGACACCACTAAAAATGGCGTGACCCTTAAATAAAGCCCTAAGTAGGAAATATTGTGACCATTTGGACACAGCCCAAGTCTTTTTATATCCTCTATGTTCATATTAAAGACACTATCTTCCACCCGCTATAGCTTTTAGCCTTGATGTGATTTCTTGTTGATTCATCATCCAAAACCTTGAGTTTTTATTTTATTTTATAAATTCTTTATTTTTCTTCATTTAGCTGCACTTAGCGTGCCAAGGCCTCAAATTAAAACCCCTTGCTTTCCATGAATAAGTTATTTTAGTTTAAAGGGCCATGCTACGCTATTTTCTGATCTGTGTTATGTTTCCTCATCACAAACAGACCTGGAGTTGTGTTTTGATTCATTCACACATGTTTAACACACAAACCCTGAGTTCTTCTCAGAAACGGAAAACAGTTCTCCACCTTGTGATGTCATGTGGTAATACAGGAAGTGCTTCACCGTGTTTTTAAGCCATGTTGTCTCATCAAAAACATACCTGGAGTTGTGTTTTGTTTCATTTGCACATTTTAAATAATCCTTTATTATTAGTCTGTCTACATCTCCAAAGGCAAAGGAGAAATTCAATTTGTCAACTGGACAAATTCTCTGTTCCACCTTGTGACTTCATGAAGCTGCAGTTACCAAGTTAACAGCTCCTTTTACCTTTTGTTCAGTAGGGATTGGCAATTTCAGGGCTGAAATCATCCAAATGATTCTAGTGAAGGTGTGTGGAGTTTAAAAACACAGTGGAGCACTTCCTGTACTACCACATGACATCACAAGGTGGACCAGAGTGTTTTCCATTTGAGAAAAGAACTCAGCCTAAACATGCAGGGTTTTTGTGTTAAACATGTGCGAATGAAACAAAACACAACTCCAGGTCTGTTTGTGATGAGGAAACAACATTTTAACACAGATCAGAAAATAGAGTCACATGGGCCCTTTAAAATCCCATAACAAAGCTTCATATAGGAGCTTAAACTGTGAGACTGTCATAAAAACTGGAATAAAACCATTTCATGTGGGCAGCTAATAAGCCTCCTGTACTGTGATTCTAACCTCGCGTAACCTTGACAACGGGTTCCAAGTCCTTTGTTGCCGTGAGCGATGTGAGGTGACGGCGAGGTTTTAGCGCAAGGTTGCTAGTTCAATTGCCAAAGGTTGAAATGGTTTGCCAAAACATTCTTACGCCTCCAGGGACCTATTACCGGCTGCCCCACAAGGGTCCCTGCTCCCAACCTGTCAGGGAAAAGCCCCAGCCCAGACTGCTAATGTGAACACACCTCTGCGGACAAAAGAGAATGGTTTATTTAGCCACTACAGCGCTTTTAAAGGTGCACTGCGCAACTTTTCTGATGGAGGGTCCGCTGCCTTCTTGTGTCCATGGAGATGTTGTTGCTTTTTCTGGAATGTTCCATGGTATGACATTAAACATATCCAGCTGGCATTTATTCATTACGCGTGTTTTTATTGCTTAAAAATACAGTAATTCCTTCAAAGAATAGGGGCGCCTCTCCACAGATCTGAATTGTAATGTAGCGTAGTGCTGTAACCTGCTTGTCTCCGTTGTGATAGATAGGTTTAATCTGTACTGTGGAACATTCTAGACAAAGGAATAACATTTCCATGGAGACAAACAGGTGATGGACCCTCCACTAGAAATGTTACGTAGTGCACCTTTAAAGAAGCGTGAGAGAAAAAGAGCTCAAATCTCAAACATCTCAAAAAGGAGGAATTTAACTAGTGGGTGTTATGCAAAATCAGCTTTTTGGAGCTTTTTACCATGTTATAACTCATCAAAAACATGCCTGAAGAGGTTTTAGAGTCATCCATGCATGTTTGAGTAATCTAGCGATCTCTCCTGAGCCCTTTTCAAACCTTTCTTACGGTTAGCGCCAAGCCTACATGCTCCCACACGGCAATTCTCCATAAATTTACTAAAACATGATACAAAAATGTACACAACAACTTCACAAACCTGATGCGATGTGCTGTAGTTTCATTAGCGCTCATTGTGATGTGAAAGCGCTCAGCAGGGGGCGTGACTTAGTGCGGAGAGCAAAGGGAGGGTTGACTCAGACTGTCAAAATATGAGTGATGGAAGAAGTACAGTTTTGTAAAAGTAAAAGTATAGACACCAGAGCAAAAAAAAAAAATACTCGAGTAAAAGTAATCACATGAAAAAATCACATGAAAAAATGTACTTGTTTACTTGTTTAAAAATGTACTTAAAGAGTAAAAAGTAAAAGTATTTCGTGCAGATTTTGAGGTCTAAGAAAGTTTTAAATGTTTTTGTAGAAATAATATCTCCATGGAGAAAACATTTGATGGACCCTCTACCAGAAAAGTTACACAGTGCACCTTTAAGTAAAGTGCAGATACCTAAAAATGTTACTAAAGCACATAACTTTTCTACTTTGACTTCGTGACATTCCACCATTGGGAAATCTAGAAAAGTGAACATTTGAACACCTGAAGGCAAAAGTTATTGTATAAATAAGACTTTTTGTGGCACATCTTGAAAATTAAATGGATTAATGCATTTTTTAAATTTTTCTTCATGTCTTTGAAGACTTTGAAACACTGTGCAAACGCCGTCAGAATCTCTTGTCAGTAATTGAAATGTACATGTACAACATCCTCATTAGCTCAAACTGGGTCAAAGCTAATTAACACCACGTGGGTCTTATACCTGGCAGGCTAATACAGATATATTTTGACAGTTCTTGTAAAAAGAAAAAAACAGTTTTAAAGCACAAAAGCAACAAACAAAAAGTGCTATTTGCTATGCTAACCCTGCCATAGCGTATATACTTGAGCTTATGTCAAAACAATGCTAATTGAGTTTGGCTAGCGGTAGCGTTCTGTGCGGTTTCTGTTCAAACTTAATGAATGGCTGGTGAAAACGCTGACATTATTGCTAACAAAATTAGCATAAAGATGAGTCAGGTCAATTTAAAGATCTTATATTACGCAGAATGGATTTTTGTGAGCTTTAAGCCACGTTATAATGCAGCTGTCTTCTCAGAAACATACCTGAGCATTTATTATTAGTCTGTGTACATCTCCAAAGCTCAATGTGCAAAGTATAAAAGTGAAAGTATAATACTAAAATGTAAAGTAAAATGTTTAGGTATCTGTACTTTATTTAAGTACATTAAATTATGTATTAAATTTAATGCATTTAATGCATTTTAAAGCACATTTGATTATGAGTTAATGCCCCAACTTCGAGGGAACCAAACACACAAAAACACAAAAATGGCTAGAAAATTATTAAATCAATTGAATCACTTAAAATCAGCAAAGTTCATTATCAAAATCAGTACATTTGATGCATTAATTGTTCAAAAAAATACTATTTACTCTTTAAGTACATTTTTAAACAGGGACTTAATTAATTTTATAGCAAAAGGAGAAATTTAATTTGTCAACTGGACAGAGTTTATTTGGTCGAATACGTTTCGCAGCTCATCCAAGCTGCTTCTTCAGTTCTGAGGAACCGGCTGTGGTATAGTGGTAGTAGCCTAGTAGTGGTAGTAATAGTAGTAATAGTCTAGTAGTAGCCTTGCAGTACTAGTAGAAGCCTAGTTGTAGTGATAGCCAATTAGTAGTAGTAGTAGTAGTAGTAGTAGTAGTAGTAGTAGTAGTAGTAGTAGTAGTAGCAGTATACACAAACCTGTAGTAGCCAGCCTGATAGTACACTGAATGTAAATGTAAAATATCTCTCTACATAATTCTATTCCAGTATTTTTCAGCCATTCATCGCCGCGCTGTTATTTTTTTTCACCACGTCTGTATCACCACTGGACACACACATCCTCTCCCAATTTTCCTTTTTCTAAACATTATTCAAGCGCCACAAAAGGCTCGCCACAAAACCACATTAGACTCGTTTAATTGGGCTCTTTCATGAGTCCAGGTGTAGCTCGCCCGCACAAAGAGCACGGATTTGGAGCTGTCCCGGTGTTGTGCCAATATCAGTTACCCAGCCATCTCTGCTCTCCCAAAAACACGACTTCAATTCAAAAATAAATTCTCATCACTATTTGGTTATTGCTTTGCCTCTAAAGCCTTTTATAGATTTTAACTACATCTTCGGAGGAGAAAATACGTGAGGTTAGGGTTGTGAAAAGAATCGCAAATCTGATGCTAAAACTAGTATCGAAAGTAGAGCAAGTCGAGCAGGTATCGATACTAAAGTCACATGTGCAAGACAGAAATGAACCTTTCCTGAATCAGAACAAGTTTAAGACGACACAGACTAGTGTACGGCCATGGATCACTACGGAACCTACCTGGACCACTGAGGGAGTACACAGATATAAGTATATACTGTAAGTACTAAGAAAGTACTATGATTTAAAGTTGAAAATCACATTCTATTGTCTAAAAGTGTTTTTATTCTCATCGTAGTATCAGATTCAGGCTTGAGTCTATTCCTTAGTATCAAAATCACGTTTGAAATGTTGTTTTCGTATTTTTATAGCACTTTAAAAATATCTGAAAGTCTATTGACAATTAAAGTTGCTCTGTGGAGACGAAATAATAATAAGCACGGCGGTGAATGGCGGAAGAATACAGGAAATACAAGAAAAGTGGGCTGGGAAGAGGTGTTTTACATTTAGACTGTGTCCCATTACCCTGTCTTACCCCTTCCCCTACCCCTTTATCTGCGTCTTTGTCTTGCCCCTCGATACCGAGCTGTGAGGGCTGGGGGTACGAATGTTCCCCTAAGAAATGGGACACCACTCGATTACCGTTTGCTTCTGTTTAGCAAATTGACTTCACACTGATTTCACCTAAAAAGTGCCACGTCAAGGATTATCGGGTACCTCAGCTCGACAAAAACTAGCTTGTTTATACGTGAAAGTTCGATGAAAACGATAACGTCGGCTAAACAGACATTACTACAATTAAAACCACAACAACAGTTCACTAAAAGTAACGTAGAACATAAGCGTCATAATTGTAAACCTGCTAAACTGTTAATTGATATTTACAACTGCTGAAAATACTCACATTTATGAGACTCCTTGGCTGGTCGATGTGACGCTCCATCCTGATCCCAACACCTGCCTGAGCTCGTAGGCCGACCCCTTCGTTTCAAGTCTGGTCAAGAGCTTACTTCGTTTCAAGGGGTATGTAGCCCCAGGTCGTGGCCCTAGCCCGTGATCAAAATTAGAATCAGGACGCCCCTTGCCCTCACATGAACGCGCAAAACCAAGGGGTAGGGGTAAGACGAAGGGGTAAGACAGAGGAATGGGACGCAGCCTTAGACTGGGTGTACTATCAGCCTGACTACTACAGGTTTCGTAGCCTTTTGTATACTACTACTAATAATACTAATAATACTAATCATACTAATAATACTAATAATACCTCAAATTTGTATCTGTTCTTTTCTTTCTTTTCCATATGGGCCCTTTAAAATGAACTAGTTCTGTTTCCATCACATTTAAGACAGTAAAAGTCAGATACTGCGCCTTTAAATACCTAACACCTCCTGTTCTGATGTTGCCATGTCTTTTTACCCACAGTATTGGATCAGTACTTCCACATTACAAGAATACAGAGCCCCACTGACCCGCCCATATCCGGCTCGTGAGCGGGTGCGGTGCACGTGTCCGGGATGGGGGACCTTGTCATGTTGTAATAAATATAAAAGAGCTGTTTGTTTGCACAGTGTGTACATGTTAATGATCTCCAGACCTGCTGTGTAATACTGCATAATACTGCGTGGACTCTGGTACTTCTCCATAACTGCTGTGTAATACTGCATAATACTGTGTGGACTCTGGTACTTCTACACAAATGTGTAACTGTTAACATTGTCTGGACTGTGCCTGGAGCTGTTTACAAGTGAGGATATGGAGTGTGTGAAGTAGTATTAAGCTGTTGTAGTTGTTGTTGTAGTTATATTAGCTGTAGTAGTTGTAGTAGTAGTTCTTGTTGTAGCAAATTGTTGTAGTTTTAGATGTAGGTGTAGATGTAGTAGATGGAGTAGCAGTAGTAGTTGTATTTGTAGTTGTTGTAGTTGTAGTAGTTGCAGTTGCAGTAGTTGTAGTGGTTTCAGTTGTAGTAAAAGTTATAGTAGTAGAAGTAGTTGTAGTTGCAGTAGTTGTAATAGTAGCTGTAGTAGTAGTATTGGTGGAAATATATTTGGAGTAAAGTAGTAGTGGCAGTAGTATTAGCAATTTTAGTAGTGAGCAATGGTAGTACTGTATCGTATCATATCATATAGTACTTGGACACAGTAGCTCACACATCACATTATATTACAATAGCAAAAAAAGGTAATAAACTTCTAAATAAGTAGCAATAAAAGTAGCAGTAGTAGTAGTAGTAGTAGTAGTAGTAGTAGTAGTAGTAGTAGTAGTAGTAGTAGTAGTAGTAGTACACATAGTTATAGAAGTAGTGCTGCTAAATGTTGTAGTAGGATAATAGTTGCTGTGTTAGTTGTTGTAGTGGTAGTAATTGTAGTAGTAGTAATGTAGTTATGTTGTACTGAAAGTTTTACTGTTTAAAAGTTTTACTGTTTGTTTTTGTTTGTATTTTAACTGTTGCTTTTAACTACCTATAATGTTTACTGTACTTGTTGTAAGGCGACCTTGAGTGTCCAGAAAGGCGCTTAATAAATAAAATGTATTATTATTATTATTATTATTATTATTAAATACAAAAGACCTGGTTGAATAATACTGTGGACCCTGGAACTGCAAACAAAACTGAAATAGTCATTTTACAAGCGTACGTGTACCATTAAGCCTGGAGCTGTGTACTGCGGTGTGAAGTACTGGTAGCAAATGTACTCTTTGGTATTTTGGTCGATATTTGGACGTTCTGAGCACTCTTCTCTTACAAAGGCAGTTTTTTTGTTTGGGCCAACCAGATGCCTGAAGCTTTATTTGGACACTTTAGTGCGAAGAGGACACTTGACAAAACGCGACGACACAGCCAACGTATCCACTTTGCAGTAAAATGAGGCTGTGGATGAGTTATAAACATAGACTGTGTGAAGAAGTGGACTAAGGGAGTGTGACGTTTAATTTTAGAGGACGTGTTATTTGTAGCAGCAGTAAAAGTAATGTAGTCCAAACCAAAATAAAATAAATTAAAGATAGCTGTGCATCGGCTTGAGAACTGGACTTCACCTTGAGGTCCACTGTTGTGTAAAACGAAAAGAAAACATTTGCTGAATCCAGATTATATTTATTTTATCTTATTTATGTAGCAGAACTCTTTGAGGATTGCGAGAACAGGACAGCGGCATGTAGTAGTCGCTGTAGTTGTAGTCGTAGTAGCAGTGGACATAGTTGTTGTAGTAGTAGTTATAGTAGTAGTAGATCTTCTTGTGACTGTGCATACGGTCAAAGTCGTACTTGCAGAAGTTGTGGAGGAAATATATTTGTACTCTCTACCTGTTAAGTAATATTAATAATAATAATAATAATAATAATAATAATACATTTTATTTGAAAGCGCCTTTCAGGACACCCAAGGACACTGTACAAGACAAAGTTAAAAACACATATTTACAGATAAAACAGAGATACAAAACTGGATGATGGTGAGAGTGACTGTTATGTGGTGTAGGATTGTGTGAACAGGTGGGTTTTGAGTCTGGATTTGAAAAGTGGAAGAGAGTCAATGTTGCGGAGGTCAGGAGGGAGAGAGTTCCAAAGCTGGGGAGCAGAGCGGCTGAAGGCTCTGCCCCCCATAGTGATGAGACGGGCAGAGGGGACAGAGAGCTGGAGAGAGGAGGAGGAGCGGAGGGAGCGAGAGGGAATGGAGATGTGGAGGAGGTCAGAGATGTAAGGTGGGGCCAGGTTATGGATAGCTTTGAAGGTGATGAGGAGGATTTTGAAGTGGATTCTCTGTTTTATGGGAAGCCAGTGTAGTTCTTGGAGGATGGGGGTGATAAGATAAGATAAGATAAGATAATCCTTTATTTGTCCCACAATGGGGAAATTGCAGTGTCACAACGCAAGTTACAGAAACAGTAGGAAAATAAGAGCATGCATCAAAATCAAGATAAATAATAATAATAAGTATTTACAATCAACTAAAAAACACAACACTGTAAGCTAAGCTAAAAGGCACAGGAACATTGCACAATAAGTGTTTTTGATTCTGAGATGATTGTGTACAGTGCAGTGATGGACAGTGGTGGGTAAATAAATAATAGCAGGTAAAGTGACTTTAAATAATATTGCACATTGTTATTATTACTATGGAGATGACACATGGTTGCTATGGGAATGACACATGACTAGCATTGTTCATTGTACAGTCTGACAGCAGCAGGAAGGAAAGACCTGCGAAATCTCTCCTTAACACAGCGAGGGTGAATCAGTCTGTCACTGATGCTGCTCTCCAGAGCAGACAGGGCATCCTGCAGGGGGTGACCCTCATGGTCCAGCATAGACATGAGTTTAGCCAGGACCCTCTTGTCCCCCACCTGCTGCACCGAGTCCAGAGGACAGCCCAGGACTGAGCTGGACTTCTTGATGATCTTGTCCAGTTTCTTCTTCTCCCTCTCTGTGACGCTGCTGCTCCAGCAGACCACACCATACAGGATGGCTGATGCCACCACAGAGTCATAGAAGGTCCTCAGGAGTGGCCCTCTCACTCCAAAGGACCGCAGTCTCCTCAGGAGATAGAGCCGACTCTGGCCCTTCCTGTACAGTGCATCTGTATTATGAGTCCAGTCCAGTTTATTGTTCAGATGCACACCCAGGTACTTGTAAGAGTCCACTCTCTCAATGTCTCTTCCCTGGATGTTCACTGGTGAGGGGGCAGTAGAGTGGCGTCTGCGGAAGTCCACCACCATCTCCTTGGTCTTCCCCGCGTTGATGAGAAGGTGGTTCCGGTGGTGGAAAGATGGGGTCCTGGTGATGATGCGGGCTGCGGAGTTTTGGAGAAGCTGCAGTTTCTGGAGGGATTTGTTGGGGAGACCATAGAGGAGGGAGTTACAGTAATCAATCCGGGAGGTGACAAGACTGTGAACAAGTATGGCAGAGGTGTGAGGAGTGAGAGAGGGACGGAGACGAGAGATATTGCGGAGGTGAAAGTAGGCAGAGCGGGTGATGTTATTGATGTGGGAGTGGAAAGAAAGTGTGCTGTCGAGGATGACACCCAGACTCTTGACCTGAGGGGAAGGAAGGACAGTGGAATCATGGATGGAGATGGAGAAGCTGTTGGATTTGGAGATAGTAGAGGGGGTGCCTACTAGGAGGACTTCAGTTTTTGAACTGTTAAGTTGGAGGGAGTTGGAGGAGAACCAGGAATGAATTTCCTGTAGACAGAGGGTAAGAGAGGTTGGAGGGAGAGATGAGGAAGGTTTGGTGGAGATGTAGAGCTGGGTGTCATCCGCGTAACAGTGAAAGTGAATATTTGTAGTAGTTAGCAACTAACTTTAAAGATGTTTATTTTAAGTTAAATATGACCCCAAAGTTCATGTTAACAGCACATTTAACTGTTCAAAGCAAACCCGAGCAAACAGATTTTGAGTGTAATATGTGTTTTTCTAAAATTAAACCTTCTGAAACTTTCTTTACGAACTCTGTTTAACTTCAACAGATACAATTTTTAACTGTTTCTTTTGCTTAAAATAATGAAAATATCGTCAAGCTAACGACTAGCATGACTCAAATCGGGCACTGAGAGTATTGCTAAATGCAGTAGTTTTCATGCTAGTTGTAATACTAATCAATCATTTCAAACAAAAATCAAAAGTTATAGTTTGATAGTTTGACGTTTTGTTTCATTCACATGTTTAACACACAAATCCTGCATATTTAGGATTGGTTCTTTTCTCAAACTGAAAACAATCTGTTCCACCTTGTGATGTCATGTGGTAATACCAGGAAATTGATTTTTGTAAACTATATTTGTAATTAGTAACGTAAAATAATTCCCTTTATGTATGTATGTATGTATGCAGTTTATCATTTATCAAATATCCAAATACATGTACTATTATTATTACAAGTGTTCCACTGTGTTTTTAATGTAGCTGTTAACTTGAAAACTACCACTTCATGACATCACAAGGTGGAACAGAGCATTTTGAGCTTTGGAGATGAAGACCAACTAATAATAAAGCGTAACTCAAACATGTGAATGAAACAAAACATTATAACTTGGCTAAAAGATTACAGGAGTGCATTTTCCATAATACAGGTCCATTTTAAGAAGTTGTTTGCTAAATATGGATTATATTTATCTAATCTTCTCGTTGGAATAGTCTAAGCAGAAGTCTTCAGTCATTCTGTATTTTTGTGTTATGAATGTTTCTTCTGCTTTATTAATCAACAATTTTGTGAAGTCCGCCGAGATAACTCTTGTTGTGATTTTGGGCTATACAAAAATAAATTGAATTGAATTGAATTGAAGTCTTCGTGGAGCGTGAGAATCCAACCGAACAGCGGTGCGTCCTTCATCATGTCCATTATCATTATTTTATGCGTTGCTTTTGCTCTGCCCTGGGCCTCGCTCCTCCGCCGCCTTTTGCTGAATTCGGGATCAAGTGCAGCCCTGTGTAAAGATTCATAAACAACATCTGCAGCAGTGGCAACCAGGCTCTCCCTCCGCACCTCGCACTCCTGCCAAGTCCGCCCCCCTCTGCCCTCGTCGCCTCTCATCTGCTCGGGCCATCTCCACTGGCTCTGCTGACGGCCTCCCTGGATGTCAGGAGCGGCTTTCATCTTAGACCAGCTTGGCCTGGTTTAATCCCGTTGCAGTCCTGGTTTAGATCCGGGTTCAGTTAAGGTAGACTTTACTGGACTGGAAATTAGTCTTCTGCATTTGACCCATCCTTCAGCAGTGGAGTGTGACTGGTGGAGCTAGCTTGGCCAAGTTTAGTTCAGGTTCAGTTAAGGTAGACTTTACTGTACTGGAAATTAGTCTTCTGCATTTGACCCATTCTTCAGGGTCACTAAGGAGCAGACCATTGCAGGGTGCGTGTGACTGGTGAAGCTAGCTTGGCCTAGTTTAGTCCTGGTTCAGTCCTGGTTTAGGTCTGGGTTCAGTTAAGGTAGACTTAACAGTACTGGAAATGTGTCCTCTGCATTTAACCCAGTCTTCAGGGTCACTCAGGAGCAGTGGAGACCAGTGTGGGGTGTGTGTAGGACTGGCAGTTTAGTTTAGTTCTGGTTCAGTCCTGGTTTAGATCTGGGTTCAGTTACGGTAGAGTTTACAGTACTAGAAATTTGGTTTCTGCATTTGACCCATCCTTCAGGGTTGCTTGGGAAACCTGTCAGGAGCAGTGGAGACCAATGTGCAACTGGTGGTGCTAGCTTGGTTTAGTCCTGGTTTAGGTCTGGGTTCAGTTAAGGTAGACTTAACTGAACAGTACTGGAAATGTGTCCTCTGCATTTGACCCATCCTTTAATCAATCAATCAAGCTTATTTCAGACTCCAGTGGGTCCATATAGAACATTTAAAAATAGACAAAACAGTAATAACGGTCTGTAGTCCATTAAGCAGTTCCTCCAGTGCCTCCAGAGTTCAGAAGTGAACCTGACACTGCTCTGCTCTGGCGTTATTAAAACATTTATAATTTCATTTTATGAATCCTCAAGGCACTTCATAAATTTGTATACAAATGTTGTTTGGGTAACCTGTCAGAAGCAGCGGGCTACTGCAGTGGAGCGCCGATGAGACCCATCTCTGGATTTTGAACCAGGATTAAAAGTACATAACTGGAATGATGAATTTTTTAATATTTTGGGGATTATAATGATCAATAATGAATGCTATTTTTGCATTACAGCACAAACCTGTTCCATAGTGGTCCGTATACTAGTCTATGTGCTCTTATACTTATTCTGATTTTAGTATTTACCTGATTTAGTATTACCAATGTATTTATTATTTTATTTATTTTTATTTATTATATTATATTATATTATATTATATTTTATTTATTATTATATTTTTATTTATTATTTAATTAATTAATTTATTTATTTGATTTATTATTTTTATTTTTTTTACTATTTAGTATTACCTGCTTAAATGAGTATCTAGTTTCAATACTAGTTTTAGCATTGATTTGTATCTGATTTCCGATACTTGACAACCAGTTTAGACCAGTTTTAGATCTGGTTCAGTCTAATAAAATAGCTATATTCAGTTTTGCTTAGGTTGATAATGAGTAATTTATTGACTCTTGACCCTGCATACAGACACTGTACAAACCTATAGTCTGCAGTATATAGTAGCTATCGTACTTTATTGATTTCTCGTGGCCTTACTCCTCCCGCTGAACCTACCCTGAAGCAATAGGCCCATTCTCCTTCATTTTATTTTATTTTTTCTTTGTTGGTGAACACTGTTATATTTTATTTTGCATTGTGTAACTGCCAGAGGTCAAGAACAAGTCTCCGTATTGCCTTTTCAAACAGATTGAATGCATATTAAGTGCTTCTAGGAATGATGATTCAGTGACAGTCCTTGGAACGCGTTGCAATGGAGGTACTCTATTGTACTGCAATAAAAGTAGTAGTAGTAGCTTTAAGTGAAGGTGATTGTGTGCATAGTAGTAGTAGTATTCAGAATCCGATTTAACTCCGATTTTGTTGTGATATAGACTTGGTTTAGTCCTGTTTCTGTAATTTAGCAATCTCTCCCGGACCCTATTCAAACTCTCCAAACGTTTAGCTCTAAGATTCCGTGAAATGCTCAGCCCAAAAGCACACGACAATTATACAAATATACAAAACCATAATACAAAACTGTACATAACAATATGACAAACCTGATGTGATGTGCATTAGTGTGTTATTGTGTAGTGAGGTCACTCTGAAGGGGGAGTGACTTGGCACACAGAGCAAAGGGATCGGAGATTTTGAGCTCCAAATCGAAATCGAAACTTGTAAAACATGGTAATACGTTGTTTTTGGTGAATATAGCATCAAAATCTGATCAAAATATGTTATGTGTTTGTAATGAATACACCATGGAAGTAAAATACATCCTCTTTAATTACAAAAACATCACAAAATGGTACCGTGTTTTCTGTTTGAGAGAAGAACTCAGCCTAAATGTGCAGGATTTGTGTGTTAAACATGTGTGAATGAAAAAAACACACATTATATATTATAACATCGATCTAATACGAGTCATTTAAAGATGCATTGTGTAACTTTGCTGGTGGAGGGCCCATCACCTGCTTCTTTCTATGGATATGTCATTGCTCTGCTTGGAATGTTCCTCAGTATTACTTTTTTATTTTTTATTTTGAGCAAGTAAGCAATTTACATTCTTTTCCATATACGTATGACAAAAGTGCAATCGTAACAGAAATAACAACAACAAAAAACATTTCCCCAAAAAGGAGTGGGAAGAAGAAAACTTATTTAATCCCACCCCCTCTTCTAATTTAACATAATGAGTTTTCTTTTGCATTCTTCAGACATTTTTACATTAGACCATATGAATTATTTACAAGTGAGGACAATGAGTCACTGTTATAGCTTGGTAACACAACTATCATCATATTACAATAACACAAAAGGATTCCAACAATGGTAAAGAAATTAAGGATATCGACAATGGAAACGGACAGCAGATACAAGTAAAGTAATGGACAGAACATTCCAGCAATGGTGCAGAAACAACAAACATAAACCAGCACTACAGAAGGCAGTTTGTTCTAATATTCACACCCACTCTCTATAAACTGTGACCAGACCATATGTTTATATAACAAGTTGAATTTATGGATATTTTGGCATTTCTTGAGATGTGTATGTGGGACCAATAGTAATAAGCTTAGAAAGCACCACCTCCTCATATTTTTATTTTATTATTTTATACAAGACCTGTATAAGAGCCATTTTATTGAGAAATGACAATTTAAGTGAATATTTCTTTCTGATAAATAAAATTGTGTAATGTAGAAGTGTCCTGTGTGGATGTGTCTCTTGTGTTTCAGTGCATACGGCGATAAATGGAAGTAAACATACACTCTCTGAAGCCTCTTTATCCGACCACAGTGCTACAGTATCCAGACTGACACACAGAAACATTGACAGGTAGTTCAAACATTGGGCAATTTGAAATCTCCAGTTCTCTCTCTCATTTTGAACAAGCTTTGTAGATTACTTGGTAGTAAACTGTTGAATGCTTTAAATAATATTATCAGTGTATAATATTTTACAAGGTCAGGAATCTTTAGGAGCTTGGATTGAATAAAACGATTATGGGTGTGTTTTAAAAATCATTAAAACAGCTCTACGTTACATGTATTCAATTACAGGTGGTTTTATAGCTCAAGAATATCTAGAAAAATACACATTCTGACTGTGAGCGGGGGGACAAAGCAAAGCACCTCTAAGTAGATCCCGCTAAGACGTCTCTCACTCTTCTTAGACATTTCTCACACTTAAACATACTATTCCACTTTATGTTTTCTATAACTACTGCTCATATCTTTGCCTGTGTCCCTGGCCGTCCCGTGTGTCTCACGTCTATTGAAAAACACTGACGTTGATTGTGTGAAATTGAATATGGATCTCTCCCTCCAGGACTGATGCACGTCCAGAAGAGCCAATGATGGATGGGCTACGTTATACTGGAACTATCACTATGCTAACATCTATTGAGTTTTAAACAACTTTGCATTTTGAAATATGCTGTGGCGTTTTTGTGTGGTAACTGTGCCATTGTGTTCTGTAATGCCCTATTCTGAAACATGTAGGATTTGTGTTGGCTTGTGACTTCTATTGATTAGATCCTGTATGTCTAGTTTGGGCATAATTTCTTCTTTCAATTTCTTCTAATGTTTGTACCTTATTTTATTTGATTTAATTAGCTGTTTCTATATTCTCTAACATTGACTCTTTAAACTGCAGTAGCGTGCGGTGACTTTTATGGGTAGGCAGCAGAATTAGGGTGGACGTCAAGATTTAGTCGATAACACTTTAATAACGCCACTTTTTATGCAAACTACATTACAAATGAGTATATTTATTTTTACTCACATTATTTGCATGTCTGGTGAGCCATTCTGGAGTCAAATTAGAGAAGCCTAGACCATATAGTTTTATTAATATTTGTATATTGGACTGTATCTGACACCATCTTTGTACAAACAGGGCTATTTGTGAGTTGTTTGTTTCTACTCCCACACCTTATTTATGCAGCTGAGCCTTCAGGACTGTTGTTATCTATGTAATTATTATAATGCATCTAGTAGAAACTATATGAATGACATATGACAGCTCTACACATGTGTAATGCACTTTATTACACAACATATGATGAGCATGAAGATATACTAACAACAACAACAGTGCACTGGTCAGACAGGTGCACTGAACCATGGATCTATAATGGTTAGCACAGAGCGCTCACACTCACCTCTTATAGATGCAAATCAAAACCACGTCTTTCCTGAAGAAACGTCCTGTATTTCCCTGAAGCGGAGTAGGTCCAGAACACACACATGTTCCTCCACACATGTGTAATAGTGCTGTTATTCCACGGACACTGTCGCTCCTTCATAAACACACAGAAACGAGGCAGACTCCTCACTGCCCCAGCCGCTCTAACTCCACCGCTGCATCCAGAGCCTCCATTTCACACAAAATAGCCCGGAAACTAGTTCACTGTTTTAATGACGCCCTGGATTTCTAACTAACATCTAGTCATTACAAACGCAAAGCTACAAACAATGACTTGTTGCTAAAAGCGAGTTCTTTTTAGAAACTTAGTGCTGCTGTTGTCATCTCCTGCCGCACATGCGCACTCACTGGGAATCACCGCACATCTCCGGTTCACATCAGGTTTCCATGGATGATGATGCGGGTTTATTCAGCGCAATTTGAACCCGCTGTGGTCATCGGTACGGATGTGCAAACCTCTAAAACAACCGGCTGGTCTCTCCGGTTGTAGACTGTAATGACTGTAAGCTGAGCTCTCAACATGTGCCTCCAGGCCTCCGTAAAAGGGCAAAACAACATGGGACGTTCGGAAACACGGTTGATGCAGTTTGCTCGGTGACAGAAAGAGGACACCGCCACTACAACCATATTTTAAACAGATAGAAGTGGAGGGAAAATGGGATTATTTGGATGATTCGATACAATTTAATTATATTTTTGACACGCGGTGATTTTAGATTTTATTGATCAACCACTGCTTGCCTTCATTCCACTGTCCGCACGCCACTGGTTTCTGGCTATTCTAAGGCTTCAAACACAAATGATATGGTAGCACGAGTGTAAGGCTGTGCTGTTGCCTGGCTACCGTTTTGTGTAGGAGTTTAAAACTGTATATGAAAAGTTAATCATAATTTTGATCTTGATCATTTCAGCTAGATACAACTTCTTGCAACACAGCGTTTATGGTATGAGATTGACCCAATTGGTGTAAATAAATTATGCAACACTGACTCTTGTGAGCTTTATGCCATGTTATAATGTTTCCTCCTCAAAAACATATCTGGAGTTGTGTTAAAATGGCTCTGTTCCATCTTGTGATGTCAGATAACAACTACTTTTACATTTTGTTCAGTAGAGATCGGCAATTCCAGGGCTGAAATTCACCAAATGATTCTAGTGAAGGTCTGAGTTCAAAAACACAGTGGAGCACTTCCTGTATTATCACATTACATCACAAGGTGGATTATGTGTATGAAGCATGTGTGAATGAAACAAAACACAACTCCAGGTCCGTTTGTGATGAGGAAACAACATTATAACATAGATCAGAAAATGGCGTAATACGGGAACTTTAAGGTGCATGGCGTAACTTTATTGGTGGAGTTTTTGCTGCCTGCTTGTCTCCGTGGGGATGTTACTGCTTTTCCTGGAATATTCCATAGTATTTCATTTCAGTTTTGAAAGGATAAAAAAGGAAAGGTACTTTTTATTGTCCCCGTCGGAAAAATAGTCTTCTGCTTTTGACCCATCCTTCAGTGCCACTCGGTCCTCTCCAGGAGCAGTGGGACTCATCTCCAGATCTTGAGCAGGTCTTGGTCAGGATTACTTTAGCTGGAGGATTTGACCTATTGTGCATATTTTGGGTTGTTATTTGAGTTAATTTCCCTCGTGGATCAATAAAGTTTGTCTAAGTCTAAACCAGAGTGCCCAGAGCAAACCCATCTCGACACAAGGAGAATATGCAAACTCCACTCCGAAAGGCTTGGGGGATTGAACCCGGAACCTTCTTACTGTGAAGCGCGTACAATTTTTTCATTGCTAAAAATGTTGCTTGAAAAACTCTCCACAGATCTGACCTCTAACTTGGCCTGATAGAGCCATCTGCTTGTCTCCATGGAGATGGTAACATATCTATAGAGAGAAAACCTTTAAATTTTCCGTTATTCCCCAATAGAAAACAACATCAATCCCACTTAATTCCAACTCACAATTAAATCACTTTGAGCAACTCCTTAATAAGTTCCGTTCAGAGTCCTTTTGGTGTTCCAAGGTTAAGAAAACACTTTGAAACAACCTGCACCCGTGAGCATTCAAATTAAAATGTTAATGCCTGCCCTAGTTTGTTGGCAAGACCACAGTTCCCAATGGCTTTAAATGTCAGGCTAACAACCGTCTAAAAATATCAAAAATACAAGAAGGCAAGAAGGAAGAATAAAAAATGCGCTGTAGGATTGTCGAGAAGAGGCTACAACGAAAGCGCACATCTCAAGTCTTCAAATATTCATCTCGCGGGGGCTGGTTTATCTTTTATTTGTTGACGTTAGCTAGCGGTTGATGCTATATGTGCTTAGGGGTTTGTGGGTTTTCAGTTCACGTCACAAACCCACATTGTCAAAGGGTAGCCGCTAACTGGAAGAGACAACGGTAAAATTTTGGGAGAAGATTTGCAGCGCGCCATAGAAGAAGCTCTCAGGCAACTGTCGGTACAGATCGATGTCTTGTGCTGGATGCAAAACTCTTGTCTGAATGAGTTTGAAATGAAATATATGTGCTGTGTTCAAAGATGTTGACATATGAAAAATATATCTTCTGTATACTGTGTTGTTCCAGTTGAGGAGGAACTTGGTCAGGAGTAGCTAGCTGGTGGTGGAGGTGTGAGAAAGACTGTGAAAATTTGATAACACAGTGGAACTGAAGAAGCAGCTTGGATGAGGTGCAAAACGTCTTCAATCAAAAACTTTGTCCAGTTGTAAAAATTGAATTTCTCTTTTCTCAGTGGTTGTTTTTGGAGGAAAAGTTTTAAAATGAAGTACAGCTGAGTATAATAATAAAAAATAAAAAAAAAAGATCTATTGTGTCTGTTATCCATATTCCGCCCCGGCCACTTTTGTCTCTAAACGCTCCTAAACCGTGCTTTTTTGTGGTGGCACTTCTGGTTAATCAAGATGTTTTGCATCTTAAATATGACATAAAGTCGGTTCATTTGTGTAAAATGTTCAATTTCCACGTGCACCAATAAGTCACACTGCACCAATTCTTTGGGAGGACTTTAAAACGGCTTTGTCATCTGTATTGAACTTATTCGAACTTAGTCGAAAGATGATGGCAGCGCCCGCGGCAACTTCCAAAATAAGATGGATATATCTATAATGGATGACACCCATAGATCATTATGTTATAATTTGCAAATTTTTAATCACAATATTCATCTAAAATGAAACAAGTCAGCTGATTTCTGCGTTAGAAAACTGGTGCCCAGTAAGAGCTGACGTCCCCATAAACATCACAACAAAGAGTCAGCAACTCTGACTCATAGCTGCACATCATGTTAGTGAGCAGATTTTCTCATTTGTACCAGAATAACTACGTGACACTGTTCAATCCTACATGTATCACCGACTAAGAAAATAAAATTGGAGAACGTACAGAGAAAAGACCCAGAGCAGTGGGCGTGTCCTGGTTGCAGTGAAAACAGGAGTTGATTGACAATATGGCATCTTGAAAATAAGTGATTCTAGATTATTCAAACATGCACGAATCACTCCAAATACAACTTTGAGTAACTATAACATGGTTAAAAGCTCTGAAAAGTACATTTTACATAATAGGTCTGCTTTAAAGAAGAGTCCTTAAACTCATGAGAATCCATGTTGGCACTCTCCCGCTGATGCGACAGGGCACGGCTGCCAGTGGTTCAGACCAATCACGTCGGAGCATTGTGGTTTGGGCAGAAGCCAATGGAGAAGCTCTCAATAGAACCAAAACAAACTTACCAACGTACCTATTAGTGTCTATTTTTGCTTGTTCTGCTGTTGTGACACTTCCACAAATCAGAACGTCCCAATCTCTTTCAGCAAGAGCCATTCCAGACTGACTAAAGGGCCCATTTTACACTATTATAATGTTGTTTCCTCATCACAAACAGACCTGGAGTTGTGTTTTGTTTGTGTTTTGAGGAGGTAACAGCATTATAACACGGCTTAAAGCTCACAAGAGTCAATTTTGCGTAATATGGGACCTTTTTAATGTGTAGAACTCAGTTAAGAATGCTACTAAGAGTCCTGCTTGTTTCCATGGAGATATTAATGCTTTTACTGGATTGTATACAATATGGCATGAGTTTCAGCTTTCTGTTATATGCAGATAACAGTTCTAAAGATATAGTATTTATTGTTTTGTTAATAGCTATGGTAACAGTCTTAACTTTTCATCATTCTGAAACCTATGGATATAAACGACAATATATAACAGCTTCTTATCTTTGCAACCTTATTGTGTATTAGTAGTAGTAGTAGTAGTAGTTTGGGTACTTTTACTTCTACTGCAGTTCCATTACAATAGTATTCATTATGAATTGTTAATTGCTATGGTAACAGTCCTAACTTTTCATCATTCTGAAACCCATGGCTATAAACAGCAATATATAACAGCTTCTTATTTGCAACCTTATTGTGTATTAGTAGTAGTAGTTTGAGTACTTTTACTTCTACCGCAGTTCCATGACACTGAAACGATTCCATAATTTGCTTCTTATCTTAAGCAACCTCATTGTGTATTAGAAGCAGTAGTTCCAGTACTTTTACTTCCACTGCAGTTCTGTGATTTGCCCTTTTGTTTTATAATCCTATTTGGAACTCATGGGGCAATTTTGAGCCTCTAGCCAGACCCTAATAGTCGCTAACTGTGCACTGTAAATCCCTTCACCAAAGATAAGTGCGCTGGCTTCAGTATCGACTAGTTCTGCTTATTTTTCTACAAGCGGATAAGTTATGGCCCTAGAGACGGTCGGGGAAAACTATTGTCGTCAATCTTTGAGTTTATTTGGAGATTGCAATGCGACAGAAGGGTAGTTTTTCAGTCACAGGAGCCTGCTATCTACTGACCCCAGACGTGATCCTTCAACTTTGAGCTAGAACTTTACAGAGACCAGGAGCGGTACCTGATTTTTAAAGTCTGAAAAATGTTTAAAAAAAAAAGAGCAGGTTCGTTTTAAACTGTTAAAAAAGTTATTCCTCACTCAAAGGGTTCATATTACGCCATCTTCTGATCTTTTATAATGTTGTTTCCTCTTCAAAAATATACCTTGAGTTGTGTTTTGTTAGATTGACACGTTTAACACACAAACCCTGCAGATTTAGACAGAGTTCTTCTCTCAAACTGAAAACACTCGGTAGCACCTTGTGATGTGGTAATACAAGAAATGCTCCACTGTGTTTTTAAACTCCATACACCTAGAATCATTTGGATGATTTCAGCCCTGGAATTGCCGGTCTCTACTGAACTAAAGGTAAAAGGAGCTGTTAACTGACAACTACCACTGCATACTAGGGTTGCACCGATACAGC
This sequence comes from Taenioides sp. WSHXM2023, assembly GCA_029959045.1. Classification (NCBI taxonomy): domain Eukaryota; kingdom Metazoa; phylum Chordata; class Actinopteri; order Gobiiformes; family Gobiidae; genus Taenioides; species Taenioides sp. WSHXM2023. The sequence continues at coordinate 22,403,033 of CM057103.1, read as the reverse complement.
GTTTTCTGTTCCCGTACCGATGTCGCTTTAAGTATCGGTGTTGATACCCGATATCAACCAATATTAGGGCAGAGACTGAAAATATAATGTGTTTCCTTTAAACACAAATGGCGCAAGATAAAAGAATGATCCAAATATGTTTTGTAACTGTTGTTTATCATTTAAAATAACTACAGAACAACTTTAAAAATATTTCGAGTAGTTTGTCCAGTAAAATCATCTTATTACACCAGTTTATGGACCAAAATGGGATATCGTCTGAACCGATATCTTTGAACCAATATCCGATCCATAAGAATTATCTGTGCCGATATTTGATACCTGTATTGTATCAGTGCATACCTATTCATGACATCACAAAGTGGAACAGAACATTTTGAACTTTTTGGGTGCAGACAGACTAATAATGCAGGACTACTCAAACATGAATGAAATGAAACAAAAGGAATGAAACAAAACACAACTCCATGTTTGTTTTTGTGGAGGTAACAACTTTATAAACTCACAAGAATCTATTTTGTTTAAAGGTTCATTGTGTAACTTTTCTGGCGGAGGGTCCTTCAAATGCTTTTCTCCATGGAGATGTTATTGCTTTGCCTGGAATGTTTCACAGTATGGCATTAAACCTTTCTATCTTCATGGAGACCAAACCAGACCAAACAACAGGTCATATCTGTGGAGAGGCGACCCCAGAACCCTCAGAATGTGGTATTTTTGAGCTATAAAACCACACTGTGGAACATTCAAGGCAGAGCAATGACATATCCATAGAAACAAGCCGGTGACAGACACTTCACCAGAAAAGTTACACAATGCATCTGTAATATCAGACCTTTAAAGGTGCACTGTGTAACTTTTTGGTTGGGGGTCTGTCACCTGCTTGTTTTTATGGATATGTCATTGCTCTGCCTGGAATGTTCCACAGTATGACATTAAACATATCTACCTTATATTTAATAAATTTGATGGTTTTATAGCTCAAAAATACCTAGAAAAACAAGCATTCTGGCAGTGAGCGGGGTCGCCTCTCCACAGATCTGACCTGTAACTTTGTCTGGTTTGGGCTTCATGATGATAAACAGGTTTAATACTAGACAAATTGCCATACTAGACATTCCAGACGAAGAAAGAAAAGCATTTAACAGACCCTCCACCAGAAAAGTTACACAATGCACCATTAAGTGTAGTTTTTGTAGTAGTTGTAAGTGTTCTACCATTGAAGTGACCAATACTGGTAAAAAAAAAAAGTGTCTTCAGTAACTTTTTTTATTAAAGTTGTGTGACTGACAGCTTGATATGGTCAGCAGACTGCAGGAAGGAACAAAGGCTATTCACTCCAGAGACCCAAATATGCCAATATACTGGATTTTTGCAATATCAGGACTTAAGAAAGAGTTTGATTTCTTTGCCGTCTGTGGATACAAAGATGAAAAACTCTGAAAACAAATTAATGGTGAACAACAATTTATCAATATTTAATCTGAATTCCAGTTGCAATAGTGAACAGCAAAGATCTTCTGCTGATGGGTAAATATGTTTTCTGCACAAAAGAACTTCTATCCATTTACTTTTAGACTTTAGGTGTCCAAATTGTTTGGTTAATCGAGAATTGTAATCCACGGCACAATATAATGGTAAAAACATATATAATTAAAAAAAAAAAAAATCCAGAAATCAATCTACACTACAATACCATGAGCCTAGAGAGAGAGAGAGAGAGATACTTTATGGATCCTGAGGGAAATTCACGTTTTGCTACAGTAACATTTCCACTGCTCTTCTCAGTGGCCTTTGTGTCTCAGTCAAAGGTCTCGGTGCAGTTTCACAGGAGGACTGGTCAGGGAGGGTCAGCAGATCTGTGTCAGGGCAGTTTGAGGAGCGGAAGAGCCAAAAGTGTCCCTCCTCTGTGTCCTGCAGCATCACAGCAGCCTCCAGGGGGCGCCAGGTGAACACAACAAAAAAAGGCCACAATCTTACCCCGCTCTCTTGTTTCGGTCGGTGATAAAATGGTTCATTCCCTCAAAGTATTTCCTCTGGAAGATCTTCTGCCACATTTGCTGCCACATATGGTATATAAAGCCTGTAGCATCTCAAATGTCCATAGCTAGCACGGTCTCCATGGATACAAGAAAAATAAATGAACAAATTAAGCTAAAGTGTTTGATAGTTTGATTTTATAAAGCTGGTGATCTATTAAAAAGGGATGCACCGATCCAGCTTTTTCAATTTTGATACCGATATCGATACTTTCGCTTCAAGTATCTGTCAATAACCGATATCAACCAATGCCAGTGTTGGGACTGAAAATGGCAGTTATTTCACACACATTAACGCAGTGAACTTATTACACAAGAGATCCAATAGTATTATCTAACTGTTATATTTCTTTCAAATAAACTACTGAACAGCTTTGTGTGAATAAAAGTTCAAAGTCAAACAATATGATATAGGTTCTCTTATTACATTCAGTTAAAGGCCTAATCAGGATATTGGATGTACCATGGAACGTTATCATGGAACCGCTACTCGATCCAGCTAGTTTTTCAGTATCAGCTCCGATATTCTAGACCTGTATCGGTATCAGTGCGTCCCTACTATTAAACAATGTGAATGAGACGGTGAATTCAAGATTTCACTGTTTTGAATTATCTTGAAAACTGTAAAATTGTGATATTTCTTCTCCCAATAATCAAAACACTGAAGTGTGATATCGGGACATTTCTAGTTTAGAAACCTATGTACGTTTTGCGATTCCTTGTTTTACACAACAATACTCTACAGCTTCACAAACCTGATGTGATGTGCAGTAGTTTCTTTGGCGTAATCCATGCTGACTGTGTTATAATAGCACTCTGAAGGGGGAGTGACTTAGCACGTGGAAACAGAGCATCTAAAATGAAAATGAAACGTAGAAAAAAAGTAAATATGTTGTTGTTTTCGGTGAATATAGCATTTTCATAACAATAAAAGGTACCATGGTGATCTAAATATGTAATGCGTTAGTGGTTTGTACCCCATAGAAGTGTAATACTCCCTCTTTAAGTCTAATTCTTGTGTAGTTAAAGTGGTACCTTCTTTACTATCATAAAACACTACAAATATTGATTGAAAATGTCTCAGAAAAGCAGTTATTTCAGACCTTCCTTATATCACAGTGACCACTTTTCATGCCGTTCAAAGCGTAGCCGGAAGCCGTGATAGCGATCTGTGCCGGATCCGTATATGTTTTATCGTCCTCTGTCTTGTGCATATTTCAGAAGATAAAATCACTTCGTTTAGCTCAGTGTCAGCGCTCCTCTCGCCTCCCGTCTCCTGGCGACTCCACTGGTCACTGATACTGTCCTCTGTGGATGGGTTCATTTTTAAACACATTATACTCCCTGCTTCACTTGACCATATTTTATTAATTAGTGAATTCTGAAAGTTTAAGTCGTGGGGGTTTTATGCTGGGGCTGTTCTACATGGTCACACGATGCATACATTTAGCAAAAACTGCCAACAGTATTTTAATATAGGCTGAAAACTCAAGAAGAAATACAAAATGGATTTAAGCAGCACATTTTCAGGAGCATGTGATCAGTACGAGCGTTCATGGTCCTGTTTGGGGGTTTGATTTTCAATAAAAAAGGTGAGAGCGACTAACTAAAAAAGAGCTAGCTATCTTTCTGCTGTAATTTTACACATGAGAGACTTGTTTAACCGCACAAATCATCTCACCTGTTGTAGTTCCAACTAAGTCAGCTCTTTCTGGTCAGATTGTGTTAAAATAAAGTGTGTATGGTTAATGGTAATTTGAGTAATAGAGCTTCTAACAGAGTAGTGCTTTCAGTTAGCATCACACCCACAGGGAATGTTGATGACATCAGCTGCATAGTACCAATAATGCTGATCCCTCGTCAAAAACATGGCCTAAGAGATGTCAGTCATGCATGTTTCAGTAATTTAGCGATCCCTCCTGGGCTCTGTTTACAAGACAAACTTGTGAAACATGTTAATACTTGGTTTTCGGCGAATATAGAATTTTTTCACAACAATAAAAGGTAACACGGTGATGTAAATGTTATGTGTTAGCAATTAATACCCCATAGAAGTGTAAAACCTTCTCTTTAATTTCATAAAGCTTGTCATAAATGGGAATGAAACAAGGATTTCCCAGGTTTCCTTTGCATAGTGTCAAAAATTGTGAATAATCATAAAATCGTAGTCAGGCCAGTGCAGAGACTGTTTATGGAGTCGCTTCTGGCTCCATCGACTCTGTTTCCAATTGACTTTCCACTGAAAAACTCTCATCCCTCTCTCTGCAACTGCTGCTGTGAGCCTCGTCATTAAACCGCTCTACATGACGTTTTTATTTTGCTTTATTTGTCCGTAAATAAATTCCTATTCCTAATAACGGAACTTGGCTCCTAATTCGCTCCTGTAACTGCTAGCCCCGGTGAGCTTCATTTGACTGGAGCTGAACGCTGTGGGTGACGTCACACTCGCTTAGTCCACTTCTTTGTACAGACGATGGGCTAAGAGCAGCATTGTAGTTTGGCTGGAAGCGTTTTTGAAAAGTATTGTCGAGGTAAGCGCTTTGTGGATTTGTGGACTGGGAAGAAGTCTGTACTTTTCTCAAAAACAAAAGTTTGATTTTTTTGTTGTTCTGCTGTTGTGACGCCTTTTCCCAGTGGTTTTTGTGTGGGCCACTGGATTCCATCGATAATGTGTAGAACTCAATTCAGACTGCGGCACATATCATTCCACTGTTGGCAGGTTAGTACAATTGTGTTTCCTCCTGTTCTCCTCTGTGCTTTTAAAGCCCATTTGTGCCATATTTATTCTGATTCTCCGTGAATACACAAAGCATGATACACAATACACTACAACATCACAAACCTCATGCGGTGTGCAGTAGTTTCATTGATTGATTGTGTTGTGGTATCGTTCTGAAGGGGCAGTAAATTAGCATGTGGAGCAAAGCCAGGGTGGACTCAGTGCATCAAAAATAAAACAGAAATTTAGAAAAAAAAAGAAGTGAATATAGCATTTTCAATATGCTTTCAGTTTTCAGTACTGTCAGTCCTCTCATTCATTGTTTTGTTTTGCTTTTTTTCTTCATGTTTACACAGAGAGAAAGGCGAATTTTTCGACGTAAAGTCAATTGGAAACAGAGTCAATGGAGCCGGAAGTGCCCACCATGCTCACTTCCTGTTTGGAATTGGCAGCTAGCGTGTAGCTGTGTCCATTTATATAGACAGTCTATGGTCCAAACGTTTGACTGGTTCGTTACTATTTGTGCCAATGCAAAAACAACAGAAATATTTAACAAACGCCTAATTAAGTCATTTAATAAAGCGTAATAAGCACGGGTCGAGTGACGGGATCCACCCTCTTGATGGGGTCAGACTGGTGCCGCTGCCCCCTGACGCTGCACCTCGCCCTGGGCACTGCTCTCCCCCACACGCCCTCCGCCTCCTTCCCCCCTCCTCCGGCCCGCTAAAGGTCAGCCATCAGTGGGACTCATTATGGGGAGCCGAGATGGGAAAAGACACCGTAGGAGGTGGGGGTGATCGGACTGGCAAGGGAAAGATGGAATTCTTCTTTTGGCATAAATAATCGTATATTGAGTTTTTTTTAAATGGTTTATGGTTATTGAGGATGAAATAGCATTACAGGTGTGAATGTCGTAACTGCCAGCCACTGCTAATGCTAACTTAGCCTAGCCTAGCTTCTTACTGTCGCAGTTATAACCATAGATCCATGCTTACATTCTTGTTAGTTTAACGACTGTGTGACGAGTAATCCCGTCGGCGATATTCATGTACACGCACACTCATACCGTCGTTTATCCCCGAGTTTTCCTCACATAGCCATCGCAACAGTCAGGGATGTATATTTGATTGCTGCTCAAACATTCATCCTTCCAAACTTTTCCTCCATGTCCGCCGTCCCCTCGAGCGTTTGCCGTCTGATGTTGCGTTAGACGTAGGCCGCGCATGTGTGTCGTCACAAGTAACGTCATGTGACTTTTCCGTTTTTGTAATGAATAATATGTTTTTTTTTCCCTATCTCTGCTCGAAGATTATTATTAGGGTATTTTTGTTCATGGTAATGTTTCTGATTTTTCAGTATTAAAGAGGGACTGTATCTATTTCTATTTGTAGAGAAATGCAATTTTTCACTGTTAATTGATTTGGGGGAGGAGCCTCGTACTATAAAAGGGGCCTCACATCTTCAGAAAAGCAGTGTGCATTAAGGGGAACAGCTGTGGCACCAGCTCTGGAGCTGTTTAAGGACTGCTACAGACTACAGTCTCTTTTTAACGTGAGATGCTTCGTTGTTAAAAAAAAAAAGAGAAAATTGTAACATCAGTTGTTTTCAATCAGCTGATGGACGCGGAAGTGACATCACACCCTCTTTAAATTAACTTTTCAGAGCTTTTAACCATGTTACAATTGTTTGTCCTCATTTGCCCACTCAAAGTTGTATTTGGAGTGATGAATAAGTGTCTGAGTAATCTCTAATCACTTATTTTCAAGATATTACAGATCAACGCCCGCTTTTACTGCCACCAGTGCACGCCCACTGCCCTCTACTTACTTTGTTCTTCAGTTTTATTTTCTCAATCGGTACGCGTAGGATTCAGCAGCGTTATGTAGTCATTTTGGTACTAGGTGAAAAAAAAAATCATATCTGCAGCTATCCACAGCTCTTTGTCGTAATGACGTTTATGGCGACATCAGCTCCCACTGGGCACCACAGTTTTTTTTTAACGCAGAACACGATGAACTTGTTTCTTTTATTAAGTCGTTTTCGATGAATATTGTGATTAAAAATGTGCAACTTAAAACATAATGATCCACGAGTGTAACAGATCATAACTAGAGCAGACACAAGCACAATATGTCTTCTCTTTTTCTCACTATCCCCCAGTCTCTCTGCCTCCATCTATCCTCCTCTCTTCGTATATCTCTGTTCTCTCCCTCTCTGTGGTTCAGGACAGGGCTTCTGCTGCACTCGTTCATCAGTCTTTCCTTCACAGTGGATTTACAGCTGTGCCCTTGACCAGCCCTGAGTCCACAGATCTGTTCTTACCCATAGACTGACGACTCCCTCTGCACACGCTCGCTCTCTCGTGCTATGGATTCTATAGGCAGAGAAATGATGACGAAATATCAAAAATGTACACAGAAGATCCTCTATTAGGCCAAACTGACTCTTATGAGCTTTAAGACGTGTTATAATGTTGTTACTTCCTCAGAAACAGACCTTGAGTTGTGTTTTGTTTCATTCACACATCTGAGTAACCCTTGATCATTAGTCTGTCTACATCTCCAAAGCTCCAAATGTTCTGTTCCAACTTGTGATGTCATGAAGCGGTAGTTTTCAAGTTAACAGCTACCGTTTATCTTTAGTTGAGTAGAGAATGGCAATTTCAGGGGTAAAATTATCCAAATTATTCTAGTGGATTTTAAGCGTATGGAGTTTAGAAGCACAGTGGAGCACTTCCTGTATTACCACATGACATCACAAGGTGGACCTGAATGTTTTCTTTTTGAGACAAGAACTCGGCCATCATCCATACGCCTTCACTAGATTCACTTGGATGATTTCAGCCCTAGAACTGCCAATCTCTACTGAACTAAAGGTAAAAGCAGCTGTTAACTTGAAAACTATCACTTCGTGACATCACATGGTGGAACAGAGGATTTTGAGCTTTGGAGATGTAGACAGACTAATAACAAAGGATTACTATATGATGTGAGTGAAACAAAACACAACTCCAGGTATGTTTTTGAGGAGGTAACAACATTATAACACGGCTTAAACCTCACAAGAGTTAATTTTATATAATATAGAACCTTTAATGGTTAATTAATTCATGGTTAATTAACAAATTCAGGGAGCTACACATAACCAGATCACTCCACCTGCTATCTCCATGGTAAATATAAAATCAAATATGAAAGTCATCAACAGCACCATAAAGTTAACCATACAAAAAAAGAATGAAAATGAGCAGGGATACATGCAGCCTCAACATAAAGCTAACCACTCTGCCACGCCATACAAACACAGTAGAAAACATGCTTTCCGTAGATTAGCGCACATCAAAAAATCCGTAATTCCCCTTGAAAATAATATATTTTAATGCACACAAAACGCTCAAAAGAAACCCCAAACGCATTGCTTTCCTTGTTAACGTTTCGCCTCCTCGCTAATTAAAACGCTGTTGGAATCCCCCAGGGGCCGCTACACCCCCCATTGTTGTTTAGTGTGGCGGTGCGTTCAGGTACCTATCTCTGTGCAGCCATATGATCGAGTGTGCACATGGGGGAGGCGTGCGCACGTGATTTCCCGCTCTCAGTGAATCCTCGGCGGAGATAACCTTGAAGAGAGGTATGTGCCGGGCGCCGATATTGACGAACAAACTGCAGAGGACTTGAAAGCAGCACGGAGGCTAGTTTGCTTAACCCTTAGCTACCTCGCAAAATTAAATCGTGAAATATAAAATGACGTGGACAAGGTTAAAAAATGTCTGGGGGAAAAAACTGGGGGATAGAAGACAGAAAGAAAAGGTGCTAGTCTAATGAAAACTGATAAAAACATATGTAAGCAAGTTGGTGTTTTAGTTTGGATGCCCTCCCTAAAAGAATGTGTGTTTACTTATCCATGCTTAGAATCTTTGGTGTAATGAAAGCAGCTCCACTAATTATATTGGATATTTGGTGTTTTTAGCTCAGATGCCCTTCCTGAAAGAAACCTTATTCAGTTTTCCATGCGTAGAATCTTTAGTGTAGTAAAAACAGCTTAACAAAATATACAGGCTATTTGGTGTTTTTAGATCAGATGCTCTTCCTGGAATAATTTCTGTCCATTTATCCATGCTTAGAATCTTTAGTGTAATGAATACAGTGTAACAAATGATATTGGCTATTTAGTGTTTTTAGATCAGATGCCCTTCCTGAAAGAAACCCTGTCCATTTATCTATGCTTGGAATCGTTTTAATATCATAAAATGTTTTAATTGCAGCATTCCTATAGTGACAAATCTGCATTGTTGGATCATAGCAGAGTGAATGTTAATCAATCATCATCAAAAATAAATCCCACCTTTGTTCTGGCAATTGTCAAAATATTTCAGGAAATTTTGACAGATTTGACCAATTCAATAGACACTACGTCATCAGAATGTCGAAATTTCCGGAGGCGAAATCCCACTATTGCCCCAGTTACCAGAAAAAATCTATTTGTGGTACCAAGTAAAACAGTGAACGAAGAAGATTTTACTTACCTCACTATGGGGTATTAACTTCTAACACATAATAGATCACCATGTTACTTTTTATTGTTTTGAAAATATTATATTCGCCAAAAATGTTATTAAAATCCCTTTGCTCCCTGTCACTCCAGTAGGACGCCAGTGGCAAAAACGTCATTGTGTCCTTAGGCAAGACACCCACATTGTCTAGTACGAATGTGGAGTGTGTTGTATCAGGTTTGTGAAGTTGTAGTGTATTGTTTTGTGTCATGCTTTTGTATATTTACTATATATTTACTAAAACCTCTTCAGATAGGGAGACAGTACCTCAGTTGGTAGAGTGTGTGTCCCCTGATCCGAAGGTTGGCGGTTCAAATCCTGCTCTCGACATAAGCATCATCGGTAGAGCAGTCATATCCACTGGCCCACAGGTTGGCGGTGTGATTCCGGATCCCACAGACGAATGCTGTTGTTGTTTCCTTGGGCAAGACACTTAACCCTCCCTCGTGAGTGAGGTTCCTTGATGTAAAGAGCTTTGAGTGCTGGTGGAAAAACGCTGTATGAAAACGTGACCATTTCTCATATTTTTTTGATGAGGTAACAACATTAAAACATCTTGTAAAAGTAGACTTTGTGCAATACCCCCTCTTTAAGTTAAAATTTGAGATATGATCGTTTGCTGGTTTTTACAAAGCTGATAAACTTTTAATATCCAAATCACTCTTTCCTCCCTTCATAATTATGCAAGGCTTCGTCTGAACACTAGCGGCATTTTCTACCAACCTGTTTAGCGAATGAAGCTAATGTTCCTACCATTAGCTAAAGCACATATTTATGTTAATGTATGGAGCGTTCAAATGGGATAATGGACCTTTCTTGCCTTCCCTGTTTTAAAATGCCTGAAAGCACAGTGAGGTTTTGACCTTGGTGCATGCGCGGTTTTAAGCTAGCCTATTCACTGCAGGCATAATGTATTCAAATTCTATCCAATAACTCTGCGCGCTACGGTATTTTCGTCTGCTAGCTTACTAATGTTTGTTTTTTTTTCTTCTTCTTTTTTTCTTCTCTGACGTTTAACCAATGTAAATCGACTCCCGAAATCTAAATGTTGTGAAGAAAACTCATAAAATATTCACAATGTTGGATAGTGTATAGGAATGTTTTGGGGTTCTATATTTCAGTTGGGAAAAAAGTTGCACATTTAGGCTGAGTTCTTCTCACAAACGGAAAACACTCTGTGCCACCTTGTGATGTCATGTGCTAATACAGGAAGTGCTCTACTGTGTTTTTAAACTCCATACACCTTCACTAGAATCATTTGGATGATTTGAACCCTGGAATTGCCAATCTCTACTAAACAAAAGGTAAATATAGCTGTTAACTTAAAAATAATCGCTTCATGACATCACAAGGTGGAACAGAGCATTTTGAGCTTTGGAGATATAGACAAACTGATAATAAAGAGTTACAAACATGTGTGAAAGAAACAAAACACAACTCCAGATATGTTTTTGTTGAGGTTACATTATAACATGGCTTAAAGCTCACAAAAATAACATTTCTGTAATATACATAAATGATGTGCAGTCATGAGTTTGTACTTTAGCATTTAGCACTTTTACCGTTAACTCGTTAGCTAACACTGTGCTAATGACTTTCCAGCAGTTCCATTTGCAGTACTGAACCCAATCAGTAAATGACACTTAAACATATTAATGTAAATTTTTGGTTTTCTTTTACTGTTCAAACCTCCGAGATGAGACTGTAAAAGGTTTCCAATGATCCTGCTGATGGAAATACATTTACATTTATTACATACATTGTCATTTTATTCACAATAGCTTCAGAAAGTGGTGCCATTTTTCAACCCCAAAGACATAATTGTTGTGTGTTGGATGGACTTTAAGCCATAAAATGGTAAATGGTATGGTACATTTGTGGAGCCAGTCCTAAACAAATAATGATAAGGTTCAACATTTGAGGATGTTTATTTTGGGCATTTCTTTCAAAAACAGTAAATCTGCCAGAGTTATATGCCTGTATATGTTTGCAATATATTTTACTTGACACCAAATTCCATTCTTTCTATAACCTTGCACAGCAAGATGGATTCTTATGCGATATTTGTGAGTTCATAAACTCACAAGAATCCATCTTGAGATACTCCTGTTATAAGGTTCAAATTCGCCCAGGGGTGGACCAATCACACTGCAGCATTAAGTTTTGTGTGAAAGTCAATTGTGAAGCAGCCAAACACACCAAAACAAACATGGCGATGCCAACGGACATACTTCAGACTATTTTAGCATCTACACAGACTGTTTAGTTTATGGAAAACATGCAGAAGATAAGAGCTTTGTGCATCTGTGGGCAGTGAAGATGTCTTCTCTCTCTTCTTGGTGTAACAAAAGTTTGAGTTTTCGACTTGTTGTTTTCGACTAGTTTTGACATTTTCATCAATCAGATAATCATCATGACGTTCCTGATCACTTTGAACGAGAGCCGCTTCTGATGTGTAGAACTTGCTGCACATATCAGTCTGACCCAGGTTATTTTTTCTGTGCTATGAAATAAAACCATTGAAATCTTAAGTAAACTGCACTGGGATGAGTTGGCCTGCTCTAGGGGTATTTTTGACCCTGTGATGGAAGGCGAGGTTGGAAACTCCCACACATCTGACATGTAAACCAACCAACCAGCGACTGCTGCTGGCATGTTTGTGTGAGTGGGACTGTTGCCAATGGGATGGACCTGGACTGAGTCAGATCTGTGCTCAAAGACTTTTACTGAAATACTGACATTTACATTTGCATTTGGTCATGAAATGTTGTTTTGTAAAATGTGCGACCAAATTGTCAAGAAAATTGCCTGGGTTCCAGAATACACATTTCGAAAATACTTGACGAAGATGTGAGTCTGGTGAACGAATTTGGCTGCTTACAAGGAAAAAAAGAAATGGAAAAAAAAATCACAGGGGACTGAAAACCATCGCTGATTTTCTGCTTTTATGAATCTGCCCCAGGACTACAGTGGCTAAAAATTGCTTATCACAACAAAAGTGTGGGTTAGAGTTGAATGAATAAAGCACCAAATCACATTGCTTTGGGTCAGTTTCAGCCAATTTCCATTTAAAGTTTCTGGCTAACCATTTCGGAATGACAGTATCCAGACCCATTCGTCACAAGGTAGAACCATACATAATTTTGTTTTCTTGGTTCACTGTAATCTTCGGTATGATGTAGGAGGTTGCTAGCCAGTTATTTGTCTAAAATTTGGTGGATTTTGCCTGAAGCTGCAAAATTCATCACAGTCAAATTGAAATCGTAATTTGAATGGGCGCCATTAGCATATCGCAAAGGCTGCAGGTTTTGAAGTACCATCATTTCCTCCACAACAAAATAAAAACTGCTACCACTGTAGTTTAGATCTATACAAACATGTTGAAATGTGACTCTTGTATTAGTTTGTCAGCTCAGATTTCAGTATTTTTGTCAAGTCTTCTCGGAGTGTTTAAAATATGAACTTTGACCAGAAGCCTTTTATTAAAACAGAAATCGCAAATCAAATCTAAAAATGTATTTTGATATTTTCCCCAAAAATGTTGAGCCCAAGAGTTGAATGCATCAAACTCCAAATTGTCATCAGAGGTGGTAGAGTAGCCAAATATTGTTCTTAAGTAAGAGTAATGTTACTTCAAAATATTTCATAAGTAGAAGCAGAAATTACTCAAGTAAGAGTAAAAAAGTATTATATATGGGAAAATTACTACTCTTGGAAGAGTAACTTAAAGGTGCACAATGTAACTTTTCCGAGGCTCTGCTTTATCTGCTTGTCTCCATGGAGATGTTGTTGCTTTGTTGTTGACAAGGATGGTCCACAGTATGGCATTAACCATATCTATCTCCATGGAGACAAGCAGGCAATGCCACCAGGCCAGGTTACTGATAAGAAGGCATGTTTTTCAAGCACTGTAATGCTTGTAATTTAATAAAAAGCAAGCTAGAGAAGTTTAATGTCGTACTGTGGAACATTCCAGGCAACAGCATCTCCATGGAGACAGGTATAATGCACAAAAGCTGGTATTTTCAAAGGATATACACAAAAATGAGACAAACTAAATCATATTTGAAGAAGCGGTGCAAGAAACGCAAATCGTTTTATATTGTCAACGTAAAGCTTTGGTCACTTACACAGTGAGAAAAGTAAATAAAATGTTTTCTCAAGTAAGGGTACTGTTACTTCAATAAAAATAAATAATATTTCTCAAGTAGAAGTAAAAGTATGCTACTAGAAAAGTACAATTGATTTAAAAAGTTACTAGAGTAAATAAAATGCTGTCACTTGATTTCTATACCAAGGAAAGAGTCGATACTCAATACTGATTCTGATATTACAATGATAATAAAAACACCCTTTATTTAGACAACATTAACTCATAATATTGTCTTTTATATTCCATGTGTGTACTCCCTCAGTGGTCCTGTAGGTTCCATAGTGTTCCATGGGCGTATACTAGTCTATGTGCTCTTATACTTGTTCTGATCCAGCTCAGGATCATTCTAAGGCTGTTCAGGAAAAGCTCATTTCTGTCCTGTCAATGAGCTTTTTTAGCATCTGAGCAGGTATCGACGCTAACAAAACTAGAGTCTCGAAGATAGATACTTCAAGACTTTAGCATCGATTTATTATCAGATTTTCAATACTTTTAACAACCCTACAAATAAGAGTGCTACCGCCTCTGCTGACCATTTGCCCAAAGGTAGCTCCATACATCATTTTGCAGTTCTCTCGGTCCACTCTGGTCCTCGCAATGATTTACGTTTTCGCTGGCCAGTTTCGGTACTTTTTGTCTAAATTCCGGTGCTTTTCTTCAGTTACCTTATCAAACCTGCGCTTGGCTTTTTGGAAATGGCCAATCGGAGAACCACACAGGTCGTCCATCAAGAGTCTGCGCACCATCAAGGGGAATTTGAGCAGCTTTACGGCCATAAAGACGGTGCCCGGTGAAGAAATGCAAACTCAGCAACGTTTCTGGATAAATAATGTCCAAAATGGAAGTTGGACCCGTATAGTAGTCTCTTGTCTCTCTCTCCCAGGCTAATATTGAATATATATAGAACTGCCTATTCTAATGGACATCTTTATTACACTTCATTCTGTGGTCGTCATAAAAGCAATGGACTGTTTTTCGTCAAACTCGCTCATGTCCAACTACTCAACATTTACCTACAACACCCTGAATCGTGCACTTTTTAAAAGTCCTACATTACGCAAAATGGAAAACATACCTGGAGTTGTGTTTTGTTTCATTCACACGTTTGAGTAATCCTGGTTTATTAGACTGTCTGCATCTCCAAAGCTCTAAATGCTCTGGTCCACCTTGTTATGTCATCTAGTGGTTGTTTTTAAGTTAAAGGTGCATTGTGTAACTTTTCTGGTGGAGGGTCCATCAGATGCTTTCTCCATGGAGTTATTTCTTTGTCTGGAATGTTTCACAGTGGCATTAAACCTTTCTATCATCATGGAGACCAAACCAGACCAAGTTACAGGTCAGATGTGTAGAGAGGCGACCCCGCTCATGGCAAGAATGTTTTTTTGTTTGTTTTTTTAGGTATTTTTGAGCAATAAAACCACCTGTAATTGAATAAATGTAAGGTAGAAGCTGTTTAATGTTATACTGTGGAACATTCCAGGCAAATCAATGACATATCCATAGAAACAAGCAGGTGACAAATCCTGCAACCAAATAGTTACATAGAGCATCTTTAACAGCAACCTTTTACCTTTTGTTTCGTAGAGATTGATAACTGCAGGGCTGAAATTATCCAAATGATTCTAGTGAAGGTGGAGTTTCAAAACAGAGTGGAGCACTTTGTTTTCAGTCTGACAGAAGAACTAAATCTGCAGGGTTTGTGTGTTAAACATGTGTGAATGAAACAAAACACAACTCCAGGTGTGTTTGTGATGAGGAAACATTAACATAGATCAGAAAATAGCGTAATATAGGCCCTTTAAAGGTGTACTGCGTAACTTTTCTTGGGAACGGTACTTCCCATGCTAGTTTCTGTGTAGATGTACTTTACTGTTCGGCTTGAAATGTTGGAATTTCAAGCCGGAAATGGAATTAAACTTATCTGTCTCTGTGGATACAAGCAGACTAAGGTACAGATCAGATCAGTGGAGAGGCGACCCCGCTCACAGTCAGAATGTCTGAACTATAAAACCACCTGTAATTGAATAAATGTAAGGCACCCCCAGGCAGAAAAGTTACATAAACAATAAAATAACCTCTAATGAAACAAAGGCAGATTAAACTTTTAATGCCATACTGTGGAACATACCAAGCAAAGCAATAACATCTCCATTACGGCAAAAAAGATGGCGTACCTACACCTTTAAGCGTGCCCTTAGCTCCCTGTACCGTTCAAACACTGTGATGTGAAGTGACAGGCTCCTATAGCACTGCCTGTGCTGCGCGCTGGGGGCCCGCTCTCTAAACACATGCATTATTCAGCAGTGGGCCCCAGCTAAATGCCCACAGACCAGCCTCTGCTCTGATCGATGACCTCCCAGTTTGGCCTTAGTCATCCCACGGCCGGAGGAGGGAGGAGACAAATATGAAGGAGATTACAGGGAAGTTTTGCATGTTTTGGAGTGAGTTTTAGATTATTTTTATGTGATTTATGCTTAAAAAACTTATATGAATTATGTGAAGAAGACATCTTGTGCTTGTATCTGCTGTATAGTTATATCTATGACACCATGTTACTATTCGATTTTGTGTCTGCGTACACTGGTGTATGAAAGTGTGAATGGGTGAGTGGTTCCTTGATATAAAGTGCTTTGAAGGTGGAAAAGTGCTATATAAAAATGTGACCATTTAGCATTTATTCGTTGCATTTGTCAATTCGACAATAGTACGTATAGTATAAGATAGCCGTAGTAGTCGTAGTAGTAGTAGTAGTCACATGAAGGTCCCCAGTGCCCAGACCATTTCACATGTCACTGCTGAACCCAGTCCCCCTACGCCCGCACATCCCCACACGAGGTGAAGGGCAAAGCTAATGGTCCTTTTTACGCTGTCTCCTCCTTGTGGAATACACCATATACCCCCTCCAAAAGCGCAGTAGTAGTGAGCGTGCACGGGGAGCCTGGAGTCTCACGGGGATATCAAAGTGTCACCTTGGCATGACTCAAGCTAACTGCATGTGAAGTGACACACGGGGCTGACACTGGGCAGGAGAACCGCCACACGCAAGAGCTGATGGTGATGCATGCTGGAGCGATAGCGCGGTTCTCGAAATAGAATCTGTGTTTTGTGGTTGGACAGTTTTGGACAGTGGCAGAGTCTGTAGTTAAATTTTTGGTCAACCTTATATCCGATACCAGGGATGGGCCCGGGTGGACTTTTTTTGAGCCAATACCGATACCTGCGATACAAGACATGCTGCTTTTTCCGATGATCGCTATACGCCGATACCAATATTTAGCTTTTTAAATCCTCAAATGTATCTGAAGTTGAAGTAAAGAGCACAAATTAACTTTTCACTCTTGTATAAATAATAACAAAATGTATTTAACTGGATATAAAATAATTAGATACATGTTTGTGAAGTAGTAGTCGCACTAGTAGTGGTAGTAGTGAATCTGTGTTTTGTGGTTGGACAGTTTTGGACAGTGGCAGAGTCTGTAGTAAAAATGTTTGGTTAACCTTATATTCGATACTAGGGATTTTGATCCAATACCGATATTTGATATTTATATTTGGCCTGCTGTTGTGGCCGATAATCAAGATTTACCAATACCGATATTTATCTTTTAAAATCCATAGTAAGGACCACAAATGTATCTAAAGTTGAAGTAAAGAGCACAAATTAACTTTTCACTTTTGTATAAATAATAACAAAATGTATTAAAATAATTATTCGTTGTGTTGTGTCCTTGGGCAAGACACTTAACCCACCTTGAATGTGTGTGTGAATGAGCTATATAAAAATGTTAAAATGTGACTATTAGTTACATGTTTGTATGACTGACATATATATTATTTTAATTCCATTTTGGCATATAGAGAATGGGGCAGCATCAAAAATATCAGTATCAGTATCTATCAACTGATACCGATATTGGACCCAATATATCGCCCATCCTTATCAGATATAGGTGGTTATTTCGACAAAAAATGTTATTTAATATTGTTTGGGTTAATTTAGATAATGCATAATCTTTCGTTAAGGTTCAGATAAAACACAATATACAATATACTAATAATATTGTATTTTTTCATGTAATTTTAACATGTTTTGTATCATGTTTTTGTGTATTTATGGAGAATTGTCGTGTGGGAGCATGGGTAATGTAGGCTTGTGGGCGGAGCACTGGACTCTTGGGTTCGAATAGAGCCCGGGAGAGATCACTATATTACCCAAACATGCATGGAGAACATCTAAAACCTCTTCAGACATGTTTTCGTTGAGGGAACAACATTATAACATGGTAGAAAGCTCTAAAAAGTCTTTAACTGGTTGCACCACTGTCACTTTGAGTAAAAACATGCATGAATTTGTAATCCGTATTTTTTAAAAGGTGTTTCCAACCAGTTTGACACTCCCAAGGTTTCACAAAAATGCGTACGTGTTGCTATGTGAACTGTTCTGAAAAGGCTCGCCATAAAGAACACGAGAGAGGAGAAATGTTCAAAGGGCTTGGTACTTCTGTGGAGTCAAGGCTGCGAAAACCTCCTTCAAGTGTTATCGTACTCTATTCACGCCACCTGTCAGTCAAAATGTTCAAAAGGAGAAACATTAGCAATTTTGCACAGTCTCCTTCTGTTATGGTGTGGTGTAGTTCGCATACTAGTTTGCGGTTTAGACTTGGTTTAGTTCAAGGTAGGTTCTGTTTTTTTTTCTTGATTTTAGTGTAATTTTTTCAAAATTTTTTCATATATTCTAAAACATTTACAGATATGTTCTTGCAGAAGTAAATTTTCTATTCATTTTTTCTGATAAACTTTGAAGGTACAAATCAAATATAGCTTTTACTGATTACTAAGTTAGTCCCATTTGTTTGTAATAATTTGGTGTTTTGGTTCTCGACAATTATCCAATCAAAAAGCAAGTCTCTCATTTGGGTTGCCAGTTTCAATGCTGAAATCCAGTTGTTTTAATGTTGAAATGCCTCTCTCTAATCTGAACGGTCACTGCCTAAACCCCAGCGCTTGCAGCCACTCATGAGTCAGTGCTAGTGCAGCCTCTGCAGCTCACTGAGGGAATTCTGGAGTTTCTGAAGTTTCCACATGAGTCATGGCCTGTCCATAAACTGAGAATGAGAAAAACTAGGATGTGTCCTTTATCTCCAGGTTAAAGGGCCCATCTTACCCTATTTTCTCATGTTTCCTCATCAAAAACATGCCTTTAACACACAAACCCCGCATATTTCGGCTGAGTTCAAACTGAAACGCTCTGTTCCACCTTGTGATGTCATGTGGTAATACAGGAAGTGCTCCACTAAACTCCGTACACCTTCACTAGAACCTTTTGGATAATTTCAGCTCTGGAACTGCCAATCTTTACTGAACAAAAGGTAAAAGGAGCTGTTATTTTCCGCTTAAACTACCGCTTCATGACATCACAAGGCGGAACAGAGCATTTTGAGCTTTGGAGATGTAGACAGATGAATAATGCAGGTTTACTCAGTGATGTGTGAATGAAACAAAACAACTCCAGGTCTGTTTTTGAGGAGGTAACAGCATTATAACATGGCTTAAAGCTCACAAGAGTCAATTTAGTGTAATATTGGACCTTTCAAATAAAAAAACTAATCAGCTATGTGGTAACTAATGATCCTATTACATTTCTGTAACTTTAAAAACTGCTACTAGATAAAATATTGCACCAAATTTGATGTTTTAAATGTAATTTTGCACTGAAAGCTACTGCATTACAAACATTACTTACCACATGGCGTCTATTGGAAAAATGAATGGCACTTGGAGCACCATTGTACCAGGCTAATCTTTTTGCTCTTTTAAAGTACATTTTTGGCACCTGCTATCAACTTGGATTACAATATGGAAGTTAATTAACATTACTCTAGTCTCGGAACTGCCGCTAACTTGCTAATTAATCAGTGCGCTACCATTTTTATAGTCCAATTGTCTCATTATCACCAGTCCTTAATTGCACCTTTCTCCTCGCTAATTCTGCTAATGCTAACCACTCTCTCTGAACACAGCGGTACCTCCAGTTTGAATGTTAAGCACGGGAGCCAGAATCGTTATCTGAAAAACCATATCGTATTTGGCACACGCAGTTGCCCGCCTTGTCCTCCTCCATTTTTAAATTTATCAGTTTTAGTCTAGTGAGCGCATACCTCATTACCGGTGCAACAGCGTTTTTGGAGTACAGTTCGCCCGTTAGTTTGACGGAATGATAGCCCGTTTCGCGAGCAGGTTCATATTTTCCATAATAAAAGTCCAAACCCTGCACCTCGCCGCTCTGCATGCGCAAGAGGAGGCTACCGTGTCAAAGCTGGTTAAGATGAAATAAAAGTAGGGGGGAAAATGAGAGGGATCGGGAGCAGATTTTCAGTAGCTGGAACAAGGAAGAAAGTGGGAGGGGTAATTGGATATTGCAATGTTTTTCTAACCTCAACCAGGCAGAAGATCGTAGAAATGTCCCTGCAAGCATCAAATGGAGCCACTCTTTGTTGCGTTCACATGAAGCAAAAATGACCAGGGTGTAGATGGAATACAGTTTCATTTATATATACAACAATCCCTAAAATAAATTCAAAATAAAATGCTTCATGGTTTCTTTTTTTAAACAAAAATACCAGTATTCTCATAAAATATATAATGTTCATATAATTATAGTTCAGTCAGGTAAAAATAATGAAATGCTATTTACCAACTCACTGATTAAGCAGCAATAACAGATAACAATTATTAATGGTGTTGTGGTGTAATGATTTAGACTTAGACTTGGACAAACTTTATTGATCCACAAGGGAAATTATTTGGATACAGCAGCTCAAACATCACAATATAATATAATAACAGCAAGTAACAAAAATAGATGGTATAGAGACACGTGTCAAATGAGACATAATTATAAAAATAAATGTATATGTACAAGTCAAAATAAAATAGAAAAATAAGTAATAAAATATAAAATAAACTATAAAATCAGCTATATACAAGAGACAAATAATATGCTGATTGAACAGGGCATAAGGTTATCTGTTACTTAAGATTAAGTTGTTGTACAGTTGTAGGGAGTATTATCTGTTACATAAGGGTGAGTTGTTGTACAGTTGTATGGAGTATTGTATGAATGTAGTCCTGTATCTCTCACTGTTTGAGCGGTTGTCCAAAAGTTTGTGGGTGTAGTGTTTTGCTCAAGGACACAAAGGTTGGAGGATTAAATCATCAACTTGGGCCACTATTCACAAACAGGTACATGCCATTATTATTATTATTATTATTATTATTATTATTTTTGTTATTTTTTATTTTTATTATTATTTTTTTTTATTATTTTTTTATTATCATTTTATTTTTTATTTAGAGAAAAGGGGGATTTCCTAATATATTCTTATATTGCCCCAATGTTTAGCCTGTTTCAACGGCTTGATTTTTGTACATCTATAAATATATTTTTTTTATTCTTTGCTTTCAGGCTACTAGCAAAGAAGCTACTTGGTGTGAAAACTCAAATCTCCACTATCCCATACTGATGTCCTCCATTTTGACAATCCCTATCACAACACTCCATCATCCGCCCAGTCAAAACCCCATACCTCTACTTAGCATTCCCCTCACGCGCTGTGTTAACACGACGCCTCTCGCTAACCTACTTCCAACTTGTCAGGATCACCCACTGTCACCCAACCGCCAATCAAACCAAGCCCCGCCCCTCTCCCCCAACTCATCGCGCGGCAAAGATGGCTGCCACACTCCATCTCGTCATAAATCGGCCTCGTCTCCGCAAACTCTGCAGATCTTTGTTGATGAATTTGACAGTTAAGGTTGCCTCTGGTGTCCCCCGCTGCATTGGCGATGAAGGGAAGTGATGATCCAGGGATTTTATTTTTATTTTTTTTTTTTTTTTTGCGTCGTTGCTTTGAGCTTTTGACCCATCACCTTGACAACACTGTAGCCTGTCAGACAAGGATGAGGGTATAGTGGCTTGGTGCAGTCTTGACGCAGCTTTTCCCGAAAGTTTGTTGAGGATTATTTTGAGCATTTTGAAAGCGGATTTGAGTAGAATTGAGTTGGTTGTGCTGTGCAAAGTGATGGCTGGAAATTTAAATGTGCAAAATATATAAAAAAAAAAATGCATGAGTAATATATAGCGGGATGTTACCAAGTCTTACACTGCAGGTTGCTGATACAGACAAAAAAAAGTCAAAAAAAAAGTTCAAATTTACAGTAAGACTAAAGCTCTTTTTGCATTGGATTAGTTTTGAGGTCAGCAATGTCAGTAAACCTGTTTTTACTGACTTTATTCTGGAAATGGTGGACAAATAAATACGCCAGCAGAAGATAAGTACCCCAATTCATCATGTTAATGTTGCTTTTATTTTAAGTTTGTTTTTAGCAGAATGCACCTACACTATAACGTCAAACACTGTTTCTTATCATATAACACTACCCAATTATTTTTATGTGTAGAACACTTTAGTTTGTGGTGTTGTTGTAGTATTTATTATGCCTCAGAATTAGCATTGAGACACAAACATCTCTCTTTCTAAACACAGAAGTGTCCTCCGCTGAAGTATTTTATTTTATTTGTGTACTTTTTAACACGTTGACAGTGACATTCACCCGCAGCTCCCTGTTCACTGCCTTATCTTTAAATATTTATTCATTTTAGCACGACTTAGCAGAAATATTAATGAGATAAAATTGGACAGGAAGTAGTGACGCTAAAGGTGAGGTTGCTGGGTGCTATTGTGCACAGAGCCTGTTGTCTAAAAAAGAGATTTTAGTGGTGTGACGGAGTAGCCCCGTCAAAGCCGCGCTGACCTAAGTAGCCCAAACAAACCCGCGCTAGCCACTTACCTGTTTTTTTTCATTCTGCTCCATTTCCCGCTCCGTGTCCTGCTCCCCGTCCGTCCGCTCCGTTCTCCGCTGTATTTACCGTCCGTCCACCACCTTCAAACCAGTCTCCATCTCCTGTTCACGAGCCGCACTGTCAAACCAAGCGCCTCACGCACTTCCTGTTTCCGTCGTCATGTGCGGGACATTGGCGTCTGACGTCATAGTGACGTCATCACAAAATATAATTTCCTGCACTAAATTATCCATATTATTTTTCCTGGTTCTGCTACAGACGCAGAGACATGGCCATGTTGCACAGTGTATTTTCGAGTATTTGTCTATATTTTTGTTATCACGGTTAATTCAGGTTTTAGTGTTGAAAACCAGTGTTTTTGTGTTAATTGGCTTGGGGGAGGAGCCTTGGTGGATAAAAGAGGACCACTCTCCCTCCCTCAGTCAGTCTGGGCCAGGAGTTGTACATGGAAGGTAACAACCTGTAGTTCTTATGAAGCATATTTCTCCTGTCGGGTGTACATGTTGTAAATATCTTTTTGTTTCACTGTCTTGTATATAGCACTCTTCAAACTTTTTGGGAGGGATTAAATACCGTATTTTCCGGACTATTGAGCGCACCTGAATATAAGCCGCATCAACTAAATTTTCAAAGAATTTTATTTTTGTAAATATATAGGCCGCACCTGTCTATAAGCCGCAGGTGTCCACGTCTTCAAGAAGTTTTCAAGTTCCGAGCATCTGCTTGTATTGCCTCTGAAAGCTTTTGTCGTCGGCTTTTTGCATTGAGTCAGTTCGTCACGCGCGAGAGTCGCTCTGGCGCTCTACTGCGCATGTCTCGAGCAGAAAGAGCCGCTGTCCTGTCTGGGATCAGGTCAGTGTCTTGTATCATGTCAGTGTCTTGTAGGATTTCAACAGGATTTGAGGCTCTCCCGGGGGTCGGGGTTAGTTGTATCGATCATGTATGAGTGGATGTCCAGCTACTGAAGTCATTTACGCCTCACCTGCATTTAACACATGCGGGTCATTAAGACGTATCCCACTCACTAATGTTCATTTAGCAGCAGAACTTATTTTATCACGCAGCGATAAACTGTTTTAGTGCTGACAACAGCGCTAGCGAGTGTTCTAACTAACCCTAACCCATGTTCACCGCACAGACAGCGGCGCTTTCTGCACTCAAGCTGCGCGCACATCCGCTGTGTTCATAGACGAATAATCCGTCCATATATTAGCCGCATCGGTGTATAAGCCGCAGGGTTCAAAGTGTGAGAAAAAAGTAGCGGCTTATAGTCCGGAAAATACGGTAATCAAAAACATCCTTCTGACTACGCCATCGTCATTACACGGGATTAGAACCCCGACACAAGTGGTGTACTGAAGCAGTGCATAAAATCAGTGCATTCAATTCAAGTTAAATGTACGACTCCTTTATATAAAATCAAAGTCAGAAGTACATTATCTAAAACACACACCGCTGTCTCTCAGTTCTTTGCCAACAGTTTTTTTTTCCAACTCCACATCTGCGCTTGTGATTTGACTTTGCTTTTACCCATACATGATGCATGTCCGCTGCTACAAAGAGCCTTGTGTGTTGAAGAGTGGGCAGACTGACAGCACTTTTTCATGACTACACTTGAACGTAGCACGCGCCGGCCCTGCCTCGACAGCAGTGAGGCGTTCAGGGACCAGGCATCTCTGTGTAAATGTAAATTGCAGTGTCATCTCGATCAATCCGGTGAGCTGCTGCTGCTGAGTACAGGGCTGTGGAGGCACCAGTCAGCCCCGTCACTCTGGCTGTCAAACGCTGTTACGCTGTTATAGGCTGTGGTCTTGTCCAACGCGGTTATGATGAGGTGTATTGATTCTGCTTTGACACCATTGTAACATCTTGTATTGTGTTTTTGTGCGGTGTAATGGCATGTCCCTCTGTCGGAATGGGATTAGACTCGTGTGTTAGTCATGTGGTACTTCAAGTTAATTTAAAAAAAGAAAAAAAAAAGGGAAAAAAAACACATTTTCAGTGAACACAAACTCAAAAACTTGGAATTTGGGTTGTCAAAAGTAAAGATAGTCAGATATTACTAAACTAGATTTGATGAAGTACAGATCTTGAATTATTAGAGAAAGAGAGATACTTTATTGATTAAATAATATGTATAACGTAGCAGATGGTTTCAAACATTATTATTTTGTAAATGTTGGTCCACAACTGGCTGGAAAAATTTTGTCACCTTGTGTAGTGGAAAGTGAACAGCTAATACAAAGAAATCCAAATTCTTTATTCCTTAGACCTGTGGATGAAATTGAAGTAATGAAGTGTTATGAGTTGTAAAAGTAAAAAGTCAGCTGACTGCAGTGATCTAGATATAAAACAAACAAATGAGATTTATCATTTCAGACAGGCATTGTCCCCAAAAACATGAAAATGGCAAAGGTGATGCCATTATTTAAATCAAGAAATAAGCATCACTTCACTAATTACAGGCCAGTATCATTGCTATCCCAATTTTCAAAAAAAAAAAAAAAAAGGAAAAACTTTACAATACCAGGCTGGATAATTTTATTGAAAAACACAAATTGCTTCATGACAATCAATATGGGTTCAGGAGCAACTGATCTGCTGCGCTCGCTTTACTGGACTCTGTTGATCACAAATCATATAGATAATAAAAATAAATGAAAATAGCGGCTGGACTGTTCATAGATTTAAAAAAAAAAAAAAAAAAAAAAAAAAAAGCATTTGACACAATAGATGACGGTAAATTAATAGAAAAACTGGAGTTATATGGCATAAGGGGGGTAGCTCTAAACTGGAGTTATTTAGCAGATCGATTTCAGTTTGTTCAATTAAATGATTACAGCTCTTCATGTTTAGACATTCTGTGTGGTGTACCCCAAGGCTCTGTGTTGGGCCCCACCTTTTTTATTTTATATATTAATGACTTAGGTTATTTATTTGCAGATGACACCAGCTTATTTTGTGCTGGTGAAAATTTACAACAGTTACTTTCTGAAATTGAGTCTGAAATGCTGAAATAAAAAACATGATTTGATTGGAACAAATTATCTCTGAATTTGAGCAAAACAAAACTAATGTTATTTGGAAACCACAATGATAATAAGCAAATTCAGCTGCAAATACAGGGGGTTAACAAAGAAAGGGTAAAGAAAAATACATTTCTAGGTGTTGTTATTGATGAAAAACT
Organism: Taenioides sp. WSHXM2023; assembly: GCA_029959045.1. Classification (NCBI taxonomy): domain Eukaryota; kingdom Metazoa; phylum Chordata; class Actinopteri; order Gobiiformes; family Gobiidae; genus Taenioides; species Taenioides sp. WSHXM2023. The sequence continues at coordinate 22,377,526 of CM057103.1, read as the reverse complement.
TAATTGGAAAGAACACATATAATATATTCATACTAAAATTTCAAAAAACGTAGCAGTATTAGGTAAGGCCAAATATTTTCTGGACAAGAAATACACCTTATTGTTCCTTAGTTGCACCATATTTGACATACTGTGCTGAGATCTGGGGTAATAATTTAAAAAAAAAATATTGAAACCACTATTCATATGACAGAAAAGAGCACTACGAATAATTCATAACGTTGGATTTTATGACCACACCAACCAGCTATTTATCACTTCAAAAATGTTAAAACTCAAGGATCTGATAAGCTTCCAGACAGAAAAAATAATGCATACGGCAAAAAGAAAAGCACTACCAAAAAATATCCATAAACATTTTACTGAAAGAGAAAGTACTTATAATTTAAGGGGAATGCATCTCTTTAAAATGGCCAGAGTACATAAAAGGAAAAGTTTTTATATTTCAGTTTGTGGGATGTGACGAGCTCAAAAAATGCCCAAATATGAAAATGTTTAAACAAAGATATAAAGAAATGATTGTAACTAAGTATGCAGAAGAAGGAATTTAAGATAATTTGTCATTGGAATGTGCACTAAAACATTTTGAAAAGCACATTATTGCTTTAATAGTATTGTAAAAGGGGGTGGGAGCAAATAAGCGTTTGCTTCTCCCCACTTCTTTTCGTATTTATTTATTTTTAAAGATTATATTTGTGATTAGTAATGTAAAATATAAAATAGTATCTGTTGATTACTGTTGGAACATACTGAAATTTATCATTTATGAAACTATCCGAATAAACTTTTATTCTATTATTCTTAATCCCGAGGGAAATTAGAGATGCATCAATCTGGCTTTTTCAGTTTTGATATCGATATTGATATTTGCTGATACTCAACATTAACTGATACCAGTGCAGGGACAGAAAAAGGCACTTAATTCCTTAAAACACAGTTAACTTCTCACACAAAAGATCAAATTGTGTTATGCAACTGTTATGTTTCCTTCAAATCACCACTCAGCAGCTTTGTGTGATAAAAGTTCAAACATGAGACATTCTAGGCCAAAAAATTATTACATCCCATTAAAGGCCCAACCACGATATCGGCTGAACCGATATCGATATCATGGAACTGTTGCCCAATCCAGCTATTTTTTCTCTTTTATTCGATACCGGTATCCCTACAGGCACGATACCTATTTTTTCATCATTCTGAAATCCACAGATAGACAATGTTCAAACCATAGACTGTATAAAGAAGTGGACTAAGGGTTACCATAGCGTTCGGCTCCAGCCAAATGAATCTCACCAAGGCTAGAAGTTATAGGAGCGAATTTGGAGCCGAGTTCCATATTAGGCATAGGAATTGATTTACGAGGCTCGCTACAGCAGTTACAGAGAGAGGTGACACTTTTTTATTTAAAGTCAGTTGGAGCCAGAGTCTATGGACCCGGAAGCACACCCATGCTCACTTCCTATTTGGAATGGGGTGACTAGCGGGTTAGCTGTGTCCCTTTATATATACAGTCTATGGTTCAAACTTAAAACTCGTGACCCTTTGGTTGGTACGTACTCAACGCACTACACCTCAGTCGCGACACTACGTAATGCAGAATTTCTCAGTAATGTTGCGCAAATGCAATTGTATTTTCATCTTAAACTTACACATCTTTTATCTTTCTATCTTCTCTCCACAGATCCCATTCTCTCCACCCAACATCCCACTCGCCAACCCCAAAAGAACACAAAAAGACCCAGAGAAGTTCACACAACTTACCTCCTCCACCCCAGCGCTGAGCAGCATGCCGGGCACACTTTAGCCCCCTCTAAAAGCCTGGATGATCAAAGTCCAAAGCACTCCTGAGCTCCAACCTCCGCCGCCGCATCACCACCCCAACCGTCCCGCCATCCACGCACCGCCACCCCAACCCGAGATGCCCATGCCCGCCTCGCTGCATCAGTCGCGGGGCTTGTGACTTGCAGACATCCAGGCTCGCGGCGGCGGTGGTGGCGGTGGTGGTGGGTGGGGGCAAGACGCCGATCGGAGGAGGCCGAACCATGCGACCCTGGGCGGGATCGTGGAGGTGGATTACCCTGGTGCTGCTCGCCTGGGGGACCCTCCTCTTCTACATAGGCGGGCACCTGGTGAGGGACAGCGAGCACCCGGAGCGGTCCAGTCGGGAGCTGTCCAAGATCCTGGCCAAACTGGAGAGGCTCAAGCAGCAGAATGAGGACCTGCGACGCATGGCCGAATCACTCAGGTAAGGCATACAGTGTGAGGATGTTAACTTGATGCTAACTGAAGGCACTGCTCTGTCTGGAGGTTGGTTACTCAAGTTAGGCTTTAATCTGACCTCATCTGGAACTACAACAGGGCTAATTTGTGCTGTTTAAGTCCCTCTCAAATAACCTTATAGTTACAAGCTAATTTTGTATTTTTTCTTGAGTTTTGAGATGATCTTGAACGGTTTTGACAGTGTTCGCATTGTGTCACCATGGTAACATCTGAACATTCTGTCATACACATACAGGCAGAACACCCCCGCGTGATGTCATTGCAAAGTCAAATGAAACCGAAAACACACTCCAAAGTTTTTGTAGAGATGCAGATGCAAGAAACGGCAATATAAAAGTAAATCGATCGATGTCCAAAAGCTTTTTTTATTTTTAAATAACGTTTTGGCAAAAAAAGCCTTCGTCAGATCATTTTTCTTGCTTTGGACCACAGTATACATATGTCATTAAAAAGTATCAACAATGTATGGTTGTCAAAAATTTAGAAAATCAGATATTAATCAATACTAAAACTAATATTGGAACTAGATACTTATTTGAGGAAGTATCGATACTGACAAAAATCGCATCACAATATGAGCTTTAAGTAGTTTGTATCTTAGAAGTGTTGGTTCAACAAGTCCAAAGAACAAGTCTGGTGTTCTGTATGTGGCAGATGGCCCCTGCAGTAATATGATTAATACGATTATCTGTTTACTTTTTTAGATATTTTCAAACGAGTCAACTAAATGATAGAGCATTATAAGTCAACACAAAAGATGCCAAACTAACTCTGTAGGCAACTGCGAGCACATACATCAAAATGCAGTGGTTTCCCTCTTTAGTTTGTTGTCTATATTATGTTAACACGAGCAGTGATTAAAAGCACTATTGTAGCATAATTTAGACAGAAGTTTCCAAGAGCGTATCGCAATTCATTAGATTCTTTTCTTTGCAGTTTCATTTAACAAACTGTAATGATTGTAGAAATTATGGTAAGAAGAGTAATTACTGGGTTAGAAGTAGTAAAAACCAAAGCTTAATATTTTGACCTCAAGAGCTGCTTACACAATATATCGGTACTGGGGCAAGACAGTTTGCTCAAATACATGGAAAAATCTGCTAAGGATGCACCGTTCCAGCTTCTTCTGTTCCGATACCGATCTTGATATTTTGGCTTTAAGTATCTGCCAGTTTATATCTGTACTAACATGTTCTGAAATGTATTACTGTGTCAGTATATATTTCTTGTCTTTTTGTTCTTCTGAACGCAGTTTAAAATGTGAACTTTGAAAAGAAATTATTCAAATATCGAACTGCGATGCTTGTCAGACAAATCGCAAGTACTACTACTTCACATTTGAGATTTCTGAGCCACTTCCACTTTATAAATCACATACTGAAGAGACACAATACTGTATATACTACGTGTTCTGTGTCTATGTGATGATAAAGCAACCATCGTGCAGTTTAAGCAAAACAAGTCCAACTCCATTTCTCCAAGTGGCACTATTCGTCTGAGGAAAATGGATGTTTATCAGAACGCAGATCCATCAGACTTGATATTTCTCGGCTCAGCTAAAGTTTTGTTTTTGCTGTAGCGTAGCGTAGCTGTAACGTCAATTCACCAAAAGTGCTGTAATGGACCGATTTAGTCTCATTTGAAAGTGTTTGAAAGTTCAGTGGGGTTTGAAGATGCGCTGTGACTAAGACTTTGCTTTGGGAGAATTTCAGTCAAGACCTATTAAAATCTTTTGTATACCCTTTGGTAAATTTGGAAAACAAATGAAGGCACTTTCTTGTATCTTGATGCTAGTGGGCGACAGCAGCTCAGTTGGTTTGTCCTCTGATCCGAAGGTTGCTGGCTCGAATCCCACTCTTGACGCAAGCATCATTGGTTGGCCAGTCAGAAGCACTCTACCTCCACGATTCCAGCTCCAGCGGATGAATTCTGTTGTTGTGTTCTGGGGCAAGACAGTTTTTCTTGTTTTCCACCATGTTATAACATTGTTTCCTCATCAGAAACACGTCTGAAGAGGTTTTAGATGTCATCCATGCATGTTTGAGAGGTCATTCAAACCCTCCTTACTGCTCCTCCTCCTTACAGCTGTAACATTCTTTGCAATTCTCAGCCTACAAGCCTACGTCACCCATGCTCCCACGCGACAATTCTCCATAAATATACAAAAACATGATATAAAACTGCACACAACAACCTGTTGCAATGAGCAGTAGTTTCATACATGCAATATATTAGGCTGATTTCTTCTAAAAGTTCCTATATTACACAAAATTGACTCTTTTGAGCTGTAAGTCTTACTAGAATGTTGTTACCTCCTCAAAACTTGGAATACATAAAATCCTTACATCCATAGTACAGTTACAGTGTTTGTGCCCATTGCATATTTTTTCCTGAATAGTTTGTTTCTCAAGTCCTGCAATCTTCCAGGAACACTGCGTACCCTGCTCATCTAATCAGGCTAATTGTACAAAATTGTAAGAAACAAGTTGATTGCCGAGTTTGCTTTTGGTAGAAATTGAAATCACGCTTAATTAAAGGTCCTAAATTACGCATAATTCACTCTTGTGAGTTTTAAGTCATGTTATAATGTTATTACCTCATCAAAAACAGACCTGGAGTTTTGTTTTGTTTCATTCACACATGTTTGAGTAATCCTTTATTATTAGTCTGTCTACATCTCCAAAGCTCAAAACTGCACTGCTGTTCGTGTCTCTTGTATTTAGCTGTGATTTTATATTTTATTTTTCCATTTTATTTTGACTTGCTCTTTTTTGCTACACCATCTATTTTTGTTACTCTCTGTTATTATATTATATTGTGATGTGTGAGCTACTGTATCCAAATAATTTCCCTTGTGGATCAATATTTTGTTTAAGTCTAAGTCTAAAATTCTCTGTTCCACGTTGTGATGTCATGAAGTGGTAGTTTTCAAATGAACAGCTCCTTTTATCTTTTGTTCCGTAGAGATTGGCAAATACTGGGCTGAAATAATTCTAGTGAAGGTGTGTGGAGTTTAAAAACACAGTGGAGCACTTCCTGTATTACCACGTGACATCACAAAGTGGAGCAGGTATTTTCCGTTTGAGAGTTAAACATGTGTGAATGAAACAAAACACAACTCCAGGTCCAGGTATGATTCTGATAAAACATTATAACATAAATCAGAGAAAAGCGCCGCATAGACCCTTTAAACTCTGAGCGCGTTGGATTTGTATTTCTTGTGAAGTCGATCAGTGTTGCATAAGAGCCCACGTGAGACGGGGCAGATGGGTAAACTAAGCACACCTCGCCACACTCGCTCTTGTTGTTGGCGTCGGGACAGAACGGGCACGTCGTATGAGCCTATCAAGCACGCCACACTGCTCACACTTCAGGACACAGACACAGATGGTCCTTCTCTTAGCGCTGCATGCTAATAGTGTTTCTGCTAGCGTCCATGTAAACACCGGCGCTAGCTTGTCGTCGTGTTCATTAGCGATGTTGATGAAGTAAGGCTTAAGTAACAGTATCAAAACTACTGTTGTTCCGATACCATTTTTGGGGGGGATCCTTAGACTTAGACCTCAGGAGCTACTGTACCCAACTGCCACTCTCTCTGGCGCTCAGGGTGTGAAATGATCCGATACGATACTTGGCCATTGTGCACTCGCCGATACCGATACCAGTCCAATACCACAGTGTGAAGAAGTACACTTAGGCTATTAATTTTGTAACATACAAGACCAAAAACTAAATCTTCTAAAATGCTATTTTTAAAGAAATGCAAGAATAAATAAGATTTTGAGGACTAAAATATTAGTGAAATATGTAATGATGCTGATGATAAGCAGTGCTGATTTAAGCTGATTTAAGCACTTTCACTTTCTGCCACAGTGCGGATAAAAACAACAGTGAGGCCTGTATAAAGATGCTCATCCTCGGAGCGCATGGCTAATTATGCAGAGTAAACTAATCAAAACACAGCTATATATTATATAAATGCAAGTATGTAAGATTTTGTTTGGTGTTTACTGATAAGAATGTAATGATGATTTCTTCTAAAAGGTCTTATATTACACAAAATTGACTGTAGAATGTTGTTGAGTGATATGAGTGATCCTAATTTATTAGCCTGTCTACATCCCCAAAACTCAAAACGCTCTGTTCCACCTTGTGATGTCATGAAGCAGTTGTTTTCAAATTACCAGCTACATTTCGCCTTCAGTTCAGTAGAGACTGGCAATACCGGGGCTGAAATTATCAAAATTATTCCAGTGAAGGTGTTTAAAAACACAGTGGAGCTCTTGTAAAAATGTGGTTTTATGTCCTGCATTTTAATGGGTTTTTAGAAACTGTGATGATGGTAGCAACAAGCTCTATTAGTTTAAAGGTGCACTATGTAACTTTTTGAATGGGGCTCCATCACCTGCTTGTTTCATTGCTTGACCTGGAATGTTCCACAGTATGATATTAAACAGCTCTGCCTTATACTTATTCAATTACAGGTGGATTTATAGCTCAAAAATACCTAGAAAAACAGGTTCTGACTGTGAGTGGGGTCGCCTCTCCACAGATTACATCTTTAACTTGGTCTGGTTTGGTCTTCATGGAGATAGAAAGGTTTAATGCCATACTGTGAAACATTCCAGACAAAGCAATAACATCTCTATGGAGGAAAGCGTTTGACGGAGCCTCCACCAGAAAAGTTACACAATACACCTTTAATATCCAATAATCAATTATCTAGTCACGAGCAGCAGATTGATCGCTGTAGCTCTTATGCTCAGCACCACACTGGATGTCACTGTTAATAAAATGTAGCTCATCTTTAAGAGAAGATCTTCAGAGCTCCTCTTCAGCTCCTGCGTGATTTCCACATTCACTTTGATGCTGTTCCCCATCACTGGAAATCGATATATGAAACCGCACTCACACTCGCACACGCACGCTTCACTTCAGACAGCTGGTGCCTCATTTAATCCCTTGCTTTTGTAATTATTCAGATTTGGCACAGAAACAAAGGTGGAACTCTGCAGCGTGGGGAGCGGGTGAGCTTTTAGTGGCCGCTGACCAGATGGGCTAGCACTCTTGTTGATCGGGGGTTGATTTCGCGGTTGATGTGGGACCCAGGTTTTCTTCCGTAAGTGGGTGAGTGTAGCTCCTTCTAGTGGTATGCAAATCTTCTAAGGACGCAACATGGTGAGCATCTGGTTAGAGGGCGAATGTGCAAGGATTTTGGTTGGTTTCAACAGTTTTTGTGTGGATTTTGGTTAGATAATGGTTGTCGTATTTGACTACACCCAACAACACTAACAAACCATTAATAACTAGTGGAGGAAGAAGTACTTGATTTTGTAACTTAAGTGAAAGTACAGATACAGTAGCAAAAAAAAACTATAATATAATAAGACAAGTAAAAGTATTAAATTACCCATTTAAAAATGTACTTAAAGAGTAAATTTATGTAGATCGAGGTCGAAAAGAGTATTTGGTCCAAGAGCGTTGTGCTTGGGTCGGTGTGAACGTGACAGTCGCTTAAAACAGGTGGAAAACGGCTCCACAGTTTGACACTTCAGTAAGTCGCCGTTGAGTCTGCAGTTTGTGTGCGTCCAAAACCTTTTTCTCTGCCACCTACAAGTCCTCACAGTGTAGCCACAGGTGAAAGAAAAGACCACGACGTAAAGCACCACGAGGGCATGAGCGTGCATACACAAAACTCTGCTCTCTTGAAGCACATTGTCGTGGCGATATCAGCGGATGGCCTCTCACGTTGCTTATGGTGGACGTTTGAGAAGAATAATGTGAGGTGTATCTGAACAAGACCAATCCAAATGTGAAGTAAACAAAACTAAATCTAGTGTGCACTGGGGTCAGTCCAGAAAGAGCCCACTAACTAAAACAACCTTGTTACCTCCTAAAGACTGTGTACAAGTTAATAAGAAAACATGAATCATAAATCCAAATCGTGATCTGGCTTTGAGATGTTTATTTAGGCCTACACTTTTTAAAATAACACATCTACCCACCAAATCTTTTTAAATCACTATTTTTACAGTGCCAATATTACACTGTTTTCTAATCAGTGTTATAATGTTGTTTCCTCATCACAAACAGACCTGGAGTTGTGTTTTGCTTCATTCACACATGTTTAACACACAAATCCTGGATATTTAGGCTGAAAACACTCTGTTCCACCTTGTGATGTCATGTGGTAATACAGGAAGTGCTTCACTGTGAATCATTTGGATCATTTCAAACATGTGTGAATGAAACAAAAACACAACTCTAGATATATTTTGGATGCGTTAACATTATAACATGACTTAAAACTCACAAGAGACAATTTTGCGTATTTTATGACCATTAAAGTGAAAAATAAAGCTGCTTTGCTTCAGTCCATCCATAAGACCTCCACTAACAACCACAGAACACACTAGAAGATTTGGGATCCCTTCAGTGGCTCTGACTAACTGGCCGTAAGAGCGCTCCTCATTGTCCCCCTAATGGCTCTTGTGTTCTGTTCGTCCTATAGCTCTCCTCCAAAGTGCTGACACAGACCTGGCCCAGTTCCAGCTCCAGCTCCTCCTCGTACCCCCTCCTTCCTCCTCATCCTCTTCATCCTCCCCGTAACATCTCACTAGCTCCTGACAGACCCCCTCCTCTCCCTCTTGGCTCTTAGCTCACCCTCAGTCAATCTGTGAGGAGGACATGAAAGTTAGGTATGTCGTACAAGATTATGAACAAGCTTCCTGCTGGCGTTGCAGTAATCACATTCTCGACACCACTGTGGAGGGAGTTGGATTGTTAATAATTTTCTAACGTTTTTGTGTTTGACTTTACTTTTAGTCGTGTTGCTAGTTTGAGACATTAACTGCTAACATAACATTTTTAGATTGCCATGTCACATTTTATTGTTTTGAAAATGCTATATTAACCAAAAACAAAACAAAAAATGTTTATTTCACTTTCTTTTCAGTTTCTCCTCCCTTTACTCTCCATGCTAAGTCACTCCCCCTTCAGAGTGCTGTCACAGCGCAATCAGTGTGCATCAAACTAAAGCACATCGCGTCAGGTTTGTGAAGTTGTAGTGTGTTGTTTTGTATTATGTTTTGGTATATTTATGGAGAATAGACATAATGAGACATAATGAGCATTCCACAGAATCTTACAGCTAACCGCAAGGAGGGTATGAATAGCGAGAGATCACTAAATTACTCAAACTTGCATGGATGATATTCTGGCATGTTTTTGATGAGGGAACGTTATAACATGGTAGAAGGCTTTAAAAACTTTTCTGAGGCTCTGCTGTATCTGCTTGTCTCCATGCATAATGCCCACAATATGGCATTAAACATGTCTATCTCTATGGAGACAAGCAGGCGATGCCACCAGGCCACATTACTAGTCAGATCTGTGGAGATGCTGTTTTTGAACTCACTGCTACTTCCTGTATTTATTTTTATTTTTTTTCCACAAACCAGCACTTAACTGATGTAAAACTATGATCAATATTGACCACTGGTACTATGCCACCCAACCAAGTCGTGAAAAACATGGAAAGATACACAACATAATTCCATTTCAGTGTGGAAACTTTTAAAGGGTCTATATAATCTCTAATGTGTATGGGAGCAGGTGGCCATTACCTATTCATATGTTGTGTTATTGTCATGGCCTCTTTGTACCCGTGGTAGCCAGACCAATAAAGCCGTCACTATGTTCAGTCAGATAAAGCTAAGATGGATGAGTGTGGAAGTTTGGAGTGTTTTATTGCACCACAACATTTTTATCTAGTCTGCGTTTGATCTGGAGGGATATACACTTTAAAGATCTCTGGATATTGTGGATATAGTATACTATAAGAGGAGCCATTTTGTTTCTGTGTTTTTGGGGCAGTGAAGTAAAGGTTCAGGGTTTCAAAAATACTGGTCTTGTGTAATTTAATTTTGAATTACACGCTATATTACACAAAATGGACTCTTGTGAGCTTTTAAGCCATGTTAGAATGTTGGTACCTCATCAAAAACCAACCTGGACTTGTGTTTTGTTTCATTCACACATGTTTGAAGCCGTAGTTTTCAAGTTTACAGCTACAGTTTACCTTTTGTTCAGTAGAGATTGGAAATTCCGGGGCTGAAATTATCAAAATGATTCTAGTGAAGTTGTTTAGAGTTTAAAAACACTTTGGAGCACTTCCTGTGTTAACACGTAGCATCAACTTAGCCAAAACTCGCAGGGTTTGTGTTAAACATGTGTGAATGGAACAAAACACAACTCCAGGTCTGTTTTTTGAGGCTGTAGCAACATTATAACATGACTCAAAGCTCACAAGAGTCAATTTTGTGTAATACGGGACTTTTAAGTTGCAAAAGCGCACTCCTCCAAAACATTTTTCCAAACTGATTATCCATTCTCCCATTCTTGCCTAGTTAAGGGTGCTTTGTCACTTCATATTAATAAAACTCTCACTCATGTTTTCCTCCATACAAATTGGCACCACCTGGCTAGACTCGCACTCCAGCGCCGAGCCTTGGTGATCCGATCCCGCCGTACCCGGGTGCATTTTGAGTGACAGGTGTCGAGCCGGTCCACCAATCAGCTGCCAGCGTTTAATGAGGGGTGAGAGAGGGGTCTGGAGCGAGCGGCGTGACAGGCCCCGCCCACCTGCCAGCAGCTGTCAGTCGCCCCGGGCAACAAGCCACCGTATCGCTTCTCGGGGACAGCAGGGGCACAGGCTGGTCTCAGAGTGGTTCATTTGTTTTATTTTAAGCAAAGTTGCTTTTGTAGCACATTTGCTGGGAATTTGGGCAGCAGCTGTTTATTATTTTAGTAATCGAGTCATTTCTGAATTTTTTACCTTCCATAAAATATCTTTAAAAGCATCGTAGTAGTTATGGTTTATAGTAGTTTTTCTGCTGATCAAAATGTCCCTATTTATTTATTACGAGGGATGCACCGATCCGATACTGGTATTGGATATCGGCTCTGATACTGAAAAATTAGCTGGATCGATATCAGCTTCCAATTATCAGTTATCGATATCCTGGTTGAACATATAAACTGACGTAAAAAAAAAAAAAGTCTTAGAATGTTTGAACTTTTATTTACACAAAATCTGTTCTGTAGTTACTCAACAGCTACATAACACATTTTTATCCGTTTTGTTTTATTTTAATTTTGTTTAAAGGAAATAAATGCTGTTTTCAGTCTCTGCTCTGATATTGGCAGATGCTTAAATGGAAATCGGTATCAGAACTGAAAAAGCTGGATGGCTGCGTCCCTTTTTATTACCCATGTACTCGTTAGCAGACTGTAAATGTGACTACAGTTCCAGTTTGTGTGAATACATTTTATAGAAAATAAAGTTTCTAGCGAGGTCGTTTCACAGCACTAGCTCCGTGTGGCATTCACTTGAGCTTCTGTATCTTCTCCTCCCGCCGTGGGCTTTTCTTTCACTGGTTTGTTTACATGTCTGTGGTCCTCTGTGCTCTTACACTCACCTAAACTCTGCACCATGACCTCATTTGTGAATCTTAAATACACCCGTCTCTTCTGTTGTGCAGTCTGTGCTGTGCAGGATTCATACAAACACAACCAGTGCAGTGGTTCTGTGCCCTCTGTGCGCTAAAGTTTCACATGGTTTTAACTAAACATAATAATTAAACGAATAATAGCAGCAAGGGAATCGAAGCTCGAATTACTCAATTTATTCAATTAATCGTTTCAGCGATAGTGGCAGGTGAACTTGATGAACAGGGCTTTAAAATGTTCACTTCAAATGTCTAACACTGTAGATGGTTATTTGGAGAATTTGTAACATTTGACTAGCGTAAGTAGTAAATATTAATCACTTAGTAGCATAGTAGTACACAGGTTTACTCTGCAGCAGTAGTAGTACATTTACTTTTACTTCTACTATACTACTATACCATACTTTTTGTTTAGTATCTTTTTTCCCCACATTACATCTATAGCAGCAGCAGTAGTACTTTGACTATATTACTACACTATACTTTTTGTTTAGTATATTTTTCTACTTTCCCACACTGCATCCGTAGCAGCAGCAATAGTACTTTGACGATACTACTATACCATACTTTTTGTTTAGTATATTTTCTACAGCAGCAGTAGTAGTAAGCAGTAGTAGTACTTTGACTATACTACACCATACTTTTTGTTTAGATCTTTTTCTACTTCCCCACATATGCCCGCTGCACTATAGGTGAGTGACCACAGAGATGAAGGATCGCGCTGGCATTGATCACCCGCGGCCATGCCAAACCGGGCGGGCGGGGGAGTGGCCAGGAGGGGGGTGGAGTGATGGATGGCACCCGGGCGGCACCAAGTAAAGAGCGAAGGAGAAGAGGAGGAAGAGGGGGATGCGAGAGGAGATCAGAGAGAGACTGCACTTATCTAATTTCTATGTGATTTCACTTAAAGTCGCGTCAACGGGCAGATCGATGCGGAGCTGACCCCAACACAAGAGAACAGAGGAAGGGACGCGAACTAAAGAGAAGAATGAAGAGAAGAGTTTGGGTCGTGGAATGTTTTTTATTCAGTTTTGGAGTGCAGAAAGTAAGAAAGAGCAATAAAAAACAAAAACAACGCTGTTTACTGATCTGTTATACTGTTTTTTCCTCATCACACACAGACCTGGAGTTGTGTTTTGTTCCATTCGCACATGTTTAACACACAAACCCTGCATAATACAGGAAGCGCTCCACTGTGTTTTTAAATTCTTTCACTTGAATCATTTGGATTACTTCAGTCGTGGAATTGCCAATTACCAGCGAGGTACAAAATATTACTGTCAAATTTAAAATGTAAAATTCTAGCTTTCTAATGTAGGATGTCAAGAAATTAGTCGATAATCATGATTGTTCAGGTCACACTTATGATACACATATTGTGTATCACACTTATGATACACATATTGTGAATCTTCAACTTTAATTTACATTTTTTTGCAATGAAAATAAAAATGTATGGGCATCATCAATGGGCTCTATTCACACTTGCGTCACAAAACCGGAAGACATTTGGAAGCGATAGTAACTCGGACAAAATCTGGGAAAAGTTGCATATTATGAAATGATCATATCGAGAGATTTGGATATCATTACATCCCTAGTAAATATCTATATTGGATATCGGCATCGGCGCAAAAAGTCCTTACGGGGCCATCCCTTAGCAAGCCTCAATAATACACATAGATTTGCACCGTCCTTCGTACCTCGTCATACTCCAAACTGCACTTCTCTACCTTTGTCATTGGAGGTCCCTGTTCCCCACCGGCCCCAGTTAGTCCCAGGTCTGTCCCAGGTCTGTCCCAGGTCTGTCCCAGGTCTGTCCCAGGTCTGTCCCAGCGCCTCCCTCCTCCCCGGAGCCTCACACGCACAAATGGAAAAGTCAATATTCACAGAAATGATTTGACCGCCATTAAGTCTAATTGTTTTTTAATGGGTTAAGCTGCAAACCGCCTCGGCCCTATCACTTTACTCAATCTTGGAGTAAAAAACGGCTCTGAATGCGTTTGTAGGTTTGTCTGTACAGGAACTCTGTGGGAGATTTATTGTCTTTGGAAAAAATATCAAAACTTATGAGCGGAGACTGTACAGTATGTATAAATGGACATAGCTAACCTGCTAGCTGCCACGTTACAAGCAGGAAGAGTGGATGGGCGCGCTTCTGGCTTCATCGACTCTGGCTCCAATTGACTTTGTATTGAGAAAACATCGTCACTCTCTCTCTCTCTCTCTCTGCTGTCAGGCTCCTCATTTTGGTTTTAAAATGTTCATATTATTTATTTATTTATTTATTTATTGGAATGCCCCTTGAGATGGGGTCCAAAAAACACAAAATATTAGTAATACACAATACAATACAGTACAATACAATAGAATAGACACACACATACACACATACGCACATACAGACAGACTTGCTCCCTCATACCCTCCTCCTCCTTCGTATGATCCTGGTGTTTTTATTTTGCTATTTTGTCTGTAAATAAATTCTTATTCCTATAAATTCATCCCTATCACTGCTAGCCTTTTGAGCTTCATTTGACTGAAGCCGAACGCTATGGGTGATGTCACACTGCCTTAGTTTGTTTATGATTCACAAATGTTGAATCTTATCTTAACATACAGTATCTATTAGGGATTAGCTCTATAAACTATATTCATATTTAAAGGCCCTGGACACTTTTTTTTTCGTATATTTGGGCAAAATTTTGCAGATATATTGTATAAGCAGCTCTCGAGGTCAAAATAAGTCTGCTGTGTGCTGTCTGCATCTAATTATAAAGTGTCTTATTGTTTGTTAGTCAGGAATTGCACATCAGCATGCTAGTTGTTGTTATCTTTACCGTCAAATGGACTCTTGTGATCTTTAAGCCATTTTATAAAGCCTTTACCTCAGCAAAAACATACCCAGAGTTGTGTTTTGTTTCATTCACACGTGTTTGAGCGATCCTGCGTTATGAGTCCGTCCATATCTCCAAAGCTCAAAATGCTCTGTTCCACCTTGTGATGTCATGAAGCGATAGTTTTCAAGTTAGCAGCTATGTTTTTACCTTTGTTCAGTAAAGATTTACAATTCCAGGGCTGAAATTATCCAAATGATTCTAGTGAAGGTATATGGAGTTCAAAAACACAGTGGAGCACTTCCTGTATTAGCACATGACATCACAAGGTGGAACAGAGTGTTTCCTGTTTGAGAAAAGAACTAAATCTGCAGGGTTTGTGTGTTAAACGTGTGTGAATGAAACAAAACACAACTCCAGGTCTGTTTGTGATGAGGAAACTACATATAATTCCACCATAGAATTCTAACCTGTTTTCCAACTCTATTTATTGGGATTTGAGAATGTTGTGATGGTATGTGGAGTGGCAGAGTGGTTAACAAAAAACATGCACACTGCTCTGCTCATCCTCAGATCTGGAGAAGGGCCCCTCAGCTCCTGACAGGTGGCCCCTGAAGCAGTGAAGGATGCGGTGGACAAATTTCCCTATGGGGCCAGTATATGTTATCTCACTTTTCCTGTTCTTGCCAATTTAAAAAACAATAGTAGAGATGCAATTTGGTTTTACAGTAATTACATTTGCATCGTCAGATAAGAGTAGCCTACTTCAAATAGTACCATAATATTTGAAGTACTACTACTATTGGACTACTCTTAAAGGGACAGTGCGATTTAAATTTCTTAAACATGACCTAACTTCCCAGATATGAGGTAAACATGTTCAAATATAAAATATACCTTTTACTTGTAGCAATTGTAATGCTGATTTATTCTTATTCTTAAAGTTGTTTATGTTATAATTTGGTGCATTGATTCTCAAGATGATTCTCACACGAGTCTCTCATTTGTGTTGCCAGTTTCAAAGCTGAAATCCAGTGTGTTTAAACCTAAAGTGCCTCTCTCTGATCTGAACGGTCACTACCTAAACCCCAGCGCCTGCAGCCGATCACGAACCAGTGCTACTGCAGCCTGAATCCCCTCGCTGAGCTGTCAGGGAGGGAATTCTGGAGGTTCTGAGCTTTCACATGAGCCATGGTCTGTCCATATACTGAGAATGAGACAGACTTAGATGTGTCTCTATCTGCAGGTTAAGGTTCTGATGACACAGGTTCAGTTGTGATTGCAGTTCCTTTGTTGAAACAGTAAAAGCACAGGCCAAATAAAGTTCTTTCAAAGGTCCTATGTTATAAAAAAACTGACTCTTGTGAGTTTTAAGCCATGTTAGAATGTTCTTACCTCATCAAAAACATACCTGGAGTTCTGTTTTGTTTCATTCACGTTTGAGTAATTCTTTATTATTAGTCTGTCTACATTCCCAAAGCTCCAAACGCTCAGTTCCACCTTGTGATGTCATGTGGCGTAGTCTTCCAGTCAACAGCTACTGATAAGCTTTTGTTCAGTGGAGATGGAAAATTCCAGGGTTGAAATTCTTCAAATAATTCCAGCGAAGGTGTGTGGAGTTTAAAAACACCTTGGAGCACTTCCTGTATTACTGCATGACATCACAAGGTGGAACTGAGTGTTTGTTTGTTTGTTTGAGAGAAGAATTCATCCTAAATATGCAGGGCTTGTGTGTTAGACATGCATGAATAAAAACACAACTCCAGGTATGTTTGTGATGAGAAAACAACATTATTTTATATATATAAAGTTAATGTATGAATCACAAAAAAGTGTAATATAGTAGTATATAGTATAATAAATGTAACTAGTGCGTCCCCACTTCTTTCCCGTCTATAAACAGAGAAAGCGCACATCTTAGCATTAGCATTATCCTATACTGTCTATCCAGCTTAATCTGGCTGACATTTGAACGTGCCAATGTCGCTAATGCTAATGCTAACATCCCGTGTGCATTGGCGCGCTCAGTCCAGTCCTCCTTGTCTACCCACATAACCCTATTAAACCTGTAGAGCTTTTAACCGCTAAAAATATATGAGCTTCCACTCGCCCTTTGCAAACACACTGGGCCCATTGTACGAGACGGGGCATTTCTGACAGTTTGAGATTAGCTAGAAGACGGCTAATGCTAAATGTACTCAGGTCTCTGGAACGTGAAGTGAAAGAATGCACCGCGCTGAATCGGTTTACAGGCTAAGATACTGTCTAAGTGTATAGAGATAACGCGGATCAGGCTAGCAAAGGGACACGAGGAGATTAGCCGATTAGCCCTGAGAAAAAGAAGCTCGGATATGGCACAGAGTATGATGTGAAAATCAGTGAAGAGAAAGTTCGTTTGTTTTCCTTATCTCCAGATCTATAAATGTATAAATTTATATAATATTTAATTGGGTACATATATTTTAAAGACACCAGTTTTACATAAAATGAAAGCACAAGTTGAAATTTCAGTTGATTGACATTTGTCCTAAAAGCTAAAAACAAAACAACAAAAAAAGGCAATGATTGATACACGTTTTTGAGGAGAAAAAAAAAAAAAAAAAATCACTTGTAAACGCTCGTTCTCACCGTTTATGAATCTAGAATAAAAACATGTCAACTTATAATACTAAAATTTTAAACTTAATTTCTATTTTATTCAAAGAAAAAATGTTATATTCTTTATATCAAAATATTGGATTTTTTTATTTTTTTTTTATTAAGTCTTTTTCATTAATAAAATGTGCAAATTATAACCCCATAATCCACGGGTGTCATAGATTCTAACTAGCAGACACAAGCACAATAAAACTTCTTTAATAAATGAACAAATCTGTACATAAATACTGTAGGACATCTTCTCATGCATGCTAACCCCACACTTCCTGATTCTCTGACACTACAACACTTGATGCAGACAGTATAGCGGACTTATTTTGACCATACAAATTGGAGCAAGATACATTTTGTTCGGATCCGTAGAAAAATAAATTTGGTTCTGGACCTTTAACAGATTAAGTCCTTTATTACATGTGCATTTTTCCTTGTTATAATGTAGTTACCTCCTCAAAAACAAACCTGGAGTTGTGTTTTGTTTCATTCACATGTTTCAGTAACACTTTATTATTAGTCTGTCCACATCTCCAAAGCTCAAAATGCTCTGGTCCACCTTGTTTTGTCACGATGTGGTAGTTTTCAGGTTAACGGGAAGTTAAGAACAATTCCAGAACTGAAATCATCCAAATGAAAGTGCATATGGAGTTTAAAAACACAGTGGAGCACTTCCTGTATTACCACATGACATCACAAGGAGGAACGTTGTGTTTTCTGTTTGGGAGAAGCCTAAATGTGCAGGGTTTGTGCGTTAAACATGTGTGAATGAAACAAAACACAACTCCAGGTCTGTTTGTGACGAGGAAACAATATTAGAACATAGATTTAGACTTAAGACTTAGACAAACTTTATTGATCCACAAGGGAAATTATTTGGATACAGCAGCTCACTCATCACAACGAGAGAGTAAAAGAATAAATGGTATAGCAAAAAAGAGCAAGAGACAGGTGTGAAAGAGAATAATTATAAAAATAAATGTCAAAATAAGTAATAAACATAAAATAAACTATAAAATCACAGCTATAAACAAGAGACAAGAACGACAGTGCAATAATATACTGATTGACAGGGCATAAGGTTATCCGTTACGTAAGATTGAGTTGTTGTACAGTTGTAGGGAGTATTATCTGTATTTCTCTCACTGTTTGAGCGGAGATTTTAAACAAAATCGTGTAATATGGCCCCTTTAAGTCTTATTATAATGTATTTGTTATAGTATTACAAACATAACCAATGGTGTAACATCTGGCGAAACATCCTAGTCGAGCTTCACCTGTTTTCCCTTCGGGGCTCACACTACATATAGCACACTTCTCTACACCACCCATCTCTCCTAGCTCCTAACTCCTTCCCTAGAGCCCTATTTCCTCGCCTGTGTTCCCTTCCTCTGCTGTAGCTTCTGATTAGCGGTGGGCCTGGTGTAGCCGGTGCTGTACGCTCTGCCGTCAGGGGCCATTTGTGCTCCGACGCGACGATGTTACCTCTGCCGGCTGGCGAGCGGAGGGAGGTGGATGTTTTTCATATGCGCATGTCTGTGTGCGTGCGGAGCTTTGTAGGCTAAGGTTTGCATGTCTTTTCTAGGACATTAACATGGCCTAGTAAACTGGTTCTCAAGGATGCCGCACGCTAGATTCACCTTTACCGCACCGTGTACAGCGCTGTATAGGATTTATGAAGATGTGTGATATATTTGTGCTTTAACATTATATAAATATTGTATGGATTTTTTACTACATAGATCCTTGTATTAATAAGTATATTTTCTTAGAGATAACGGAACCTGTTTCTTATACACTACTTTTTTTTTTTACTACTTTACATATATACATATACATATATATGGAATGAAAAAGTAAAATGACTTTGATTTAACAAAAAAAATTCAAATCTTCAAGTAGTCACCGCTTTGTCAAAAAAAAAAAAAAAAAAAACTACATAATTCCATATGTCTTGCTTCATACATTTGATGTATTCTGTACGCATACAAAATACAGAATGTAATAAAAATAAGGGGAAACAAAAAACAATATAACATAACACTATCTCTATGGAGACAAAGCAGGCGTTTCCAGGTCAAGTTACAGGTCAGATCTGTGGAGAGGCGAACCGACTCACAGTCACAGTCAAAAACATGGATGTATTTTAATTTGAATTGCAAGAGAAAAAGGTTTAATGCTGTACTGTGGAATATTCCAATCAAAGCAGTGAAATTTTCATTGAAATCCCAAGTTACATTAAAGAGCAGCTTTATGTTAAACTATGAGACCAAGAATAAGATGAACAAAGATTTTTTTTTCACAATAACAAACCAAACTAAAATCACAAACTACTATACTTCACACTAGTATCTAGTATAGTTCACTAGTGCTGTACTTCACAAAAGCATCCAGAATCACATACTAATCGAAACTAAAACTAGTATCGAAACTAGATACTTAACTGCGCAGGTATCGATACTAAAAAAAGTTGTATTGACAGGACAGAAATGAAGCTTTCCTGAACAGCTTTAGAATGATCAGAACAAGTATAACTGGAGGAACTGCTTATATGGACAATAGACCATTATTACTGTTTTGTGTGTTTTCTGTCTTTTCTTTTAAATGTTCTATATGGACCCATTGGAGTCCGAAATAAAAGCTTGAATTAATATAGGACCACATAGACTAGTATACGCCCATGGACCACTATGGAACCTACCTGGACCACTGAGGATTACACAGATATAAGATCACATGGGAATATAAAAGAAAGTACTGCAATTTAATACTGAAAAAAAATCACATACTATTGTCTAAATAAAGAGAGTTTGAAATTTTAGCATCATGACAGCACTTCCTCCCACCAGTAAACACCTGCGTCTCAACCCAGTCCAAAAAGGTACATTCTGAAACCTTACCACTATGATGTCACGCACTTCCTGCACAGTGGTGTAACTAGCAGGTCACTTCGTGGAACTAGATTGAGAATCTGAGAATACTGAGCACACGAGACCCCAGTTTTTCTCAAGCAAGCAAAACAGACCAGCATCAAGTTTCAAACATCGATATCTGAGAACCAGGGTTACAAAGGAAATGGGACTGCCTGGTTAGAGTTTGGCGAGGGTTTAGTTACCTCCCAGTGTGTTGGTTGTGGCAGTTAGGGTTATGTTTTTGGAATATGGCCTTATGGACTTTCTAGGCCATCCAAGCACCATAGAGACCAAGCGATATTTAGATATTTACTGTCCAAATAGTTCACCAGTTCGTGGTGTGGAGTCAGGACTGAATATATTTAGCTTAAAGACTTTTTTTGTTTTAATTTTGTCCTTGTGGAATTATTGGATGAAAATAGCCTAAATGTGCTACTTTGTGTACTTTTCAAGGTTCCATATTGCGCCATTTTCTGATCTAGTTCTTCTCTCAAACAGAAAACGCTTTGTTCCACCTTGTGATGTCATACGGTAATACAAGGAGTGCTCCACTGTGTTTTTAAACTCCACACACCACTAGAATCATTTGGATGATTTCAGCCCTGGAACTGACCATCTCTTCTGAAGTAAAGGTAAAATGTAGCTGTTAACATGAAAACTACCGCTTCATGACATCACAAGGTGGAACAGAGCATTTTGAGCTAATTATAAAGGATTACTCATGTGTGAATGAAACAAAACACAACTCCACGTAGTGTTAATCTCGTAGCA
Organism: Taenioides sp. WSHXM2023; assembly: GCA_029959045.1. Taxonomy (NCBI): domain Eukaryota; kingdom Metazoa; phylum Chordata; class Actinopteri; order Gobiiformes; family Gobiidae; genus Taenioides; species Taenioides sp. WSHXM2023. The sequence continues at coordinate 22,356,568 of CM057103.1, read as the reverse complement.
CCATGTTTGCATGCTTCATGCCTTTGCCACCAGAGGGCATCAGATACTTAATCCTAGCAAGAACATGATTTCCGTACTCTACTTAATGTTATGACGGAAAATACTATAGAAAAGCTTAATCCTTTTTTTAACTCTATTTATTTGGCGCATGCTTTACATCAGATGCCCTCCCTACCTCCACACCTGGACTGGAAAAATGGATGCACTAGGTTGTATCTCGTTTGTATTCCAGGATTGTCTGTTTAGCTTGAACAAGGAACCTGATATACAAATAATGGAGCGACTTGGCTAATGTAGCAGTGATTGCTAATTGCTATAGCTAACGCCTTGGACTGTTTACAACCAGAGCAGCAGATGGGACATCAGGTCTGTTCTGAGTTAGCTTATGAAAATGTACGCAAGCACTCGGTTACAACTGTAGTAAAAATTTCAATAATTGGCAAAGATTCTGTTCAAGCTGCTGTCATAAACGAAGATGACAGTTCGCTGTGATGAGTCTATAAGCAGAATTTTGCCGCCACGGTAATGCTAACAGCAACCAGCATGCTACCCATGCATTTCCTGATTCACAGTTTGTAAAACACTTTATAATTAGATGCAGACAGAACACGGCTGACTTATTTTGATCTCAGTATATATACAATATATCTGTACTGACGAGAGACAATTTTGTTCAAATTCATATTTTTTTTTATCCTGAGTCTCTTCTTCTTTTTCTCTCAAACACAAAACACTCTGTTCCACCTTGTGATGTCCTGTGGTAATACAGGAAGTGCTTCACTCCACTCACCTTCTCTAGAATCATTTGGATAGTTTTACCCCTAGAATTTTCAAATCACTGCTACAAAAGGTAAAAGGCAGCAAAAACTACCGCTTCATGACATCACAAGGTGGAACAGAGCATCTTTAACTTTGGAGATGTCGATAGACTAACAATGCAGGATTACTTAAACATATGTGAATGAAGCAAAACGCAACTCCAGGTCTGTTTTTGAGGAGGTAACAGCTTTATAACATGACTTAAAGATCACTAGAGTCCATTTTGCTTATTATAGGACTTTTAAATGTTTGGACCATGTTAAAAGTGCATAATATGGAGATTTACTGCTTTGCTGGAAAAGTGATCTTAAATTTATCTCTTATCAAGGCAACCCCACTCATGATTAGACTAGCTACCCGTTCAGTTAAAGCACTTACACTTAATGAATACTGTTTAAAGAGGTTTGACTACTCATTTATTTAAACATAGTTAAATAATTAGATTTGGGGAAAAAAAAAAAAAAAATCAAATGACTTATTTTTTTCTAGTTGTAATTACGGTGATTGACTTTTGTGAAAAGTGCATTGTGTAACTTTTTGGTTGGGGTCCCTCACCTGCTTGTTTCTATGGATATGTCATTGCTCTGCCTGGAAGGTTCCACAGTTTGGCATTAAACAGCTCTACCTTACATTTATTCAATTACAGGTGATTTTACAGCTCAAGAATACCTACAAAAACAGGCATTCTGACTGAGAGCGGGGTCATCTCTCCTGTAACTTGTCTGATTTGGTCTCCCTGAAGATAGATAAGGTTTAATAAAGCAATAACATCTCCATGAAGAAAAGCGTTTGACGGATCCTCCACCACAATGCACCTTTAAACCTCAGTTAGTTCTGCGTAGCATATGTCCATTAACCTTGAGCAAACACCTCACACCTAAATTTGTCTTGCCACCACTTCCCTCTTATCATCTCGTGTACTGCGATTCTGCCTGGCATCAGACCTGTGATCCTTGTGAACAATGGAGAGACTCTTTAAGTGCCTGCAGAGTCTGATCTTCTTCATACCCAGTCTACACGCTCGACTCTTGATGACTCATTAGCATGGCCTCTGCAGCTCTCCCCCGTGCATTGGAACATATTTCATTTTTAATAGCTTTCTATCCATCTAAACCAGGGCTGAGGAATCGCCTGTTGACTCCAGCGGACTCTTCTGTTTTTCCACTCCATCCCCTGCATCGCCAATCGCTCATTTGTCCTCCATCCGAAAAATTAATTGTTGTTTACGCTTCAAAAAACAAAATGGCTCCCGGGGTATTCGGCATCGTGGTTAAAGATCCTCTATTACGCGCAATTGACTCGTGTGAGCTTTAAGTCATGTTATAATGTTGTTACCTCATTAAAAACACACCTGGAGTTGTGTTTTGTTTCGTTTGCATGTTTGAGTGATCTTGCATTAGTCTGGCTACATCTTCAAAGCTCAAAATGCTCTGTTCCACCTTACGATGTCATGAAGCGGTAGTTTTCAAGTTAACAGCTACATTTTACCTTTTGTTCAGTGAAGTTTGCTAACTCCAGGCGTTAACTCCAGTGTTTTCTGTTTGAGAGAACAACACAACCTATTAAATATGCAGCGTTTTGTGTTAAACACGTGTGAATGAAACAAAACACGAATCCAGATATGGTTTTGGTGAGGAAACAACATTATAACAGATCAGAAAACAGCGTAATATGGGCCCTTAACCAGTACGTGTATCTTTATTAACCTTTAATCCATAGGTTACAGAATAATGGGAAATTAGGATAGTTGTCGTAGCTATTAACAATTTAAAACAACATATTATGGCATTTAAATGGGAAAAGGACTCAAAATGTTGCATATAACAGTCAGCAATACATCTAAAAACGCATAGTACGAAATGGATTTGATTAACTTATACCAGTATTCGATATTTGTCTTCTTAGTTGCCGCAGCAGTTAACAATTTAAGCCAAAATAATATGGCTTTTAAACGGGAAAGGGCCTCAAAATGTTGCATATAACAGTCCCCAATAAATCTAAAAATGCATTATATACATGATACAGTAATTTATAATAAGTATACGAATTTGACCAACCAATACCGGTATTTAATGTAGCCAAACTTCCTTGTCAGAGCCTCAAAAATTAAGAACTAAAGGCCTGGTTAGTACTTGGATGGGAGACCCCTGAGAATATAAACTGTCAGTGGATCCTTAGGCAAGACACTTCACCCACATTGCCTCGTATGAATATGGTGAGCGTAGGTGGTGGTTGGAGAGGTTGATGGTTCAGGTGAGCAGCCTCGCTTCTGTCAGTCTGTCCGAGGGCAGCTGTGGTAACAATAGTAGCTTAGCACCAGGGAGTGTGGAGTGAATAAATAATGTACGAACTTGTACTTTGAGCGTCTGGAACAGTGCTATAAGACTAATGCATTATTATTAATATTAAAGTAGCTATAGTAGTGTAGTTTATTGAAGATGTTTACCCTTTTACCACACAGCTTAGTGGTTTGAAGCTTCCTTTCAGCAAGATTAAGGGTCCATATTACTCTATTTTGGGATCTATGTTTTAATGTTGTTTCCCCATTTCAAGTACCTGTAGTCGTGTTTTGTTTCATTCACACACGTTTAAAACACAAGGCTGAGTTCTCTCAAACATAAAACACTCATGCCATGTCATCTGGTAATATAGAAACTGCTCCACTGTGTTTTTAAACTCCATGCACCTTCACTAAAGTCATTTGGATCATTTCAGCCCTTGAATTGCTGAACTAAAAAGTAAAAAAGGCAGCTGTTGACTGTTGAAAACTACCACTTCATGACATCACAAGGTGGAACAGAGCATTTTGAGCTTTGGCGTGGTAGACAAACTAATAATAGACGATTAATCAAACGTGTGAATGAAACAAAACACAACTTCAGCTCAATTTTCCTTTAACCTTTAAATTTAAATGTGTCCTCTATATTTGACTCATACTGCACGCTCATTGCAGTTGTTTCCTTGAGCAAGTCACTCAACAACCATATTTGCATAACCAAACTGAACAGCAACGTTGAGCATCTCGAAATGATTTTTTTTTTTTTTTCAGATCAAATTCGATTTTCATATTTATTTCAGACCATAACTCATCTCCCTTCGACAGTTCTTACACTGACGTATTAGCATTTTAATTGACTTATTGCATTAATGTACGGCACGTGAAATGGAGCGCAAAATAAGTCCAAACATCATCTCTCGCGTAATGAGCAATTAGACTTCACTTCGGATTTCTTCTTACCCCCTCGGCATTTTATTTTTTTTTTCACTATACAATTCTTTCACATTAATTTCAGCGCTTTAACCCCAGAAGCCTGCAGATCGGTCTTGGTTCAGTGGACGCTGTATTATCCGGGGTTATTAGCACTGGAAGCACACATGTATTCGCTGACAACGTTCAGAGTCGTTGGCGACAAATGCAAAGCTGTTAAGAGCTGAAAAAGCTGAGGGAATTTATCTTTAACATGTTCATAATTTGAGAAAACAAAAATATACAAATAAAAACAGCTAGAAAAAATGGCAGATTCAATTGTTTCTGTTGAACAAAATCCAGCTGTACATTTGCAGCCAATAAGTACATTTTTAAACGGGAACTTTAATACTTTTACTTATTTGTTCAAGTGATACTTTTACTTTTACCTCAGTATTTTCTGCTCCAGTATATGTACTTTTACTTGTGCTATATAACTTTTTGGTTGGGGGTCCGTCACCTGCTTGTTTCTATGTCATTGCTCAGCTTGGAATTAAACAGCTGTACTTTACATTTATTCAATTACAGGTGGTTTTATAACTCAAAAACACCTAGAAAAACGAGCATTCTGACTGTGAGCGGGGTTGCCTCTCCACAGATCTGACCTGTAACTTGGTCTGGTTTAAATTGTTTCGCATTAATTTCAGCGTTTTAACTCCAGAAGTCTGCAGATCGGTCATGGTGCAGTGGATGCTGTATTATCCGGGGTTATTAGCAGCATATATGTATTCGGTGACAATGGTCTTCAGAGTCATTGGCGACGAATGCAGAGCTGTTTGTCATTATATTAAAGAGGGATTTCCAGTGAGACAGAGGAGGGCTGGTTAATCCCACTAATGCAATTTGGCCCCATCAATTGCAGACAAGAAATTGGATCCGTTTGCATTGTTTATGGCTTATTACGCGCGATACTGACTGAAACAATAATAATGCGATCGGCTTGCGTTGAGCAATTTGTAGATATGAGAAGTTAGAAGTGCTGTACCAGATTTTTACTGTCTTAAAAACGTGAAAAAATCATGTTAAAGAGCCCATATTTTGTGATTTATGTTATAATGTTGATTTCTCATCACAAACAGACCTGGAGTTGTGTTTTCTTTCACACATGTTTAACACACAAACCCTGTGTATTTAGTTCAAATTATTATTATTTTTTTCTTAATTTTCCTGTTAGAATCATATACTGTATATATAAATGGACATAGCTAACCTGCTATGTTCGTATTAACCCGCAGGTGTTTTATTTCCCTATTTTGTACGTAAATACATTCTTATTCCTAATATGGAATTTAGCTCCAAATTTGCCCCCGTAACTGCCAGCCTCCTTGAGTTTCATTTGACTGGAGCTGAATGCTATGGGTGATGTCAAACTCCTTTACTCGGAATTTACACCAGGAGTGTCAATGACCCATAACATCGGCAGATTTGCATACACACGTACTTTTAAAGGCTTTAGTTTTACACCACAGACAACAGACCTGCTCCTGTGACGCCGGCCTCTGTGGATTCTTACATTTAAGCGCTACTTTAAACTTTTTACATTGCTTATGTATTAATTGTTGATTGGATGAATTATGTTTTAAATCACAAAACAGAAGTTGCTGTCTGATGTTGTTAAGTCTTTTATATTTATCCTCCGTGGCTGTAAACTTTCCGTAGTCCATCACGAGTCATTTCCTGAGCTCCTGATGCGACGCACAGTGTTTACATGACTGTAGTGGTTTTTTTGGAAAGGACATGGGAAGTTTATTTTGACACCATGTGCTTATTTCCTGTTTTCCTCCTGCTAAAAAGCCTGGAGACGCTCTTTTGACACTGAAAAATTAGAACGCCAACCTTAATTTGAGCGGCAGGTAGTGTAATGACGGCCGTTGGACATGGGGGGGCATCTGACATACTTGTCTTCATGGATACATTATTGTTTTGTCTGGCATGTTCCACTGTAAGAAATTAAACTGATCTATGGTCCATTTATTAAATTACCTGTGTTTTTATTGGTTAAAAATACCTTAAAAAATGCATTCTTTCTGTGAGAAGGGTCACCTCTCCACAGATCTGACCTGTAGCTTGACCAGGTCTGCTTCTGTAAAGATAAAGAAGTTAATACACGTACTGTGGAACATTCTAGGCAAAGCAATGATCTCTATAGAGACAAGTGGCCGTCGCCAGAAAAGCTACGTAGTGGCCCTTTAACGTACGGATGCTTTGTAGCTGATGTCATCAACATTCCTTGGGGTTGTGATGCTAACTGTAGGCACTACTCTGTCTGAAGCCTTGTTACTCAACTTAGACTTAATATGATCTTTATTTTAACACAATCTGTCCATAAAGAACTGATTTAACTGAAATGGTGTTTGTTTTGTGTCACCGTGGTAACTGCTGAACATTCTGCCATAGACGTACATGCACAATCTTCAGCATGATATCGCCACAGAGTATAAATTGGATAACCCACTTAACACATCAGTATTTGAATTGGTGCAAGTTTCCATGTTAATAATTGACTGCCCGTTTGGGAATAGAACCTCCAACTTTGTAACATTTAGCAATTCTGCACCAAACATACCAGAACTTAAACTGGTACAAATGTTTATTAATGACTTCTGAACAGATTTTGTGAGACTTTGTGAACATTTGTGTTGTTTTTTTCATTTTGCTTTGTCTCGGCTGCTGCACAGAAGCCTTGCATTCTTCTAGCAGAAAATAACTAGATTCTCCGGTAGCTTTTCAAATCTCCCCTTAGCCATATTAGTCATTTTGTCTTGAAAAATGCTCTAACTTTCTTCCAATACTGCAGTTGTTTCCAAACTTTATAAATATTTTTGTTTTTGACCACCTTGAGTGTAGAGGTAGAGTAGCAAAAAATTCTACTTCTTTAAGGGTCATATTACACTGTTTTCTGATCTGTGTTATGTTTCCTCCTCAAAAACAAACCTGGAGTTGTGTTTTGTTTCATTCGCACATGTTTAACACACAAATTCTGCTTCTCTCAATCGGAAAACACTCAGTTCCACCTTGTGATGTCGCATGGTAATACAGGAAGTGCTCCACTGTGTATTTAAACTCCATATGCACCTTCACTAGAATCATTTGCGTAATTTCAGCCCTGGAATTGTCATTCTCCATTGAACTAAAGATAAAAAGTACAGTTAGAAACTACAACTTCATGACATCACAAGGTGGAACAGAGCATTTTGAGCTTTGGAGATGTAGACAGACTAATAATTACTCAAACGAGTGAATGAAACAAAACACAACTCCAGGTATGTTTTTGAAGAGATAACAGCATTATAACATGGTTTAAAGCTCACAAGAGTCAAATTTGCGTAATACAATACCTTAAAATGCGTATCTAGTTTCAAGACTTGTTTTAGTATCGATTAATATCTGATTTAAATATATCTGTATATATATTTTTACCCCCTGAAAGCAACAACTTTCTTCCAATCCTTATTATCAAAACTCAAAAACTCTATATTTATTTTCGACCACCGTTTGACATAGAGTGAGACTTAATGAGCATGTATGTGTCCTAAGCACTAACCCCTCACTTCTCTCCTTGTCTCCTTGTGTCCTCGTTGCCGTAGGATACCGGAGGGGCAGGCTGAGGCGGGCTCTGTGGCTGCTGGACGACTGCGCTCCCTGGAAGATCAGCTGACCCGAGCCAAACAGAAAATCCACAACTTTCAGAAACTCACAGGAGACGGTAAGAATCCAAAACTAAGAAGTCTGAAGAATGGCTAGAGAAATGAAATATGGAATGGGATTTTTACTGACAAATATTAGTATGAGTGTGAATTGTTTGGCTCTATAGGTGATTTAGTATCAAAATTGAGTTCATAGTGCAACAGTTAGACCCCATGGAGGCAAGTAATTTACTTGTTTAAATAGCTGCAACATGTAACTTTTCAGGTAGGGGTTTCCAAGGAGACCATTGCCTGAAATGTTTTAACAGTATGGCTTTAAATTTGAGATTAGATTTATTAACTTATTTATCATGCATTCACTGTGAGCATACTTGCCTTTCCATAGATCTGACAAGTAACTTGACCTGATGTCACAGCCTGCTTGTCTCCATGGAGATCAATTAGTCAATCAACTAAAATAACTTTATTTGTCCCCAGGGGGCAATTTAATCACACTGATCAGTTAAATAGAATAAGAGAGAGATACTTTGTTGATCCCAAGGGTAATTCAAGTTTTGCTGCAGGATCATTTCCCCTGTGCTTCTCAGTGTCCTTTGTGTCTCAGTCAAAAGTCTCAGTGCAGTTTCACAGGAGGACTGGTCAGGGAGGGTCAGCAGATCCTGTGTCAGGGCAGTTTGAGGAGAGGAAGAGACAAAAGTGTCCCTCCTCTGTGTCCTGCAGCATCACAGCAGCCTCCAGGGGGCGCCAGGCAAACACGAGTAAAGGCTTTGTTCTTACTTCACTCTGGTGTTTTAGTTGATGAAATTGTACATTCCTTCAAAAGTGTTTGCTCTGGAAAGTCTTGGAGTATTTCCTCCGGAAGGTCTTCTGCCTCATTTGCTGCCACATGTGGTGTAAAAAGCCTATAGCATCTCAAATGTCCATAGCTAGCACGTGCAAAGTCTCCATGGAAAAGGGAAAAACAAAAGGCTCATTTCACAAACTCCCTTACTTATGTCCTTTGAACTGCACATGGTTGGTTAACATCCCATGATATGATGTTAAAACCAAAAAGTTAAAAAAAATAAAATGGTTCAGTGTGTGAGCCAGTTAGCCACAAAAGCAGCCCGCCACTCTGCTGTCATGGCTAAAAGCTGAAAATGCAAACTGAAGTCTCAGTGCAGCTCATCAGGAGTGTCCTGTGTCAGGGTAGTTTGAGGAGAGTAACAACCCTCAGTTTTATGCCAAACTGTGCAAAATAACGTCTCCATGGAGACAAGAAGGTGTCGGACCCTCGATCATTTGTTCCTCTGATTTCCAATTGTCAGATGTATAGGATACATGGAAACTTTAACTAACGGAAACTTTAAGGCTACAATAGGGTCACTTATATAAACGTCATCAGGTCCTGTTTGCTTCCATAGGGGCAGGTAAATAAGTAAACAGCTGCTGCATTAGACTCTAAACAAATCCTGCAGCACTTTAACTGTTATGATGCTAGATAGACAAATAACATTAGCTACCAACTCCCTGCACCTCCTCCTCCTACTTTTACATTTTGTTCAGTAGTGATGGGCAATTCCAGGTCTGAAATCATGCAAATGACTCTTGTGAAGATGTGTGGAGTTTAAAAACACAGTGGAGCACTTCCTGTATTACCACATGGCGTCACAAGGTGGAACAGAGTGTTTTCTATTTGAGAGAAGAGCTCAGCCTAAATCTGCAGGGTTTGTGTGTTAAACATGTGTGAATGAAACAAAACACAACTCCAGGTTTGTTTTTGATGAGGAAACAACATTATAACAGATCAGAAAATGGCGTGTAAAAAAAAAAAAAAGACTTTACAGGTACACTATGTAATTTTTCTGGTGGAGGGTGTGTTACCTGGTTGTCTTCATGGAGATGCCTTTGCCTAGAATGCTCCACATTATGGCATTAAACATGTATATCTGTCTATACTAGTCTATGCTCTTATACTTGTTCTCATGATCATTCTAAAGGTATTCAGGAAACGTTCATTTCTGTCCTGTGAATGTGACTTTTTAGTATCGATACCTGTTTAAATGAGTATGTAGTTTTGATACTAGTTTTAGCATCTGATTTTCGATACTTTTGACAACCCTACAAGTGACATCCAATCTGAAAAGTTACTTAGCTTTTCTTTCTTTTTCCATAATTGACCAAAGCAGGAGCGAACTAGAAGCAGTCAGCAACAGCAGATATTCCAGTTTTAAAAGGTGTACCTAATAAAATGGACACTGAAGGCACTTCCAGGTGAAGTCTCCTGATCTCGCCCGAGGTCAGTTCAAGTCCAGCTAAGTACTAAATCTCCTGCTAGCCTAGAGTGACGATGATGGCTGACTTTACTGCAATAGACAAGGTTATAGGCTCTGGAAGGCTGTCTGGTCAAAGTATATGAATGCATGTAGGTTTTTATTGCAGAGACAGAGACACTTTGAGAATATAGAGACAGAAGTGTGAAGGCCAGAGCTGGGTCAAACGCTCCATGTTGCCGCGGGGAACGGACAAAGCTAAAAATACCTTCTGGCTTCTCGGCAGATGGGAGTTAAGATGTGAACGTTGTGTGCTTGAAGAAGGTTTCATGTACATTAGAATAGGCTTCTACTGTGCTGGGAAATTCCACTGAAATGAAAACTGAACTTGTATTTTCATATTTAGAAATAACTAGTCACAGTCGGCATAATGAGCTAGACGGGCCCATGTTACGCTTGTTGTTTCCTCATCACAAACACACCTGGAGTTGTGTTTTGCTTCGTTCACACATGTTTAACACACAAACCCTGCATATTCTTCTGTCCACCTTGTGACCTCATGTGGTAATACAGGAAGTGCTCCACTGTGTTTTTAAACTCCATACACCTTCACTACAACCATTTGGATAATTTCAGCCCTGGAACTGTCAATCTGTACTGAAATTGTAAAAGGTAGCTATTCGTGACATCACAAGGTGGAACAGAGCATTTTGAGCTGTGGAGATGTAGACAGACTAATAATAAAGTGTTACTCAAATGTGTGAATGAAACAAAACACAACTCCAGGTTTGTTTTTGATGAGGTAACCACATTATAACATGACTTAAAGCTCACAAGAGTCAATTTTGTGCGTTATAGGACCTTTAATATTGGCCTGTGCTGGAGATTTAAGGTCGAAAGCCAATTCGCCAAAAAGTACAAATATCTGCTCGATATATTGTCCATTTGATATATATCGGTCTATCTCTACAAACAAATCTGATCTGATTTATCAATTTATGTCATTTCATGGGAACAGACTAGACCAAAAACCCAGAAGCAACGTCTACCCAGCCGCTAATTCACTCTATTTGGTTATTTAAACTATAGACTGTATATATAAATGTACCCTGCTAGCCACTACATTCTAAATAGGAAGTGAGCATGGGTGCGCTTCTGGCTCCATCAACCCTGGCTCCAACTCACTTTGCATTGAGAAACCATTGCCCTTCTCTCTGTAACTGCTGCTGTCATTGACAACTGTAGTTGTTGTAGTTGGTTAATGTGAACATTAACCCGCTCTACATGACCCTAGGGTTTTATTTCGCTATTTTGTCTGTAAATCAATCCCTTTTTTATAAATATTTATATAATATATTTAATATGAAACTCCAAATTCGCCCCTATAACTGCAAGCCTCCGTGAGCTTCATTTAACTGGAGCCGAACGCTATGGGTGACGTTACACTCACTTCTTTTTACAGTCTTTGGTCTAAACGTAACCTTAGCTAGCATCCATCTTCTCCATGTAGGTTAGTGTCATGGTACATTGTGGTACATTGTTATCTCCGGGTATAAGTTTCCATTCTGTTCCTATTTCAAGTGTGTGAGAAAGACAGAGAAGAAAGCCTCAACTTCCAACTATTAAGTCACCACTAATGAGGTCAAAGCTACACCCCAGGAGCCAAACCCGAGATGTAAAGCTTATATTATTGCATATTCTTTTTGAAATGAGCGCTTTGCCTGGGCTGCTCCTCGCGGCTGTGTTCCCATGCATGTCTTTTGAAGTGCTGGTAGCTCACAGTGTTTTGTTCTGGATTTTGTTGGGAGGCGTGTACTTGTTGTAGCCCCTCGAGCGTCTGTCCCTCTGTAGCTTTTTTGGAAATGTGAAAAAGTGAAAAAAACAAAACAATGCAAGCCAATAGTGACTGGAGAGTGGAGGCCGGTTGTGTCCTTCGACTTGTTAAGAATCATCTCAGAAGTGTTCTCAATGTGATTTTAACAATATGACAATGTAAGCTACAGACTTACTAACATCCTAAAGTGATTTTCATTAAGATCAAAGAGTTTATAAGAATTATTTAAGCTTAGTTAATACCTTAACCAGCTCCTAGCCTTAAAGTAACTTTATGTAAGATTTGTATTATAAATTCCATAAACATGATCTAAGTGTGCCCAGATACAAGGTAAACCTGTTCAAATCTAATATAGCTTATACAAAAAAGTTGTCTCTCATTTGTGTTGCCAGTTTCAATGCTAAAATGCAGTTGTTTTAAACCTAAAATGCCTCTCTCTGATCTGAACGGTCACTACCTAAACCCCAGGACCTGCAGCCAATCCTGAACCAGTGCTAGTGCAGCCTCTGCAGCTCAGGGAGGGAATTCTGGAGGTTCTGAGCTTTTCACATGAGTCATGGCCTGTCCAAATGCACTGGCAAAATGACTCAGTTTCAGTTGTGATTGTAATAAGGTTACCTCCTCATATGTACCCGTAGCTGTGTTTTGTTTCATTCACACGTTTGAATTACCCTTTATTATGAGTCTGTCTACTTCTTCAAAGCTCAAAATGCTCTGTTCCACCTTGTGATGTCATGTAGTGCTAGTTTTCAAGTTTAGAGCTCCTTTTACCTTTAGTTCAGTAGAGATTTGCAATTCCAGGGCTGAAATCATCCAAATGATTCTAGTGAAGGTGTGTGGAGTTTAAAAACACAGTGGAGCACTTCCTGTATTACCAAATGACATCAAAAGGTGGAACAAGGTGTTTTCTGTTGTAAATACCATGGTTATTAAAAGTGTTGTGCACTTTTATATTCTTTTTATATTGTTTTGTTGTTCTTCTATTTGGTAATTAGTTTCAGAAGTTGAATTCAAATGTGAAATGCGCTGTGACAGTCAAAAAATAAAAATAAAAATTAGGCATGCATAGTAAGATAAATGATAAAATAACAAGTTCTTTGCTATGTGCCTATTTAAAATGCATATAGTGTTTTTATTGTATTTGTATTTAATGTGTCTAAAAACATTAAGATCTGTACCATGAAGCTCCTATCAGAAGCTCCCCTTTTTCTCCGGGTTTACACTGAATTCCTGAGCGTTGCATCACATGAGAGACGTGCGTAGCCTATTTTCATGGACATCAAGAACTCCACAAAGAAGATGAGACGAGTCAGGAGCAGACAAAAAGGAAATAAATACTTTTGCTGAACACTTTAACTAATATCCACTGCTTAGTTGCATCAAGAAATATGACGTTTAGAAGCAGAAAATAAAGGGAGTGTATGTTTTTGTACTGCAACTGTCAGTAGGCCCCGAGAAGCTGTCAGAATGTTGAAGTTTGAGACGTTCTTCTCAATGTGAAGTTTTATAATGTACCAGTTGATATTTTGACAAGAATGAAATAAAGTTTTTCGGCATTCTTCAAAAAGTTGAGGAAGTTGTTTGTTTTGCAGTGGGCATGGTTGGACACTTGAACATACCTTTTTTATTGCAGTGTTTTCTTGTATATGTTAAAGCTACTGTATGTAACATTAAAAAAAATAACAAAAATAAAGAAAAACTATAATAAGTAGGGATGCCCGATATTGATACTAGTAATGAATATCGATGCCAATCCAGGAAGTAAGCAATTTACATTTGCCCAAATGTCCGAAGTAACATTTTGGATCGAACATCAATTATGTCAATATTTGACAAGTTTTGTGCACAAAAAATATATTTGCCATTGCATTAACACTTCAGAAACTATATTATTGTAGTAGGTTCTCACATCAGCTTCTGTCGTTGAAATAAATATAAAAAAGTCCAGCCTTTTGAACGGCTCTTTGATCTGAACGAATTCAAAAGATTCATATCCTATAAAGGAAAGTCCCATCACTAAATATATAATATATTATTGCTTCAATGAAGTGTATTCAATCAGTGAATTTATTGTCCAAAAATTTTAGAAATATTTTTGTCCTTATCAGAATTTTTTAATATTGTTATTTTTCCAATTCACTGTAGGAATCTTAGACATGCTGCTTTGTTCTCACAAAAAGTTAAAACATCATATTAAAGTCTGTATTTTTTCTGATCCTGTGTTCTTTTGTGTCCCTCTAGGCCCAGGCCCCACTCAGGAGGAGCTGCGGAGGCGTGTGGAGAACGGGGTTAAAGAGTTCTGGTACTTTGTCCGCAGCGAAGTGAAGAAACTGGCTAATACCGAGGAGAGTGAGAGGCCAAAGTACACAGAGGTGCTACTACAGGACCTGGGCCAGCAGGAGAGGTGGGTGTGCACTGACGGCACTGACCGGGGTACACGGCAGGGGTGTCCGCTCTCTCCATTAGTGTTTGTTAATCTGTGCTGTTCTGAAAAAGGAGACTTTTTACTGTATTATTATCAGTGCTTCCCATAGATTCTTGGGAGACTATGTTGGCATAAGAATTTAATCAATTCCTCACAATTTGTAGAGTATAAATGACATTAAAAAAAAAATAAAAATACACCTTCTTTTTCAATGTTTTTTTTCTTACTAGTTTCTGCATTTTAGACACATACAGAAGGCATAAAATATATGAAGTAAGATATAAATAGTAAAGAAAAAAAGAGAAATAGCTCTATTTTTTAAACAAAGCACTGGGTGGCCACTTTGAGGATTTGGATTTGGTTATAAAATATTTTTAAACATATATTTCACTTTTTTTTCTTTGCTACATAATTCCATACATCTTCTTCATATATTGTATTTGATGATCCCCTAATCATTTTAAGTACATATACATACACGTCTTAATCCCAGTTGATTATCAGCTTTATGCAAAACACAACTAATTTTTAACTATCTTTAATCACATTCACCAATGCCAAGATAATGGACTCCAATATCTGATGTAGTGCATATCCCTTTAAGCATATATTTCTTCTGGCTAAATATAGAAACAATTAGTCCAATTGCATTATGGAAAGTGAAAGCTAATCATAGGGAATAATAACAGTGTTTAGCTTCATTAGCATCTGAATAATTTTTACTGATTATTAAACTCATTCTTAATAAACGAATGCGAGATTGTGGTTAAAGGAACTGTATGTAGCCTGCACTCTTATAGTTTTTGAAAAAATGTACTATAATCACAACTAAACCTGTGTTACCAGAGCCTAAACCTGCAGATGGAGGACATTTTACTCATTCTCAGTTTAAGGACAGCATATATATTGCAGCAGAAGACAGTTTAATGATCGGCTGCAGGCGCTGGGGTTTAGGTAGTGACCGTTCAGATCAGAGAGAGGCATTTTAGGTTTAAACCAACTGGATTTCAGCATTGAAACTGGCAACACAAATGAGAGAGTCATGTGAGGCTCATTCTGCTTTCTGATTGGATATGCGAAATTGACTCTTATGAACGTTAAGCCTTGTTAGAATGTTGTTACCTCCTCGAAAACATACCTGGAGTTGTGTTTTGTTTCATTCACAAATGTTTGAGTAATCCAGCATAATTGGGCTGTTAGCATCTCCAAAGCTCAAAATGCTCCACCGTATGATGTAGTGGTAGTTTTCAAGTTAACAGCTGTCTTTTACCTTTAGTTCAGTAGAGATTGGCAGTTCCAGGTATGCAGGGTTTGTGTGTTAAACGTGTGAATGAAACAAAACACAGCTCAAGGTATATTTTTGAAGAGGAAGCAACATTAAAACATAGATCCGAAAAGGGCGTAACATGGACCTTTTAAAATCAAAATCTTACATACAGTTCCTTTTAAACCAGTAATTTTTATAAATTTCTTTTTTATTTCATAGTCATAGTCCGTAATTGCCATTCTCTCCCGTTATTTCCTATTTTCGTTTTAATACCTCACCACTGTTGTCGTTGTTGATTGCAAATTTATTTCAACACGCTTGGGTGAAACTAGTTGACACGGGCATCAAATTGTTGAATGTTGCCAGATTTGCTTCATGTCCTGTTTTGTTGTACCAAATTGTATTGTGAAGCGGATATTCATTTCAATTGGACACTTATTGTGATACTCGCTCACTCACACAGACAAGCTGCCCTCTGGCCCTGTCTCCAATCAAAGCCAATCTGTCCCCAGTCATGCACGTAATAGACAGTTTACGTTTGAAACCCTCTGCTGTGGTGTAATTTAATATGCTTTTAGGCTATGAGTAAACTGAAGGATGGTCTGAATTTCAACATGGTAATTCCATTCATATCCATATTAGGGCTGTCTTGATACAAACATTTCAAACTAGATATTTTTGATATTAAAGAGTAGACTTGATACTCCATATGGGTTCCGATACCATAATGGTAATTTTAAAAAACATGCTTTCCTTAGACAACAGAATGTGATTTTCAACGTTAAATTGTACTTTTTTATATTCCCATGTGGTCTTATATCTGTGTAATCCTTCAGTCGTCCAGGTAGGTTCCAGAGTGGTCCGTGGGCGTATACTGGTCAGCAGATCTGTCTCAGGACAGTTTGAGGAGAGGAAAAGCCAAAAGTGTCTCTCCTCTGTGTCCTGCCTTCAGGGGGCGCCAGGTGAACTCAACAGGAAAGGCCTTTATCTTACCCCACTTTGGTGTTTGTTGGTGATGAAATGGGCCATTCACTCCAAGTATTTCCTCTGAACGGTCTTGGAGTCTTTCCTCTGGGTCGTCTGCCACATTTGCTGCCACATATGGTGTAAAAAGCCTGTAGCATCTCAAATGTCCATAGCTAGCTCCTTAGCTAGCCTCTTGCACGGTCTCCATGGATTCAATTTCACAGAATCAAACAGTCCCTTGTGTTACTCAGTAGTATTTACTTGTGATCATTCCCTCAAAGTATTTCCTTCGGAGTATTTCAGTGTATTTGGACTAGGGTTGTCAAAAGTGTAGAAAAGCCCAATACCAAACAATACTAAAGCTTGTATAGAAACTAGATACTTACTTGAGCAGGCATCGATACTAAAGAGTCTCATTCACTGGACAGAAATGAACAATTCCTGAATAGTTTTAGAATAAAAGAGCACAGAGAGCCAAATGTCAGGTTAAGTATGAACAGAGCAGACCCAGTAATGTTCTGGGACTGGTGCATGTGTGAATAGGGGTCATTGCTGTTAGTTCTGGCATTTTGTACTCGGCAGTTTACAGGAACCTATGTGTGATTGAGGCTTTAGTCTGCAGAGCTACTCAAGACCGAGGTTTGGGGTGTGGGGTTTCCTGGCTTACTCACCAGTACTTCCTTTGGTTTTCCCTGCAGTATAGTTGTTACATTACGATCATCTTTGAACTTCCTGTTGACTCATAGTGCAAAGGTCTCTCACACACACACCTCTTATATGGATGGCTCACTTTTACAACCAGCTGAGTAGTTTTTTTGTAATCCTGGACTACTGGCTCATGGGACTGTTATCTTGGTCATCCTATAGCCTTAACAGATTTACAAAGACCAGACTCACATGACCCTCTTAACTTCTACTACCTACTGCCTCTCCTCCAGCAAGCTTAGGAAGATATGCTCATAAATTAAAGGTCCTATATTACGCAAAATTGACTCTTGTGAGCTTTAAGCCATGTTAGAATTTTGTTAGCGCATCAAAAATATACCTGGAGTTGTTTTTTGTTTCATTCACACATGTTGTATTTATACATTTATGTGTAGAGCCATGAATTTGAACAATCATATCATTCGAGCTCCAATGTGTCCACATTCACCTCTAAGTTGTGTTGTATACATTATAACATGCAATGTATATTTACATTTTTTATTCTTATATATATATTTTCATATACTAACTTATTATGAATCAGATATTATGTGTTCTTAATAAACATTGAACATGAATATGATTAATTATTTATTATTGCTCTATCTATAAAAGCTCCTTTTCACCTTTTGTTTAGTTGAGATTGGAAATTCCAGGGCTGAAATTATCCAGGTGATTCTAACGAGGGTGTATGGAGTTTAAAAACACAGTGGAGCAACAGCAGAGTGTTTTCTGTTTGAAAGAAGAACTCCCCAAATACGCAGGATTAGTGTGTTCAACATGTGTGAATGAAACTTAACAAAACTCATTTAACTCGAATATTTGAAATGCTCGAGTAAAGCTAAAACACAAAAAGATTACAAAACACAACACTGTGAAAATCAAGTGAAAACAGAGCGTACAACAGGTGGGTGATGTGGGGTTCCTGGTGTCGCTGCCAGCTCCCTTGGGTGCTCAGTCTGTCCCTTTGTCTCCGTTAATATCAGTGACCAGTGGAGTTTACACGGCCTCCTGTTGACAGTGTCTGACTCCCTGTTGTGCTCCCAGAATCCACTGCTGCGACGCCAGCACTGGAACAAACGATCCTGTTTTTAGAGAAAGAGACGAATCCAAATTGGTTCACTTTTCTTGCCTTATCTCAATTGCTTTTTGACAATTGCTTAGAAACTATATCGTAATTTATCGCAAAATGTTATAATGTTCGACTCAAAATATAGCGCAGTTGTAGCTTTTTAGAAAACTGTATTGACCTTATGTGGCGCAAAGTAATAGAGCTGTCTGGGTCCTTGGAGATAAAAATTGTTTGGTGATGTTTGTTCCTTAAAGGTGCTGTATTGATTGATTTTTATTGTCTTTAAAACATGAACACAGAGGTACTACTTCATTTTAAAAGCTCCATATTACAGTATTTTCTCATCTGTGCAGTAATGTTGTTTCCTCATCACAAACAGACCTGGAGTTGTTAACTTGAAAACTACCACTTCATGACATCACAAGGTTGAACAGAGCATTTTGAGCTTTGGAGAAGTAGACAGACTATTTCTAAAGTGTTACTCAAACATTTGAATGAAACAAAACACAACTCCAGGTCTGTTTTTGAGGAGGTAATAAAATTTTAATACGACGTAAAGCTCACAAGAGTCAACTTAGCATAATATAGGACCTTTAAAGTTAATTTTTAAAGCTGCACTATGTAACTTTTTGATCGGGGGTCCATCACCTACTTTTTTCTATGGAGATGTCATTGTTCTGTCTGAAATGTTCCACAGTATGACATTAAACAGCTCTACCTTACATTTATTCAATTACAGGTGGTTTTAGAGCTCAAAAATACCTATAAAAACAGACATTCTGACTGTGAGCGGGGTTGCCTCTCCACAGATCTGACCTGTAACTTGGTCTGTCTTGGTCCCTATGGAGATAGAAAGGTTTAACACCAAACTGTGAACCATCTTTAACTAGAATATTTTTATTCTGTACAACTTTTGTCTTAACTTTTCCCTTAACTTATACTCTCTGTCTTTTTTAGTCACATTTTGGATTTCCGTTTCCAGTAGGATTTGGACGCTCGGTTAGCATAAAGCTAGCGTGCATTGTGCGAGTACTTAAGGCGGTTATCTCTGGCGGCCATGCTTTCTCTGTGTGAATTCTACTGCGTTTGTGAATTCTCCGCAGCACACACCAACGCTCCTCTGACTGATTTGGGTCAAAGAAATGAGTAATGAATTAGGGTTGTGTAAGTAACCCGGGTTGCGTGCGCCCGTAGCTGCAAATGTGCAATTCTGCGAGGCGGAGTGTGGAGGTGTTTAGGGGGTTATGATGATGCAACGGGCTGGATCTAGTTCATCTTCAGCCTGTGTTTGATCTCTCTTTTAGTCCTGGAATGGATGGATGGATGGAGAGATAGATGGAGAAAGAGAGACAGAGACAAGAGAGAGATGGCCAGATAGATGGATGGCTAGAGAGATAGAGAGAGAGACAAAAAGAATGGATGGATGCGTAGAGAAACACAGGGAATGGAGGGATAATGAGACAGAATGGATGGATGAATAAGAGGAGAGGGAGGATGATGGAGAGAGAGATGGCATGAGATAGAGAAGGATAGGTAGAGAGACGGACAGAACCAGAGAGAATGGATTGATAGATAGAGGAAAAGAAAGAGATGCATAGATGGATGGACAGAGAGAGAGACAAAGAGAATGGATGGATAGGGAAAGGATGGACGGATGGAGAGATAGATGGCGAGAGAGAGATATGGATAGATGGATGATAGAGAGAGAGAGAGACAGAGAGAGAAGGAGAGACAGTGAATGGGTGGATGGATAGATAGGAAATATATGGATGAATAGAAAGAGAATGGATGCGTGGATGGATAGAAAAACTGTCCCTTGCACATAAATTGATTCTGCATTTTGGATAGAACTTTGTGTAATTCTAGAGGTATTCATTTTCGATTTTTCACATTTTTTTTCTTTTTCCCAAAATGTTTTCACTAGCTGCCACTTAACTGATGTAAAACTGATAAATATTCACCACACCAAATCCACCAAAGCAAGTCAGAATTAAAAAAAAAACAACTGAAAACCATGCGCATGTCAAGTCTCTCCTGGTTTAAAGTGTATTACAGGGCCCATATTACGCTATTTTCTGACTTATAATACACAAAATTCTTGACTCTTGTGTCGTTACCTCATCACAAACTTACCTGGAGTTGTGTTTTGTTTCGTTCACCAAAACGATGCATATTTTCTCTCAAAAAAACCCCAAAACACTCTGTTCCACCTTTTGATGTCACGTGGTAATACAGGAAGTGCTCTACTGTGTTTTAAACTCTATTCACCTTCACTAGAATCATTTGGATAATTTCAACCCTGGAATTGCCAATCTCTACTAAACATCTCAAGGCAGAGAAGAGCATTTTGAGCTTAGGAGATGTAGACATAATACAATAATAATAATAAAGTGTTACTTAAACATGTGTGAATGAAACAAAACACAACTCCAGGTCTGTTTTTGAGGAGGTAACGACTTTTTAACATGGCTTAAAGCTCACAAGAGTCGTTTTTGTGTAATATAAAACCTTTAAATAATGTAAAGCTGACATATGTTGTTTGAGTCGTATTTGTAAGCAGCTATCCAGGATAAACACACACCTATAAATACCCAGAACCCCCTGAGGTGTATAATGTGTCATTATGTGTATACAAACGGTGCAGTGCTAACATATGCTAACTGCTCTCAGACTGCCTCGTGATCAGATGTGATGGAGCCACTCACCAACCAATAATGAGATTAAACGCACACCGATTTATAGTGTGTCTGTTCTTATCAGCTGTCTTTACACCCACAGATAACAAATAATACAAAACAGCTTTTATTAATTGCAAGCTAGAAGTCAATTTTTGTAGTAGGCCTATATAAAAAAAGTTAATTTGCTCATTGTTTCTAAACTTTTTTCTGATTTATATATAGTTATAATGTTGTTTCCTCATCACAAACACACCTGGAGTTGTGTTTTGTTTCATTCTAATGTTTAATACTCATCCTGCATACTTCTTCATAGTTGTTCTCTCAAACTGAAAACACTCTGTTCCACCTTGTGATGTCATGTGGTAATACAGGAAGTGCTCTTTTGTGTTTTTAAACTCCATACACCTTCGCGAGAATCACATGGATAATTTCAGACGTGGATTTTTCCGTCTCTACTAAACAAAAGGTAAAACGTAGCTGTGAACTTGAAAACGACTACTTCATGACATCACAACTTGGAACAGAGCGTTTTGAGCTTTGGAGATGTAGACAGACTAATAATAAAGGGTTACTCAAACATGTGTGAATGAAACAAAACACGACTCCATCTACGTTTTTGATGAGGTAACAACATTATAACATGTTTTCAAGCTCACAAGAGGCAATTTTACGTAATAGAGCACCTGAAACGATGCTAGTGTTAAGCAGGTAGCCAAATAATGCCTTCAAACAATTGTAATGAAAGAGGCAGTATGCAACTTTTCTCATGGCCCTGCTTGTCCTCACGGAAATGTTAGTGTATTGACTGTCGCCATGGAGACACACCAGAAAAGTCACATACTGTGCACCTTTGTGTATGTGCAGTTTAACCAATGCTACCCTCCTTTTATAATCGCACTATTATATGACGTTTGTGATGATCGAGGTTATGTGTCGTTTAATTAAGAAAATACAAAACGGATTTTTATGAAAACATTTTTAGGAGCCTGTGATCATTATAAGTGTTCATTACAAGTCTGATTTTCAACAAAAAAGGTGAGCGTTAACTTGTGACTGTAATGTAGACCTTATACGAAAAAAGCCCTGTTCGCACGGGATTAGTTTTACCTGCGGACCTTTGGTGATTTGTAATAATTGCGAACGATGCCTGAGATCTTAATCCCGTGCGAATGACCCATGTTTGTAATTTGTAAACTAAAAATTCCGCCGCAAATTACCTACTATATTTCGCCAAACACAGACGTGTGGTGATAATGCTAGTCCCGTGCGAATCAGCATCTCAGTGTTTGTTGTTTGTAATTACGCATCTTTTCTATCTCTTTCTTTTCTTTCCACGTTCTTTTCTCTTTCAATCTCACTCAGTGTCAGTAAAATAGAGTAATTTACAGACTTTGCTTATCCCGTGCGAACGCGCTGCAAGTAACACAGAAGTGGGGCGGTAATTTGCAAATTATCAGACGTCCCCAGACCACAAACCAACTCGCCCGTTGTAGTTTCATCTAAGTCAGTTTTGTATTGTCAGATTGTGTTAAAAATAAAACTCAGAAACAGACCTTCAGACAGATCAGTGCCTCCAGTTACCTTCACCTGCTTCCCTTCCATATTCTAATTGAAGATAACATTTTTTGCAGTTACATTGGAAACATTTGAGCTCTATTTTCGCTGAGGCTCTAAGACGTGATTACATTAACACCTACACAACACGTCTGACAGTTCTGCAGATGTTTGTAAAAATGAAATATAATACGTTCTAATCAGCAAAACCCGGTATTATGGCAAGAAACTCTTAGGCAGCCGCACATTTGCATCTAGATTTTATTTTTGCAGATGCGGTGTCAGGGCAGGTCAGTGTGTCTCGTACTCTTTTGATTACACTTCAAAAAATCTATAGTCAACCAATTTAAAGTTCTTTCTGTAAAAAGTGGGTCAATAAAAATCTACATTCAGAGCAGATGCGTTGGAAGAGGTAACTGTGTGTTCTATTGTAATGCACTTGGATCATTGGAACTGATTTGGTTTTGGTATTAAAATGCTGCTTTAGGTCTATCCTTGGTTAAGTTCTGGTTTAATTCTGGTTTAGTCCTGGTTAAGTCTTGGTTAAAGTTCCTATATTACGCAAAATTGACTCTTGTGAGCTTTAAGACATGTTAGAATGTTTTTTTAACTTCTTGGGTTCTTTTTGAAAGACAATACAGTAATGTGTATTTACCTTGTTGACATGTTTCAGCTGCTGCTGCAAGAAATCTTCAGAACTGTCCCCGGTGTTGGTGGTGACGTGTCGTATATCAGCTGTTGTTACTTCCTGTAGCTGTGGTCAGCTGTTGTTACTTCCTGTAGCTGTGGTCAGCTGTTGTTACTTCCTGTGGGTGTGGTCAGCCTGATGGACCTGGCAGGTCGCTCAGACTGACCATGACTCCCGTCGCCCGGTGCTCTCTGGAGGAGGGTGTCCCAGGTGTGTGAAAGAAGGAACGCTCCGTCATCACGGTTAATTCTGTCCGTGCCTCGTTTCCTGATTTCAATGGCCTCCCTGATCCAGCGTTTGAACTCGTTGTTTTCGAAGCGTTCCTCCTTTCATACACCTGGGACACCCTCCTCCAGAGAGCATCGGGCAACAGGAGGCGTGGTGATATACGACACGTCACCGCCAACACCAAGCAGCAGCCGAAACATGTCAACAAGGTAAATACATGTTACTGTATTGTCTTTAAAAAAGAACTCAATAAGTTGAAGTTCATAAGAAGACAAAATGAACATCTTTGGTTTAATGTTATAATGTTGTTACCTTGTCAAAAACAAACCTGAAGTTGTGTTTTGTTTCATTCACACATGTTTAAGTAATCTTTTTAGTTAGTTTGTCTACATTTCCAAAGCTTACAATGCTCTTCCACCTTGTGATGTCATGAAGGGATAGTTTTTAAGTTAACAGCTCCTTTTACCCTTTGTTCATTAGACATTGGAAATTCCAGGGTCATTTGTCATTCTTTCCCAATAAACCTGTCACCGTTTTAAATCCTTATCAAGCTAACTGCTACTATGGGAATAACCTGTGCGTATTTTCATATATTGTATTTTCAAACAACCCACACATCCGCTACGCCATTTTTAGCGGCTTGACGATGGAGCCCAGATGTTGTATTCATTAGCGCTATGCTGGCTAGCGACAGCCTGTGCGGTTTTGATGATACCAGAGCGGCCGGCCTGTAAAACCTGCTTCTAATATGTCCCCGGGGTAAAAGTGCCATTATTTTAACGCACACGCAATTCTGAACAAATATGGAGCGAGATAAATAGTTTCCCTAAACACATGGCAGTGATTAACTCCCTGAGTGTAGAATGGTTGAGGGCACTTTTGAAATTGGAAATGTTTTATTAATACTTTCAGAGAGTTGTGTATTTTGTGTTTGCTCGGAATAGCTTTGGAAAGGATTGACTTGCAAAAAGAGTCAATTTTCTCACGATGTCTAAATATTTTGGTTTTTGCTATAATAACTACATGCTAATTAGCCTAGCATGAAGAAAGACTGGATTTGTGGTGAATAGTCTGAGCTTTTAAGACATGGTATGATGCTGTTACCTCCTCAAAAACAAAGCTGGAGTTGTGTTTGTGTTTTATTTTATTTACACGTGTTTGAATAACGCTGCATAATTAGTCTGTCTACATCTCCAAAGCTCAAACGCTCTGTTCCACCTTGTGATGTCATGAACTAGTAGTTTTCAAGTGAACAGCTCCTTTTACCTTTTGTTTAGTAGAAATTAGCAATTCCAGGGCTGAAATCATCCAAACAATTCTAGTGAAGGTCTATGGAGTTTAAAAAGACAGTGGAGCACTTCCTGTATTACCACATGACATCACAAGGTGGAACAGAGTGTGTGAGAGAAGAACTCCTAAAGAAAGCCTAAATATACAGGGTGATGAGGTAACAACATTATAACAGAGATCAGAAAATAGAGTAATATGGGCCCTTTCATACGTAATAATTTAAATGTCACTGGTTTGAACCCTTACACTGAAAATGCTCATTGCTGTTGTGTCCTTGGGCAAGACGGTTCACCTCTTGTCTCCCGTATCTTGTGTACCCAAGTGTGACTCTGGGTTAATAAGTGATTCTTGATTTAAAACTTTTTGCATATGGTTTCATTAGAATTTGTACACCATTATATTAAGCAATGGTACTTTTATTTGAGTGAATATTTGAGTAGTATTTTTGCCCAGTTTTGCACGCTTAATTTATTTTATTTTATTTTTTTTTACTTTTTTTTTGTATTGTTACAGATCCATCATGACAGACTTGTACTACCTCAGCCAGGCCGATGGGGTGGGCGAGTGGAGAGCCAAGGAGGCCAAAGATCTGTCCGACTTGGTCCAGAACAGAATCACCTACCTACAGGTAATACATTTTTAGTTCTATCTGGCTCCGTATTTCATGGTTCCTTATGAAACTGTGGTACAGAAAATGAAAACATGATCTGCACAAATTAAAGGTTGACTATGGAACTCAGTAACTTCAAACTCCACCACTGCAGCTTTGGTTAATTTTTTATTTTTTCATCGTTTTTGACCAAAAAGCTGCAAATTTTCCTAGTTTGCCAATAAATGAATAGTAGACAATGCTATTAAAACACCTTGTGCAAAGTTAATTTAGTGTTATAACAATAAATGCGTTGTATTATATAGCTTCTGCTTTACAGTTTGATGCATTAATAATTCGCTCCACACTTGGCGGTGGTAAGCTTTTATTGTAGCCACAGCCGCCCTGGGGCAAACTGACGGAAGTGAGGCTGCCAATCTGCCCTATTGCCCCTTCCAACCACCGCCAACATTCACACACATACCACAGTCATATTAGACAATGAGGGTGGAGTGTCTTGCCTAAGGACGCAACTGTTCCTATTCCCAGCGGTCTTCTATCCAAGTACTAACCAAACCCGGCCCTGTTTAGCTCCTGAAATTTGTCAAGATCAGGCTTTGACGAGGAGCTTTGGCCCACTTTAAAGATCCATACACAAACACTTCCTTTACCTGTTTAAACTGTCATTCCCGATTCCTCGTCGTCTCAAACTAACCAGGCTGACACGTATTTACCTCCTGTGCCAGCCTGTTTCCTCACAGACCCAAAGACGGTGTACGTGTTAGTGCAAACAGCTCATTTGCACCATCCATAACTGTCACAGCCCCTTCCCGGAGTGGCAGGTGAATGCTGGGATACCTGACAGGTGCGATTCCAGGAGCCTGTCAACACTTAGTTCACACACCAACTCTACCAGCACATGCAAAGCTAAATACATGCAAGATGCAAGAGAGAGGAGAGGAAAACATGGATACAAGCAATTTATATTCAACATAAAGTCCTGGTTTAATCCAGGGTTTGATCTAGTGTAGTTCTGATTTAATCCTAGTTTAGATCTAGTGTAGTTCTGGTTTAATCCTCCAGTCAAATGAAGCTTGTGATGCTGTGGTTACAGGGATGAATATGGATAAGAGTTTTTTTTAACGGACAAAATAGCGGAAAAATAAAAACAGGATCATGTAGAGTGGGTTACTACGAACATTTTAAGACCAAAATGACAAGGCTCGCTGCAGCACTTACAGAGAGAGGGGGCACAGTATCCGAATGTAAGTCAATGGGAGCCAAGGTCAGAAGGAGCCGAAAGAGCCACATGCAAACTTTCTATTTGAAGCGCGGCGGCTAGCACATTAGCTATGTCCATTATATATACAGTCGATGGTTGAGACCTGGTTTAGTCCTGGTTTAGGCCTTCTTTAGATCTGATTTATCTGGTTATTATATATATATATATATATATATATATATATATATATATATATGATCTGGTTTTAATTTAGTTTTTACCTTTATGTATTTGTAGACAGTAAAGATCTATGTGCTTTTCTCTCAACTGGATTTAGCTTAAGTTACAAGGACATACTTTTTTCTTTTTTTCTTTTCTTTTTAATGACTTTTTATAATGTAGACTCTCACTGAAGGCTTCAGGCATCAATGAAAATACCAAAAGTGTGAATTAACTCGAAACATGTTTTATATTTAAAATGATCCCTAACTCTTTGCTTTGATCACTGCTTTGCACAGTTAACATTCCACTAATGAACCCTGACAAGGCACTGGTGGGAAGTGAAAACCATTTCAGGAGGCTTCATCATGAAGCTCACTGAGAGAAAGCCAAGGGTTTCCAGCGCTGTCAACAAAGCAAAGTGTGGCTTTTTTGAGGTTTTACATTTTAGATTCCTCAGTCAATCATTGCATTTATATAGCGCCTTTCAAGACACCCAAAGACGCTTTACAGATCATTCTTCATTCACTCCATGCCCGGTGGTGGTAAGATACTATTGTAGCCACAGCTGCCCTGGGGCAAACTGACAGAAGTGAGGCTGCCAATCTGCGCCATCGGCCCCTCCGATCACCACCATCACTCACGCACACTCCATTTTCTTATTAGGCAATGTAGGTGAAGTGTCTTGCCTAAGGACACAACAACAGTTTTTGCCACTGGCGCCCCCCTGTGGTCTCCCATCCAAGTATTACCCAGGCCCGGCCCTGCTGAGCTTCTGAGATCTGACAGGATCAGGCTTTGACAAGATGGTATGGCCACAAAACATATTTAGAGCTATGTAAAAAAAAAAAAAAAAAAGTCTTTGCTGCACAATTACACACATCTTGCTTGATGTATTTGATGTCTTCAATATGTAACTGTAGAAACTCTTACAACAAAGAAAACATTGAATTAGAGGGTGTCCAAATATATTCTTAATCTTAACCATTTTACAGTAATAATGATTTTTGCCTAATCTGCTGTCTTTAGACTTGTTTTAGTCTTTTTCATGATCTGAACGGTCACTGCCTAAACCCCATCACCATCATGAATCAGTGCTAGTGCAGCCGCTGCAATTCAGTGAGTGAATTCTGGAGGTTCTGAGTTTTCACATGAGGCAAGAGGAGGCACAGGTTTAGTTGTGATCTAGTACCAGTTTTCAAAAGCGTGAGTAAATAGTTATTTTAAAATCTATCTTATTTTCATAATTATCATCTTGTCGTCTGGTTGGGGATGGTTTACTTGAGAGATGCTGGCCTAATTTGCATGCTAGTGGTTTGAACCCTTACACTAAAAATGCTCACTGCTGACAAGTCCCCCCTCTTGTCTCCAGAGACGAGCTGGCATGGCAGGACAGGAGAGGACGAACATGCATACGCTACACACAATTTGTATTCAACATCAAGTCTAGTTTAATTCTGGTCAAGCCCTGGTTTAATCCTGGCTTTAATCCTGGTACATTTCTGATCTAGTTCTAGTTTACTCCCTTAGGTTTGGACCTGATTTAATCTTGTTTATGTCGAGTTTTTACCTTGTGCTTTTGTGTGTTTGTGGACAAGAGAGATGTCTGCTTATTTCTCAACTGGATTTAGCTGGATTAACTTAATTTTCTCTGCACACTCGACTAAATATATACACCTAATACACTAGAAGCTTTAAGAATGCTTGATGCACTGCAGAATATGATTTTCGTTATTGTATCTGCGTAATCCTCAGTGGTCCAGGTAGGTTCCATAGTGGTCCATGGGCGTATACTAGTCTATGTGCTCTTGTTTTAGTATTGATACCTGCTCAAACGAGTATCTGGTTTCGATACTAGTTTTAATATCTAGTATCTATGAAACTGACTTCTGCCTGGTTTACATACCGTTTTATATTTGATTCTAACTTTCATGTAAAAGCTAGCTATCAGCACTACGCTCCCTGACACACACTCCATCCACACACCAAGCTAATCACACGTGAGAGACGAGCTAGCGTTGCGGGACAGGCGACGCAGATCGTGCGAGGAGGATTGATGCACTCCCCATAACTGCCAGATTTGCGTCGCGTTCCCATGGGATATGTAAATGCTCTAAATTAAACACGGCGGTAAAATGTCGCCATGTTTGTAGTCTCCCGGGCTTTGCCGATGGCAGGAGGAGATTTCATTAGTTTGCACAGATGCGTACACATTGTGTTTTGAGTGTGCGTATTTGATAAGATTAAATGAGTCTGTATTAAGCCGTAATGGAAATGATATAACAAGATTCAAAGCTGTGGTTAGGTCTGTTTTACTCTTGTAGTTGAAATTAAATGACTGGAGTAAACTAAAGTACCGGACTACAGGGGACAAGAATTGACTCTTCTGAGCTTTAAGTCATGTTAGAATGTTGTTACCTCATCAAAAACATACCCTGAGTTGTGTTTTGTTTCATTCACACGTTTGAGTAAGCCTGCATTATTAGTCTGTCTACATCTACAGAGCTCAAAATGCTCTGTTCCACCTGGTGACGTCATGTAGTGGCGACCTTTTTACCTTTTACAAATCAGCTCACCCGTAGTTCCAACCATAAACTGTATAAAGAAGTGCACTACGGGAGTGTGATGTCGCCCGTCGCGGTTATAGCGATTTGGATTTGGAGCCAGGTGCATATTGGGAATAAGAATTAAGAAAGAAAAACACCAGGATCATGTAGAGTTTGTTAATGCAAACATTTTAAGACCAAAATGATGAGCCTGACAGCAGCAATTACAGAGAGAGGCGCGACAGTTCTCCAATTGAAACTCAGTTGGAGCCAGAGTCAGTGGAGCTGAAAGTGCCCCCTGCTAACCCAGTGAGCAGGTTAGTTATGTCCATTTATACAGTCTATGTTTCCAACTAAACCAGTTTTTGTGTTCAGATTATGCTAAAATAAAGATCAGATTAAAGACTAATTTAAATAACAGCGCTTCAGATAGAACAGTGCTTACAGTTAGCATCACACCCCCAGGGAAAGTTGATGCTGGGTAATATTACTGGGTAATTTATTGCTGATGCAGGACGGTGGCAGCGGTGAGGGGCGTGTTTGATGGAGCACACACAGCCGGTCTGGACGGGTGGAGACCGCGGTGCCACTAACATCTGCTGTCACCACCGCTGAGAGGGCACAGCGCTCCACCGGCTGCCTCCGCTCATTTATCAAACGCACACTCGCTCGCGCATCAGACTATTCTACGACTCGACAAAAACAGGACATGTTGACGTTGTGCAGTGTCTAAAACTGAAAATGAAATGAAATGTTTTATGGGGTTTTTTGTAGGGAGAAATTTCAAGCTTCCAGAGTGTGTAATTGAAAAGGGGAAATAAAAAGAAACGATTTATAGACACAGGAAGATGCATGCTTTTCAATTCAGGTAAAACAGCTGTTAAAAGCAAAGTAAAAGTAGTAAAATACTGTAATTAAGTATAAATTTTAGGTATCTGTACTTTACTTTTGAGACATTTGTCACAGTGAGGGACAGGAGGACTCTGGACAAACTGCTCTCCATCATGGACACTCCTGCTCACCCACTGCACCAGACTATAGAGGAACAGAGGAGATAATACTCCCTACAACTGTACAACAACTCACCCACTGCACCAGACTATAGAGGGACAGAGGAGCTCATTCTCCAACAGGCTCCTACAGCTCTGCTCAAACAGTGAGAGATACAGGACTACATTCATACTATAATACTCCCTACAACCGTACAACAACTCACCCTTATGTAACAGATAATACTCCCTACAACTGTACAACAACTCAATCTTAAGTAACAGATAACCTTATGCCCTGTCACTCAGCATATCATTGCACTGTTGTTCTTGTCTCTTGTTTATAGCTGTGATTTTATAGTTTATTTTATAGTTTATTACTTATTTTTCTATTTTATTTTGACTTGTACATATACATTTATTTTTATTTTTATAATTATGTCTCATTTGACTCGTGTCTCTTGCTCTTTTTTGCTATACCATCTATTTTTGTTCCTCTCTGTTATTATATTATATTGTGATGTTTGAGCTACTGTATCCAAATAATTTCCCTTGTGGATCAGTAAAGTTTGTCTAAGTCTAAGTTTACTTAAAGGTGAACTATGTATCTTTTTAGTTGGGGCTCTGTCACCTGTTTGTTTCTATGGGTACGTCATTGCTCTGCCAGGAATGTTCCACAGTATGACATTAAACAGCTCTGCCTTACATTTATTCAGTTACAGGTGGTTTTATAGCTCAATTCTCCATGGAGATGTCATTACTTTGTCTGGAATGTTTCACAGTGTGGCATTAAACCTTTCTATCATCATGGAGACCAAACCAGACCAAGTTACAGGTCAGATCTGTGGCGAGGCGACCCCACTCACAGTCAGAATGTCTGTTTTTCTAGATATTTCTGAGCTATAAAACCACCTGTAATTTAACAAATGTCAGGTAGAACTGTTTAATGTCATACTGTGGAACATTCCAGACAACGCAATGACATATCCAGAGAAACAAGCAGGTGACGGACCCCTAACCCAAAAGTTACATAGTGCATCTTTATTTATTTTGCCCCAGTGTCTGTACTTTTACTTAAGTAACAAAACGGAGTACGTCTTCCACCCCTGAATAAAAGAGAATCGGCTAATAGGTGCAGGTAGATGTTGTGAGCTTGCATGTTATCAGTCCATGTGAAATAACAGTTAAAAGCGATATTTGGGTGTGTGCTGAAAGGGAGGATTTATACGGGCTGTAAATGAGATGTGCGGAGGGAGTATCCACCGGGAGCAGCAGTCTACCATCCACTGCCGAGCTGGAAGAAGGCCAGACTGACAATTAGCCATGTTGGCAGTGTCCATGGAGCAGTCTTTAGTTGTAGATCGCAGATATATGTGTTTACCAGGATTTTAATACTGACCGAACATGCCCGCTTACAATTCTATAGTGGTCCTAAAATCCTGGTTATGTGGCAGCACTCGCTTATCAATACCGATCTCATCATATCTCAGAAGCTTCCGTTTGTCTTTTTTTTTTTTTTTTTATCATTTCCCGTCTCTCTCACGTCTCTTGCAGCTCTTTACCTCCCCCTGATAAAAGCACTTCCTCTCCTCTTTTCACCACTAAACATGGCAATATAAATGAGAAATAAGACGCAATAATAATGTCTAAACTGGTTTCGCAGCATGGCATTAAACCTTTCTATCTTCATGGAGAACGAGATACAGGTCAGATCTGTAGAGAGTGAATGAAAATGCCTGTTTTTCTAGGTATTTTTGAGCTGTAAAACCATCTGTAATTGAATAAATGTAAAGTAGAGCTGTTTAATGTCATACTGTGGAACATTCCAGACAAAGCAATGACATATCCATAGAAACAAGCAGGTGATGGACCCCTAACCTAAAAGTTACATAGGAGGAGATGGTGTTTAACAAAAGATAATGGTAACAGAAGTCGCGAGTGAATTACAAGCGAATTTGATTGACATGTGTAAAGCCAAAAAGCGGTTTTACAATATTCATATTTTTGTGAACCCTGAGTCTATCAACGTAAAATAAAAAGTAACTGAAAGATAAAACTCACCTGTTAGAACATGACAAACGGTTTATCTCTGTGTGATAAAATAAGTTTTGCTGCTAAATGAACATTAGTTGGATACGTCTTAATGACCCATATGCGTTAAATGCAATGATTAGAAATGAAATGACGAGAAGAAATGGCCCAAACTTCAATGATCAGACATCCATTCATTCCTGATGGACACACCTAGCCCCGCCCCCGAGACACACCTAGCCCCGCCCCCGAGAGAGCCTGAAATCCTACAACACAGTGACATGATAAAAGACATGGCAGCGGCTCTTTCTGCAGGAGACAGTACAGCGGAGTGACGTCGTCTGATAATCCCTCTACAGAGCTCTTTACTTTCTGTATCTAAGGTGTTTTAGTCCCTTTCAGCCATTTAAACAAACTCAGACTCAGCATTTTTTGCACATATGTGAACGCTCCAACTGTACTCAGACCCTCTGAAACAAACCGAGACCCTCCTGAGAAAGGTCTTAGTACGGTTCGCCTAATCTGCGCATTGTGAACACAAAGTGCACCGGGGTCACTTCGCCTTTTTCAGTGTATTGTAACCTCCTTCACTTGCCGTAGATATGTCACGTGACCGTAACCAGGAACACTCAGCTGTAAACATGGCTGACCGTGGTCGATGTCGTGGCTATGCCAATGTAAACACAAATATGTCATATGTAATCTGACTAGCTCTGTTTTCCCTGGTGAATGTGAGCAAATTTCATCAAAAAACACAGGAGGGCAAGCATTGCAGCAGGCATTTTATTTCAAGTGACAATTACCCAGAATTCCCAGTGTACCCAGAATTCAGTGCATTGGGGGACTGAGAGCTCTAGAGGACCTGGTGTGAACAGAAGGGCGACTGGGGCCCATCAAAGCTCAAGTGGACCAGAAAGAGAACTCGGTCCTCTTTGTAATAAACTCAGTTCTTTTTCTGTTGGTTCACTTTTTGGTCCATTTACAGACGACTGAGTTCGGTCACTTAAAGGGGACGATATGTGAAAATGCTCTAAGAAAGGACTCCACACTTGGCCTTTTCGTACCAAAACTGCTGCATTGTCAACATAGCAACTTTTGATGGGCAGTTCTGTTTTGTTTTTGTTTTTTTGTTTTTTTTTTCTCACAAACCCACTCCCTGCAGGTTTTAATTCTCATTTTAAACACCACAAGCTGGAACTTCTGCCTTTTTTTCAGTTTTCTTTCTGGTTTAACAAAGTCCCTCATTGCATCTGCTCCATCTGTCTAACCCCACACTCTACACACTGTACAGCCTGACAAAACCTCCCTGCACACTGTAAGCTAAGAGCCCTCACTGTATCAAAGCTAGTGTGTTTAGTTCATTAGCGTCACATGTTAATCGTTTTCCTGATATGCGCTTTACTGTTAAAGGACCCATATTACTTACGATAGCAGAGATCCATCACCAATCTCTGTAAATTGCACTCAAAATCTAAATCTACGGCTGTGTGAGTTGATTGGCACGTCATTAAAAAAAACATACTTCATTTCAGAGTCATTGTCCGTGTGGGGGTCTCATACTGATTTTAATCATGAAAGAGAATTAAGAACAATGCATGCTGGGAGCAGTTGGAAACATTTATAGTAGTAAGATTTTCAGATTGGTTGAAAATGGCGCAGTGGGCTCTTTTTTTTGCCCACCAACCAGAGGGTAGCTGATTCAAACCTTACTTGAGTCAACTGTTGATTTTAATGAAGGAGAATTATTAGTAATGTCCAAATAAGTAATCAGAGACATTGTATGATTTAAAGGTGCACTCTGTAAGTTTTCTTGTGGAGGGTATGCTTGTTTCCGTGGAGATGTTATTGCTTTACCTGGAAAGTTCCACAGTATGGCATTAATTAATTATCGGTGCGTTCGCTAAAAAACTTGGCTAAAACTTTGCATTCTTACTAGCGGATCTTCCACCCTAAACTTACGCAGTGAACCTTTTAAGTGCTGAATTGGCAGTGGCGCAGTGCATTGTGTGCTTGTTCACAAACCAGAAGTTTGCCGGTTCAATTCTCATTCCAAGTTCATGCTGTGTCCCTGGGCAAGACACATATTTCTCTTAGTTTTTTCTAATGGTCACTTGTTGAATTTTGTGAAGGCGAATTAAGCACAACGGTCAAAGCTTATTAGCAATTAAAGTGTGCAGTGGGTTATGGTTTTTGCCCAGAAATGAGAGTGTAACCTATTCAAACCTGTCCAACAAAGTATTCAGTCAACCCTGAGAGACATATACAAAATCATTTGGTCCCAGCTAAAACTAGTCCAGTCCTGGTTACAGTTGGTGTAGTTTTGGCTAGAAATGGTTTAGTCTTGGTTAGAACTGGTTTAGTCCAGTTTAAAACTGGTTTAGTCCTGGTTAGAACTGGTGTAGCCCTTTTAAAACTGGTTTAGTCCTCCTTATGTGTGCTAAAAAAAATGTCCTACTTTTCTTTTTTTTTTTTTTTTTTTTTTTTTTTTTTCCTAAGACATTATCAAACATTTGTATTGCAATTAGGCTTACTTTGTCACGCAACCTCCGCTAGAGTCCAAAAATCAGGGCACATAGATGAAGTATTATCAAGAAAAATAGGTCAGTGATTAGAAAATTGTACTTTTATTTCAGAATACCTAAGACGAATCCCATTTTCAACCCAACACATACCCTGCTCCTGAACAAGCCCTTGCTGTGATATTGATTTAATGTGGTTGCCATGGCAGTAATTATTCCATACAGTATGTTCACGTGAGAAATTGTATTCGCACTTACACGTGTATTGACTTGTACTGGGCACTGCATGCTACTTTAATTGTATTTCCCCATAGTGTATAGAAATAGCTTGGGGATAACTGCACTCTATAGGACTAAATGTTATTATAAAAGGCAATTACTGAATGCAAATGACTACTATGCTAAACAATTGTTGCAGGTACATTTACACAGTTTTCTGAAATGCTAAAGTCCATCATGAAGTCCTAGTTTAGAGCTGGTTAAGTTTTGGTTCATCCTGGTTTAGACTTGGCTTGGTCCTGCTGGTTTGAACATGGTTTCATTATTATACAGTCCTGCTTTAGTCCTGGAACTGCTTATTTAGAATTGGTTTAGCCCTGTTAGAATTGGTTTAGCTCTGTTAGAAGTGGTTTAGCCCTGTTAGAAGTGGTTTAGTCCTGGTTAGAATTTGTGTAACCCTATTAGAACTGGTTTAGCCCTGGTTAGAACTGGTTTAGCCCTGTTAGAATTGGTTTAGCCCTGTTAGAACTGCCCTCTTAGAACTGGTTTGGTCCTGCTTAGAATGGGTTTAGCTATGTTAAAACTGGTTTGGTTCCAGTTTGAACTGATTTAATCTGGGTTAGAACTGGTTTAGTCCAGGTGTAAACTGATTTGGTCCTGTTGTAAGTGTTTATCACAATCAAGACCGGATTTAGGTCTAGTTTAGACCAGACTTGCTCCTTGTATTGCCTGACTTTAAACCTGGTCCATCTGGACGTGTTTAGAATTGCACATACACCACATTTACTGGACTAAATCAAATCTTCATCTCAAACCAAATCACAACTGTGAACACACCACTGGTTTAGTCTTGGTTTTAACCTGGATTTTACTGACCTGTTTAATCTTTGGGGGATCTGGTTTAGTCCCAGTCAAGTCTTGTTTTAAATGGTTCCCTTTTGTCTAGTCCTGGTTTGAACCCTGGTTTAGATCTGTTTTAATCCTGCTGTACTTCCCGCCAGCAACATAAAAACAAGGTTAGCACAGTTCCCCTTGCTATACTTATAAACAATGCCTTCTTTCTGCACACATCAGCTGTGTCATATGCAGGTTTGTGTTCAGAAGCCCTCCCTGCAGCAACAGGCCCCTGTAATGAGAGCTTTACAGTTTGAAATGCATCGTGTTCAAATTAATTATGGAGACAAAGATGGCAGCTAAGGAGACATTTACTCAAACAAGAGCCCAGTGCTATTCTGTGCTTTGCATCCGTGCATTGGTGTTAGAGCAGTAATTACCTGGGTTTGTCGCTCTCATAGAGTAGATACATATATATATATATATATATATATATATATATATATATATATATATATATATATATATATATATATATACACAGTTATAAGAGGTATAGCCAGGTAAAAGAATAGTTAAGGTATTGTGAAGTTGATCTATTGTGATTTTTGCTTAAAGGTCATATAATATAGTACAATATAATACACATAACTGACCCTTGTGAACTTTAATTAAGGGGAGACACTACACTTTATTTTCAATATTTTGTTTTTCAGTTAGTTTGGTCTCTTAGCATATACGATTCCATGTGTTTTAATTTAATTTAATCAACTTGCAGCCATAGAGTTATATGGGACGTTGTAACTTCAAAGGCTGTTTTCCCAGAATGCATTTTTCTCCCATAGGGACATAAGGATCAGTCCTTAAAGATGCACTCTGTAACTTTTCTGGTGGAGGGTCCCTTGCTTTTCTCCATGGAGATGTTATTGCTTTATGGCATTAAACCTTTCTATCTTCATGGAGACCAAACAGATCAAATTACAGGTCAGATCTGTGGAGAGGCGACCCCGCTCACAGTCAGAATTAAGTTTTTCTAGATATTTTTGAGCTATAAATCCACCTGTAATTGAATAAATGTAAAGTAGAGCTGTTTAATGTCACACTGTGGAACTTTTCAGGCAGAGCAAGGACATATTCATAGAAACTACATAGAAACTACATACAAGTTAAGTTACACAGTGCACCTTTAAAACTGTCAAGGGTCAATTTTGCGTAATATAGGAAATGTAAAGGTATTCCGTATTCTGTAACTAAACACATTTTCAAAGTATCCATCCCTGTCCATACTGATCCATAACCCCGGCTGCTTTCTCCTCATTTTACCCCGGTTTTACCTCAGTGCAGCTCCAGTGGGTGCCCTGTGTCCTGATTACCCCCAGCCCTCCACATCTGCTGCTTCCTCTCCCCAAAACTATTTCTACCAGCGTCTAATCACTGTTTTGAAGGGCTGCACTACAAGAGCCAATCACATCCTAGCGTGGGTCTATTTGTGCCATGGTTTAAAGCTCTTATACAGTCGCCTCCAAAAGTATTGGAACAGCAGTGCAAATTCTCTTATTTTTGTTGTTCACTGAAGACATTTGGGTTCAAGATCAAAAGATGAGTATGAGATAAGAGGTCAGAATGTCGGCTTTTATTCCCTGGTATTTACATTTAGATGTGTTAAACAACTCGGGACATACCAGCCTTTGTTTAAACCCACTCATTTTTCAAGTGAGCAAAACTATTGGAACATGTGACTGACAGGTGTTTCTCGTTGACCCAGTGTTTCCTTTAAGGTTGGTTGTTCAAGCATTAAATATCTCTGCATGACTAGTCTACTTCTTGGCTGCGAGACTGCATTTCTTGTTAAAGAACATAAACCAAAATGAAGACCAGAGAGCTGTCTATGGGAGAAAAGCAAGCCATTTTGAAACTGAGAAAAGAAGGACAATCAATCAGTGCCATTGGACAAACACTGGACATAGCAAGCAAAACAATTTGGAATGTCCTGGAAAAGAAAGAAACTACTAGTGTTCTGAGTAAGACATCGAACAGGTCGGCTAAGGAAAACAACAGTAGTTGATGACAGTAATATTGTGCGAGCTGTGAAGAAAAACCCCAAAACAACAGTAGGTCAAATCACCGACCTCCACAGTGCAGGGGTGGAGGTGTCACAATCCACTGTCTCTGAGAGCAGAAGTATAGAGGCCATACCACAAAATCCAAACCACTCATCAGCAGTAAGAATCGGAAGGCCAGATTGGAATTTGCAAAGAAGTGCAGAGATGAGCCGCACAGGTTCTGGAACGCAATCCTATGGACTGATGAGACCAAGATTAATCTTTACCAAAGTGATGGAAAGGCCAAAGTGTGGAGGAAGAAAGGAACTGCTCATAATCCGAATCATACAAGCTCATCTGTGAAGCATGGTGGAGGTAATGTCATGGCTTGGGCGTGCATGGCCGCTTCTGGAACAGGCTCATTAATTTTTATTGATGATGTAACGGATGATGATAGCAGCAGAATGAATTCAGAAGTGTACAGAAATATTTTGTCTGCCAGTGTACAGAGAAATGTATCCAAACTAATTGGGAGGAATTTTATCATGCAGCAGGACAATGACCCTAAGCACACTGCCAACAAAACAAAGGACTTCATCAGGGGAAAAAAGTGGAAGGTTTTAGACTGGCCAAGTCAGTCACCTGACCTTAACCCGATAGAACCTGCATTTCACCTCCTGAAGTGGAGACTGGAGGGAGAAACCCCCCGAAACAAACAAAAACTGAAGGAAGCTGTGGTAAAAGCCTGGAATAGCATCACAAATGAAGAGTGCAATAGTTTGGTGATGTCAGTGGGTCGCAGGCTTGAGGCAGTTATTGCAAGCAAGGGTTTTGCCATCAAATATTACATTTTATTTACTTGAAGATTTTGTTCCTTTACTTTTGCTCGCCTAAAAATGCTGTGGTGTAATACAAACGGTGATATATCCTAAGTTGTCTAACACATCTAAATGTAAATACCTGAAAATTAAAGCTGACATTCTGAACTCTTGCCTCATACTCTTCTTTTGATCTTCAGCTTAAATGTCTTCAGTGAACAACAAAAATAACAGATTTTGCCTTGCTGTTCCAGTTCTTTTGGAGGGGACTGTATTATGCAAACTTGATTCTTGTGAGATTTAAGTCATGTTATATTGTTGTTATCTCATCAAAAACATACCTGGAGTTGTGTTTTGTTTTCATTCACATTGAGAAATCCTTGGTTATTAGTTTGTCTACATCTTCAAAACTCATAATGCTCTGTTCAAGTTTGTGATGTCATGAAGTGGTAGTTTTCAGATTAACAGTTACCCTTTACCTTTGGTTCAGTAGAGATTGGCAGTTCCAGGATTGAAATTATCCAAATGATTCTAGTGTATGGAGCACTTCCTGTATTAGCACATGACATCACAAGGTGGAACAGAGTGTTTCCCGTTTTCATGTGTGAATGAAATAAAACAAAACTCCAAGTATGTTTGTGGTGAGGAAACATTATAACAGAACAGAAAATAGCATAATATGGGCCCTTTATATCATAGAGATCAGTGTTTTTCCCTAGGTTACTGGTTTTGTAATTTATCTTAGGGTTATATTTAAAGTTTAGACCAATTTTAGCCCTGGTTTATATCTAATTTAAACCCAACTTTGCATTTATTTAGAGATAGTTTTGTTTTACCTGGGTTCAGTCTTGATTTGCTCCTGATTTAGTTCTATTTAGCCCTTTTAAAGACCTGATGAATACGTAATTAATGTTATTAGGTTGTTTTTTCAGACCAAGGGTTTGTTTTCAAGCCTGACAGTTTCGACTTCACTAGCGATCTTCCTCGGAGTGGTCACGTGATGTTGTTGTGACGTGTCCGGTCAGCTGATTTCAACAGGTTTTGGCGCTGTCGTCCTGTCTCCACTGGAAGGAAGACGGCACCAAAACCTGTTGAAATCAGCTGACTGGACACGTCACAACAACATCTACAGTCCAACTTAATCAGGACAGTATCCCAGTTGTGTGAGAGTAAAAAAACACCCTTGTCCTGGTTTATAGTCCCGTAGTCCCTGGTCACAGCAACAGTCGAAACTGTCAGGCATGAAAACAAACTCTTGGTCTGAAAAAAGAAACACCAAATGAACCTCGACTGAACATTTAACTCAATTAAATGTATTTATTTTTATTATTTTTTTGTAGTTGTTTATTTGTTTTGTTTAATTTTTATTTTTTTCATTTTTTTTTTGTATTTTTTTTACTTCTTTTTTTAATTATATTTTTTATTTATTATTTTATTTATTTGGTTTTACTTTTTTTTGCATATATCTCCAAAGCACCCCACCACCTTCTAATCACTGCTTTCGAAAATATCCACAACCACCCACGATATGCATCCTTTTCCCTCTCCCTACTTCTGTTTTTCTTTTTCACTCACCTTTACACACTAAAATAAAAAAAAATAAAAATAAAAACACTCGATAGCCCGCTAACCTCTTTGCTATTCCTTGCTACGCTCGCCGATGGCATTGAAGCTAATTTATGAGATGAGCGAGGAGGGCACGATGGCACCAGCATCCGAAGAAGAAATTGGAGCGACAGCGTTTTGAGTGAGAAATAACGAGCGGAGAGGAGGGACCTGAGCCAATAAATAAATAAATAACAATGACAAGAAAAAAGAAAGAAAGTTGGCTAAGAGGATTTCTTTGCTAGCTTGTTTTTGTCGCTGCAAAAGTGCGCTGTGAAAAGACGCGAACAATGCATTAACCGTAAACACACAGGAAAGGCTAAAATACTCAGATGCAGGTCGTGAATTAAAGTAGTATTAAAGTGGAGAGGTAGGTCTGAGAAAACATTAAGGTAATAGGATTGTGTTTTGCCTGAGCTGCAATAGTGGAAAACCTTAAAGATGCATTGTGTAACGTTTCTGTTGGGGATTCGTCACCTTCTTGTTTCCATGGATATGTCATTGCTCTGCTTTGAATGTTCCACAGTATGATATTAAACAAATCTACCTTGCAGTTATTCAATTGCAAGTGGTTTTATAGCTCAAAAATACCTAGAAAAACAGGCATTCTGACTGTAAGCAGGGTCGCCTCCCCACAGATCTGACTTGTAACTTGGTCTGGTTTGGTCTCCATGAAGATAGAAATGTTTTTTACCATACTGTGAAACATTCCAGACAAAGCAATGGTGGTAGTTTTCAAGTTGACAGCTACTTTTTACCTTTTGTTCAGAAGAGATTGGTAATTCCGGGGCTGAAGTTACCCAAATGATTCTAGTGAAGGTATATGGAGTTTAAAAACACAGTGGAGCACTTCCTGTATTACCACATGACGTTGTACCTGAGCAGCCAGAACCACACACTTTGACAAAACTTTACAAAGACGAGTGAGTTTGTAGCTGCGTCCTGTCTCCTTGATTTGAGAGCGTGATTGACAGGTGGATTAACCAATCAGAGAGACACATGGTCCATTCTCGTCAAAATGGCTGCTTACACAAAAAAAGGTGAAAAATGTACAGGATTTATACAGAATCAACAATCAAAGCTTCAAACTATGACTGATTTCATATAAAAGAAGTTATATATTTTGTTCTGAATGTTAGGAGAATTTTTAGAGACAAGAGATACAAATGAGCAGCTGTGGTTGGACCGTCTTATATTTGGATGGTTTTTCACGCTCTATCGTCCGGTCTCAGTCCCTTCTGGATTCGAACAGAATGTAGAAGGGATTGGCTGGTTGGGCAACATGACATCACAAGGTGGAACAAAGTGTTTTCTGTTTGAGAGAAGAGCTCAGCCTAAATATGCAGGTGTTAAACATGTGTGAATGAAA
The DNA here is from genome assembly GCA_029959045.1 of Taenioides sp. WSHXM2023. Lineage (NCBI taxonomy): Eukaryota > Metazoa > Chordata > Actinopteri > Gobiiformes > Gobiidae > Taenioides > Taenioides sp. WSHXM2023. The sequence continues at coordinate 22,314,894 of CM057103.1, read as the reverse complement.
TAAAACTCAACTCTAGGTATGTTTAAACAATAGAGAACGGTTACTTATGTCATTTTTTAGTGTTATATTTAAATTTCTATGTATTTATTTTATATTGTTTCAAATATACTTGCAGGCGTTTTTAATGAATCAAGCTTATAGTTTGTTTAATTTCGTATTAAGACATTAATCATTTGAAGTGGACCTAATGGAATCTGAAGTTCTGACATATTACAGTTATTTATGGTGTGCTTCTGAACAGCAGGAAAAGCAATAGCAGACAAAATCAGAACAAAAGTCACAGAAGCAAAGCTCACTTTTCATCCTGTCACTGCTTTAAAGACCCCAGTGTGTCTGTCAAACAAATGACGCTAACAGATTTCTTTAAACTAGCAGGTTTGCCTTGTATTTTGTTTTCATTTTAATGTTTAGTGACACTTTGGCAATGGTGTCTTGATTGTAGTAAAGAATACTCAAACATGCATGAATCACTCTAAATACAACTTTTGGAATGGTAAATGCAAAGGGAAGCTTTTCTGACATTTAAAAGTTCTTAAAAGTAAATTTTGCTCAGTGTGTCTCCTTTAAAACTTTGCCATTTGAAATTATTTTGGGGGATTCCAGCCTGAGAACTCTGAGAACTCTCTGCAGAAAGTTACACGTGTTGTGATACCAAAACTGCAAATTGAAATTCAAACCCAGTATTAGGGACGATCCAGCTTTGACTTTAACGATCTGCTGATACCCAATATTAAACAATACCAGAGTAGAATCCGAAAATGGCACTTATTTCCTTAAAACGCTGTTAACTGACTACACAAGAGGTCCAATTGTGTTATGCAGCTGTTATTTTTACTTCAAATAAACTACTGAACATCTTTCTGTGAATAAAAGTTCAAACATTATGAGATGTTTAAGTCCAAAATCTGCCTGTAAATAATCTTATTACATCCAATTAAAGACCATCCAGGATATCAATTTAACCGATACCATGGAACGGAGATCATTCAGCAAATTTTACCAGATTTGCTATTGGTGCATCCCTACCCAGTATGCACCCAAACCCAAAGTTCCTATAATATGCAATGGCATGATTTTTTTTACCTGATTTAGGCCAAGGTTAAGCTAGTTTTAGTCCTGTGTGGTCCTGGTTTAGTCCTAGTTTTGACCCAGTTTTAACCCATCCCAGTCTTGGTTTAGCCCCAGCTTCCAACATCGTCCAGATATTTCTAAGAGTAGCCAAACCACACCACTAGCAAATGATCAAGTCTGCATATTTTTATAAAACTAGTCATTACCATAACAAAAACTCAATTCTTTGTGTTTTTCTCCCATACAGAACCCTCCAGACTGCAGCAAGGCTCGTAAGCTGGTGTGTAACATCAACAAGGGCTGTGGGTACGGCTGCCAGCTGCACCACGTGGTCTACTGCTTCATGATCGCCTACGGCACCCAGCGCACCCTCATCCTGGAGTCCCACAACTGGAGGTACGCGCCTGGGGGCTGGGAGACTGTGTTCCTGCCTGTGAGCAACACCTGCACCGACCGCTCTGGAGCCTCCACTGGACACTGGTCTGGTAAGGAGCACTTTTGGTATTATTTTATTAAGTGAAGAGCGTACGACGTGTTTTAAAGAGGACATATTGTGCTTGTGTCTGCTATAGTTCTAATCTATGACACCTGTGGATCATTATTTGCATATTTTAAATCAAAATATTCATCTAAAATCACTTAATAAAAGAAACAAGTTCTGATTTCCATGTTAGAAAACTCTGGTGCCCAATGGGAGTAAATGTCGCCGTAAAGTCGTCATCAACAAAGAGCTGTGAAGATGTCAGCACCTCCGATGGATAGCTGCAGATCACAATAGCGAGCTGCAGATTTTTTATTTTATTTTATTTTTTAATTATACCAAAATGACAATGAGACGGTAAACATGCACGACTCCATGAATCACTCCAAATACAATTGAGAGTAAGTAAATGGTGAGGGGAAACAACAACTACAACATGGTTAAAAGCTCTAATAAGTTGATTTTGCAGAATAGGTCCAATTTAAATTATTGTATTATGTTAAATTGAAGCTTTTGCTCAGTTCCTGCTCTGTTCTTAAAAAAAAAAAACTGTGTTCGTCGCCAAATCAACAGGCTCCAAACAGTGAGAGATACAGGACAACATTCATACTATAATACGCCCTACAACTGTACAACAACTCACCCTTATGTAACAGATAATACGCCCTACAACTGTACAACAACTCAGTCTTAAGTAACGGATAACCAGTATTTGTTCGTTCTTGTCTCTTGTTTATAGCTGTGATTTTATAGTTTATTTTATATTTTATTACTTATTTTTCTATTTTATTTTCACTTGTACATAAACATTTATTTTTATTTTTATAATTATGTCTCATTTGACTCCTGTCTCTTGCTCTTTTTTTGCTACACCATCTATTTTTGTTACTCTCTGTTATTATATTATATTGTGATGTTTGAGCTACTGTATCCAGATAATTTCCCTTGTGGATCAATAAAGTTTGTCTAAGTCTAAGGTTGCTGATTGTGATAGCGCTCTGAAGGGGGAGTGGTTTAGCGTGAAGAGCAAAAGGAAGGGGGACATGAAAGTGAAACGTATAAAAGATGTAAATATGAAGTTTTTGGCGAATATATCATTTTCAAAACAATAAAAGGTTAACATGGTGATCTAAACTGTTAATAATAAAAGTGCAATACCTCCTCTTTAAACAAAACCTGTTTTTTGGGTCCGGTACTTGAACAATACTTTTTCGGTACCTATTCCATATTATTTGATGATTTTTTTTTTTCTTTTTATTATTCAATTTTGATGACACTCCCCAGTAACTTTGTCATCTATTACCAGTTTTCAGTACCATTAGTTCCTAAAGTCTTCCCCCTGTGCAGCTCTGGAGCCTTTAAACAGTCCCCAGCCCTATAGACATTCAGCTCCTCAGTAATTAGCGTCTCTGTGTAATTAAATAAACTACAGGAGTGGCCCCTCGGTGCCAGTCTATGCCAGGGCGCTGTGTTTGTGCCACCACAGCACAAACTGACTGCGACTTCTTTGGCTGGGATTCGGACAGCGCAATTTCACTTAATGCTTATTGGCAGCAGGGTAACGCATAGCAGCTCTGTGGTCATATATGGCCAAAGGAGAGATTACAACATTTTTTTTTTTCTTTGAGATGATTAGTCTTCTTTTACTTTTCATGTGCATTTTTTGTGCCCACTTGGAAAATATTTTAGTTTGAAATTTAGGAAACATTTCGAAATTGTTATTTGATTCCACACGTTTCTGAATTTAGACAGGGTGACCAGACGTCCTCTTTTTTCCGGACATGTTCTCCTTTTGGGAAGCTTAAAAAACGTCCGGGAGGAATTTCTGATTTATCCCAAAAAGTCTGGGATTTTGACAGCTTTGAGTGGGACACATAGTTTTGGCACCAGTCTTTGCTCATCTGATCAGATACAGTCATGGATCTACAATAAGATCTGATTATACTTCCATGTAAATACAGTCGATGGTCTAAACTCCGCTTTTCCGCTCCTCGTTCCCGTGCGCTCTCACAGCGAGGGGACAGAACGCTCCTTTGATTAGAAAATGCGCCTATGTTTATTAAGCATTTTACGAAGGCGCATTAGCATTAGCTATTGATCGTGACGCCGTTCTTCATGTCTCAAACTCTACACCACTTTTTATTTGATGAAAACTGACCTCATATTAGCGGAGATATGTTCATAAATCCCTGTCTCGAACTCAGACGCACATAACCCCGGCGTACGCACACTCCACGGGAATAGTCTCACCATCAGGAGCAGGATCTCAGGGTAAATAAAGGAGAAAACGTGTGTTCAGACGTCTTGATAAAGGCTAAAGTCTGTAGTGTTCGTCCTGCTCCGAATCACAGACTGAAGCCTCCTGTCTGTGAGAAGTGACAGGAGCAGGGTCCTGTCAGAGCAGAGGACAGGGGACCTAGACACTGTCAGGAAAATATCCGATGAAAAAAATAAATATAGGCCACATTGTCTTATATTATTGAGCTATGGCTTAGTAGACCTCTAAAACTGTGACGCGCTATATAAAACCGATGGATTATTACTATTATTATTATTATTATTATTAGACTTAGACAAACTTTATTGATCCACAAGGGAAATTATTTGGATACAGCAGCTCACTCATCACATAATATAATAATGAGTAACAAAAATAGATGGTGTAGCAAAAAAGAGCAAGAGACAGGAGTCAAATGAGACATAATTATAAAATAAAAGTATATGTACAAGTCAAAATAAAATAGAAAATTAAGTAATAAACTATAAATCACATAAAAAAAATCACAAACACATAAACTATAAAATCACAGATATATATCAGGGCTGCAGAGAACGTTCATGTTTTTAAGAGTAGGCTCAAGACCCACCTGTTCAGCTTGGCCTTTGATTGAAATTTTATACTTTTACTTGTTTAATTATTCATATTTTATTCATTTATTTTTAGCTTGAACTCATATTCTTTTATCATTTTTAGGATTTCCAGTGTTTCCTCTGTAGGAGCCCTCTTCACCGGGAGCAGTGGTCGGCCGCGGCTGCCGGGGTCTGTCCCGTGGGCTGCTGGTGGAGGGATGGTGCTTGGGCCTCATCTCTCCTGGGCCCTGTGGTGGTTCCTGGCGGCGGAGGACGGCTCTCTGCTCCTGGTGTAGACGGCTCCTCTGGTGGTGCTTTCTCAACTGGTTCGCCTGTATTCAGCCTCACATTTTATGTATTAGTTTTATGTATTTTAGCATGTTAGTGTGTGTGTGTATGCGTGTGTGTGTGTGTGTGTGTGTGTGTGTGTGTGTGTGTGTGTGTGTGTGTGTGTGTGTGTTACTGTTTGGGTTGCTTGGTTGTGTGGGGTCAGGCAGCTCTGGGGCTGGTTGGGTGGGTGGAAGGAAATGTGGGGTTGTTTTTAATCACTGTAAAGCACTTTGTGTGACATTTTTGTATGAAAAGCGCTTTATAAATAAAGTTTGATTTGATTTGATTTGATATACAATATATTATTATATTATTTATATACAATATATTATCTACATTATTATTATTATTATTATTATTATTAAAATGCAATAAAATACAGTAAATTGTCCAAAATTCCCCTGATGACGACCCCAGACTCTGATACACATAATATCAATCACATTTCTAATATTCAATTCAAACAACAACAGAAATCGCCAGTTTTTTTGGATAACCAGCAGCAATAGTTATAGTATTAGTAAAGTATACAGTAGTAGGTGACAGTAGTAGTAGTAGTAGTAGTACTAGCAGCAGTAATTTGGCCAAACCTTCTTGTCAAAGCCTGAACTCGCCTGACCTCAGAACCTGAGCAGGGCCGGGCCTGGTTTGTACTTGGACGGGAGACTGTTGGGAACAGGTGGTACAGACGCAGTGGCCAAAAACTGCAGTTGTGTAGTAGTAGTAGTAGTAGTAGTAGTAGTAGTAGTAGTAGTAGTAGTAGTAGTAGTAGTAGTCGTCTCTTCTCTCCGTCTTTGTACAGTGGCTGGTCCGGGCTCAGCTCCAGGTTGTAGAGACCAAAATGTCTCAGTTCAAAGCCGCAGCAGGAGTTATTACTATAATGGGAATATTTTTATTACTATAATGGGAATATTTTTATTACTATAATGGGAATATTTTTATTACTATAATGGGAATATTTTACAGCAGTTTGATGGAAGAAATCTGCTGGAGGAGCAGTGAAATCAAGGGATTAATACTGAATCCAGTTCATTTTTATTTATTTAAAGGGCCCATATTACACCAGTTTATGATCTGTGTTCTAATGTTGCGTTTTGTTTCATTCACACAAGTTTAACACACAAACCCTGCGTATTTAATTCTTCTTTCAAACAGAAAAAACTCTGTTCCACCTTGTGATGTCACGTGGAAATACAGGAAGTGCTCCACTTTGTTTTTAACCTCCACACACTTTCACTAGAATCATTTAGAACAGAGCGTTTTGAGCTTTGTAAACAGTCACAATAGAAGCAGTAATTGAGCGGACATATAAAGATTAGGTTGGTAGTTTGATTTCCGGTCTGTGTTTGTGATGTTGTGTCCTTGGGCAAGACACCCGGTTTGTTTTACTAAAACCATGTGGAGTGAATGAATACTCAGCTATTGTAACGTTGTTTATTGACGTATGGGTAATAGTAGCAATAGTATTCAATGCATGTACTACATCTTTGAGAGTATTTTGAAGTATATTTTGTAGTATTGTGGCTATATATTTTTTTTCACTTGTTTGTTGTGCAGAGGGAGAATATATGAGGGAATCATGCAGGTACATCGCCGGGTGCAGTGTCTAACTAAGACTATTTTTATCCCAGAATGCATCGGGAGTTGGCCAGTCACCCAGAATGATTTTATTTATTTATTTTTTTTACGTAGTTGTATAGGACCCACTGCGCTATCTTGGCAGGGTACATGACATTATATTCTATGGATATATAGTCGGACAAATGTAGTACAAATTTGCCTAGTCTGAAACCTGCACGACATTTGGACTGAATTTGACTGAATTTGCTTTTTTCCATGGAGCTGTTACTGCTGTGCCTGGAATGTTCCACAGTATGACATTAAAGGGCCCATATTACGCTGTTTTCTGATTTCTATGTTATAATATTGGGACTCATTCATGAATCTTTTCTTAAAAAATGTTCGTAACTTCCACTTTCAGAAGATGCTGAGAGAACTCCGCGCCAGATTCACAAAGCGTTCTTAAGATCACAAATTCCTTCTTAAGTGACAGTTGTGCCTATTTCACCAACACCCACCTACGAGCACCTCCACGCTCATTTATGTTTCATTTACATAGAAAATTAATGTGTATTTGCTTAGAAACGCCTTCTGAACTTTCAGATATGGCACGAGGGAGAGAGTGAAAGAGGAAGTGAGGTGGAGCTGTTTTACAGAGATTTCAAGTGTCCAAACTCACATGAACACACTCAGAGAGGGAATATTTAAGTCATAAACTTAAATACTAAATACTTGTCGTATCTATTGCGCTTTTGCGTAAATAGCGAGGGAGGGGGGCTGGGGTAAGGGTCATGGGGGGTGTTGGGTGTTGAGTCCAGCGCGGTGACCCGGCGCAGGGCTGTGACCGTGGCCCATATGGAGAGCACTGGGGCTGGGACAGACTGAGGCTCACTGCAGCCTGTAGAAAGTCTGTTAGACCCAATCGAACACATGCCCTATAAAACACCTCAGAAATGTTATTGGATCACATAGTAATATGTTTATAGGGAATAATTTAAGAAAATATGTACGTTACAGTCATGGAGGAATTTGAATTTTTCGTTGCATTATCAGAGCAATAATATTCTAAAACAGTAGATTTTTTGTTCTTATTAGTGATCATGACTGTTCGTAGGATTTGTTCTTCCAGAAGAACATTTTCAGTTAAGAAAAAGTTTTGTGAATGCCAAAAATGTTCGTAAGAAGGCCTTAAGTACAAATTTCAATTTCAAATCATAAGAACGTTTCATAAATGAGGCCCAATGTTTCCTCATCACAAACATACCGGGAGTTGTTTTTTGTTTCATTCACACATGTTTAACGCACAAACTAAAAACACTGTTCAACTTCTGATGTCATGTGGTGATACAGGAAGTGCTCCACTGTGTTTTTAAACTCCACACACCTTCACTAGAATCATTTGGATCATTTCATCCCTGGAATTGCCAATCTCTACTGAAAAAAAGAGTCAAATGTAGCTGTTTATTTGAAAACTACCGCTTCATGACATCACAAGGTGGAACATGGAACGAAACACAACTCCAGGTTTGTTTTTGATCAGATACAAGCATGATCACATGTCTTAAAGCTCACCAGAGTGAATTTAGTGTAATATAGAACCTTTTAAACTCTGAGTACTCTATATATATCCATAGCCTGGTTATTATTCTTCTCCACACGTGCACTTCGTCTTTTATTTAAAATTACACACAGTTACGCACAGCCATAAGGGCCTCGCTGGGGAGCTGTTTCCCTTTTTGTATTCAGAACAATGCTTTTCAAAACTTTTCAAATCAAGTACTACCAGATCTAAACCAGTTCTAAAACAGGGACTATTGAGACTTTGCAGCTGATGTCATCAATGGTCCCTGGGGGTGTGATGCTAACTATAGGCACTGCTCTGTCTGAGGCTTTGTTAGACGTGAATCTCACTTTTAAAGTCTAAACAGGACAATGAACGCTCTCTCTCTCTTCACTTGTGTCTCTGTTTTTCACGTTTTCTCTTTCTTCACTTGTCGCTCTCTCTTTCTCCCTCTGGATGTTCTTTCTTTTTATCTTACTCTCTCCTTTTCTCTGCTACAGTATCTCCCCCTCTCCCTTCTTGCTGTTTTCTTTCTTTCTCTCTCTCCCTCTCTTTCTCTCCTTACCGTTTTCTCTCATTCTCCCTCCATCCTTCCTCTCCCTTCACCCCTCACTCCTCTCCTTCCCTCTTCTCACAGTTTCTCTCTTTCTTCCTCTTGCTGCTCTCTTGTTCTTTACTCTCTGTCTTCCTTTTCTTTCTCTTTCTTCACTATTTCTCTTCTTCTCTCTCGCCCCCTCTCTCTTCACTTCTCTCTCTTTCGCACTCTCTCCCCCTCTCTATTAATTTCTCTCTCCCTCTCTCTCTTCCTCTCTATTCACTTCTTTCTCTTTCTCACTCTCTTTCCCTCTCTATTCATTTCTCTTTCTTTCTCTCTTCACACCTCTCTCTATTTCTCCCTCGCCCTCCCTCCCTCTCTCTCTCTTCACTTGTCCCCCCCTTCTTCTCACTCTCTCTCCCCCTATCTCTCTCTCTTCACTTGTCTCTCCCCCTCTCCTTCTCGCTCTCCATCTCCCTCCTATCACTTCATTTTGCCCGGCTCTCTCGTGGTCTCTCTTATCTCCGTTAGATTGGCCCCCTCTCGTTCAGCTGCCTTTCAAGCGTCCTTCCTCCCCTCCCTCCTCTTCCCCCTTTTCCTCTCTCCTCTTCCCCCTCTTCCTCACCATCTCACGTCTCGCCCGGGCCCCTGTCTCACCACACGGGCCCCTATAGATCCATATTGTTGCCACGGCGCATAAAAATAGCTTGGTCCACGTTACTGTCATGTAAGACTTTGATGGAGTCCTTTGAAGATCGCATACGGGTATGAAAGGGGAAGTACAGATATACTGTATTTATGAAGTGTTTTTATCGTCTGCGAACCAGGAAGTAAGGCTGTAAGTTAGTTGTGTTAGCATGCTAGTTGTTGTGTGACAGCAAAACTCTCTCTCTGGCCTTTGAACGTTCGGAAAAGTGAAAAATACTTGGAAAAAAAATAATGTCCAAGTAGTAAGTGAGGGACTCGTTTGGACTTTAGATGAGTTTTATTTTTCACATTTTTAAGTCGGTAAAAATCAGGTACAGGGCCTTGAATTTATTTAACAACAAAGAAATTCTGGCAGCATACAATCTTTAATTTCAGCTATAAATTACCTCAATCAGATCTCTGCCACGGCAGCAGGACCATCATCCTCCTCAGCCTCTCCATCTTCTAACTCATTGTAAAAGTAGTAGCTAGCAGTGGTGGAGGTAGTACTATAAGCGAAGTAGCAGTTGGGTTAGACAATTCATTTTGTCTTCTTTGTGTTTTCTTCTAATAACACAAACACTGTAAATAGTTTATTTGCTCGACATGTTTGGCCTGTAGTACTTCTGCCCAGTGTTGCCAGGTATGTAGTTTTCCAGTGGGCAGCTTTTTAAGAGCTCAAAAATATTGTCCACAGGTTTGGCCGGAGCTACTTTCCATTTAAAACCTATTGATTTCAGAATAATCCTAATGATGGTCTTGAATTTTGGGGATTAATTTTCGTATTCAAAGCCATCAGTGCTCGTTGTAACTTATATTTGTGTGGTGGTATTAAATGAAAGGTACTTAAAAACTATTTTTTGAGATGGGTTGGGTACAGCAGACTAGCATGTTAATCAATTAGCAGTAGTAGTTGTATAGATGCAGTGAAACCTAAAAAAATAAGGCTGTTACCATAGATATTAAGTATGTAAAACTAAATTGTGATTCTAGACGGCATTTGATTGACACTGATTCATCCCGCACTAGTTCACTCCCTGTTTTCCTCGCCGTATATTCTATTAACGCCTTTTCCCCCTCTCTCCTCTGCTACTAATTCGCCCAGTATGCACACTTGAGGGTGTTAAAATACTTTACTCCGTACATGCAGCTCTTACCTGTTCGCTGACGTCGTCTTTCTCCTCCGACGCTGCACGACTCAGCCAAACCAAGCCACTATTTCCTGGATTTTCACGCACTATCAAGCCCTTATTTTTGTGATTTATTGGACATCATTACTGTTTGGTAAATGAAGAATCTACCACGCAGGTTTATTATGAAACTGGTTATTTCTACAATGATTTCAATGGGAGGAGCATGTGGAGTATAAAGGGTCTTTTGCTGTAAATACTTATTGGACGTTTTTATCACTGGATTTTTGGCACTTTTAAACACTGGCACAATAAATCCACCTGCACTTGGAAATTCGATCTTGCCTCAGTTTTTAATTGAGCCCCGCCACATAAATAGTCTTTTTTGAATAGTAAAAAATGCTGTATTTATATTTTATTTACATTATTGTACAACTGCACTACCACGACCAGCTAATCTTTTTGCTGAGTAATTCAGTAAGTAGTATTGATACTTTGCAGCTGATGTCATCAGTATTTCCTGGGGTTATGGTGCTAACTGTACGCTCTGCTCTGTCTGAGGCTTTATTACACTTTAACCTGCGCTTTATTTTAACACAATCTGACATAAAATTAAAAACATGATATAAAAAAAACTGTCACAAGCTAGCTTACAGTTTTTCAGTTGTCTAAATCCATTTTGGTGTTTTTCGTTTTGTTTTTTTCTTTCTTCCATTTGGTGAATTTTCAGACCGTCTTAAAACTGTACTTAAAAATGCGTGCATTGTATCACCATGGTAACTCCTTAACATCGCCAATAGAGATACATGTAGAACACCCCCAGCACGATGTCACTGTAGAGTATCAGTACATCTGCAATGCTCGGCTAATAAACTGCAGTAGAAGTATTTGTCAGTACTGCATGTACCGTAAATGCCTCATGCATAAAACATGACCACTTCTTATCACCACGCCCTATCCTAACATACACAGAACCCCCAGCTGTAGCTAACGCTGTGGTCATGGCTGTTGTGTTAACAATGTGGGCAGCAAGCAGCATCCTCCCAGCTCCCTCGCCAGCTCAGAGAATGTACACCGCTAGGCTAGGCACTGGTTATGCATTTAATACCCCGCCAATTAGGCTCAAACTGGTCTTTTATGTGGTTTAGCGGTGCAATGTTCTGAATGCTAACACACCGCTAGCTGCATGATCTGTATGCAGTCCATTATGTGATATATTCTGATTTTCCTTTTCCAAGTGGCCGGCAATTATTGTTCTGTCTTTCAAGTGCTTTACTCATTAGCCTTATTTTCTGTTTTGTACTTTTAAAGGGTCCATGTTACGCTCTTTCCTGGTCTCTGTTATAATGTTGTTTCCTCATCACAAATGTACCTGGAGTTGTGTTTTATTTAACACACAAACCCTGCATATTTAGGATGAAAACACACCACCTTGTGATGTCATGTGGTAATACAGGAAGTGCTCCACTGTGTTTTTAAACTCCACACACCTTCACTACAGTCGTTTGGTCGACTTCAGCCCTGGAATTGCCGATCTCTCCTGAACTAAAGGTAAAAGGAGCTGTAAACTTGAAAACTACCTCTTCATGACATCACAAGGTGGAACGAAATTTTGGGAGGAGAGCCGTTCCATTCCAGCCGAACCGATATCATGGAACCGATACTCGATCCTGCTAATATTTCCATTACTCCCGATATTCGATACCAGTATCAGTGCATCTCTACTTCTTCTGCAAAGGTGGTTCTTGTATTTTTTCATTTTTCAGTGTTTTTGCCAATTCTTTTGGACGTGTTTAAAATGTGAACTTTGAACTATTATTATAGCGTAAATCACAAATCAAAATCACAATGCTTGTCAGAAAAATTGCAATTAAATATTTTTTTCCCAAATCGTGCAACCCTAAAGATGCATCCTTACCCAGCTGCCATTTTGTTTAAAAGTTCTATATTACTCAAAATTGACTCTTGGGGCTTTAAGTCATATTAAAATGTTGTTTCCTCATCAAAAACAGACCTGGAGTTGCGTTTTGTTTCATTCACACGTTTGAGTAATCCTTTATTATTAGTCTGTCTACATCTCCAAACCTCAAAATGCTCTGTTCCACCTTGTGATGTCATGAAGCTGTAGTTTTCAAGTTAACAGCTCCTTTTACCTTTAGTTCAGTACAGATTGGCAATTGATTCTAGTGAAGTTGCATGGAGTTTCAAAACACAGTGGAGCACTTGCTGTATTACTTCCTCTATTACCAAATGACACGACAAGGTGGAACGGAGTATTTTCCGTTTGAGCGAAGAACCTAAATATGCAGGGTTTTTGTGTTAAACATGTGGGAATGAAACAAAACACAACTCCGGGTAAGTTTTTGATGAGAAAACATAATAACACAGATCGGAAAATAGCCTAAAATGGGCCCTTTAAAGAAATGTCATTTGGGACTTAATTTGACTTGTTAAAATATTCGAAAACATGCGATATCAAAGCCAGTGTACACAAAACCACGTATGAAGTATCTCCCTGCGGTTCATATATTGTAATACACATATTCTCTGTATTCCTCTTGTGAATATAGCAGCAGCCTTATATCGACTGAAGCTCTTATGTTGTCGTTTTTACCGCGCCAATGGTCCTCCCTCTTGGCCATGTCTGCGTCTGGTTAACCCACTTTCTCTTAAGTGTCTCCCCCAGGAGGTGAGACAGGAGAGGTGCGCTATATTCACCGCACATAATGTCCGACGTGATGAAATGTATAGCTCAAGGGGGGAGCAAATCAAAGCGAGAACGGCGCTCCCCGATAGTGTAAATTGGAAATGAGAAAATGAAACAGCAGAGAGTCGATATTAAAATAGATGTACGCAATTACACACATTGTCGTTTGGTGTTTTGCCCGCATGAATATAACGAGGATTTCAGCGTTTGATTAATGGTTAAAGCAATTAGCCAAGTGTATGAAAATGCTACCGGGAAGGACTGAAATGTAAGGCCGATATTGTGTCACCTTTTTCCATTTTAAAAGTGCACTGTGTAACTTTTCTGGTAGAGGACCTTGTCTCCATGGAGGCTTTATTGCTTTACCGCTAACATTCCAGAGTATGGCATTAAAATTTTCAGTCCCCATCAATCAAGAGGCCACTTTACAGGTGAGATCTGTGAAGAGGCGACCCCACTCACAGTCACAATGCTATAAAAACACCCATAATCGAATAAGTGCATCTTATATAAGTTTAATACCATATTGTGGAACATTATAGGCAAAGCAATACCATCTCCATAGTTGTGGACCCCCATCCTGAAAAGTTACGCGGTGCACCTTTAATGTTTCATGGTAAAGACTATCCATTTTAAAATAATAAAAGAATTGTATGTAAGGTTTTTATTTTAAAGAAGGTATTTTACTTTGACACAACATATTTAGATCTTTTATCGTTTTGAGAATGCTATAGTCGCCAAAAACAACGTATTAACAGGTTTTAGAAGTTTCTCTTTTGTTTTTGACATTCTCAGCATGTATAAAAAAGTGGACTAAGGGAATCCGATGTCAACCTTGGCGTTCGGCTTCAGTTAAATGAAGCTCACCGAGGCTAGCAGTTATAGGAGCGAATTTGGAGGAATAAGAATTGATTTACGGACAAAATAGCAAAATAAAAACACCAGGATCATGTAGAGCGGGTTAATACAAACATTTTAAGACCAAAATGACGAGGCTCACAGCAGCAGTTACAGAGAGAGGGGTGATGGTTCTTCAATACAAAGTGAATTAGAGCCAGAGTCGGTGGAGCCTGAAGTGCTCCCATGCTCACTTCCTATTTGGAACGCAGCGGCTAGCGGGTTAACTATGTCCATTTACATATACAGTCTATGGGTACACTGGAAAACTTTTTGGTGGAGGGCAAGCTACCTGATAATCTCCACGGATACGTTACTGCTTTATCTGGAATGTTCCGCAGTATGGTTTTAGAAGCCTTCATAGACACAATCCGGTGATTAATACAGTCTCCCCTTTCTTTGCTCTCTGCACTAAGTCACTTCCCCTTCAGAGTGCGGTGAAACTACTGCACGTTGCATCTGGAAACAGGTTTAAATAATTCTTCGGAATATTCTCCATAGAGATAGTAGATAGTTTTATGCCATACTGTGTAACGTTTTATTCAATCCAGTTTCCATGGCGACAAGCAGGCAGAGTCCCTACTCTAGGCCGCGTTTGAGTCAGGTTTGTGGAGATGCAAGTCCACGCATGTTAAGGATCTAGCTATCAAAACTGTTTTCTGAAAAATCAAATGTTCAGTGAAAATTTTTGTTAAAATTTTGTTTCCTTCACACATTTTTTAACCTCATTCAAGACATTTACAGACACATTTCGGAATCTGAATAACTGATTGTTCATTTTGCGCTTTAACCCCACCACAGTTCTGGTGAGCTACCATGTTACCATCTTCTGATTTGTCTCTGGTAGCTGTTTGTTGCCAGTTTACACTGCCAGACTCTGCATTCTGGACTAGGTTTGATCGAGTGGAGAATTTGGGACACAGAGGGTACATCGTTGTCTTCATGCTGAACAATGTCCTCCTGATCAAAGCTCTCGTCTGATGGAGGAGGTGAAGTCTTCTGAGCGTGTCCGATGTTACGTTCTTATGAGAGAATCCAAAATCAGGTCTACATTTCACTTTTAACACTACAAAAGGACAGCTCCAACTTCATAAAATCAAACACAGTGCATCAAATATTTAGTGGGATTGGGAGTATGAATTATGAAAACATTAGGAGAAACATGCCTGGTGAAATGTGCTGAAAATTTTGACTCCAGGGGAGTTCATTCTTGACTTGAATTTGGAATGTGTTATATTTGATTTGAGTAGTGCTGGATTCAAATTTCAAGTTTATTTTTATTTATTTTTTAAAGCCTCGGCGTGTTGGTGCTGTTAGAAATTTTAATTTGAAAAAAGGGTAACGTTTTTCATTCCTGTAGCCGCTGCCAACCTATTTATCCGAAGATTGTAGTTGGTCCCCCTAATAATAATGCATACTAACTTCAAAATAAAATGTAATGTATTCCTCTAAGATGTACATGTTAGCAGTACATATCAATATATCTTTGGGCCCTTGTGCCTCTGACTGGACATAAAGAGAATGGAAGATGCCGCTGAAGAACAACTTTATAGTTTAGATCTTTAGGAAGAGTGAGTTTAAAGATGTCCATTCAGTTTGTTTTCTATATCTGAGGGTTGCATGAAAAAGAGAAACCAACTTTCTCCAACAACTCAGTCTTGGATGTACTTTTGATTCTTCGGGTCCCAAATCCTGAACCCAGTTGTAGTTGTAGTAACATTGTAGAATACCTTGTCACAGTAGTATTGTTTTATCGTATTCCTTGTAGAAGTATTTTTTTAGTGGTGGTGGTAGTAGTAAGTAGTATATAGACAGGGGTATTCATCACTCAGACGTACTAGTTGTCGTTTTAACTTTTCTTGAAGATATTTGCAGTTGATAAGTTAGTTATAATTGAAGTAGTCATTGTAGTTGTAGTTGTAGTTGTTGTTGTTGTTGTTGTTGTTGTTGTTACAAGTTACAGTTACAAGAGTAGCTAAACAGCCAGAAAAAGTAAAAGTAGCAGTAGGGAAAAGGTCATATCTCCTATAGCGCACATTCATCACAGCAGTAGTTGTTCTTGTAGTAACTAGAAATGGTAAATGCAGTTGTTGTAGGCACTGTAAAAATTACATCTTAAAGCTGTACTATGTAACTTTAACTCAGCTGTAACTTTAACTGCAGTGAGAGTAGTAGTAGTCGTAGTAGTGGTAGAGGTGATAGTAGTGGTGGTAGTCTTAGCAGTAATAGTCGTAGTTGTAGTAATTGTAGTAGTGGTCTAGAAACACAGTCCCACAAATCAGTAATGGTAATAAAAACTGAATAAGAGCAGCAGTACATAGTGAGTACTTCCAGACTTCTCTAACTTGATAAACTGTATATTGTGAGCACCCGGGCCTCCTGCTTAGTTTGTCACTGCGCGCTCCCTTGTTGCTAACATCTCATACATTATTCACCAGGATCAGTACATATCATGGTTTATTTTCTATTCCGCTTGACATCCACGCCATGCACAGAAAATGCGTATGCGTCTTCAGATTTGGACTAGAATGGAATTTTGATCTAATTAGTGCGAGGAAGACATGCGCCATTTTCATAATTTTGAGCCTTTCCCTGCGTATGTGATTCATAGCATCGCCGTTATATAAGACAGGCCTGGGAATATTTTTTTCAGTTCAATATTTAATGCTTTTAGTGATTTGTATTCGGAGCTATGCACAGGGACGCTAGCTTCCATGGTGTGTTTTTTTTTTTTTTATAAAGATGTTCTGAAAAGGGCATTTTAACTGACTCATTATGCAACATATTATGATGTATAGCAGAAGTGTTTGTGATTATATTAAAGCCAGTCTGTAATCCTTTTGCAAGTTCAAAATGGGAATTATTTACCAGATTTGACTTAAAATAGAAATGCTGTTTCAAAATATAAGCTTGCTGTTTCAATTAATGGACTATGTCTTAGGGGTCCACCGATACGATACTGGTATGTGATATGGGCATCCACTTGAGGCGGATGCCGATATCACATACCAGTATCGTATTGGTACTCAAGTGGAGGAGTTCAAGTATCTCGGGGTCTTGTTCACAAGTGAGGGGAGGATGGAGCGTGAGATTGACAGGCGCAGGTGCAGCGTCGGCAGTGATGTGGTCGCTGTATCGGACCGTTGTGGTGAAGAGGGAGCTGAGCCGAAAGGCAAAGCTCTCGATTTACCGTCAGTCTACGTTCCTCCCCTCACCTATGGTCATGAGCTTTGGGTAATGACCGAAAGGACAAGATCGCAGATACAAGCGGCCGAAATGAGCTTCCTCTGCAGAGTGGCTGGCTCTCCTGGACGCCTCCCACAGGAGGTGTTCTGGGCATGTCCCACCGGGAGAAGGCCCCGGGGAAGACCCAGGACACGCTGGAGGGACTATGTCTTCCGGCTGGCCTGGGAACGCCTTGGGGTCCCCCCGGAGGAGCTGGAGGAAGTGTCCGGGGTGAAGGAAGTCTGGGAGTCCCTGCTTAGACTGTTGCCCCCGCGACCCAGCCCCGGATAAGCAGAAGAAATGGATGGATGGATGGATATCGGCATCAGTACTGAAAAAATATTGGTTTAGCTGATATCTTAGTTGGGGCTATACATATATGTAATAAGACTATTTACTGGTTGTCGTAGCCCAAATTGATACTTTGCAGCTGACGTCATCAATATTCCCTGGGGGTGTGATGCTAACTGCCCGCACTACTCTGTCCGAAGCTGTATTAGATTCTCCTGATTTTTGTTTTAATATAATCTGACCAGAAAGAGCAGATTTATTGAAGTGGAAATAAACAGATGAGCTGATTTGTGCTGCTAAACAAGCATCTCACATTTAAAATTACAGTCACAAGCGAGTTAGCATTAGCCAACAGTTTTTCAGTCAGTCTCGCTTTTTTGTTGAAAATCAAACTCCTAAACAGGACCATGAACGCCCGTATTGATCACAGGCTCCTGAAAATATGTGAGTGTGTGAAAATATGAGTTTTCAGACAATTTTAACACTTTTTGGCAGTGTTTGCTAATGTGTGCATTGTGTCTCCATGGTAACCACTGAACATTCCACCAGTAGCGATAGATGTAGAACGTAATGTCCCTGCAAAGTATCAATAGTTTCATAATATTTGAACTTTTATTTTTACAAAGTTGTTCTGTAGTTACTTGAGAGATAAATAACAGCTACAGAAAACATTTGGATCAATATCGTCTCCTTTTATTTTTGGAAAAAGGAAATAAATGCTGTTTTCAGTCACTACACTGGTTTTGGTTGATATCCGGCATCAGCAGATACTTAAATCCACAGTATCGAAATTGGTATTGGAATGGAAAAAGCTGGATCGGTGCATCCCTAATTGGCGTTAATACTGACAAGAAATGTAATTGAGTTTTAGTGTTTTTTAACACAAATTATTTATGGTTTTAATCTCCAATTAATTTATTTTTAGCTTTTATTAGTTAGCTAATTAGTCACTTTTAGTCCTAGTTAGAATTAAAGAAAATGTCATTGTACTCAGTTAATCGTTATTATTATTAGTTTTTATTTTATTTTAGTCATCAAAAATCTGACATTTATTATTATTTATTAATGAAAATAATGGCAAAATTAACACTGGGTTTCATGTGCCTTAAATCTCAAGCTGAGGCTGATGTTTAGTTTTGACTGACCTGCTTCCTAAAGAATAGACATGATACTTTTGTGATATTTATACCTTAAATATGCCATTCAATCCCTTCTTGTGCGTAACCTTTTGTATTCAAATCAGGAATACCAAGCTGGAAGATTAGCCTGTTTTAAATGCGAGCTACATGGGAGTAACTGGATAAAACAACTTGCTCTCTTTTTGAGGAATCTAACCCACAACCTTAGTGCCTGCTTACAGTGTCTTTTTTCGAGTCCATTGTGCACACATTCAATAAAAAAAAACAAAAAAAACCCTGGCTTTGTTTTGGCATTATCCTAACAACAAAGAGAATGGATTTCAGGACCCAGTGTGATCTAAAGTGTGCCAGCGCCTTCCTTCTGGTGGGTTGAGATTAGCAAAGGTTCTCTATGCTTTTATTTCGTTTTTTTGTTTTGTTTTTTACATTGTTTTTCCTTGTGAATTTGAAAACCTTGAAATTCCACACATTTGTTTAGCTACGTTTTGTACGGCGGCGGAGAACTTTCAGAATGGCCATCGTTTGATTCATTTGATTTGTTTTCAATCAGACGGCAAGTGTTTAAGGAGAGAGACTGCGGGTGATTAGGAAAAAATCTTAAATTTAGAGATATAATTTTGCAACTTCTTCTGTAGTTTATTCACATAAATGTAAAAAGAAAGTAAAAAAAAATGCATTACAAATTTTTCATCATGTAATGTTTTCATGTACAAAATAAGGCATTTTATGTGTAAAAACTGACTAAACTGAGCATTTTTGGGACATTCAAAACAGAAACATGAAACGAGCCAGGTTTAAATGTCTTGCTTCTTTTTGCCGACATATTAGATACTAAAAAATATACAGAGAGGATTTTGGATGCCTTATTTAGTATTTGAGTAAACTAGATCTGACTGAAAATTTGCTTAAAAATTCAAATTTCACCAAATTTTTTTGAGTTAAAACTTTAATAAATCAGATCTGGAATTGAATATATTTAAATGCAGACTCTGCGGCTATACCAGTGCCCTCCCGGTGCCCGGTCTGCCCCATTGGTGTTGCTGAACCTTGGGTTGCGTTGACAGGTTGGCCTCCCAGCAAGGACGAGGATTGGGGCTTTAAATCGCACAGGGAGGGCAACAATGGAGACCTGGAGACTTCTGGATGAATTATGAAATACAATTTTGGCCTTCTGAGGATTTGGCATAACCTAGTGGTATATCGAGGCAAGCATAGTAATGGTGAATAATGTGCTGTTTTATTTATTGCCTGTATTGTGGGTGGGCATGTCAAATACACAATGGCCTTGGGAAACTGGTAACCTGAACTAATCTGAGCAAGTTTAAAGAACACAGATTATGCATTCTTGTAGCATGAATTAACCTTGTACAGAAAGATGAACTTTCGCAATATTTGTGAGTTCACAAACTCATGAGAAGCCACACAGGCTCCTGCTGGTGCGGTAGCGCCGAGCCTGGTTCACCAATCACACCACAGCATTAAGGTTTGTGTAGAAGCCAAAGGTGAAGCTCCCAAACAAACCAAAACAAACATGGCGACGTCGACAGACATACTTCACCCTATTTTATCGAAAATATGGATTATTTTCTTTGTGCTTTTCTGTTGACTGAGTTTAAACAAAGTTAGATTTTTTGACTTGTTCCGCTGTTGTGATGCTTCCACAATCACATTCAAATAAAGAACGCAGTTTGAGTCTTCAGTCTGGTGTGAGCCAAATTTGGCTTTAATTGCCTTTTAAATATGCTTTAGGTGACCTTAGGTTAGGGATTTCACATTTTCTAACTCAAATGTCTGCATTTGGAAAATATATTTGTCTCTAATGTAGCATTAGGCATTCTGCTGTCAGCAACGGGAATGAGCAATCAAAGTAGTTTCATCCCCTGTGAATGCTATGCTAATAAAACCATGTGTTCTTTATGAACGCAGTTTGTCCAGTGATGATTTATGGACTTAAAAACTGCACAGGAGAAGTCTAGAGTTTAATCTGTGACACAACAATCCAGGCGAAATGCAAACAAGAATGCAGAAAAGATTTTTTGAGCGCTCACTAAAGACAGTGGATTAATAGACTAATGAGACAAGTGTGAATGAAGCAACAGTACAACTCTGGTACGTTTTTGAACAGTCTTTGACTTTGGAAAGTCAATTTTTGTTTGGCACAGGGTAGGATTTAGTGTTACAATATACAGTCGTATGTATGTCTTTTTGTCCTCCAAAAAGAGTCCTTAGGTGATTGCTAAAGGGCACAAGGGCGACAGCATATAGCCACAATAAACTATCCTGAGACTTTGCTTATTGTAAGTCACGTCATTGCCACTTTCCAAAGCTCCCTGGGCTCATTGTTTTGTTCTGTACAACATAAGGTACTTTTACAAACAGCAGTAGTAAAAGATGGAATGTAAAGATGGAATACTGTGCTGTTTTCTCTATGGAGTATTCACTTAAGCTTTGTGTTTCACTTTGTTAGTAATAAGGATGGTCTATATATCTATCCCTGTATTGTTTTTGGTAAACATATTTAGGATTTTTCATGTATTCTTATGGTAACATGTTGTTCTAAGCTGCCTCCACCTCTGCCCTCAGTGCACTGGGTGTGTCTTGTTGGAGGTGTCTTTATATTTACACATTCATCATTAAAATATGATTAGATTTTAACCCGGATACATTCCCTGATTATATTTACAGAAGTTAATTGTCTATTTGTGAACTTATACACTGCAATTTAAGCAGGGCATTTGGCAGCCCTGGACAAGATTTTGATTGTGGCCCCCTAATGGATACCAGTAGTGGAAGAACTACTTAATTTTGTTACTGAAGTAAAAGTACAGTTACCGTAGCAAAAAAAAAAAAAAAATGCTCAAGTAAAAGTACCACATGGAGAAATCCTTTTACTTTTTGCTCTTTAACGCAGATTTTGAGGTCTTATAAGGCTTTAATTGTAGCGATGCTGATAAAGTTTTGTGCAACAGAAAATGTAATGGAGTAGAAAGTACAGATACCTCGTCTCAAATGTAGTAAAGTAAATGCAAAAAGTATTTGAAATGCACTTAAGAAAAGTACAGATTCTTATTTTTTGATAATTTCAGTGTATGATTCCAGCAAATATCAGAAATATTTGTAAAACCCAAAAAGCTAAAACTTTCCCTTTCTATTCTGGTCTCCAGGAGAAGCCCATGACAAGGACGTCCAAGTGGTAGAGCTGCCCATCGTGGACAGTCTCCACCCGCGCCCGCCCTACTTGCCCCTGGCCATCCCTGAGGACCTGGCCCCCCGGCTCCAGAGGCTCCACGGTGACCCCTCCGTCTGGTGGGTCTCGCAGTTCGTCAAGTACCTGGTCCGACCCCAAACCTGGCTGGAGAAGGAGATCCAGCAGACCACGGCCAAACTGGGCTTCAAGCATCCCGTCATCGGGTGAGTGGTCCTGGGTAGAACATCACACCTCTGCATCACCACACCATCAGGGTCTTGCATAAAGGTTTTTAACTTTTGAGGTTGTGACCTTACTGATACCCATTTGAGTTCTGGTTTAGTCCTAGTTGTTGGTTTATACAGTTTTACTTGATAGCTGGTTTAGTTCTGCTTTTATCCAGGTTCAGTTTCAGCCTAGTTTAAATATCGTCCAAGTTCATGTTTTATGTATTGACCTTATTTTGGCCCGCCCACTTTTGTGGTAAATGCGACTAAACCACATTTTCTGTGTGATGGCACTTCCAGTTAAACGAGAATCCTGTTTATTTCAAAGGAGAATTTGGGAAAAATGTAGCTGCTATTACATAAAGTAGGTTTATTTGTGGAAAATGTTCAATGTTTATTAACTTATTTACTGTGAAGATCTGCAGCCCCCATGCAAAATAATATAACCCCCATAATAATACAAGTTCTAGAATAAGGTGAATAAACCTGGTTCACTTTTGGTTTAGGCCGTATTTAGTCCAGGGGGATGTTTTTGTTTTTTTGTTTTTTTTGTTTTTTTAGACCTATGTTAGGCCTGGTTTAGTTCAGGTTGACTCCAGGTTTGGTCCAGATTTGGATAAAGACTGGTTTAGTCCTAGTTTAGTCCTAGTTTTTTAGCTAGGCCTATTATTTAGACTTGTTTAATCCATTTTAAGTGACCTGATCTGGCCTTTTCTACAGAAAGTGCTTCACATTTACAAGAAAAAAACATCTCAAATAAAACAGTGGAGGTTAATATGGGTTCATTTAAGTGTCTTGTGTACATTTTGAACAAACTGCGGTGAGTCATACTGTTATTTTACTTTTTTGGTACAATCCATAAAAAAATTTGAACCCTTGTTTGCATGTTTTTGTTAGTCAGAGTTGTCCAGTTTCCTCACGTAAACTTATTGATTGTCTGACTGACAATTTAAAAGGTGATCGATACCAAAAAGTGAATAATGAAATTGTAGAGTAACTTTGATATCTGGGAAAAGATCTGAAAGGTGGTTGCCCATTTGCATTTCCATTACATCTACGGAAAACCAGGAATATAGTAATGTGGTTGGAATTTCCTGTCCCCTTCTCATTGTAAATCAGATGCCATGTCTGAAGACCTTTTTGCAATCAGTGATTAAGTAATGGCCCATAATCTTCCACGATGCAAACTTCCATAAACATCCTATTGATGTTTCCATGGCATCTCTTTTAACTCCAAGCACTAAATTAAATGTATGGAAAATGTGACGTGTACCCATTAAAATCCAACTGAGTAAATAAGGTAAGCTCTTCCTATTTACAAAGTTTAATGTTAAGCTTCTGCGTTCAGCAAAGGATTGATTAAGTTGTTTTCAAACAGTTGTACAGAATAATATATTTGTAGACTCCTCGCTCTTTGTAATTGCGCCTAAATGTCTATATACAGTGAATGCGTTTTGTACGAGGACTTTCGCGCGTTGGATTTTGTCCCATCGTTTGAGAAAATTATACTCTCGTTGGAGATATGAAATGTTAAATGGCTTTTTAAATGGTTGTCATTTTAGCTGCAATCAACTGGTGAGATAATTAAGCCTATTAGAAAGGGTCTTGCTGGCCTGATATTCTTGTTCCATATCTATACAGCCATTGTAAAACTCTTACTCAGAAGTTAGTGCTGAAGTAGTTTGAGGTTAGCGGCTTTATTGCTGAACTTTGAGCCAAGATCCATATTTGGAATTCTGACCCCAAGCAACCAAAGAGCCAATCCGGAGTGAGGCTGTTGAAGGTAACGTCCCTTCCTGCTCGCACTGCCGTCAATTAAACCTGCTGCGTTAGCGATCCTGAGGAAAGAAGCTGATTTGTCTGTTATTAATGTTCATATCTTGATTCACGGACAAAATAGTGAAATAAAAACACCAGGATCATGTAGAGAGAGTTAATACGAATATTTTAAGACCAAAAAAAGGACGAGTCTGACAGCAGCAGTTACAGAGAGAGGGACGACGGTTTTTCATTAGAAAGTGCGCTCATACTCACTTTTTATTTGGAACACGGCTAATGGGTTAACAAAGTCCATTTATGTTTACAATCTACAGTCACCAAGCAACAGTTTAGCTACATATTTTTTCTGTCTTATTGATCTAGATAAAGAGGGTTGAAAACAAGATCGGGTCAACGAGAATGATATCTTAACATAATTTATATTTTAAACAATGCGCAGTCCTTTTTTTTTTTTTAATTGTCATTGTAGAATCACTTTTTATAAGTATGACTTCTTCACAGATGTAACTGACCAGACTTTTCTTTTTCAAAGTCAAATGTGGACTCGATCATGTGGTACGAGATCTTGTCCCATAGAAAATTGTCCTCTAAACATCTTTGCTCTTCAGCATTATTTTTTTTATGTTAAAAGTTGTACCACGGAACATTTCTAGTGGAGGTCTCCATGGAAATGTTATTGCTTTGTCTAGAATGTTCCACAGTATAGATTAAACCTACAGTATTTATCACAAGGGAGACAAGCAGGTTACAGCACTACGCTTCGTTACAATTCAGATCTGTGGAGAGTCGCCCCTATTCACAGAAGGAATTACTGTATTTTTGAGCAATAGAAACACCTGTGATGAATAAATAATAGATGGAAATGTTTAACGTCACACCATGGAACATTCCAGGCAAAGCCATAACATCTCCATGGAGACAAGCAGTTGGCAGACCCTCCAGTAGAAAAGTTGCGTAGTGCACCTTTAACAATACCAACCTCTGTTCCTAAGACAACCAACAGTCTCAGGTCCACCAAGGGCCTCCTGCCATTGCAATAGAAACAGAGGAATCCAAAATGGACCACTGCAGCCTTGAACGTGGCATGGAGGAGCAGCGACTCTACTCCAAGCTCCTCCCTAACATCACTCCTCAATTCTCTTTCCTCGCTTCCTTCTCCTTGATTCCTCTCCTCGAGCCTCCATTTTTCAGCTGTCAATCAAATGTGTGGCCAAAAAAAGAAAAGAAAAAGTAAACATGAGCGAGGCATCAGGAGCAGATATCAGATAAAAGAATCAAACTTTATTACTCAGTGAGGAGTTTAGATCCTCTCTCCTCTCTGTGTCTCCTCTGTGGGCTGGACTTCCTCACCCATTTCCTGCAGAATCGAGGAGAGGAATCAAGGAGGAGGAAGCGAGGAAAGCGAACTGAGACGCAGCCCCTATCTCCACAATCTTCTCCTTAGACCCTGAGTGACTTGTCCTCCATCTCTTGTTGCCCAAACCCTCCTAGGACGTCATGTTTTGCCTGATTGAGTTTCTGTTGACATGTGGTTGGACTTCACAGTAGGCTTTGATTTGCGATGCTTTGTCTCGTCCCCAGGGAGGTGAAGCTTGAGGCTGTGGCCGTGTGATGCTTAATTGAAAATTGCTCATTAGCGCACTTAGCTCTCATAAGGCTAGCTCATTTGGGAATCAGTGCCTTCAGAAGACGCTTAAGATTCTTGACAGTTTTTTTTTTTTATAATTTCACCATGTTCATTTGAATGTTTGCTTAAAGGAATCATAAAGAAGATCTATCTGCGTGATTTCAAATCAAATACAGCTTTTATTGAGAGAGATGCTAATGCTAATTTGTTCTTAATTACAAAATCCTTTATAGTGTGGTGTTTTGGTTCTCAAGCCGATTAACCAATCAGAAAGCAGAATTAGCCTCACACAAGTCTCTTATTTGGGTTGCCAGTTACAATGCTGAAATCCAGTTGGTTTAAAGCACCTCCAGGCTATCATGAATCAGTGCTAGTGCAGCCTCTGCAGCTCAGTGAGTGAATTCTGGAGGTTCTGAGCTTTCACATGAGACATAGCCTATCCATAGACTTGTATTGCACTCTTTAAATTGTGATTTAAAGACTGCAGTTCCATTAATAAAAATAAACTGAATATTTTACCATAGACTACAATGAAATCTGCTCCCTTTATTGGCTACCTCACTCTGCAGAATATCCTGTACAAGGAACCAGCAGATGGGGCCTTGTACTTTTTAAATCTTCTTTAACCTATGCAGTTTTATTTAACACAAACATGGGACAGCTTTGAAACATCTGGCAGATGTACTGTATCTCGAGAATGTAAGTATGAAAATGGATGAAATGCAGCTAACGGCAAATTAATGTTGAAGCTGCTTGATGACATATTTATTCATATGGACTGTCCAAAACTTTTTGGTTGGAGGTCAGTCAGCTGACTAGCTCAAAAATAACTAGAAAAACAGGCATTCTGACTGTGAATGGGGTCGCCTCTCCACAGATCTGACCTGTAACTTCGTCCGGTTTGGTCTCCATGAAGATAGAAAGGTTTAACGCCATACCATGAAACTTTCCATTCAAAGCAATAACATCTCCATGGAGAAAAGAATTTGAGGGACCCTCCACCAGAAACGTGGACACAACGCACCTTTACATT
Source organism: Taenioides sp. WSHXM2023 (assembly GCA_029959045.1). Lineage (NCBI taxonomy): Eukaryota > Metazoa > Chordata > Actinopteri > Gobiiformes > Gobiidae > Taenioides > Taenioides sp. WSHXM2023. The sequence goes on along the minus strand of CM057103.1, from coordinate 22,288,577 downwards.
TAAAAATAAAATAAAATATTGCACCTCTAACTTTCTGCTCTCTGATTTAAACGGCTTTCTTCAAATGTCGTACCATATTAATGTGACACCGTCTCATGAAGCTGAAGAGATGTGCCTTTAAAACTGCCTTGATTTCCTGCACCTGGATCTACTTCTGCTGATGACAGGAGTAAATACGTCCTCCTCGTGTAATTATATGTGTGAGATTTAAGTTTGTCCAAGAATTTTGCTTAAACTTACTCAACGCCACAGAAAAAGTTGTCCAAAAGTTTCACAACAAATGATAAATAATGTTCAGACAATTCAGACAGGTTGGTTATTGATATGTTGCAGCTGATGTCATCAACATTCCCTGGGGGCATGATGCTAACTGTAAGCACTGCTCTGTTAGAAGCTTTGTTACTACATGGTTAGAACTACAACAGGTGAGCTGATTTGTGCTGTTAAACAAGTCTCTCACTCAGAAAACTACAGGCGCAACTAGCGAGCTGTTTTTCAGCATTTTGTATTTTTTTCTTGAGTTTTCAGATGACCTTAAAACATTTTTGGCAGTTTTTGCAAGTGTTTTTGTATCATCATAGTAACCTCTGCCAGTAGAGATACATGTATCAGTAGGTCAATAATATTTAATACAAATAAATGGATGAATATTGTTAAAATACTGATTTTTGTTTTAATAAGTTGGCAGTTCGAATTCCTCTCTCGACATAAACATCATTGGTTGAGCGGTCGGATCCACTGACCCAAGTCATTTCCCTTGTGGATCAATAAAGTCTATCCAAGTCTAAGACCCACAGGTTGGCTGTGTGATTCCTCAAATGAATGTTGTTGTTATGTCCTTGGGCAAGACACTTAACCCACCTCACCCCCAGTGTCTGTGTACACTGATGTATGAGTGTGTGAATGGGTAAGTGGTTCCTTGTTGTAAAGCGCTTTGAGTGACTTGAAGGTGGAAAAATGTGATAATAAAAATGATCAGGTTCAACTTTGTGATTTTACCTTTTCGCGATTTCATGGCAAAGTACAATGTAATCAATAGGAAAATATGGCCTCATCTCATTTTAGAATCTGAAAACCACCAATACAGTTTCTCAATACATTACAAAGACACTACAGCCTGAACCTGTATCCTTCTCCGCAATTTCTGATGGGATGACTGACAGGCGGATTAACCAGTCCGAGAAAAACACGACCAGTGCATGTCAAAACAAACACTGCAGCTTAAGAGGGAAAAAAACACACAGAGGATTGACTGACAGCACACATTTCTGCAGAATTAATGTAGCTCTGTATGTATCTGAGTTAAAAGAAGTTATCGATTTTGTTCTGAATGATACGAACGATGTCTTAAACGTTTTAAACTTGAGCTACAAATAAGCTTCTGTGATTGGACCGTCTCAAAACAAAACTCTCAAAGCTACAGTCCATTTCTCTGTCTTCGTTGCCAGTATTGTTACATCCCCTGTGGTTTCAAGCAACAATGGGTGAAGTGTCTTGCCCAAGGACACAACAGTTGTATTTCTTGCGATACGCTTGAGCTTTCTTTTGTCGCTTTTGCAGCTTGTCCATGGTCACTGCCCGTTCCGCTGGTCCCTATACCTGCCAGTAGGAATACATAGATGAATACATAGATAAAACTGCTTTGAAAATAAAGTGAAAATGCTTGCCTATGAATTGAAAGAAAATTCAGTGTTGTATGGTTACCGTGGAGACACAAACAGTAGCCATACTTTCCTCCTCTGAGTTCTCTGAAGAGGAGAGGGATAGGTGGTGGAGAGATGAAGTGATATTTTTATTCAACCCAAATAGTTCTTCATACAGTTTTGCATCAGAACGTATACTTAAAAGTAGACGTATTGTGCTTGTGTCTGCTAAAGTTTATATATCCGTGTGTTAGGAAAAGTCTATTCACACTGTATCTTAAAAAAAGAAAAAAGTAATGATTTTTTTTTTCCAATTTGAAGCATCAGTATTACTATTTTTTCAAATGAGTATTTAGTTAAAGGTTCTATATTACGCAAAATTGATTCTTATTTTCTTAGATAATCCTGTTACCTCATCAAAAACAAACCTGGAGCTGTGTTTTGTTTCATTCACACCTTTATTATTAGTCTGTTTACGTCTCTAAAGCTCAAAATGCTCTGTTCCAGCTTGTGATGTCATGAAGTGGTAGTTTTTAAGTTCACAGTTAAAGTTTTACCTTAACTTCAGTAGAGATCCAGGGCTGAAATCATCTGAATGAATCTGGTGAAGGTGTGTGGAGTTTAAAAACACAGTGGAGCTCTTCCTGTATTACCACGTGACATCACAAGGTGGAACTGTGTGTTTTCAGTTTGAGAGAAGAGCTCAGCCTAAATATGCAGGATTTGTGTGTTAAACATGTGTGAATGAAACAAAACTCCAGGAAGAAACGTTATAACATAGATCAGAACTTGGCGTAATGGAGGCATTTTCATTATTATCTCGGTATCATGTTTTTCAATTAAAGCAGCACCTGATTTTCCAATTCTCTTTGTGTTGTTAAAAAAAAAAAAATCAACACCACACCATTTTCTTACGCAATTTCTGCTATCCATTGCGAAATTCTTAAGTCAAAAATATTATACACTTATTTCATCTCACCCAAATCCACCTAGAGTGCCCCATCCGCCTTGCCCGCCGTCTGCTCTCCCAGCATGCCTTTTATTCCCCATGTATGCCCCCTCACCAGCGCCAATGCTAGCACTTGCGGGCACTCTGTTGCAACATCAGACTGGATCTATCAGGAGCCTATCAGGGCAGGATCAGGGAGTAAGAAAAAAAATTGGTGGAAAAAAGTAGGGAAAAGAGACTTTGTTCCATCCAGCGATTCATTTCAATAAGCAGTTTCCCAGTGGACAGAGGAGAGGAGGAGATGCATGTGAAGAAAGCATTAGAAAAAAGGAGGGATGGAGAGTGTATGGAGAGAGGAGAGAGGGAGGGAGGAGTGGAAAACTTGTGGAAAATCAGAGAAAGACGAGAGGGGAGGGCTGTGCTTGAGACTGGAGATTTAACTTGAGTTCTTTTAAGTAAAGTATGTTAGCTTAATGACTCTTGTGAGCTTTAAAGGTGCATTGTGTAACTTTCCCTGGAGGAGGAGCCGTCAAACATTTTACTCCATGAAGATGTTATCGTTCTGTCTGGAATATTTCACAGTATTAAATCTTTCTATCTTCATAGAGACCAAACCAGATCAAGTTACAGGTCAGATCTGTGGAGAGGCAGATCACAGTCAGAATGCCTGTTTTTCTAGGTATTTTTGAGATATAAAACCACCTGTAATTGAATAAATGTAAAGTAGAGCTGTTTAATGTCACACTGTGGAACATTCCAGGCAGAGCGACGGCATCTCCATAGAAACAAGCCGGTGACGGACCCCCAAACAAGCCATTTTATAATCTGGATACCTCATCAAAAACATTCCCTGAGTTGTGTTTTCATTTTTCATTCACGCCTGTTGAGTAATCCTTTATTATTAGTCTGTCTACATCTCCAAAGCTCAAAATGCTCTACTCCACCTTGTGATGTCATGAAGCGGTAGTTAATAGCTACCTTTTATCTTTTGTTCAGTAAAAATGGGCAAGTCCAGGGCTGAAATCATCCAAATGATTCTAGTGAAGATATGCGGAGTTTAAAAACACAGTGGAGCACTTCCTGTATTACCACATGACATCACAAGGTGGAACAGAGTGTTTTCAATTTGAGAGAAGAACTAAATATGCAGGTTTGTGAGTTAAACATGTGCGAATGAAACAAAACACAACTCCAGGTCTGTTTGTGATGAAGAAACAACATTATAACATAGATCAGAAAATAGTGTAGCCCTTTAAATTGATCAAAAAAATAAAATAAAGGGGTAGTACCTAATTCAAATAAAAAATAAATAAAATTAAATAAAATTAAATAAAATTAAATTAAATTACATTAAATTAAATTAAATTAATAATAAATAATGTGTCTTGCCCCAGTACAGATATATTGTATAAGCAGCTCTTGAGGTCAAAATAAGTCTGCTGTGTGCTGTCTACAAATGATTATAAAGCATTTTTATCATCCGCGAACCAGAAAGTAAGGCTGGTACAGGCGCTGTTAGCATGCTAGTTGTTGTTAGCATTACTGTGATGACAAAACTCCACTCTGGCCTCTAAAAGTTGTGAAAAGCGCTTATCAACTCATCACGGTGAATAATGAAGATGTTAATAATGCATTAGGTAAGTGAGAAAAAACTTTAGAAATGAACTAGTTCTGTTTTTCTTCCGTAAAAATCAGGTACAGGGCCTTGAAGACAAAGTGAACATACATTATACATTATACATATATATATGAAAGAAGAAAACCAGGTCGATGTAACTTCATAAAATATAAGGGAAAAAAAATCTCTCTTGTGATTCAAAGCACACACAGTCCCGGTTGGGTATAGACTGCCCCCTGGGACGAGGAGAGAAATATTACTGTCACTACAGGAAGGGTAAAAAGTCATTGTGGACTGTGTAGAGAGCTGTCCTCACCAATACGAAAAGTTGCACAGTTTGGGAGTTTTTTCATCTCAAAGTACCAAAAAACATTGAAGAGTTCGTGTAATTTAAAAGGCCCATATTACACTACTTTCTGATCTATGTTATAATGTTGTTTTCTTATCAAAAACAAACCTGGAGTTGTGTTTTGTTTTGTTTCATTCACACATGTTTAACACACAAACCTGCATATTTAGGCTGAGTTCTTCTCTCAAACGGAAAACACTCTGTTCCACTTTGTGATGTCATGAGGTAAAACAGGAAGAACCCCACTGTGTTTTTAAACTCCACACACCTTCACTGGAATCATTTGGATAATTTCAGCCCTGGAATTGCCGATCTCTACCGAACTAAAGGTAAAACGTAGCGATTAACTTGAAAACTACCACTTCATGACATCACCAGGTGGGACAGAGTATTTTGAACTTCGGAGATTAGAAGACATGACATAATAATGCAGGATTTGCTCAAACATGTGTGAATAAAATAAAACTCCAGATATGTTTTTGATGAAGTAACAACATTATAACAAGTCAATTTTGTGTAATATAAGACCTTTAAAAGTACGGTATATGTCTGTATATAAATACTTTGCAGTGACATCACACTGGGGGTTTTCTGCGTGTCCCTGTTGGAATAATGTTCAGCAGTTACCATGGTTACGCGATGCACACATTACCAAAGGCAGACGTAAACGTTTTAAGTCTGAAAACTCAAGAAAAAATACAAAATGGATTTAAACAACACATTATCAGGAGCTTGTGATCGATACGAGCGTTCGTGGTCCTGTTTAGGTGTTTGATTTCAACAAAAAACTGAGTGAATAACTGAAAAACTTTTGGCTAACGCGAACTAGCTTGTGAAAGTCTTTTATGTGTGAGAGACTTTTCTAAGCGCGTAAATATTATCATTATTATCTGTTCCAAGTCAGCTCTTTCTGGTCAGATTGTGTTAAAACTCAAGGCTCAGATAAAGTCTTAACTTGAGTAATAGAGCTTGTAAACAGAGTAGTGCTTTTAGTTAGCTTCACACCTCCAGGGAATGTTGACGGCATCAGCTGCAAAGTATGAATACACAGACTGTTATACACTATGGATATGTAATTGGTCATTTTTGCAGGCTACTGTTACTTCATGACCTCATTGTGTAAGTACTGAGAGGCGGATTTCCCAGTATCATAGCTCTAGTAAAATACAGCCACAAAAAATACACAACGGATTCAAAACCAACTCGATTTATTTTTTTCACACAATAGAAAACAGCCAAACACAAGGTCAGTTCATGTTCATTTTGAAGTAGCTAATCTGATACCCAGATTTCAGTAACTGTACACGGTTGGTTTCTAAGTATTGTACAGAATTTTGGAAAACACTCATACCTAGAGGTCACTTTCGGATTAAGGACATCCAAAACTGAGATCAGCTAAAGAGATGCACTTTTCAGTCTATTGTATCGCGTACGCAACATGTAACAAAGCCTGAGCCTGTGTTGCCAGTGCCTTAACCTGCAGATAGAGTTTTTCAGGGGACTCCCTAAAAATGCGTCATTTTGTCCAGAGGTGGGACTTAACATTTTATTGTAACCGTGGCAAGTCACTTTTAATCAGTGTTTTCCGATTCACCTGAGCTGCCAGGTCTAAAAACAAGACAAAGTGAGTTTAAACGTAAAATTATGACAAAAACACGTCCAGATTTTCTTTGAGTTTCTGTTGATGCGTCTGGGTAGCACATCCCACAGCCATTTTGTATTATTATGCTGCAAATGTTGATTTTTGACAATATATTTTTTAACAATCAGGTGAAGGTTAGTGTTAGATTTAGAAGTGTTTCTGAATGTTAATATTTGCTGTAATCACATCTGATGATTATGAAATTAACTCTCACAGCTCACAGTTAGTTAGCTTTGATTGACGTGAAATGCTAAGTCCCGCCCCTGGATGAAATGCCCAGAATTTAGTGAGTCCCATATGGACAGATGAATGTTTAAGAGAAGAACTCAGTGTAAATATGCAGGGTTTGTGTGTTAAAAAATATGAGATGCACGCAAAAAAAAAAAAAAAAAAAAAAAAAAAATCATCATTTGGGCTGTGTTGTTGGGTGTTTTTTTTTTTTTTTTTTTTCCACCAACAGCTCCAAAAAAACCCAAAAATTCTTCTTTTTTTTGCACCAACTAAAAAAAAATTGTATTTATCTTTTTTTTTCTTCTTTTTTTATTTTTTTATTTTTTATGTTGGCTGACAGAAAAAAAATCCAAAATCAAATCAAACACTCCAGAGCCTGAGTGTTTTCCCAGTACATTAGTTTAAATGCCAAAGTTCAGCACAGGTGAATATGTGGAGGAATAGCTCATTACGTAATCTACTGGAGCATTGGGTTAGAATGTGGGAGACTGGGGTTCGAGACTCAACTTCTCCAATTTTGTCTGAATTCACTACAGCTTTAGCATCAGTTCTTTCATGAGTTTTAGTTTTTGTGTTCTCTTTATGAGTTATATGAGAAGTACGATCACAATACAGGCATAAGACACAGTATTTCTGCTGTACTTCAGTTGTGCTGTTAGTTGTACTTTGTTGATGTTCTCTTGTTTCGCTTATGGCATGTTTGTGACAAGGAAACGACATTATAACAGCGTAAATATGGGCCCTTTAATAACAGAGATTGAATAACAGGTGAGAAATGTTACTGCAATCGTGGCAACTCGCAATCTAATATAACGTACTGCGCAATGTCTGTCTGCAATACAAATATATAACGTTAGCCAACTCGAGTCCACTCCAGCGTCCATGCAAACCTGCCATGAAAAGCTCCCGTATAGCTTTCATATAGACGTGATTGACAGGTGTGCGCCGGTCAGCTCGGTCATTTACTTGCTGATGGCGTGTGTCCGTTTCCGTGTGGGCAGTTTGATGTCTGTAATGTGTGCTTTCTTTACACCACCGCGACTCTCCCTGCTCTCCGTGTGCGCCCCGCGGTCCCGACACAGACAAATGAATCGAATCGGAGGAGAGGAGAGAGTGGGAGAGCTGGAGCTGCAGGCTACGAGTGCAGGAGAGGAGAGGAGGAGTGGTGCTTATGTCCAGGGTCAAATGGAGAAAAGGAGAGCGGAGGATATGAGAGGAAGGGCATCTGGTGTAAGAAGGATTGTTTGTACTAGTGGTTAAAGGGGAGATATTATGTACAATTGACTTTATAGATAGATTTTAATCATTTTAATTCAGTTCCCTCATTATTAAAGCTGCACTATGTAATCTGCTTGTTTCTATGGATGTCATTGCTCTGCCTGAAATGTTCCACAGTATGGCATTAAACAGCTCTACCTCACATTTATTCAGTTACAGGTGGTTTTAGAGCTCAAAAATACCTAGAAAAACAGGCATTCTGACTGTGAGCGGGGTCGCCTCTCCACAGATCTGGTTTGGTCTCCATGAAGATAGAAAGGTTTAATGCCATACTGCGGAACATTCCAACCCTAACCTTTAACTTAGCTCAGAGTTGTAATTTGGTCGATTTCTACATGTTTGAGTAATCTTTTGAGACGGAAGTGCTCCAGTATTTTCTGTTTTCACCTACCCCCTATCCCCGCCCACTGCTCTGTACTTACTTGCATTTATTTTAAAAAATCTGGAGCATCATGTTAAAGTCAGACCTACTGCACAGAATTGACGCTCCAGAGCTTTTAACCATCATAGTTTTCTATATTTTCCTTCTCATTTACTCTGTCAAAGTTGTATCACGCCGATCAGCCCGTTCATGATTTTTTATTTTATTTTTTTTTATTTTAATGTCAAGTAAGGTTGCATAAAGTGTAATAAAATCTTCTTGAGTGGCAGGTGCTGGATTGGGCAGTACCCAAATCTGACACGGTTCAGTTCTCACACACAATAGCAAATAGCAAAACATGAGCTCAGTTAATTTCTGAGTAGTTAATTTGATACGGAGATTTTGTTATCGTATCTGTACTGTACTGCACTGATCGCTAGAAGTCACTTTCACATTAAGGACATAAAAAAAAAGGCTGCACGTTTCAGTCTGTTGTATCGGTGGTGTGACGATGGGGGGATAGAGACAGAATTCTCCATTGATTACATTGAACTTTGGCATGAAATCGAAAAGGTAAAAGCACAATTGTTGAACCTGATCATTTTTATTAACGACTGGAGCTAAGAACTCACTGTATTACATCACAAATTCACAATTTAACAGTATATACAGTGGAGGAAATAAGTATTTGATCCCTTGCTGATTTTGTAGCTTTGCCCACTGACAAAGAAATGAACCCGCTGTCATTTTAATGGTAGGTTTATTTTAACATTGAGAGAATATCAAAAAGAAAATCCAGAAAATTGCATTATAGAAAATATATAATCTGATTTGCATTTAATTGAGTAAAATAAGCATTTGAACCCTCTAGCCAAAAAAGATTTAGTACTTGATGGCAAAGCCCTTGTTTTCAAGCACAGAGGTCAGACGTTTCTTGTAGTTGATAACCAGGTCTGTGCACATATCAGAAGGAATTTTGGTCCACTCTTCTTTGCAGATCTTCTCTAAATCATTAAGGTGTCGTGGCTGTCGCTAGGCAACTTGGAGCTTCAGCTTCCTCCATAGGTTTTCTATAGGGTTAAGGTCCGGAGACTGGCTGGGCCATTCCATGACCTTAATGTGCTTCTTCTAGAGCCACTCCTTTGCCTTGGCTGTATGTTTTGGGTCATTGTCGTGTTGGAAGACCAATCTGTGACCCATTTTTCCGACCCGAATTTTTTCTGGGCCCAAGCTCCCGGGAATTGCAGTACCTGGAGCGGCCACTGGTTGTCTCGAGCCGGGTCAGTGGGGGAGTGCTTTATCCAGTTTTTATTACAGATTCATGGAAACATGTAACAAAGCCTTGTACAAACCCTTAACCTGCAGATAGAGACACATCCAAGTTTGTCTCATTCTCAGTATATGGACAGACCATGGCTCATGTGAAACTTCAGAACCTCCAGAATTCACTCCCTGAGCTGCAGAGGCTGCACTAGCACTAACTTGGCTGCAGGTGTTGGGGTTTAGGCAGTGACCATTCAGATCATTTGTTGTAAACGAAGGCATGGGTGTCGGTGGTTGTTTAAATTTTGTTTGATTTGTGTAAATATTTCTGACCACAATGTCTGGATGGACCTGTCGCTTTCTTCTTCATAGAGGGGCTCGACTTCTTTCTTTCAGAGCAGCCACTGAAAGTTCCCACTTTATAGCTTGTACACGGACTGTAAAAACTACAACACGAAGTGAAGTGAAGTTGGGCATGGTTCCTATTTGGACAAAAACGGGAGAAAGACATGTTGCCACAATGTTACAGCATGGGCTACCACCACGGCTACCTGGGCTACCACTGCAGCTAACCGGACTACAAGCTGGGCTACCACCACAGCTACCCGGGCTTCCTCCATGGCTTCCTGGGGTACTGCTGCAGCTGCCTGGGCTACAGCATGGAACATATGCCCTTTAACAACATATGCACTTTTGACCCTGTGAGAATGTGATACTTGGATGCCTTATTGAATGTTTAACTGTTGTGTTTGTTTAACTGTTGTGTTTGTCTTGTCCTGTCCTAAATGTCAAGGGACTACGAATGTAAATTAGCTGTACGCTAACTTCGGTACATTTACACTTGTATTTAATTTTTTACTGGTGTTTATCAATGTACACTGTCCCTTTTTAAATAAATAAATAAATCAGAGAGAGGGTTTAAACAGTGGTGGAAGGGCTTCAAAGATGGTCATTCCAATATTATATCCAAAATAAAGTTTCTTTTTGACAGACCGGCTATGTGTAAACAATACACAGGTTTGTCAAAAAGAACCTTTATTTCAGGAGTCTTCAACCTTTTTCCTCTGGTGAGCTACCATTACAAAATAAAAAATACCAGAGAGCTACTAATTTTAGCACACAAGAACTTGAGTATATTGATTATTAAATGAGTGTAAGAGCCTAAAATGTGTAGAAGAGCCATTATGAACCTTAGATGGGAACAGTTTGATGCTTATAAAACCATTATCCATGTATTAGTGCACAGAGTTAGGCATCAAGATGATACTTTTACAGTTATAATAGGCATTTAATTAATCATATTTGAGTTATTCAACATTCAGAAATTCTTTGGCGAGCTACTTAAAAGCGGGTGGAGAGGTCCTAGTAACTCCCGAGCAACACTGCTTTATTTGGATATAGTGGTGGAAGAAGTACTCAAGAATTAAGTACCTAAGTAAAAGCACAGCTACTGGAGCAAAGAAATATTCAATAAAAGTATCACATGAAAAAATACACTTACGTAGTACCTGTTTAAAAATGTTCTTAAAGAGTAAAAGATAGAAGTATTTCTTGCAGATTTTGAGGTCTTATGAAGCTTCAAATGTAGTGATTTTTATAAAGATTTGTGCTGAATGTTCAACAGAAACAACTGAATTGAATTTCCTAGGCGTTTTTACTGAATGTGTATATTTTGTTTGCTCAAACTGTGAACTTAAAAATAACCCCTCAGCCTTTTCAGCATAAAGAAATACTTGTACTTTTCAGTCAGTGCTTTACAACTTTTACTTCACTACGTTCCACTATTGGGTTTAAATCAACTCATTGGGCTTTCTGACTGGATAATCATTACGAAATTTCAAGTTATAACATAAATAAATGGGACAAGGTAGTATAAGGCAGTATAAAGTGTAATGAAATCTTGTTGAGTGTGGCAGGTGTTGGCTCGGGCAGTACTTCAGTGCAGGTGGAGAATTGAGAAAAGACACAGTATATTCACAAGAACCAAAAGGTCGTGAAATAAGATGGAGGACCCTTTCCAAATGCCAAAAACCCCCAAGTCAAGACCTTTCTCTCACTCTAACACTCCATCATTCTGCCTCTATTTTTTTCTGGAGCCTTCTCTACAACTGTATGTGTTTTCGTGGTTTCAGGGTTTCGTCTTTTTCCATTTCTGATTTTAGTGGGATGGGATACCTGTTGTCAATGTTTATCAGTTTTACATCAATTAAAGATCCTGTATTACGCAAAATTGACTCTTGTGAGCTTTAAGACATGTTATTACGCTGTTACCTCATCAAAAACACATACCGGTTGTGTTCTGAGATGCGCGAGAGAGGAGGGTGGAGGGAGGAGAAGAGATTTTTTAAATGAAGGTTTAATCTGTCAGAAAAAATGCTTCCTTGTGTATGTTTTTTTCCACAAATTGCACCTCTAAGGGCCTATATAACGCTATTTTCTAGTCTATGTTATAATGTTGTTTCCTCATCGCAAACATACCTGGAGTTGTGTTTTGTTTCATTCACGCATCTGCATATTTAGGCTGAGTTCTTCTCTCAAACAGAAAATACTCTGTTCCGTCATGTGGTAATACAGGAAGTGCTCCACTGTGTTTTTAAACTCCATACACCTTCACCTTCAAAGTAAAAGGTAGCTGTTCACTTGAAAACTACAGCTTCATGGCATCACAAGGTGGAACAGAGCGTTTTGAGCTTTGGAGATGTAAACGGACTAATAATAAAGAATTACTCAAGCATGTAAATGAAATAAAACACAACCCCAGGTATGATTTTGAAGAGGTAACAACATATAACATGACTTAAAGCTCAGAAGAGACAATTTTGTGTAATGTTGGACCTTTAAGCAATGAATCCAGCCTCCTCTCTGTTTGTCCAATGACTGACCCATATGTCGTGCTTGTTTTTTCTATCTTCACACTAAAAATAGAGCCCGTATAGCGTGGCATTTAGACAGCGCTGGGGAAGGCTGGAAAGCGAAGAGAGGGCTAACACAAAAGCTCTCCTGACCCCAGATCTCTCACCAGATTTGTGGTGAATAGGCCACGGCGGAGGAATACAAAGTAGTGACATGCACAGGTAGAGAGCCGTTCAGGAAGTGAAGGCTGAGTGATACGTGGTGTGGAAAAAGACTCTGTTCTATATAAAGATGTGTCAGTGTTATGGGGGACTATAGCCACGCCCCTGACTCCGCCCACGTGGTGATGTTGCCAGGTTACGGAGACTTAAATTTTGTCATTGGTTAGTGAGTAATGTGTTTACAAAGAGGTATAAAAGGTGGTCTTTAAAGGTTCACGATGTTTCTCGTGAAGGGTACGCTACTGTCTTTTCCCTGGAATGTTCTGCAGTATGGCATTAAACTTGTCTGTTTCCATGGGGACAAGCATGTGACCATCAAATCAAGTTATAGGTCAGATCTGTGGGTAACAGTTGCAAAGCTAATTTAAGTTGATTCTCAAGATAATTCTGCGGTCAGAAAGCAGAATGAGCCTCACACGAGTCTCTCATTTGTGTTGCCAGTTTCAAAGCTGAAATCCAGTCTGTTTAAACGTAAAGTGTCTCTCTGATCTGAACGGTCACTCCTTAAACCCCAGCACCAGCAGACGATCATGAACCAGTGCTAGTGCAGCCTCTGCAGCTCAGGGAGGGAATTAGGAGGTTCTGAGCTTCACATGAGCCATGGTCTGTTCATATACTGAGAATGAGACAAACTTGGATGTGTCTCTATCTGCAGGTTAAGGCTCAGTTGGGATTGTAGTAACTTTTTGTTAAGAGAGTGAAGGGTTTTTTTTTGTTTTTTTTAAGACACATACATTGTTTTAGATTATGAAACATCATGAATAATGGCAAACATAAAAAAAAGAAAAATCCAACATAATGCTAAATATAGGAACTTTTTTTTAGCCATGTTATAATGTTGTTACCTCAAAAACATGCTGGAGTTGCGTTTTGTTTTATTCACACGTTTATTATTTATTAGTTTATTATTAGTCTGTTCCACCTTGTGATGTCATGAAGAGGTAGTTTTCATGTTAATGGCTACCTTTAACCTTTTGTTTAGTAGAGTTTGGCAATTCCAGGACTGAAATTATCCAAATATTTCTAGGGAAGGTGTAGAGAAGGAGTTTAAAAACACAGTGGAGAGCTTCCTGTATTACCCCAAGGTGGAACAAAGTTTTCTGTGAGTCAAACGTGTGAATGAAACAAAACAACTGCAAGTATGTTTGTGATGAGGAAACATTATAACATAGATCAGAAAATAATGTAATATGGGCCCTTTAAGTAATACGACTTTATGCATTAACTTCTTTATTGCAGTCCACAGCAGCAGAACCATCAGCCTCTTCAGCTTCTCCATCTCTTTCACCACCAACACTTTTTTGCTAGTTTGTTCACATGTCTCACAGTTGAATATAATTACTTTTGTTTATCATGAATACTTAAAGGCACAGCTGTGTTTACCTCCTCTACCTATTTTTACCTAATCTTTATTTTGCATTTCTGTTAATTCCTCTGTTTGTTTGTCTGTCTTCGCTTTAGCCAATGAAATCCTCTAAACCCCGGATTTTCTTTATTTTTTTTTTCTTCATATTTTTTAGCAAAAGCTTAAAGGAAATCTCCCAGCATTCATTTCTCATCAATACACTGCCGCTTCTATTCTGCCCGTATATAAAAGTCTAAACACAGACATTACACGCAACACTTTCAATCAATACATCTTTTCACTTAAAATTTCCCAACATGGCAACCCATTTTGTCATTTTAGTATGTATTGATTTTTTTTTTTTTTTTTTTTGCTTTGTTTCTGTTTTGCTAAATCTCACGTAGCTTCACAAAAATGCAGACTATTTTTGTGCTAAGAATGGGGTTTTCGTCTTTACATTTCCGCTTTGCTGGCATCTGATGGGCTTAAAGTGCAAATCCGCATTGAACTGGAGGAACGCTGTGTCATGAGAGGGAACAGGAAGCTCTAAATCTGTGTGTCAATAAAGAGCGGTGAATGAGAATCGTTTGGGAAAAGCTGAATTCTTACACAATCAAGGCTTTTTTTTTTTAGGTCATATTAAATAGCGTTTTTAAAGGTGCTGTATGACACAACTTTGACTCTTGTGAGCTTTAAGCCATGTTAGAATGTTGTTACCTCATCAAAAACAGACCGCGATTTGTGTTTGGTTTCATTCACATTTGTTTGAATAATCCTGCATTATTAGTCTGTCTACATCTCAAAATGCTCTGTTCCACTTTGTGATGTCATCAAGGTGTAGTTTTCAAGTTAACAGCTACCCTTTATGTTTAGTTTAGTAGAGACTGACAATTCCAGGGCTGAAATTATCCAAAAAGAATTCCAAATGATTCTAGTGAAGGTGTATGGAGTTTAAAAACACAGTGGAGCACTACCTGTATTACCACATGACATCACAAGGTGTTTTCTGGTTAAGAGAAGAACTCAGCCTTAATATGCATGGTGTTTATTATTGCAAAAAAACAACAACAAACAAACAAAAAAAAACATGCATTCTTAGTGAGTGGGCTCGCCTCTCTACAGATCTGACCAGTAACTTGGCCTGAGGTTGCACGCCCCACATCATTAAAGTTACACAGTGGTAGGAAATTTATGCAAGTTGCCTAGTGCGTCGATACATTAACACAACACCAGAATGTTCATTACAAGAATCAAACGCACAACCTCAAAGTTAGATCTTTGTTGATATATTTTCCCCTCCTCTTTTCAGCGTACATGTGCGGAGGACGGACAAGGTGGGCACAGAGGCGGCGTTCCATCCCATCGAGGAGTACATGGTCCACGTGGAGGAGCAGTTCCAGCATTTGGCCCGGCGCGGACACGTGGACAAGAAACGGGTTTACCTCGCCACGGATGACCCATCTCTGCTACAGGAGGCCAAGACCAAGTGAGGAGTACCTCTGCTTGTACTTTCAGAACTGCAAAAAGACATGTTACTGTGATGGAATAACTTAAATATGAAAGGTGCACTACGGAACATTTCTACTGGAAGGTCTTGTAGAAGTGCTTGTCTTCATGGAAATGTTATTGCTTTGTCTAGAATGTTCTACTGTATAGATTAAACCTATCTATTAAGAGGGAGACAAGCGGATTACAGCACTACATTACATTACAATTTAGATCTGTGGAGAGTCGCCCCTATTTACAGAAGGAATTACTGTTTTTTTTGAGCAATAGAAACCCCCATAATGAATAAATACTAGATGGATATGTTTAATGTCATACCATGGAACATTCCAGGAAAAGTAATAACATCTCCATGGAGAAAAGCAAGTAGCGGACCGTCCACCAGAAAGGTTGCGCAGTGCACCTTTAAGAAGCCTGGGAATTTGTCCTACTTTATGTACCCAAAGTAGGACAAATTCCCATTGCTCCAAGCGAGTTCCTTCAGTGTAAAATGGCTTCTGGGCGAGAGCTGAAATGTCTTCATCGCAAAAAGTCCAGATAATCAGATGAAACCGTCTTTAATCTTCACAAATAGTGTTGATTTTTCATTCCTTACAATTATTCATTTTTGTAGAATGCTCTTATCCCTCTCTGCAATGGATACCAGTATTTTTGTACCCATATTATATTATTAAAAAACGTATCCAAAAATACAATCCATAAGAGTGGAACCTAATCATTTTTATTAGTGACGATGCCCAAAATCACAACAGATTTTAAAGACATGTTGAGCTTGTGCCTGCGATATAGTTATAATCTATGACACAAGTGGCTCTTTATGTTATAATTTTCACATTTTAAATCACAGTATTCATCTAAAACATAAAAGAAAAGAAACAAGAACGCTAACTTCCTCATTAGAAAACTGTGGTGCCCAATGGGAGCCGACGCCGACGTAAACATCGCTACAAAGAGCTGTGAATTTACTGGCGCCTCTGTGGGATAGCTGCCTAATCCTACGCGTATCACTAATCAAGAAAATTAAAGAACGCATGAAATATGAAATGAATGAATGAATAAAGTAAGTAGAGAGCAGTGGGCGTATGCTGGTGGCGGTGAAAACATGGGTTGATCTTCAATAAATAAGCGATTAAAGATTACTCAAACATGCACAAATCACTCCAAATACAACTTTGAGTGAATAAATCAGAAGAGAAAACAACTTTGAGTTAATAGATCCGCTTTAATGTTTACAGTACAATCGCCACGTGTATTCTTGACACTAAACCTAGCTTTGATTTCGCAGGTATCCAGACTACGAGTTCATCAGTGATAACTCCATCTCGTGGTCGGCCGGACTGCACAACCGTTACACAGAGAACTCCCTGCGCGGCGTCATCCTGGACATCCACTTCCTGTCCCAGACCGACTTCCTGGTCTGCACCTTCTCCTCACAGGTGCTCCAGCCACGTGTGCTCACAAAAATGAATGTGATTTAATGCACTTTATGGGTCCTACAGGATCAGATTATGCTTGAGATTAAAGCGGATATTGGGTTCCCCTTCATTGCACTTTTCACAATGAGGTATTTTAAAGTACTGATCATTGAGAAGTAAAGTAAACAACGAACATGATTCCTTAATACAACTGGTACTGGGGGTGCTCTACATGTTTCTCTATGGTAAAATGTTCAGCAATTTTTTCACTAGATCTAAATTATTCTAGCGAAAGTGTATGGAGTTTAAAAACACAGTGGCGCATTTCCTGTATTACCACATGACATCACAAGGTGGAACAGAGTGTTTTCTGTTTGAGAGAAGAACTAAACACAACACCAGGTATGTTTTTGATGAGAAAACAACATGGATCAGAAAATAGCGCAATATGGGCCCTTTAACGTAACTTTAACTTAAAGGGGCACTATGTAACTTTTCTGGTGGAGGGTCTGTCAAATGCTTTTCTCTGTGTCATTGCTCTGCCTGGAATGTTCCACAGTATGACATTAAACAGCTCTACTTTACATTTATTCAGTTACAGATGGTTTTACAGCTCAAAAATACCTAGAAAAACAAACATTCTGACTGTGAGCGGGGTCGCCTCTCCACAGATCTGACCTGTAACTTGGTTTGGTTTAGTTTCCATGGTGATAGAAAGGTTTAATGCCATACTGTGAAACATTCCAGACAAAGCAAAAACATCTCCATAAAGAAAAGCATTTGACGGACCCTCCACCAGAAAAGTTACACAATGCACCTTTAAGTTAATGAAAATGAAAATATATGTCCAAACACAAGAAGAAACTAGTCCTGTCAATCGATTAAAATATTTAATCCCGATTAATCTCATGAATGTCATAGTTAACTCGTGATTAACTCGCAAATTAATCACACATTTTTGTCTCATGAATCATCATTTTAATTCTTTTATCAACATAGAAAAGTGGATAGGCGCTGCTTTGTGCAAATGTTTTTTTTTTTTATTGCAAACCATAACAGTTATCATTGAGACACTTGTGTGAGTGAAGTGCTTCTCTTCTGTCTTCATAAGAGTCAAAGTGACTGAAGTTCCCACTGTGGGTGAAATAATGTGCTGTGACCCTGAGGTAGTTCTCATTACTGAGGGACGTCCAGTGATCTCCAGTTAGCGCGACTGTGTTTGTCTGTCCCAACACCTGCTGTACTAGGACCGCACTCGCGCCGGGACTTTTGGGCCGTGCCGTGCTCAGGTGCGGTTGCCTGGGGTTCTGTGGCCACACCTGTGCGGCCGGGCGGGGCCGATGGCATCGTCGCACGACGCTGTTTGTTTGCATGTCTCACACCAGAGCTGGTGCTTTTGGCGGAGAGGGTGGGTCCAGCGGCATGGGGTGTCAACAAATGGAGAAACTCATCTAGAACAAATGTAATAAATTCAGCAAACAAAAAGAAAATGAAAAATTCAAATACTTTTAACTTTTCACAACACAAACTTTCCACGACAATACATTTCTACAGGAAAATTGCATAATTTTCTGTAATATGTGAATTTGAAACACAATGTGGCATTATTTTACTGAACATTCTCTCTGTGAAACGCTTCACATATTGTTTAAGACAGCCACAACCAATCAATAATAATAATAATGCTTACTGGAATCCATGCTAAAGTATTGTAGCCTTTCTCTGATCATACTGTATCTCAGACTAAGCTAATGGATTTTATTTCCATTATCTAGGCGAGTGTGATGCAGTAGATGTGACACTTTCCACACATTCAGGACAAACTCTTATTCTGTTTACGGACAGCTCCACAAACCCCAGGTGACGGTCATGCTTTGTGAGTGGGCCCATTGTCTGTTTCCTACCGTTCGCGTTCCACTGAAGTTAGCCGATCGTTTATGCTTTATTTTATCACGATAAATGTCTTGCTCGAGGACACAACACCAGAATGTTACAAGAATCAAAGTCACAACCTTAATGGGCCCATATTGCATTATTTTCCGATCTAATGTTTCTTCATCAAAAATATACCTGGAGTTGTGTTTTGTTTCATTCACACGTTTAACACACAAACCTGCATATTCTAGTTCTTCTCTCAAATGAAAAACACCTTGTGATGTCATGTGGTAATACAGGAATTGTTCCGCTGTGCTTTTAAACTCCATACACCTTCACTAGAATCATTTGGACTAATAATATAATGAATGAAAACACAACTCCAGGTCTGTTTTTGTCAAGGTAACAACATTATAACATGGCTTAAAGCTCATAAGAGTATATTTTGCGGAATATAGGACCTTTAAGTGTCTTGCCCAAGGTCACAACAGCAGTTTGACACCAGGTGACAATCACAAGTTTTGTAACGTCTCATGCGTTGTGAGCGTTTCTTTTGTCTGCTTCTTATGTACCCGTTCCACTGAAGTTAGCCGATCTTTTATGCTGTTGACTGTAATGACATTTCTATTATTCCGAGCGCGTTGCCTCTCAAAGTGCCGCTTTAAAGACAGTCGCAACAAAAGAGGAAATGGGCTTCATGCCAGCTAGCTAGAAAAAAGAGATAAGAAATAAGTCTGTAATTCTCATAATTTGCCAGTTTTTCTTTTTTGGCCCAGGCGTTTCTAGGAGTCAAGCCTAATGCACTGTACCCAGCAATTTTCGAGCGTTCATGCTTAACCATAGACTGTACTGAAGAAAAGAATCAAAAACAGATACGTAATACTTAAACTGTGTAACAGATAATGAATACAAAATTGCACTTAAATTAATTACAAGCTGCCTCGCTACTTATGAAATATTTTGATAAATGGTCATAGCTAGCTATTATTTCTATATATTAAGCTCATTTGTGTTTATTATAGTTCATTTTCTCGACACAGACTAATTAGCGAGGAAGCTAACACATCAATATAGCCTTAATTGAAGTTGAAGACCTTGCTAACCAGTACAAATGCTGATAAACGACCATAGCTGGTATTATTTCATACATGGTAATTATGGAATGGTTAATAATTGGACTGGCTAATTAGCAAGTGAGCTAACAAACAAGTAGAATAATTGGAACATATTAAGGCACTTATTAGCTGCTCTCATGAAAAAAATAAAATAAATTAAAAATAAAAATGTATAGGAGGTGGTGATATTATAATATATTATTTTATTGTTATAATTATTGTGAGACGATTATTGACCAAACAACAAATACATTTTTTTAAAGGGTCTATATTATGCAATTTTTGATCTATGTTATAATGTTGTTTCCTCATTAAAAACAGACCTACAGTTATGTTTTGTCTCATTCACACACGTTTAGCACACAAACCCTGCAGATTTAGGCTGAGTTCTTTTCTCAAATAGAAAGCACTCTGTTTCACCTTGTGATGTCATGTGGAATTGTATTTTTAAACTTCATACGCCTTCACTAGAATCATTTGGATAATTTGACATCAGCTGCAAAGTACCAATACTCACTTTCGTAAACTTTGTTCAGAGAAACTTAACCTTAGAAAGAGCCATGTGACCAAATGAAGTGGGTTTTGATAAAGTAGGTGATTGTTGTCGTGAGCTCTCAACCACTTGTCAAGCATTGCAAAGTGAGCAGACATTATTATTACATGCCCCCCTAAAAATCTTTAAAAAGCCATACTTCACCAACCAATGATAAGAAATTAGATTATTTTTTTTTAGATGCTGAAAATTCACGACAAAAATACATATATATAATTTTTGGGGTGTCAGTGGAGCCAGTCTAGTGGTGGTTTATACTACCACAGTTGCAAACCCATCTACCTAATCAAATTGATGCCTTTCAAGTAATATCATGAAACTAACTGGAGGCACTGCTCTGTCTGAAACTATGTTACTCATGTCAGGCTTGAATTTGAACTTTGTTTTAACACAATCTGACCATAAAGAACTGCCTTAGCTGGAACTATAACAGGTGAGCCTATTTGTGCTGTTAAACACTTTAACAGGACCAGCTTGTATTAATCACAGGCTCCATTTTTTAATTTTTAGACCATCTAAAAGCTTCTGGCTGTGTTTCCTAATATATGAAGTCACTGCAAAGTATCAATAGGGTTGATATGACTGCCTGCTACAGGAAGGGCATCAGATGTAAATGCACCATCTGATACCATCCCAATTCATATACCTATGACCATAGACTAACTGCTGTTTCTTCATTTCTTACATGTGTCTCTTCAGGTTTGTCGAGTGGCTTATGAAATCATGCAGACCCTCCACCCGGACGCCTCCTCCTTCTTCTACTCCTTAGACGACATTTACTACTTTGGGGGTCAGAATGCCCACAACCAGATCGCAGTGTACCCACACCAGGCCCGGAACAACGAAGACATACCCCTGGAACCTGGAGACGTCATCGGAGTTGCCGGCAACCACTGGGACGGCTACTCGAAAGGCATCAACCGCAAGCTAGGACGTACCGGTCTTTACCCCTCCTACAAAGTTAAGGAGAAGATCGAGACGGTGAAATACCCTACTTACCCTGAAGCGGACAAACTGCTCAATTCCCAAAATAATTAACAAAAAATATTCCAAGCAAGTGAAGGATTAATATTTAAATTGAAGGAGCTTTTTTTGTACAGACCTAAGCCGAAATATCCAGGGGTGACCAATGACAGAAAATGCATTGTTTTTATGTATGACGCAATTGTGTTAATGCCTACGTTAGGTCATGGAAGACTTGCACCTAAAACTACTATTACTACAACCTCCCCTCACCTACCAATGGCCTACAAAAAACACTAGAGACGTAGAGGCATTTTAAATACAAAGACGACTGACCCTGCTCGCAAAGAGTTGTGGGGCAATGGGACACCCCTGCCTTGTACCTGCAAGCGCTGACTGAACAAAAACTGGAAGAAAAAAAGTGTTGAGATTTTTATTTAAATTCTTTTCAAGTGATTTTAACCTTTGCCTTTTGCTCCGTTCCTGCTGTTTTATTTTATTTTTTGTTTTGTTTTGTTTTTTGTTTCTTATTTGACTGAATGTACTGTAATTTCTCTATTGCCATGCTCACCAAGGCCCTTTTTGACCCCCCTTTCCTATTCACTGTACACTGCCCCTCCCCCACTCCTCGTCTCTACATGTGCAATTAATTTTAAGGAAACCATATTGTGCTTTTTTAAGTGTTTTTAAATGGTCTTAATGAATTCATTTCGGTGCGAATGTGGCTTGTGCATTGTGTACTGTACATTGGATGTGTGAGAGACTCCAGAAAGAAAAGCGCGGATGAACAAAGCTTTTAAAACGTCAATGGGCCCATGTCACGATGGTGCCTATTATTGATTAAAAAAAGGTGTGTTTTTATATTATTTTTGCCTCTATTTCAACTTCACTCCAGACTGAATAATGTTAAGTGGCACTGAATTGAAATGCCTGTCACTCCAATGAAAAAAGAACAATGATGCGATTATGGCTAACTCCCAAATGCACGTGGCTCACCTATTTCGAAGCACTCCACTTACAAAAAAACATCCCTCAAAACCCCTTCACTGTCTGTCAAAATGTTGTCTTTTACCTTTTTTACTTTTGCTGGTTTAAATTTAAGAGAAAAAAATGTTCCAACGCCATTTCAGATCCTCCCAAAATCAAAGGCTTTTTTATGTTCACGGGCATTGTCTTTGATAATCACCAATCAAAATAAACTTGAGAAACCAACACAGTACTTTTTGTTCTTCTGTGTTTTTATCTAAAATTTTGTTGATTGGTTTTATGTATCTTATTGTAACATGTTACAGATACTCTGGGAAAACCTTTACAGCCCCTGTTATGATGCCGTATTTAAAGTGCATATGACTAGGGATGGGACAATAAACAATAATATTGTTTATCTTGATTAAAAGGGCAGACAGTAATCACTTGTGGTACATTTTATATAATCGTGATAATCGCCATAGTTTGACCAGAAAAGTTACTTCTCCTTAATGTTATTTTTTAGCTCATCATAGTTTTCACTAATAACAACATCCAATACTATAAGAGTGGAACTAATTCATAATATTCAAATTATAATTAATAATATCTCTAACACTTTTAGTTAGGTTTCCATGTTTTTCTAATTCTGACTTAGTTTGGAGGTATAGCACCTGTGGTCAGTGTTTATCACAGTTTTATATCAGTCAAGTGGTAGTCTGAAAAAGCTGAAAACAAAAGTACAAAAATACAGTACCACAGGCGTGCAAAGTCTGTGGTACTGTATTTACAAAATGTTTTCGTAACAAACATATCGTATGAAAACATTTTTCATGGGGACATTTGGGTTTACGTTCTTAGGTCGAGCCAATAATGCATCTTCAACATTTGTGCATTTACCTTTTGGATATTTCATTGTTAAGCACATTGTAATCAACAGGAAAAACTGATATCTGATATTATGACATCATCACATTCTCGAATCTGAAAACAACCAATAAGTGAGTTTCATGAGGAGTAAAAACAGAATAATGCACAAAATCTGGTATTTTCAAAGAATAAACCATGATGAGAGAGTTAAATTATATCTGAAGGAGAGGCACAAAAACATAATTGTTATTGTTATAATTTTCACTGACAGTATAATTTTTGTTGACTTACAAGGGAAGATTGAAAAAACTCTTAAGTGTAAGAGACCGTAAATTATTCAAATAGACTATAAAGAATAAAGAAGTGGATTGAGGGAGTGTGACATTACCCATAGCGTTCGGCTCCAGTCAAATGAAGCTCACGATGCTAGCAGTTATAGGGTCAAATTTGGAGCCGAGTTCCATATTGGGATTAGGAATTAGGAATAACCCTAACCCAAAGTGAGTAGACTGACAGCAGCAGTTAGAGAGAGAAGGGTGACGTTTTTTCAATACAAAGTGAACTGGAGCCAGAATCGATGGAGCTGAACCTCGCCCATGCTCACTTCCTATTTAAAACGCAGCAGCTAGCAGGTCAGCTATGTCTGTATACAGTCTATGCTCAAGTAGTAATAAAGGTATGGTACTTTTTTGGTAAGTCTGAACCTAAGAAACCTGAAGTACAGTTATTTTTAAAAGTTATTGAAGTAAATGTGCTTGAATAAATATAAGTAATTACTACCCGCCTAGTCATATGGCCATATTAACGTTGCTGGAGTGTGTGATCGTATAGTTACCAAGTTTTTGTCACCATGTCTGTAACACCTGCACGCTCTCCATGTACTTCATGAATCAAGACAGTTTTTCATTTGAAGAGATAATTTCCTGATGAATAATTTCGAACATCATCAACAGAAGTGTCTCTTTTTATAATCTCAGTGTCAAAAAATTATGCGTCTTGTATCCAAATATATAAGTCATTCTGGGCTACTTATATTTCAGAGTTTGTTTTTATGATATTTTTTTTTTTACGAAGAGCAAATCCCATTTCGAATCATTTCAGTTTCATTTACAATTCAAACCAGTGTAGTGCATTTGACTAAGACATTCTTCTCTGTATTTTGACAAAATGGGCTTTTTATACAATTACAATGCTCCCACAGGCACAGAACAGAGTCGAAAATGAATTTTAATGTTTTGTTTGAAAGGGTTGAGAAGTCACTACATTTTGCAAGGAGAATAGAAGATAAGATGCAGTCGTAATTTCCTCTTGTGAGACACGGTCAGCCATCAGAAGTCTTTTATTAATGTGAAAGTTAAAGTTGCTTTCTGTCTCATGGAATAATTGACCACCACTTTGCTGGACTTTAAAGGTACAATATGTAGCTTTTTTCTGGTGGAGCTTCTGCCATGTTGTTTCCATGGACACAGAATGTCATTAGTGTCTTAAGTGTTCCACAGAAAGACATTAAACTTGTCTATCTCTTGTCATTTGTTCTTAAAAAATACATTAGCCATCTCCAGCTCTTCCTTTTTTTTTTTAAAGTATTCACAATGCAGCGTGCTCTGATTAGACCACGTAACAGAATCCATTACAAAACGCATTTTTTAATGTAGGGTTTTTTTCCCATCACTGACTCATCAGTCAGTAGCAAAAGAAAATGAAATTCTGTCAAGTGGGCAAAGGTTTTAGAGTTTAGAGCGTCTTCAGTTCTGTTGAGCATAGACATAATTTATCACCTATTCATAACTCCATTCTTAGACCCAAAATGTCTTCACTCTAAAACTTTAGTCCAGGTAACAAAATTGAGTTTTCTTTTGCCATGGATCCTACCTGCCTGAGGGATTATACAGTTGATCTACGTTGTCCAAAAGTATCTTAAAGGTCCTATATTATGCTAAATTTACTTGTGAGCTTTAAACCATGTTATAATGTTGTTACCTTCTCAAAAACATACCTGTTTGTGTGTTGTTTGTTTGTGAATGAAACAAAACAAATCATTATCACCCTTTATATGCAAAATGCCTTTTAAAAAGTAGTTTAATCAACAACTTCCTGCCTGCGTACTTCCTCTCCTACCGTCTTGTTGCGTTCCCATTATTTATAACTCCACCTCGGTTGCTCTAGTTCTCTGGGGGACCCCGGCAGCGTCGTTACAGATCCCTCTTTAATTTCACCACGCTTCATCGGCTGCCCATACGGAAACCTCTACGGCTAGAATGTATTTTGGCGTGCACAAAAGCGAGAGAGTGAACAGTTTTTATAGCATTCTCCCTTTCGCCATTGTCTATGCGGCTAATTGCGTGTCTTCATTTGCCAGGAAGTAGTCCCTCTTGGCCCTTAAAAGCACGCACACACAATAACGGGAATGGTAATTAAAAAGCACTTGTTGCCGTCAAACTGGGCCATAAAAGTAATTTTGGATAGATGTTGGAGGAGTTAATTCGTCCTCTAATTGGGAGAGATAACATTAATTTTTACAAGCGGGCGAGTTCCAGTTTGGATTTGCACAGCTGGGTGAAATTTATGGACCATAGCGGGCGTTAGCAATATGGCTCAACATCAACAGGTAAACACGAGGAGGCTGCGGTTCCTAAGGGGTCTCATAATGACTTTTCTGGCTTTTTAAATACTTTTGGCTAGTTTTACAGGTTTTATGGCTTAAACAGGTCCATTTGAGCTCTTTTCTGTTGAAGTCTATTACTGGAAACAGTGGGGGATGAAAAAATATGGCTATACTGCAAAAAGTAATATCTGAGTAAGTTCCAGTTACTCAAATTAAGAAGATTTACCTTTATTTGGGTAGATTTCACTTGACAAGTGAAGTGATCTACCAGTTGATTAAGTGTTTTTTTCTTAATTCAAATGACATATGATTTAGTTTCTTATTTTAAGGATAAAGAGTTGGTGTTTTTACATCTTCAGTGTAACTAGGCCTATTTTCCTATTTGAAGTACAAAAATACTTGTTCCATTTACTCCATTTACTCAAATCAATAAAATTCAAGTCATTTTAACTTGGCAAGACTTTAGTTTTTGGAGTGTTTTTGTATATTGTGTAACATGATGCTAACACATGAATGCTTTGTAGTGAAAGAACATTGAAAGTTATACGCTAAAAAAAAAAGTATTTCTAACATACTTGGAAGATGACAAAAGAAAAAACGTCTGTCTAGCTTCCAGAGCAAATGTTTGAGAAGAATCTTTCAAATCAAGTGGTTCCAACACATCAGCAATGAAGAAGTTTAAAAGGGCCAAAATGAGACACATCCTAGAAACAGTGAAAGAAAGAAGATGGTCATACTGGGGACATGTAATAAGGAGGTAGAACTAAAGGATACCCCTCAGGATGCACCTCGTCCTCGTCCACATATCTCCTAAACATCTTATCAGCCACTCCCTTCATCACACTGTCTTCTGCTGAGGTCTGAGCCCCAAAGCTAACTCATTCAACACAACTACTAATACTTTTTCTTTGTGTCTGTCTGAGTATCTCCAGGTTGAAATAGAAGACACAAAGGCAGGTTCAAAGAAACTCTAAAGAGAACAATGAGACAGGATGAACAGGCCTGGGAGAGGACAATGGAACAGCTAGAGAAAAGAGCCAAGCACGGGGCCCATACCGCTGTAAATGACTGTTCGTTTCAAAGCATTTTAAATCACTTTTTCACTTGTGTGAGAAGTCTTGAACTTATTTAATTACAGGTGTTATACTGCTTGGAAATACCATGAGTGGGCTCACCTCTTGGACTGAGCTTCCTCATCAAAACATACCTGGAGTTGTATTTTGTTTCATTCACACATGTTTGGGTAACTGAACTAAAGTAAAACTAATTTGAAAACTGTTTCATGACATCACAAGGTGGAAAAGCGCTTTGGAGATGTGGACAGACTAATAAACCAGAATTACTCAAACATGTGTGAATGAAACAAAACACAATCATAAAAAAACATTATAACATCGTGGAAAAACTCAGATACAAGTCCAGTTCCATTAATATAACTGTTTTAGAACACTTGACTGTCAATTGACACTTGACTATTCAGTGCATGTTCATATTATGTGCTCTGCTAAAGGGCATCTGAATGAATCCAGATGAATTGGTGAATAAAAGGAGAGGAAGTGAAATGATCGTGGTACAACTATAACATTTAGCACATTATAACCAGTGTACACACAGACACCAACTGAAGAAAAGGTTTGTTTAAGCAGAACTATTCAGTAAAATTGACATTTCAGAGTTTTTAACCATGTTATAGTTGTTTCCCTTCTCATTTACCCTCTGAAATTGTATTTAGAGTGATTCATGCATGTTTGAGTAATCTGTATACACCTGTATCCAAGACGTCATTGTACCGATCTACCCCTGCCACCAGTAGACGCCCGGTGCTCTGTATTTACTTTTTAAACTCCACACACCTTCACTAGAATTATTTGGATGATAACAGCCCTGGAATTGCCAATCTCTGTTGAACTAAAGGTAAAAGGAGCTGTTAACTTGAAAACTACCACTACACGACATCACAAGGTGGAACAGAGCATTTTAAATGTAGACAGACTAATGATAAAGGGTTACTCAAAGCTCAAAAGAGTCAATTTTGTGTAAAATGGAACATTTAATCAGTGATACACATAGGATTGGCAGCATTGAGCATTGTGTAGTCATTTTGGTACAAATAAAAACAAAAATAGCTACTTGCTAGTGTGATGTGCAGCTATTCATTGGTGTCAACAACTGCACGACTCTTTGTTGTGATGACGTTCACGGTGACGTCAGCTCCCATAAGTGAGGATCCATTATCCGTTTAACCATAAACCAGATCAGAACATCTGCAATCTGACAGTTAAACAACAAATTCTACCATAGAATTCTGACCTGTCCTCCAGCTTCATTTTAAACTATGGGCAGTTTAGTTGGTGCTTCCATCCCTGCTCTAATGAGTGCACACTGTTGTTGTGCCCTTAGGCAAGACACTTTGCCTACCTTGCTCATGTGATTGTAGTATGAGTGAGTTATTAGTGATCAGAGACTCCACTGCCCATACTTTTGTCAGTGGGCCCCGGGGCAGCTGTGGCTATAGAATTACCCAAACCCCTGAACACACGGTGACTGAATTACAAACGTTTTTTAAGTGCTACATAAACCCAAGCTATTATTATTATTATTATTATTTATTGTTACTTCAGGTGTGTTTTTGAGATGCACTGAGAACATTTTAAGCTTGCTGTTCCAGAAATGTAAGTATCTTGTGTTATTGTTGTGTTTTTTTGTTTTTTTGTTTTTTTTGTGGCCTGGTGAGGTCATATAGATACTGTACTGTACTTTGTGTTGTTAAATAAATTACCTCTGAGAATATGACACAGCGATGGCATGTGTCCTGGAGGTGAAGGCAGCAGTGTAATGTAATACTAGGACAAGACGAGAAAACTGTATAGAATCTAGCAAAACCCACAGATTCATTTGCTCTTACATCATTCTCGAGCTTCTTTCCAAGCAGTTAAAGCGGAACTATTCTGCTAAATCTACTTGATAGAGCTTTTAACCATATTGTAGTTGTTTCCTTCTCATTTACCCTCTCGAAATTGTATTTGGAGTGGTTCGTGAATGTCTTGAATCACACATTTTCACAATACCATATTGCCAATCAGTCCCAGTTTTTCATTGTCAAAATTTTGGCAGCAGCAACACTACAGATCCTGTTTTCCTCACCAGATTATCCAATCGCACAGCGTCCTTCTTCTTGAGGCTTCCTTCCCAGCAGGCCACAGTGTTGAAGAGGACACTGGAGATGACTGTCTGGTAGAACATCAGCAGGAGCTTCTGGTAGATATTAAAAGACTTCAGCCTTCCGAGAAAGTACAACCTGCTCTGCCCTTTTATTCTCCGACCAATCCAGTCTGTGGTCGAGATGTTCGCCCAAATACTTAGGACTCTCTACAACCTCCACAGGGTCCAGCTCAATGGTCACAGGTTGCAGCTATGATCTGCATCTCCAAATATGCAGGGTTTGTGTGTAAATTTTTATGTGGGAGACTTGTTTAACAGCACAGTCAGCTCTTTCTTTTTAGACTGTGTTCAAACAAAGATCAGATTAGAGTCTGATTTGTGTAACGGAGCTTTTGTTTTACCACAATCTGACAATAAGGAAATTAGTTGGAAATACAACTGGTGATCTGATTTATGCTGTTAAACAAGTCACTCTCGTAAAAAATTACAGTCACAAGCGTTTTCAGTTCAGTTTTTCAGTCACTCTCACATTTTTGTTGAAAATCAAACACCTAAACAGGACCATGAACGCTCGTGTCACAGGCTCCTGAAAACGTGTTGTTTAAATCCATTTTGTGTTTTTTCTCGAGCTGTAGACTTAAAATGTTTTTGGTTGTCTTTTGCTAATGCGTACATTGTGTCCCCATGGTAACTACTGAACATTCCACCATAGAAATGCATGTAGAACCTCCTCCCCAGCATGATCTCACTGGAAAGTATCAACAGCAGACACAAGCACAGTAGGTTTTCTTTAAACTTTGTCACTTCTTGGTGCACTGGTGACAATCTCGATACTCCCAAATCCTTAATGAATTACTTGTACTTTTGCATATTTTCAGTCTATAAAACATGAAATACCTGTACTAACCAGCTGAATAATGCATAATACTGAACATAGCAACCATGTGTCATCTCCATAGTAATAATAACAATGTGCAATATTATTTAAAGTCACTTTACCTGCTACTTATTTATTTCCCCACCACTGTCCATCACTGCACTGTACACAATCATCTGAGTCACTTTATTGTAGTAATATTATATATTACTGTACTGGAGTCACTTTAACTGCTGTTTGTTCACTTCAGAATCAAAGACACTTATTGTGCAACGTTCCTGTGCCTTTGAGCTTTACACTGTTGTGTTTTTTAGTTGATTGTAAACACTTATTATTATTTATCTTGATTTTGATGCATGCTCTTATTTTCCTACTGTTCTGAAACTTGCGTTGTGACACTGCAATTTCCCCATTGTGGGACAAATAAAGGGTTATCTTATCTTACATTTAAGTACATTTAAAGTACACATTAGCCACATAGCCTTTTCTCCTCTCCTCCACCCCTCACATCACTCACAGCTCTAGGATTACGCATTCACTCTTTACCTCTCCACCTATCCTCCGAGCGACCGTACATATAAGTATTCCGGTGAGCACGCCGCTGCACGGTGCTTCGTATGCTTTTTTTTTTTTTTTTTTTATCACGCCGCTGACTGGGAAGACAGATGGCGGTGAATGGGGGCCAGCGTAATGTAAAAGTGCGCGGCGCCGAAGCGGGAGGGGGAAGATAAGGCGGAGGCGGACCCGATCGCTCTGTGTCAAGGCCCGGGTGCGGCGGCTCTAAATCACCCTCTTATCAGCACGCGGCAACCCAGCTAACCGCTAATGGTCATCACGCCAGCGCTACCCCCGTACGCCGGGAGGGAGGGGGCGGGGGACTGACGACTGAATCGACTTCGCGGGTAACGGCGAGTGGAGGAGAATGCGAACAGGGGGACGTGTCGATGGAGGGAACGATTGGAGAGTGAAAAGTGGGTTTTAAAGGGCTCGTATTACGCTATTTTCTGATCTCTGCTGAAACTTTTATGGGGATGCTGACACCTGTTTGTTGCCCAGGAGATGCCTACATTTTTCCACAGTATGGCATTACTCATCTCTATTGAATTAAATGTGAATTATATTGAATGTTATTTTGGTAACACTTTATAATATGCAAATGTAAATGTTTCTTAACCATTAAAGGTGTACTGTGTAACTTTTCAGGTGGAGGGTCTGCCATCTGCTTGTCGCCATGGAGATGTTATTGTTTTGTTTGAAATGTGCCGGTGTGGCATTAAATGTATCCATCTTGCATGTAGCCTACTTAATAACATAGGTTATTTTACTTTAAAACTTGCACTCTTACTGTGAAAGGGCTCGCCTCTCCACAGATCTGACTAGTAACTTGACCCTGTGGTGTCACCTGCTGTCTCCATACAGATAAATAAGTGTAATGCCATACTGTGGAACATTCCAGGCAACAGTGTACTGTTTACTAATCATTTACTAAAAATTACCTACTCATTAACAAGTGTTGGACATGGACAGGACAAAAAGTGTTATTACTAATTAATAAAATCTTAAATAAATGTTTAATTTGGAAAACCTACTACAAATAATGTGTAAATGTTCATTCATCATTAATGTACTAATAATTATATACTTGTAATTTTTAATAAATTATTAGGTAATAGTAATAAACATTTACAAATGATTTGCAGGTATGTCTTTTTATAAACTATTACCTGCATTTTTACTGTGAGCGGGCTCGCCTTTTCATAGATCTGACCAGTAACTTGGCCTGGTGGTGTCACACTTGTTTCATTGGAGATTGATCAGTTTAAAGCCATATTGAGGAACATTCCAGGCAGAGCAATACACTTTATATGAAGCAGATGGCAGACCTTCCACCAGAAATACTGTGCATTTTTTAAAAATTTGACTGCATGGGCTAAAATTCAAGATGCGATAGGCCTACTTAATTAGCTATCATTAAACAAATAAAAGTTCAGTATCGGGACGAAATTGGTATTGGATTGTTGTTGGCAATCGCAAATATTCTAAAATCAGTAACAGATTGGGAGCCAAAAAAACTTTATCATCTTCCCTAACATCCCTATTTTCCACATCATGCACCTTTAAAATACTGTGTTCAAACCCCACACAAATCACATTATAAAACCCTCCAAAACCCTGGCCTCATTCTTCACTCCTTAGCGACCTTGTTTGAGCTCTTGAATCTGGCTTTAACAAACAGACCTGGCTCTTTCAAAACACTGCGTGTCTCCCGCTGCTCTAAAGAGGCACATGTGCACAATAACTACTGCTGTTACCCACGGCAACACAACACAAACTCGCTGCCAGACGCTCCTGTTTTTACCTCTTTGATTCAGGCCTGTCACAACAGTGCTTCTGAAATCTGACAAGAGCTGTGTTTCGGCGCCGGGTGGTTGCTTGGTTTGGGCTCATGTCCCAGAGCAAAAAACATATAGTACTTCAATACGTTTTTTTGAGCAAGGGAAGTACTACAGGTGCTAAAGCAGAGTGCAGTAAACGACGTGACGTGGGACCATATGGGCGACTTCAAAATCGAATATGTAAACAAACTGTAGGCTTCTGCTGCAGCTGGTCTGAGCAGGAGGAGCTATCAGTTATTAAAGGATCCATATTGCACTATTTTCTGATCTGTGTCATAATGTCGTTTTCATCACAAACAGACCTGGAGTTGTGTTTTGTTTCATTCACACATGTTTAACACACAAACTCTGCAGATTTAGGCTCCGTTCCATCTTGTGATGTCATGTGGTGATTTCAGATCTGGAATTGCCAATCTCAACTGAACTAAACGTAAAAGGCAGTTGTTAACTTGAAAATTACTGATTCGTAACATCATAAGGTGGAACTGAGCATTTTGAGCCTTAGCGATGTAAACAGACTTATAATAAGGCAAGGCAAGTTTATTTGTATAGCACAATTCGTACACAAAGTACTTCAAAGTGCTTTACAGAATAAGAAATATATTAAAATCACAATGCAAACAAATTGAATCATAAATAATAATCAAAATTTAAAAAAAAAAAAGAGAGAGAGATAGACATTAAATGAGAGAATGAAAACCTTTCAGTCATACGCACAGCTAAACAAAACTGTTAAGAGCCTGAATTTAAACAGAGTCACAGTAGAGGTTCCAGGTTTTAGCTGCATAAAACTGAAGCACTGACTCCTCGTGTTTAGTCCTGACTCTGGAGGAGACCAGAACTAAACCAGGACTAAGCCAGGAGGCCGGTCCCTGAGGTCCACAGACTGTGAGATGGTTCATATGGCACTAACATCTCAGAGACGTACTTTGGTGCTAGGTCATGGAGAGACTTGTACACAAGCAGAACTGCTTTAAAGTCTATTCTCTGAGCCACAGAGGGCAGTGCAGAGACCTGAGACCAGGACTTATGTGCTTGTACTTCCTGGTTCGAGTCAGGACCCGAGCTGCAGCGTTCTGGATGTACTGCAGGTGTCTCACAGCTCGTTTGGAGAGGTCAGTGAGCAGCCCTTTATAGACCCTAATAAAAGGTCACTCAAATATGTGTGAATAAAACAAAACAACTCCAGGTATGTTTTTGAAGAGGTAACAACATTATAACATGACTTAAAGCCAATTAGAGCCAATGATGTGTAATATACAACCTTTTTAGATTTTGTTCAGTAAAGATGGTCAATTCCAGGTGTATGGAGTTTAAAAACACAGTGGGGCACTTCCTGTAGTACCACATGACATCACAAGGTGGAACAAAGTGTTTTCTGAATAACACAACCTAAATATGCAGGGTTTGTGTGTTCAACATGTGAATGAAACAAAACACAACTCCAGGTCTATTTGTGATGAGGAAACAGCGTTAGAACATACTGTAGATCAGAAAATGGCGTAATATGGGCACTTTAAAGTGTAGATATGATAAAAGCAATACAGCAAGTTAAATTCTACTGTTCACATTGGTTAGAGAGACAGTTCAACCAAACAAAATTATAACTTTTAGTCACGAATGAAAACAGAAACAACAATAAAAAAACTAAGTACATTTTTGACCAAGAAACACACATGTTCAAGCTCCAAACATGTGAATTCCCTTTAATCATTCAACCCGCTCATAGTCTATAGCAGACACTGTGCTGCTCTGCCTGTAAACCCACGCTCACCTCTGGACTAATTGCAAATCAATAACCTTCGCGAGATGGATGTATCCTGGCTCGGGTTCGCCCGGAGGGGGGCTGCTTCAGCACATCAACCATTCACTGCCAATCCCTGATCACCCACCGCCCCGTAAAGAAGACCCCATCACCCCCAACTCAAGTGAAATACCCCATCCGCCATTAACTACGTCTCCTCTCCGACAGAAATATCATTCCCACTTATTGCCTGGGAGTGTCTATAGACCAGTGATTAAATCTTAATGCCAGAACATATTGGCCCGCCTGCAGCCCCAAAAGGGATTACTCTTTTTTCGTCCATATGTGATGAAATCTGGTTTTCTTTAGGGCGAGAAAGATAGGAGAGGGAATTATCTTGGTAAAAACAGGCAGATGACCCCAGAGCTTTTTTGGATGTAGACTTGTGTAATTGCTGATTGGTTGCCCTGGCAGCTAAGTGGCGAGCTGGTGTCTGTCTTGGCGGTGAAATTATGGTGGTGGTAGAATGGGCAGAGCGGTGAGGAGGAACGGAGAGACATACAGTTCCCATGGACTAGAGGAAAAAAAAAATCAGAGTAAAACATCTTTATATATGATTAAGCTGAAAAGTTTTACTGTGCTACTGCTAAGTGTGTTTTGAGCATAGACTGTATATATAAATGGACATAGCTTACCTGCTAGCTGCCATGTTCTGAATAGGAAGTGAGCATGGGTATGTTTCTGGTGGACATATTGACATTCTATTGAAAAACTGTCACCCCTCTCTCTGTACCTGCTGCTGTGAGTCTCCTTGTTTTAATCTTGAAATGTTTGTATTAAATCACTGTATCGAACCGTTGTGGTGGAGAGGGAGCTGAGCTGAAAGGCAAATCTCTCGATTTACCGGTCAGTCTACGTTCCTACCCTCACCTATGATCCTCACATATGACTGAAAGGACAAGATCGCAGACACAAGTGGCCGAAATTAGTTTCCTCCACAGAGTGGCTGGGCGCTCCCTTAGAGATAAGGTGATGAGCTCAGTCACATGGGAGGAGCTCGGATTAGAGCTGCTGCTCCTCAACGTTGAGCGGAGCCAGCTGAGGTGGCTCGGGCATCTGTTCTAGATGCCTCCTGGATGCCTCCCTCAGGAGGTGTTCTGGGCAGGTCCCACCGGGAGGAGGCCCGGGGAAGACCCAGGACACACTGGAGGAACTGTGTCTCTCGGCTGGCCTGGGAACGCCTTGGGGTCCCCCCAAAGGAGCTGGAGGAAGTGTCCGGGGTGAAGGAAGTCTGTGTTCTGAAGAAGCAGCTTGGATGAGCTGCTAAACGTATTCGACCAAATAAACTTTGTCCAGTTGACAAATTGAATTTCTCCTTTTGCCATGGATTCTACCTGGACGACTGAGGGATTCTACACACAATGGAATACAATAAAAAATTTTATTGATGATGGATAAATGTGATGGCTGAGAGGAAACTCAGGATAGGGGCTCTGGATCAGGTGATTCCTTTGTAGATGATGAGCTCTTCAGGCTGAAGGATGAACAAGAGACACGGGGTGGGAGGGAAGGGGTATATATATATATATATATATATATATATATATATATATATATATATATATATATATATATATATATATATATATATTTAGCATAAAATATGATTCTAGTGAAGGTGTATGGAGCAAGTGGAGCACATCACATCACAAGGTGTTTTCTGTTTCAGAGAAGAACTTTGAGAAGCCTAAACATACAGGGTTTGTGCGTTAAACATGTGTGAATGAAACAAAACACAACTCCAGGTCTGTTTGTGACGAGGAAATAACATTGGAACATAGATCGGAAAATAGTGGAAAATGGGCCCTTAAACCCATGGATGGATGGATGGATGGATGGATGGATGGATGGATAAAAGTATTATGCTACTTCCAGCCTCCTTAAGACCAGAGATAGTGGTCTCTGTCTCCACTCTTCCTCATCCATCTCTCCCTCCCTCTTCTCCCTCTCCTCCCCCCAGGCTTTTGTCCCATTATGAGCTGATGAGCAAGCACAAATGAACAGCTCCTTCCTCAATTAACCGTATTACAAAGGTTAATAAGGTACTAGCGTGGGCGAGGGGGCGAGGCCTCAAGTGTGGGGACGCTAATACGAGCCGGTGTCTTCCAAACGTCCAATCATAACTGGCCTTCGTGCGTCCACTGACCTGTGCCCTGAATGTGAGCCAGCTTTTAGACTGTGGACAGGAGCAGAGTGGGTGGTATGTAAAGGGCGTAAATTCACAAAACAAGTTATTTTAAGAAGAGCTTTTAAAGTAATATTGCGTAATTTTCTGGAGGTGGAAAGTCAGCTGTGTGATTCCAGGGAAATAGAAAGTTAAAGAGCCCATATTACGCTATTTTCTGATCTATGTTATAATGTTGTTTTCTCATCACCTGGAGTTGTGTTTTGTTTCATTCACACATGTTTAACTCACAAACCCTGCGTATTTAGGCTGAGCTCTTCTCTCAAACCGAAAACACTCTGTTCCACCTTATGATGTCATGTGGAAGTGCTTCACTGTGTTTTTAAACTCCACACAGCTTCACTAGAATCATTTGGATGATTTCAGCCCTGGAGTTGCCAATTTCTACTGGACTTAAGGTAAAAAGGAGCTGTTAACTTGAAAACTACCACTTCATGACATCACAAGGTGGAACCGAGCATTTTGAGCTTTTGAGATGTAGACAGACTGATAATAAAAGGATTACTCAAACATGTGAATGAATTTTACATTAAAGATTGTTAGATTTAAGATTATTGCAAAAACATTCACAGTAATGATGGGACTTTCGGCTCCTTTGTGGGATTCAAATAATTTGGATTCATTAGTGTCAAAGAGCCGTTCAAAAGGCTGGCTCTTTTACTATTTATGTATATGTTAGAAGGCTATGTGAAAACTCATTTTATCTACAAACTAATCGCAGAGAAATGACCAAGGCTCGGATCTGTTTAAAACGGTCCAAACTCAGAGTGGCAGTGTGTTTACCCTTCGAAATGATGAAATTCTAAATAAAACGTTGCGCTACAAAAATTGAGGAAAAGTTTTATGTTTGAGAGAAGCATAAATGCGTAGAGTTTGTGTGTTAAATGTGTGTGAATGAAACACAACACAACTCCAGATATGTTTGTGAGGAGGAAAAAACATAACAACAAAATAGATTAGAAAATAGCGTAACATGGGCCCTTATACGCCAACAAATCACCAACCAATGTATTTAGTCTGTTTTGTTTCACATTCATCTTGTTCTTTAAATTTAAATATAATACAAGGAAATAGAAAAAAATAAATGTGGCGTCTGGTGCCAACTGGCTTTTGTCCAACTTGGAAACCAATTCTCACATTTGAAACAGAAATGATAACTTTATGTTCTTTTAAATAGACCTCCTTCTATGATAATTTTGCCTTTATACGCTGTGAAAAGTTTCTGTGTCGGGATAATTATGCGCAGTTTAATGTTATGTTATTATGGCCCCACAATGATCCCGTAATATTAGGCTGAGCAGGTGCTAAAGGAGATTGGGTAAAGTGGCATTAGTGCTAAGCCTCATTATAAAGAAGCCGCTATCTTTAGGTAATTCCTCTGAAGAGTTTTCAATGTAGTTCCACTCTTTATTTTTTTTTATTTTTTATTTTTTTTTACAGAGAATTAGGAAGTTGAATGATTTAGAGAGAAATACAACATTTACACTGTGCTTCTCAGTGTCTTTTTTGTCTCAATCAAAGGTCTCAGTGCAGTTTAACAGGAGGACTGGTCAGATCTGTGTTAGGGCAGTTTGAGGAGAGGAAGAGCCAAAAGTGTCCCTCCTCTGTGTCCTGCAGCCTCCAGGGGGCGCCAGGTGAGCACTACAGGAAAGGCCTTAATCTCACCCCGCTCTGGTCTTTCAGGTGATGAAATGGTTAATTCCCTCAAAGTGTTTCCTCTGGAAGGTCTTCTGCTACATTTGGTGTAAAAAGCCTTTAGCATCTCAAATGTCCATAGCTCCTTGCACGGTCTCCTTGGATACGGGAAAAACAAACAAAATCCAAAAATGCCTTCCTTACTTGTGTCCTTTGAACTGCACATTCTGCACTTCTTAGTTGGTTAAAATCCCATGATGTGATGTTAAAAACTGAGCTCAAGAAACAAAAGGTTTGAATTTAAAGGTCTTATATTACAAAATGGATCCTCGTGAGCTTTAAGCCTTGTTAAAATGTTGTAATCCCCTCAAAACACACATGGAGTGGTGTTTTGTTTCATTCACACATGTTTGAGTAATCCGTCTGTTGTGATGTCATGTAGTGGTAGTTATCAACAGTTTAACAGCTACTTTTACTTTTAGTTCAGAGGTTTTGTCAATTCCAGGCCTGAAATCACCAAATAAGTCACCTCAAAGTATCAATAGAAAAATTAGCAGTAGTAGCAGTTAGTCTTATTGTGAACACGCTGCTATTTTGGTCGTTTTTGTTAATTCCACTGAGCACTGGGTTTGTCTTGGTTCTTTTGGTTTCGTAGAGGAGGTACTTGTGTGGCCTGTTGTCTTTTTGTATCCTCTTTCAGTTTGGCCTCAGAGCTCCATGTGTGTTCTCTTATCTGTGTATTTGTCTGTGTTTTATTTTTTTAAGCTGAGAAACAGAGGCCCAGCCGTCAGCATGGGGCTTTTAATCTCTGAGATGTTAGCTTTGGTTAAGGCTTGTTCGTCTTGTATTGTTTTTTAAAGGGGACTTACGATGACACAAAATCGTCTTGTTTCTCCTTCTCAAAGTTGTACTTAGAGTGACTAGAGCGATCTGTATTTCTGTATTCGAGACGGCATTGCTCTGAAATTTTCATTTTCCCCTACTACCCGTACACACACTGCTCTGTACTTACATCGTTCTTTAATTTTATTTTCTTAATGAGCAATTTTGGCACTGCAAACATGAAATAAAAGTCCAATAGACTTTTAGACTTTTAGAATATAAACTAAGTAGCAGAATATGTTTTCTTTAATATATTGGTATGTGATATACACTGTGTATTTCATTTGTAGATGTCATTTCTTGCTAACTCTCCATTACTGAGTCCTTGTTGAATTTAATGCATTTACTCACTCTCAAAGCAGGTTGCGATTTGATCCTGCTGCTGGCATTGCAAATGAAGCTACTGTTGTCCCCCCAAGCAAGACACTGCAGGAAAAACTCTTACATTTTGAGATATTTTAAAACTTCTCCTGTAGTTTGTTTATATAAATGTAAGAAAACAATGTATTTCAAGTTTTCATATAAAAATAAGGTGTTTAATGTGGAAAAACAGCCAAAAATATCAACATTTTTGGGACATTCAAAACATGTGAAAGAGCCAGGTTTACATTTCTTTGGCCTCTTTTGGTTGCCGTATATGCAGATGTTAAAAAATATACCTTTAGGATTTGGTTATCTTATTTAGTATTTGCGTAAATTAGATCTGACTGAAAAAAAAAAAAGCTTAATTTTTAGGAGTTAAAACTTCAAAAAATCCTTCAGTACTTTTTGTCAAAATCTTGTTTAGAATAAGATTGTAAAGTTTGGTAAAGTCTATGAGGGGGAAAAACGCCTTTGAAGTCCCATATAACTCTACGGATGAAAGCTGATTAAAATAATGTTGTTTCCAAAAGAACGCTTTTATGCTGAGAGACCAAACTGACCAAAAAAAAAAAAAAAAGAAAACAAGAAAGAAAGAAAGTGTTTGCCTGCAGTGTCTCCCCTTAAGCAAGACACTTGATGTGCGTTTGATATAAATGTTTTATTCATGGTGGAAGCGGCTGCACTGTGCCTCCGGGTGGATGTACAGTGACAGATATGAGACTGACGCTCTGTTCACATCACATCCAAAATGGGACAAAACCTGGAACTGTACCAGGACTAAAGCAGGACAATAGCTGGACCAAACCTAGCTAGGACAACAGCTTGTATTTCACTTATTTCTGGGACTTGCAGCGCCAAGCAGAACAGCCAAAAAGTTTGAAACCAACTCTTATTATGAGCAGAAAATGCCTCTCAGGAGCAAGATTAAAAAGATGCAACTCATAACTTCCAAAACTGGCATCCAACTTTGCAAAAAAAGAAACCCAAAGTTGCTTAAAAGAAGAAGACTTGGCAACAACATGGTGCTACTGTTTTTGAAGGTTGCAAGTTTTTCTAGGTGCACTCAACACATGTTTCTGATTTGAATGAAGAAATATATCCTACATATGTTTATTTCTTAAAAATAGTAATAAACATGATTTACATTTTGCTCGATGTAAACCACAACATTAATCTAAATTGTTAGATTAGATTAATAGAATATGCAACCCGTAACTTCCAAATCTGGCAACCAATTTTCCAATTAGAGAAGCCCAGAGTTGCTATGAAGAAGAGGACTTGGCAACAACGCAGTGCTACTGTTTTTGAGGGACATGATTTTTATTTTTTTTATTTTTTCTTAAACAAGTTTGTTAGTTTTTTGTTTGTTTGTTTTTTGACATCTTTAATGTAGCCAGTATGTACTGATTTGTAGCTCTCCTTATCTCATATTTGAAATGAGCATTGGAGGGTCTGTTAAATGCTTTTCGCCATGGAGATGTTATTACTTTGTCTGGAATGTTTCACAGTATGGCTTTAAATCTTTCTATCATCATGGAGACTAAACCAGGCCAATTTACAGGTCAGATCTGTGGAGAGGCGACCCCGCTCACAGTCAGAAGGCCTGTTTTTCTAACTATTTTTGAGCCATAAAACCACCTGTAATTGATTAAATGTAAAGTAGAGCTGTTTAATGTAACACTGTGGAACATTCCAGGCAGAAACAAGCAGGTAATGGACCTCCAACCAAAAAGTTACATAGTACACCCTTAAAGAACGACATTTTATGCATTCTGTCAACCTAATAAATCAATATACAATGGTCCATCATGCTTTTGTATCTTCAAAATACCATGTGAAATTACCTTTTGAAACTGAAATGGGACACTAAGCCTTTTACTCAGTTACATCGATCTATTTAGTAATGAACATTTGACAGTTTGTTTATTGTAAACCGCCCCACCGATCTGAAACAACATAACAGAATAACAGAAGTTAGTTTATTGACTTGTGTTCGAAACTGCAGAGCTGAGTTTCTGCTGAGGACTGTTCATAGTGACATTTAGCAAACAGTTTTTATTTGTGAAGAAGAGTGATATTTTTAAACATTTGTGTATGATGCAGAGTCGAATGTTTTAATAGTTTTAAACAAGCTCATGCCTGTAGTTGACCATGGTTGGTGATACAGTGCACACATTAGCAAATTGTCAACAAAAAGTTTTAGGAAACTCAAGACAAAGTGACCCATCGCCAGATCTTGAGCTAGTCTTGGTCAGGACTACCTCAGCTGGAGGCTTTGAAACCAAAAGTGCCCAAAGAAAACTCCACACAGAAAGACCCATGGCTCGGACCCAGAACCTTCTTGCCGTGAAGTGCAAGTACTGGCCTATTGACACACTTTTACGATATGATAACCATTTTTTGTATAGTGTTTTTCTTTTTGCATGTTTTTTAATTGTGTTTTATATAATTTATCTGCTGTAGCACTTTGGGATTTTGTTGAAATGCAAAGTGCATTACAAATAAGATGTATTATTATTATTTATTATTATTATTATCAGCCACCTTGCCGCTGTACACAGATAACTCCAAAACTCTGAGTCAGATAATGACGTTGGAAAACTATTACACAAAGCTGAAAGAAGCTGTTTGCGTAATATGTCTCCTTGAAGTTTAAATCAGTGCAGCAATAAAAAAACAAAAAAACAAAACAAAACGCTAGTTAACCATGCTAACTAACGACCAGTCAAAAGTTTGGAAACACGCACTCTCATTCAGGGTTTTTTATTCTTCATTCTGACTAGTGTTTTCATTTTATACATATTTTATGTAATTATGTAGCAAAGAACAAAAAAACAAAAAACTAGTCAATATTTATCGGTTTTACATCAGTTAAGTGGCAGTTAGTGAAAAAATTCGGGGGTTTTATTTGCACTTGCTGCCACAAGCAAGTTTATTTTGCACAATTCGTACACAAAGTAATTCAAAGTGCTTTACAGAATAAGAAATACATTAAAATCACAATACAAACTAATCAAAACATAAATAATCATCATAGAATTAAAAAAGGTTTTAGGTGTTCTGGGTTTTAGCTGCATAAAACTGAAATGCTGACTCCCCGTGTTTAGTCCTGACTCTGGAGTAGGTCAAGACTAAACCAGGACTAAGCCAGGAGGCCGGTCCTTGACGTCCTCAGAGTGCAGATGGTTCAGTGGCACTAACATGTCAGAGATGTTCTTTGGTGCTCCTTAGCGAGCCTCTTGCACAGTGCCCATGGATACAGCAGGAAGTAGCAAGAATAAAGAAGAAAAAACACTGAATGAGATGGCGAGTCCAAAGTTTTAATTGGTCATGTAAATCTCTCGCTCCCTCCGTCGTGCCGCATGTCTCCCCATCATTTCTAACTTTGCCGGCGTTTGGCACAGGTGTCGTTTGAGCTGCAGAGAGCCGCTCCCTCCAGAAACAGGCCTATTGTTAGCTCCACTCCTCACTCCTCTCTCCTCTCCTCTCTCCTCTCACCTCTCCTCTCCTCTCGCAGATGGACCACTGGACTGGGCCTGGGTGACAGTTTCCCAGTGATCGATGAGCACTTTGGAGCACATTTGGAGGGCCATTACAGGGACATGCAGTTTATAACATGGCTTTTATTTTCCCACTCATAAATTCTACTGCCACTCGTAGTCGTTTTAATCACGACGGTGTGAAGTTATTAAATGGTACCGCGCCGAAGGGGTTCTCAAGGAAATTAAGTTCATATTAATGTTAAAGTGCGTATGACAGGTTTTCACGTTTTTCTA
The DNA here is from genome assembly GCA_029959045.1 of Taenioides sp. WSHXM2023. Lineage (NCBI taxonomy): Eukaryota > Metazoa > Chordata > Actinopteri > Gobiiformes > Gobiidae > Taenioides > Taenioides sp. WSHXM2023. The sequence continues at coordinate 22,245,876 of CM057103.1, read as the reverse complement.
ATTATTACTTGTTTTGGTGGGATAGTACCTGTAGTAAATATTTATCATAGTTTAGTTCAGTTTGTGGGAAAAAAATAGAAAAGTCCAAAAATACAGGAGGTAGCGGTGAGTTCTTATAGGTGTTAGATTACGCAAAACTGACTGTGGTGCCCTTTTAGCCATGCTGTAACCTCATTAAAAACATACCTGGAGTTGTACTTTGTTTCACTCACACATGTTTGAACAATCCTGCATTATTAGTCTGGAAACACGCACTTAAATTTTTTCTTTTTCTCAGCTCAGAATGCTTTGCTCCGCCTTGTGATGTCATGAAGTGTTTTAAAGTTAACAGCTACGTTTTACCTTTGGTTCAGTAGAGACTGGCATGGCGTTTAAGAACATAGTGGATGTTTTCTGAGCGACAGTAGCTCAGTTGTTAGAGCGTTTGTCCATTGATCCGAAAGTTGGTGGTTCAAATCTCGCTCTCAACATAAACATCATTAGTAGAGCGGTCATATCCACTGACCCATACACTGGCGTATGAATATGTGAGTGGTTCCTTGATGTAAAGCGCTTCGAGTGCCCTGAAGGTGAAAAAGCGTGGTATAAAAATGTGACCACTGATCATTTATCATTCTGTTTGAGAGAAGAAGCCTAAATGTGCAGGATCTCTGTGTTAAACATGTGTGAATGAAACAAAACACAACTCCAGGTCTGTTTGTGATGAGGAAACAACATTATAACATAGATCGAAAATTGTGTAATATAGGTCCTTTAAATATAATGATGATAATTCTAGTTAACTGGAGTGACGTGGACCAGCTCAAGTCTATGGAGGAGGCGTTTGTTGAGTCCAGCTGCACAGAGCATGATGCAATCCTCAAGATGACGAAGACGTGGATGGCCTTCTCCAGGTCAGGCCAGGACACCAGTGATGTGACGTGAATGATTTGACCCAGATCTCATTATTTTTAAGAGAACCACATCTTTTTCTATCTAATTTTTACACATTTTTACAGATTTACTCAGCACAGTTTTGTGCTATTCTTCATTACTGTAGTGCAGCGTTTTATTTAGATTCTGCATCGTTCCAAAGGGTAAACACACTCCCACTCTCAGTTTGAACCATTTTAAACTAATCGGAGCCTCGGACATTTCTCTTTGTGATTAGTTTGTAGTTATAATGACTTCTCACATTGGCTTCTTCTTCTTCTAAATATAAAAGAGCCAGTCTTTTGAACGGCTCTTTGAAGTGAATGGATCCAAAAGATTCAAATCCCATAAAAGAGCCGAAAGTCCTGTCACTACATCACACAGAGGGCTTTAGTTTAGAAAGGAGCCGAAACAGGACAAAGCTTGCCTTAAGGAAGGGGTATTACACTTCCATGGGGTATTAATTGCTAACACATAACTTATTAAAATCACTATGTTATTTATTGTTTTCTAACTTGCAAAAACTGGGCTTCATTTACAGTGAAGCAACGTTCTGGCAACTAATGAAGGCCTAGTTGCTGAAACATTGCTACTACTGTAAATAAAGCTCACTTTTTGCAAGTTAGACAGAGTGTGGGAGTGTTTCTATTTTTGATTTTGACGAGCATTACACACACCCTCTCCAACGCACCTGGCTTCAGAAATACGATGTCAAAGCAACCTCTTTATCTTCACTTTTTATTGTTTTGAAAATGCTAAATTTGCCAGAAACAATGTATCAACATATTTTATAAGTTCTGCTTTCATTTTTGATGCTCTGAGTCAAAAGTCACTCCCCCTTCAGAGCGCTATCGCATCACAATCAGCGTGATATCCGCTAATGAACTGCACATTGCATCAGGTTTGTGAAGTTGTAGTGTATTGTTTGATATCATGCTTTGTGGAGTTAATATGATTAACTTAGATTCAAGAGCTGGACCACGCCTCAACCTCCTCGCCAGCCAACCACAGCTCATCTCGACCACGCCTTCAGTTACCCAGAAGCCCTATTTATACAACCTATCCTGACAACACCGTCCATTCTGAATCAGCTGGGTGACCATTTTGGATTGGAGACGGAGCCCCCACCCTGAGTCTCCCCCAGCCATCACATCCACCCACCGTCAATAAACGTCTTTATCGTATTTCATTGTCGTGGCGTGGTCCTTGCTAGTGAATGTATATTTATGGAGAATTGTCGTGTGGGAGCATGGGTGATTTAAGCTTGTGGGCTGAGCATTGGAGAAATCTTACAGCTAACCGCAATGAGGGTTCGAATAGTGCCCAGGAGAGATCACTAAATTACTCAAACCTGCATGGCTGGCATCTAAAACCTCTTCAGGCATGTTTTTGATGAGGAAACAATGTTATAACATGGTAAAAAGTGCCCAACAATAGCACTAACCTGCTTGAATCTTAGGTCAGTGTCTTGCCCAAGGACGCAACAACAATACGCACAGGTCCGAGCTGGAATCGAATCACCAAACTTTTATTTGTTTTGTGGGCGAGTACTGTCGTGATGCAACGTAATCCATATCTCCCGTCTGCAGCTCTACCTGTCTTACAATAGCTCCTTGATATTGCTTTCATAAGATATTGCTTGTACTTTCTTTGGGATTACAAAGCTTGGTGGTTCATATAACCTGGTGCGGTTTCAAACAAGTCTCATGTTATTCTACTCTGTTTTATTTGCGTACAACACCTACTTGGTTTATTTTAGATGAGAAATAGAAGTCTTGACAGATTGGCAGGTTTGGGGTTGGTTTTAGTTTTTAGATTTACTCTGTAAAGGTGTAAACCCATCCAGATTGCAACGTTTACCAGCGGATCACCAGTCCCCTCCTCAGTCTGGTCTGTATCTTATGGTTGGATTTGGTAACTCCCATTTCACCAAATATTGTCTCTCTAAAAAATGTAGTTTTATATTTATGTTAAAAGGTCCTATATTACGCAAAATTGACTCGTGAGCTTCATGTTAGAATGCTGTTACCTCATCCAAAACATACCTGGAGTTGTGGTTTGTTTCATTCACATATGCTTGAGTAATTCTTTTTATAACATCTCCAAAGCTCAAAATGCTCTGTTGCACCTTATGATGTCATGTAGTGGTAGTTTTCAAGTTAACAGCTACCTTTTATCTTTAGTTCAGTACAGATTGGCAATTCCAGAGCTGAAATCATCCAAATGATTCTAGTGAAGGTGAATGGAGTTTTAAAAGTGGAGCACTTCCTGTATTACCACATCAAAGGAGAAAAGAGAAAAACACAACCTAAATATACAGGATTTGTATGTTAAACGTGTGAATGAAACAAAACACAACTCCAGGTCTATTTGTGATGAGGAAACAGCATTTTTAACATAGATCAGAAAAATAGTGTAATATGGGCGCTTTAAGAATTTAGGGCTTGTGGTTTGTCTATTTTTAGATGGATATGTTTTTATCACTTCTTCTTCAAATGACATGGTTTGACATTGATTTATACTGGAACTTTAAGACAGAAGAGAAAGATAACACATGCAGTAATGGCTTTTAACAATGTAATTCTTGTCCCCAATATTATTAATCTGGAGAAGAGAAGGAGAACTGTCTGCTGCCTGCAACTTGGTTCAGCATGAGCGGTTTGGTGGTGGTTTTGTGATGGTCTGGGGAGGCATATCCATGGAGGGACACACAGACCTCTATCGGCTAGAAAATGGCAGTGCGACCAGTCCGCCATTAGGTATTGGGATGAAATCCTTGAACCCAATGTCAGACCCTACACTGGTGCAGCAGGTCCTGGGTTCCTCCTGATCCACGACAATGCCCGGCCTCATGTGGCAAGAGTCTGCAGGCAGAACCTGGAGGATGAAGGGACTGATACAATTGAATGGCCCTCAGGATCACCTGACTTAAACCTGATAGAACACCTCTGGGACATTATGTCTGGGTCCATCAAAGGTCACCAGGTTTCTCCTCAGACTCTACAGGAGCTCAGTGATGCCCTTACACAGATCTGGGAGGACATCCCACAAGACTCCATCGTCGTCTCATTAGGAGCATGTCACGACGTTGTCAAACATGCAAACAAGCACGGGGAGGCCACATAAGATATTGAGAAGCATTTTGAGTTGCAGAAATTTAATTTAGTCAAACTGGACTAGCCTGCCACATCATTATTTCACTTTGATTTTCAGGGTGTCTATAAAATGAAGCCCTCTGTAGGCTGAACATTGTATTTCTATTGAAAGCATATTTCATACTTCATTTGAGCAGTATATTTCAGTCTCAGACAAACCTTTGTACATGATGTTCTGAGAGCATTTCTGTGTGAGTGCTGTGTGCCTATTTAAGTTTATGTATAATATCAAATGTATGAAATAGAAAAAAGTAACACCACTTCACTGAAAATAAGATTATTTTACTTAAATTATAAACAAAAAATCAACTCAAATGGGCTTTTGCTGAGTAGAAGACTCCACCAACAATTAGAACATAAGGTTGGAGGTTCGAATCCTGCTCTAAACATAAAGCAGTCAGATCCACAGGTTGATGGTGCAATTCCAATTCCCACAGATCCTTGGGCAAGTTACTTAACCCATCTCGCCCTCCAGTGTCTGCGCACACTGATGTATGAATGTGTGCTGAGTGGTTCCTTGATGTAAAGTGCTTTGAGTGCCTTGAAGGTGGAATATAAAAGTGGAGTATAGAAATGTGACCATTGAACATATAGGCTTAATTCTATAGGAAATGCACCACTGTGAGAATTCTTCTTGTACTTCATGGCTCACTGTGCGGCCCTGCTTTGAAACAGTAAAGACATATTTGACAGTCATTTAATATCACAGTCATGTGTCTATCATGTTCCTTGAAGTTTCAGGATAAAACGTAGTAAAACAGTTCAGGCAAAAATGGTAAAAATGCTCCCATGTGACATTTTGAAAAACTGTAGTTACCATTGTAATTGTCAGAGAAAGACACAATTGCGCTTAAATGAAAGGTAAAATTTTCTTTTAAATTATTCTCAGCACAATAGTTAAAATTATTATCTGACAGGCGACACATGACCTAAACCAAAATATAAAGTCTAAAGTTTATTTTTGGACATAGGCGTATAACTGTAATACCACTGAAACACACAAAAGTCTATAACACCAAAATATAAAGCCCTGGTATGGAACTTTTCATAGGCCTTGCCACCAGAGTGATACTGAAATTTTATCTGGCCCTTAGACTGATTCAAAAATATTGGAATTCTGAAATCTCAAAAAGAACAAAGAATTCAAACCAGCTACTCGATGGTTGAGGGGCAAAGGTTGAGGAATCCTGGAAACGTTATCCTTACAAAATGTATTATCGACTATTTTCAACATCTGTCAGATTCGGCATTCCAAAAAGGGCAAAGGATTCAACTCTCTGGTCGGGGGGCAAAAGCGTAGGAACTCTTTTAACATTCTATTTACCAGTCTATTGGTAGTAGTAATGTCGTTCTTACAAAATGTGATATTCACTATTTACAGCATCTCTCAAATTCTGCTGTCTGAAAAGGGCAAAGAATTCAAACTAGCGCCTCTGGTTGGAGAGCAAAGGTGTGATAAGACATACAAAAAGTGTTTTTGACAATTCACAACCATTCAAATTCTGCTGTAGTATCGATGAATGAAAAGTCACAATGGTGCACTCAGTATTTTTCACTATTTCTGATTTACCAAGGCTGAGGATTCACACACACGCACACACACACACACTGGGTTTCCATGCTTTTTAGGGATGATGATGATGATTCATTCATGTCCTAGAGACTGATTCTAACCATAACAATTGGCACGACTTGCCTAATCTGAACTAACCTTAACCTATTTGAACATTTATGGACTTTGAAACATACCGCTGAAGGACTTTGTCATGCAGAACTGAATTAAGACTGTACTGGGACAAAACCTAAAACAGGACCAAATCCAGTCTAAACCGGCACAAGAGTCTAGAGTCGTATTATTTGACTTGTTGAACATGTTCTGAATTCTATTGTATTCATTTATTTAAATATTTGACTATTCAAATGACAAAGTACTTCTTAGTTACATTTTCCAACTCCATACTGAAAAACTTGAAATCAATAATTATCTAGAACAGGAGTGTCCAAACTATGGTCCGGGGGCCAAATGGGGCCCTCAGACCCATATTTATTGGACTGCGGGCTTCCTGCTGAATTGGCCCAGATTACCAAAAGCACTTTTTACTGAAAATTTTGAAAATGTTTCCCATCATAATTTAAAAACACACATTTTGATGTGATACAGACTTAATATAAATGTTCCAGGCCTTATTAAAGGTGTGGTGGTTACATCAAAAGTCAAATACAACATTTTAAAAGATTCAGTTAATCAGTGAATAGGAAGACATTTAAAATATAAGTGATAAAAAATAGAAATTAGTCAGCGAGGTTTTCAAGTGTTTTGAACGAGTCTATGGCTATGGTTTATGGACTGCACAGGACTTCTACCTTTGACACAATAATCACACTAAAATTCAAACATTCAAACGCATATTTTCCAAGGCTCAGAGACCAAGGACTACGGAAACCAGTGTGAATGAACCAAAGGTAACGGTGTTAAATCCCAGTTAAAGTTCAAAAAAGTTCTGTTTTTGTGTAACATGTGCTCTTTAAATGAGAACTGTGACCTTTAAACGGAAATTAGCAAACGGTTATATACACATTTTTTCCCTTGTTACTTACATTTCTTCTGAAACAGTTTTGCTCTGTGCCTTCTCCTCCTACACACCCTTTGCTTTGGACACTTTAAGGCCCTTTTTAAGCATGCTCAGATGTGTGTCATTATTTCAGCGTTTGACACAGAGATGCAGAGGAGCTGTGTGATCTTGGTGGGTGTGCTCATAGATGTTTTCCATTATAAACAGGCTCTGTGTGTTTTGGATGTGCACAGTCCAGTCAGCTCCAAATGAAAGGCTGGAGTGGGAGGGACGAGGCTCTTCACAGCAGGAGGAGGGACGCACTGGGCACACGGGCTTTACACTTAGTCTGCATGTATGGAAATGGAGCCAAGGAAAACAAATGTTAGTAAATACATTCTAAATTCTTCCTGAATTTGACTTTTTTTAATCACAGAACAGATGTCAGCAATTCGCAAAGATGTTCCAAGTGTGTGATGCTGTGAGATGTTTTTAGCCTTAACCATTTTATAGTTTGCTCATTTTTAACCTGTGTGTGGTGCAGTTAACAAACTTCTGAGAATCCATATTTGTCTTCAGTTGAAGTGTTCGCTTGTGTCTGTCCAATCTGACCAATCAGGGCAGCACAGCCAAAAGTCAAACCAAAGCAAACATGGTGACACCGTCAAACGTACTTCGGTCTATTTTAGCGGAAATACAAACTATTTTATTTATGAAACTTGTGGATAGTTAAGATGTCTGTGCTTTTGCCTTGACTGGATTTAACAAAAGTTTTATTTCACTCCTTGTTCCGCTGTAATGCCTTCACTCGTGAAGTTTTTGTTTGAACGTTCCAATCACTGGTTTTGATCTCTTTCAGTGAGAGTCCTCCCAGATTACTCTGTAGACCTCTATTCAGAGGACTACATATCAGTCTGGTGAGATGTGAGAAATAAACAAAATTCAGCCAGCCCAACTCTGCCAGCACCAGGGAGAAAAGCATTTTATGGACCCTCCACCAGAAAAGTTACATAGTGCACCTTTAATGTCACTGTGCATGAATGAAACACAACAGCAACTCAATCTACTGATGACGAAGAAGACAAGATGGCCAACCACTCAAAAAAGCCAATTACTGTAAGTCAAATATGGTCCATTCCCATACATTACTTGGCTGTGGCAGTTTGATGGCTACAGGATGTCCATATACGGCAGTCCCATTTGAATAATGCATAAGGCCCATATCTGTAAGACTTAGGAAGGACCTTAGTTTTATTCATTGGGGAGCAGGTTTCGCTGAGCTGGCATCGTCTTTTACATAGGCCCTGGTCTTTTTATAGTCCCGCTGTACTCTGCCTGCTCCACTCCCACCTGGGGACCGCACCGTGATGGGGAGAGGCTACACTGGTTAGAGCAGGAGGGAGATTAGATTCTAGACAAATATGGAATGGAGACGAAAGTACAAAGTCAACTGAAGGGAACTACTTGTGAGTGAGATTTGCAGGTCTTATTTGTACAGAAAAGTAAGTTGTAGACTAACTAAAAATTGTTCTCAAGTTAGAGTACTGTTACTTCAAAATGATATTACCTAGTACCAAGTAGTGATCCAAAAAAAATACTCAAGTAAGAGTAAAAATGGCAAAACACTAAATCATATTTGAAGGAGCAGTGCAAAAAACACCATCCATCTTCTTCAGATGTCTAAGCTGGGACTCCCAGACTTCCCTCACCCCTGACACTTCCTCCAGCTCTTCCTGATCCTGAGGTGTTACCAGGCCCAGAGACACAGTCCCTCCAGTGTGTCCTGGATCTTACCCTGTCAGAACAGAACAGGTGCCCTCCCCTCAGCTGCTCCTCTCCATGTGGAGCAACGGCTTTACTCTGAGCTCCTCCTATGTGACTGACCTTCTCAAACTATCTCTAAGTGAGTGCCCAGCCACTCTGCAGAGGAAACTCATTCTGACCGCTTGTATCTGCCATCGTGTCATTACCCAAAGCTCATGACCATAGGTGAGGGTAGACGTAGATTGACTAGTTGGAACAAACAAAAATGTTCAAATAATTTCATATTGTCAGCTTTGTCAAGCTTTTGTTACATGTAGACAAGAATTTAATTACTGTCTGAAAACTCCAAGAAGTGCAATTTAAAGTTTGGTTATGTATTTATGAATTGCTATTTCAGGATTCATAGTTTCAAAATGTTTGCTGTAAATATATATACAGAAGACTATGAATAATTCAGCCTGAATTCATATGCACACAAAAATCTTTTATTTTCCACAGAGACAGATTAGTTTAAAAAGGTCAAAAACTATGGCAAAAAGAGAAATTCAATTTGTCAACAGTTTCTCAGCTCATCCAAGCTGCTTCTTCAGTTCTGGTCAGATGCTGGCGGACACTGCTTTATATCTGCCTGAAGGGAGGAGCTAATTACAATGAAAATTACTCTGAGACAAACACATATTTGTTTACAGTTTGTTTGTTAGGTGGGTCTATTCAATATGGAGTGGGCGTGAGGGTGTAGTTAGCAGAACCATTCAGGGCCATGATGGGTGTTTTCACACCTCTGGACCTGACCTGGCTCCCCTATTGTTTTCTCTGTTCGTTTGAGGATAGAGTTATAGATGGGAGACAAATGATGTCTGAGACCTCCATTTCTGTTCAAGGAAGGATTCTCTTTCTTGATTAAAAAAAAAAAAAAAAAGCCTCTTTAACTCCTCTCAAACCAGTCCTTTTCTCTGGCCAAGATCTGGACCTCACTGTCCTCAAAGGAGTGGCCTGTGGCTTTTAGGTGGAGATGTACGGCAGATTGCGGCCCACCCTGGTTTTCCCGTCTGTGTTGATACATCCTTTTGTGAAGTGGCTGTTTAGTTTCTCCAATGTAGCGCTCACTGCAGTCTTCACTACACTGAATGGAGTAGACCACATTCCTTTGTTTGTGGCTCGGTGTTTTGTCCTTAGGATGGACCAGTTTTTGTCTTAAAGTGTTTGTGGGTTTAAAATAGACTTGGATGTCATGTTGTCTGAAGATCCTCTGTAGTTTTTCGGAAACACCAGCCAGGTAAGGAATAGTTACACCCCTTCTCCTGGGTTCTGGTTCTCTGTTGTCCTGTTTCTTGGCTCTCTTCGTTTTATTGAAAGCCCATTTAGGATATCCACAAACGGAGAGGGCTTTCTGCACGTGTTGTTCTTCTTTCTCCTTTCCCTCTGCGCTTGTAGGAACCACTTGGGCCCTGTGTTGTAATGTCCGAATGACTCCCAGTTTGTGCTGCAGTGGGTGGTGTGAATCAAAAAGCAGATATTGGTCGGTGTGTGTGGGCTTCCTGAAGACCTCTACCTGGAGTCGCCGGTCTTCTCTTATCGTTACTGCACAATCTAAGAAGGCCAATGTGTTGTCCTTGGCATCTTCACGTGTGAATTTGATGTTCGGATCTACAGAATTGATGGATTCTACCTGGACGACTGAGGGATTCTACACACATTTACAATTCTGTTTTACGCTAAGCATTTAGTGTTTTTATGTTTTGCTGGAGAAATCCTTAAAGGTGCACTATGTAACTTTTTGGTTGGGGGTCCATCACCTGCTTGTTTCTATGGATATGTCATTGCTCTGCCTGGAATGTTCCACAGTATGACATTAAAAAAGAAAAGTTTTCGACAGACCCTCCACCAGAAAAGTTACACAATGCAATGGACCTTTAATGATGAGTTGAACCCACTACAGTTTTTCACTTCATCTACAGATATATTACACATTTCATAATAAATAATACTTTTTGTGAAGCTCAAATTGAGGTTAGAATTTTTTTATTTTTTTCCCCCCATCCTTCTTATCAGAGAAACTAGTACTAGTATGTATGCGTAATGCACACATACTATTACACTACCAGTCAAAAGTTTGAACACACCATCTCATTCAGTGTTTATTAAATGTTGGTCTAGTTTTCATATTTTTGCAGCATTGCATTAGTTAATTTTAACATTCACAATCACAAAATAAGTAACATTTGAATAAACAACTGCATTTTATTTTTCTTTCTTTATTGAAACACAATTTCTTGCCATTTGTCCCGCAAGGCCCTCTGCATTGTGGGTGACCCACTCATCCAACAGCCTCTTCAGTCTGCTGCCATCAGGAAAGAGACTGAGGAACCTCTGGGCTAGGACCAGCAGACTGAAAGACCGCTTCATCCACCAAGCTGTCAGGATGCTGAACTCTCTCCCTCTCAGACCCAGACTCAGAACTGAATCAAACCCAGCCTTTGAATCTTCCTCACCAAACTTCATTTGATGTTGAAGAACCACTCCAGCTGGATTAAATTCAGATCAAAACCCAGGTCCTTCGAGGGAACCTTAAACGATTCTGTCCAAGGCTCCGCCCACAAGCCTAAATCACCCATGCTCCCACACGACAATTGTCCATAAAAACATGATACAAAACAATACACTACAACTTTACAAACCTGATGCGACGTGCTGTAGGTAAACAGTAGAACGCACACCGATTGCAATGTGATAAAGTGAAAGTCAACGTCAAAAGTGAAACTTTTGATGTTATAATAATTGTAATACTGATTTATTCTTTATTGCAAAAACATTGGACATGATGACAAGTTGTTTATGTTATAATTTGGTGTTTTTAAGGTTCTCCAATCAGAAAGCAGAATGAGCCTCACACGAGTCTCTCATTTGGGTTGCCAGTTTCAATCCTGAAATCCAGTTGGTTTAAACCTAAAAGGACTCTCTATTATCAGTAATCAGTGCTATAGTGGGTTGCATTGCCTCACACATTATACCATACAACCATCTGGATAACTTTATATAAGAATGCAAATCAAAGCTTTTAGGGCCATCACAGCTTCACGCGCTTTATTTGTAGACTACATAATGACACATGAAGGGAAGATCTGCGCACATTGTTTACGTTTATAGAAACAAAACTTAAGGCTACATGGTTAATTTGCATAAACTCTGCTGATGGAGCCTGTGCAAAACTTCGTGCTAATGCAGACGAACTAAAAGACAGGGCGGAGGCCACAGCTGATGGTGAGTCTTCAGGATATATTTATTTTGTTCTGACTCTTATATCGTACACTGCCATGTTGAAATTCATATTTAATTAAACCAGAGCAGTAAAGGAGAATGAGGAGCGTTTACTGTAGTCCGGTTTGTGGGTGTTGTAGTTTTTTATTCCACAGCTGTAGGGACATGACTTCTCCGTTGTTGTCTCCGCTGGTTACGACGGTCAGATTCTCCAAATGTAGCTGTAGCTCCAAAGGTGAAGGAGTTAGGGGCTAGGAGGTAGGAGCTAGGATTTGACCTATTCAGAACAAGGCACAGTTCTTTATTACGCTATTTTCTGATCTATGTTATAATATTATTTCCTCATCACAAACATACCTGGAGTTGTTTAACACATAAACCTTGCATATTTAGACTGAGTTCTTTTCTCAAACAGAAAACACTCTGTGATGACACCTTGTGATGTCATGAAGCAATATAGGAAATGCTCCACTGTGTTTTTAGACTCCATACACCTTCACTACAAGCATTTGGATAACTTCAACCGTGGAATTGCCAATCTCTACTCAACTAAGGTAAAAGGTAGCTGTTAACTACCACTTGATGACATCACAAGGTGGAACAGAGCATTTTGAGCTTTGGAGATGTAAACAGACTAATAATAACTCTAACATGTGAATAAAACAAAACACTCCAGACTCCAGGTATGTTTTTCAGGAGGAAACAACGTTATAACTAAACTATAATAAATCTATATATATTTTTTTTATTATATAATTATAATAAAGCTCACAAGAATCCATTTTGTGTAACGTAGGACATTTTAAATGATGAGAACTGGTCTGGAGAAGGTAAATCGAGGCTCTTGTTGCAGGAAATCACCACTTCATGACATCAGCAGATGGAACACTCTTTTGACCTCTGTAGCAATAGAGATAGACTGAATTATCAGTTTGCAAACTAACTATTACGGAACTAAACACAACCCCATAACAGTCTAAATGTTTACCATAATACAGTCCTTTTCTTTTTCCACAGGGACCCATTCTCACTCCGCTAACCAACTTTTGCATATCTCCACCGCTGCCAGTACGAACAGATGGCTGAAAAGCTTAACTCCACAACATCAACATGGAAAAGACCGTAGCATCCCATCGTAGAGACATAAATGCGAGGGGGGTACGCGCGCTGAATTATTTAAAACCGAAAAACCCAAAATAAAAATCAAAATGCGCGTTGTGCCATCTCCGTGGACCAGAGACAAAGCAGCGTGGGGAGGGCAATGCTGAGTGAACAAGGCGCGTTCAGGTCCTGGCTTCTATCTGGCTCCCGTTAGCGTTACATGATTCATAAGTTCTTCATTAGCATGTATATTTCATCACAGGCTAGGTTTGGTGCACATGGCCTAATTGCGGCGGATTTGGAAGCGAAAAAACACACTGCAAGCTAACGATAAAATCAATACGGAGTTGTTCTTACGTAGTGGGAGGTCGTATATGTAGTAGTACTAGTTAAAAGAAGTGGGATCGTTTATTTACGTCGAGCTGGGGGAGTGTTTCATGTATGTCTATGAAGGAGTGTTCAGTTCAGTCCAGTTACCATGGTGACGCAATGTCTGAAAAAAAAAGATTAATACATTTTTTTTATTTATGGACACGTGAAGCAGAATTATGAAAACATGTACAGTGCTCATTCTTGAATTTACTTGATTGTTTTGTACACGCTTGGTCACTTTAGAGGTGCACTGTGTAACTTTTTTTGTTGGGGGTCCGTCACCTGCTTGTTTCTATGGATATGTCATTGCTCTGCCTGGATTTATTCAATTGCAGGTGGTTTTAGAGCTCAAAAATACCTAGAAAAACAGGCATTCTGACTGTGAGCAGGGTCGCCTCTCCACAGATCTGACCTGTAACTTGGTCTGGTTTGGTCTCTATGAAAGATAATAGGGTTTATACCATACTGTGAATTCAAGACAAAGCAATAATACCTCCATCTCCATCAAATTTAGGATGGGATCTTCTCTCAAACACAAAACACTCTGTTCCACCTTGTCATGTGGTAATACAGGAGGTGCTCCACTGTGTTTTTAAACTCCACACACCTTCACTGGAATCATTTGGATCATTTCAGCCCTGGAATTGCCAATCTCTACTGAAGTCAAGGTAAAAGCTCACAGGTGGAACAGAGCATTTTGAGCTTTGGAGATGTAAACAGACTAATAATAAAGAATACTCAAATGTTTTTGATGAGGTAACAGCATTCAAACATGACTAAATGCTCACAAGAGTCAATTTCGCGTAGTATAATATTGTAATAAAATTGCAATGAGTTCTTAAATCGAATTTTACAGTCAGAACAATGCTGGAATTGTCTGTCACTATAGGTTACCATGAAGATGACTGCTCTCATTTTCATTATTGGGTTACATAATTTACCACAGAATTTGATTGATTTGGACGTTCCATATAAGATTTTCATACGTTCCAGATCAGATTAATGTACTCTATAGTAAACTACCTTGACTTTATTTATCACTCGTGCTTTTCTAATAGGTCAGCAGTGCCCTTGAGAAGCAGATAGGAGCTGGGTAAATACTGTGCTACATCTACAGCTCTGACGCTTTCATGAATTACTAACCGGGGGTCGCGACCTTCTGAGCATGCTCACAACAACCCGATCAGACAGGAGCGATTAGCCCCCAACATCCATCATGCATTGCTCCGACCCTGTCAAAACCGCAGCAAAACACGACGCGCTGACAGGGACTTCGCTAATCTTCGAAGACTTACAGGTAGACGTTTTTATCGGCTCGGGGTTTATTGTGTTGTGAGGTGGTGGTGGTGGAGTGGGTTGGGTGTTTGCCTGCTAACTGGAAGGTTGCAGGCTCAGTACAAGAGGAGAAAAGTCACAGATTTGTTTTAACGTGGGACTAAACACCTGAACTCTTCCAACAAGCACAGTTCATATAGAGCTGCTAAACTGGGCAGTACCTGGAGCAGTCAGGGGGGAGGACGGGCGAGGTCTGGAGGTATAAGGAGCAGTGTGATTGGCCTGACAGGTATCCACCCTTCAAACCCCACCCCTGCAGCCAGGTGGTTGTATCAGAAACTCCTGGCTGTAATCAGGAGAGTCCAGTGTGATGTCACCAACTACTTGAAATAACAGACGCCACAGAAGGCAGCAGGTGCTTGGGTTTTGTTTAATCTGGTCTAGAGCAGGTTTTTTTTTTGTCATATTACCCAGTCCTCATATTTTGTCTTCCAGACACTGTACCTCATCTCGTCCATTTTAAACTGTCCAAAGTTATTCCTCACTTACCTTATGCATTCAAATCGTCCTAATTATTCACCACAGTGAGTTTATAGGCCCTTTTCACAGCTCTGAGACACTGCAACTGTAAAGATAACCACAACTAGCATGCTAATATGCACTTCCTGATTATCTGACAATTAAATGCTTTCTAATTAGATGCAGACAGAACACAGTGGACCTTAAGAGCTGTTTATACATGTCTGTACTGGGACAAATACATGTGGAAAAATCCTGCAGGTCTTTAAGTGTTGATTTTGTGTACCCCCCTCTAACACGTCTCAGATGTGCTCCTCAGGTGTGACAGCTGGTCCAGCACACAGCACATAACACACAGCACACAGGAGGTGTTCAAACACAGCTCGTCATCAGTACATCTGCTCTAATCTGAACCTGATCACTCACTAATGAGCGCCCCCTGTGGAGAGCAGCACCAGCTGCACGCTGCATCACGTCACCCATCGCACGCTCACAACACATTTACATTTACTAGTTACTCATACTTGTTTTTTCTTGATGGTAATACATGGTCTAATATTGTGTACTATTGACATGCAATGGTTATTGTTTAACGTCAACCTATGATGCAAAATCCCTCCTCATTTTCCTTCAAAAGTTTTATTAAGCATTATTCATGCATGTTTGTGTTTTGTTTATATTTGTTCATCCAGCCTGCTAGAGGGCGCCAGGTGCAATTATGGAATTAGATCCAGCCAGTAGATGGCCAGAAGTAAACAGCTAGCTTGCAGAATGTCCATTAGCCCATGATGTTTCTGCTGTTCTATCTGAAGCCATCCTCTCATTTCTGGCCCTTTGACTGGCAATATGAGTAAGTTTTTATGTTTAATATGATGATGTATTTATGCAAGTTTGTGATATTTTATACTTGTTAATATGAGATGTTCCAGAAGTGATAACAGACAGTATCTGAGTTATCCACATGGACACAAGGTGCAACAGAACAGGGTCCCTGAATAGAACTGATTTTGAAAAGGTCATTTAGAAAGTGAAGCCCCAGCCCTTTGCTCTGTCCCTGTGTCCAGCGCCCCCTGCCCCCTGAGCTGCAGCCTCACACAGTCCTCCATTGCTGTTGTTCAAATCATAATATTATATCTGATTGGGGAACGCTATTCACAAAATCCTTCAAATCAGGAAAGAATCTGTAACCTTAAGCCACATGAAAAGCTCCATTGATACAACCAACTGTGCTCCATTCAAAACCCCAGAAGCCTATCTCCACCTGCTCCACCACGTCACCTTAAATATTTACGGTCAAATATAGTGAAGATAAAATGTGGGGATGTAGCTTGTAATTATTTATGCTTGTGTCATACGTCTTACCATTCTACTCCCATTTCTGTCCCCATTTTTCACTGTACTCACTGTCTATAAATCAGGTCGTCCTTCATATACAGGATTTACCACTAATCTTCTATATCTGCTCTGAAATACTGGTAATTTCTTGTGGATGTTGCAAGATTTCATAGCATAGAAAATGGGACAAGTATAATATTTATGATTAAAGAGGGCGTATTTTACTTCAGTGGGGTATTAACTGCTAACAAGTAAGATATTCAAATCACCACATTACCTTTTATTGTTTGGAAAATGCGTATAACAAAGTATAACATGTTTTTACTGTATATTTCACTTATGTTTTTGATGCCCCTCCCTATGCTCTCTTTGCTAAGTTACTCCCCTGTCAGAGCGCTATACCAACCCAAGTAGGGAGGGATCAAATAGGGCCCAGGAGAGATCGCTAAATTGCTTAAACATGCATGGATGACATCTAAAACCTCTTCCGGGCATGTTTTTTGATGAGGAAACAATGTTATAACCATAGCCTGTCTAAAGAAGTGGGCTAAGAGAGTGTGACGTCACCCCTAGCATTCGGCTCCAGTCAAATGAAGCTCATCGATGCTAGCAGTTATAGGGGCAAATTTTGAGCCAGTTCCATATCAGGAATGGGAATTTATTAACAGACAAAATAGCAAAATAATGACGAGGCTCACCGCAAGCAGTTACAAAGCAAAGGGTGACAATTTTCTAATGTAAAGTCAATTACTGTAGAAACAAAGTCGATGGAGCCAGAAGCGCCCCCATGGTCACTTCCTATTTGGAACGTGGCGGCTATCCAGTTAGCTATGTCCATTTATATACAAATACATATACTCTGAGATGGACATACGTAGCTAACCCGCTGGCCGCCACATTCCAAATAGGAAGTGCTCATGGGGGCGCTTCCGGCTCCAATTCAGTTTGTATTGAAGAAACACCACCCCTTTCTCTGTTACTGCTGCATTTTGGTCTTAAAATGTTCGTATTAATCCGCTGTACATGATCCTGGTGTTTTATTCCTAATATAGAACTCAGCTCCAACTTTGCCTCTATAACTGCTAGCCTTGGTGAGCTTCATTTGACTGGAGCCGAACACTACGGGTGACGTCACACTCCCTTAGTCCACTTCTTTATACAGTCTCTAGTGGAAAGTAACTAATTATGAATACTCACATCACAGTAATTGCGTAGATTTCTTGGGTAATTATTGAGTAGATTCTTCAAACATGTACTTCTGCGAGTAATTAAGTGTAATTCTAGCATGTAATTATAATTTGATTCACATTAATAACAGTTACTGAGTGTAGTACAAGTCCCAGTTGTCCTAATGCTCGTCTGTCTCTGCTCTTCTCTCTCCAAACACACATCACAGTATCACCTGCTCTTATTGGACACACACCAGAGAGTCCAGATTGAGGTTTGAAAGAACTTAATTCAGCTTTAAAACGTTGAATTAATCACATTTTGTACTAAAGAGTCTCAACTAAAATGTAACCAGTACTTTGAGTCGTATTTTTCATACATTTTTCTGGTTATTTTCCAGCTTCTTGGCTCTATGGGCATGCTGTTTGCTTTGTCGAGAATGTTCCTCAGTATGGCATTAAAGAAGACACTGTGCTTGTGTCTGCTGTATGGTTATAATCTATGACACCTGTGACATTGTGTTATATTTGGACATTTTAAATCACAGTATTCATCTAAACCGATTTATTAGAAGAAACAAGCCCGCTGACTTCTGCGTTAGAAAACTGCGGTGTCCAATTGGAGCTGACGTGAATGTTATTGGATAGCTGCAGGTCAAGCTAGCTAGAAGATTTGTATTTTTCATTTGTAAAGTTACTATGCGACTGACGAATCCGACGTGTGTAGCACTGATTAAGAAAATAAAACTGGAGAATGGAGTAAGTACAAAGTAGTGGGTTGATTGGCTTTATGGCGCCTTGAAAATAAGATATTAAAGATGGAGTATTTTGCAAAATGCTTTCTACCATGTTATATGTTTGCTACATAATTCCATACATCTTACTACATATATTTGATGTAGAAAGGAGGAAGCATAAAAAAGACGCTGATTGAGTGGGTGTGTCCAAACTTTCGACTGGTAGTGTCTAGTAGAGGAGTTTCAACATATTTTAATACTAAACACATGAGATCGAAACAAAAACCACTGGTACCACCAATAAAAAAAAGACTTATCTCACCGTATTATTGTTACACAAATGAGTCACGTTGGCAAAAATGACTTGATAGACTATGACAAAGATTCCCTGTGTTTCCCCTTAGGCTTCATGTCCAGGTAAATGAGCATCAAATTGAACTATACGATATACTATTGTCTATAACATATTACATTACACATACCCTCTTTGCCTGCAGGCCCGACCAAGTCATTTAAATGTGCACTTTTTAATATTGGATTTCTGTCCCTTCGGCGCAGGACAAAATAGTGATTTATACGGCAGAGGATGTGGATCACGAGGAGTGCAGGGCGTGTGTGGAGAGCCCGGGGACTTGAGCAGGACTGTGGACTGCACTGGGAATCTGCTGCTCCAATAACGTTTGTGGAGGAAATGATCAGGTATGAGCATTTGAAAAGGGACTATTTTATGTGTTTTAATGCAAGGCTAGTGTGGTGGACTGGGATCTGAAATGTGCTTAGTTTAAAGGCGAATTGTGTAACTTTTCTGGCGGAGGGTCCGTCAAATGCTTTCCTCCATGGCGATGTAATTGCTTTGTCTGGAATGTTTCACAGTATGGCATTAAACCTTTCTCTCACCATGGAGACTAAACCAGACCAAGTTATAGGTCAGATCTGTGGAAAGGCGACCCCGCTCACAGTCAGAATGTCTGTTTTTCCAGGTATTTTTGAGCTATAAAACCACCTGTAAGTGAATAAATGTGCTGTTTAATGTAAGCAGAGTATTGACATATCCATAGAAACAAGCAGGTGACGAACCCCCGACCAAAAAGTTACGTAGTGCACCTTTAAAATGTCTGGTTAGAGATAATTATTTGTAAGAAAAAGCAGGATAGAAGAATCTTATTTCATCAAAGTGGTTGTGTTAAAGTCCTATTCTGGATTATTCTGGATTTTAAAGGTCCTATATTACACAAAATTGACTCTTGTGAGCTTTAAGCCCTGTTATAATGCTGTTAGCTCATCAAAAACACACCTGGAGTTGCGTTTTGTTTCATTCACGCATGTTTGAGTAATCTTTTAATATTAGTCTATCTACATCTCCAAAGCTCAAAATGCTCTGTTCCACCTTGTGATGTCATTTAGTGCAAGTTTTCAAACTAACAGCTATTACCTTATACCTTTTGTTCAGTAGAGATGGGAAATTCCAGGGCTGGTTCTTGCGAAGATGTATGGAGTTTACAAACACAGTGGAGCACTTCCTGTATTACCACATGACATCACAAGGTGGAATAGTGTTTTCAGTTTGAGAGAAGAACTCAGCCTGAATTTGCATCTGTGTTTGTGTGTTAAACGTGTGTGAATGAAACAAAACACAACTCGGGGTAAGTTTGTGATGAGGAAACAACATTATAAACAGAAAATAGCGTAACATTTAGAAAATAGGCCCTTTTAACATTTAAATTCTTACACTACTTTAGAATATGGCTCGTTTTCTATTATCCCACTAATGCTTCTGAAGGTTAATAAATTGCTGACTCCACTTTACAAAAAAAAAAAACATATCACGCTTCACTAACTATTTTTCTTCCTAATCGTCTCCCTAATTCCCCGGGCCATAAGTCCTGCCTCATCACTCGCTCTTCTCCACTGGCTCATTTAAGGCGTATGGATACAGACTGTATACTGACAGGGCGCGCTCTGGCCTCTGGAATCATTTTACGCTGACCAACGCAAATCCGTTTATTTGATCCAGTGCACGTGAGGTCATTCTATACACACAGATTATGATATTACACCCGGATCACCTTCACCCCGAACGGAACTGTATGTTAACATATTGTGCGGTACAGAGAAGTGTTTTGTGTGATGCTAACTGTAGGCATGTTCTGTCTGGGGCTTTGTTAAACTTTAATCTGAGTTTGATTTTAAAGGCCCCATATTAGGCTGTTTTCTGATCAATGTTATAATGTTGTTGCCTCATCAAAAACATGGTAATACAGGAAGTGCTCCACTGTGTTTTTAACTCCATACACCTTCACTACAATCATTTTCAGCCCTGGAATTTCTCCACTAAACAAAAGTTAAAAGGTAGTTGTTAACTTGGAAACTACCGCTTCATGACATCACAAGGTGGAACAGAGCATTTTGAGCTTTGGAGATGTAGACAGACTAATAATAAAGGATTATTCAAACATGTGTGAATGAAACAAAACACAACTCCAGGTCTGTTTTTGATGAGGTAACAACATTATAATGTGGCTTAAAGCTCATACGAATCATTTGTGTGTAATATAAGACCTTTAACACAATCTGACCAGAAAGAACTGACTTAGTTGGAACTACAACAGGTGAGCTGATTTTTAATAATAATAATAATAATAATAATAATAATAATAATAATAATAATAATAATAATAATAATAATAATAATTGTATTTATATAGTGCTAAGATGCTTTACAGAATAAATATTAAAACAGTCAAAAGAGCAATAAATAAATAATACCGTAAAGATAAAAACAGCGAATCACAGAGAAAGATTTAAACATAAAAGCTGTTCCAAATGGATGGGTCTTGAGATTTTTCTTGAAGGTGTTGAGGTTGGTGCAGTCATGGAGTTGCTGAGGTAGAGAGTTCCAGACGGTGGAGGCGGTGATGGAGAAGGCTTTGTCTCTCCAGGTTTTACTGTTAAACAAATTGTTACAGGCTACATCAGGGGTCGACATAAATAATGAGTAGTTTAATTACAATGTATTTTTAATTTACTTTGTCAGTTTTTAAATGTAAATCTAAATTTGTAGATAATGGTAATCTTGTAACATTAAAATAAAACGTTTTTAATATTTTTGCCGCCGATGTGCGACACCCGGCACATATCTGGCAGCCCGGACTTACCGGCACCTACACCAGCAGCATGATTTATTGAGCTTTTCAACCCGTGGTAGGTAAATGATGGATAGTTTCTGAAGAAAACAGAGCGTTTAATGCTACGTGGGCAGATTCATTTGCTTTCACGGCTAATGAGACGGGTTTACCAGTCTGCTTAATTATGTACGCTCCGGTACACGTGATAAAATGATGACGGAGCACAGACGCAGACGGCATTTTTAGTTTGCTGCGGGTGGAGAATTTAAGTTTGGATTTTTATTTCCTACGAGAAGGACTTAAATAGACATTGAGTATTTCATTTGAAAGTAAGCATCAACCAAGTGTCTTTTTTTCGGAGTTTAAATCCCATGTTCTCAGTAGCATTTCATTGATTTCATAAATGCAACACACTATGGTCTTTTATACACAGCATACACTTAAAAAAAAAAAAAAAAAGATATGCTCATTTTAGATGTCAAATGGGTTTTGTGGCTCCGGGTGTTTCTTTTCTGTCGGTTTCTCTTTGAGTATTTAAGGCTGCCGACCCCTGGGCTACATCCTAGTTTTCGATTTTTTGGACACCTCTCCACGCTCCTGTTTTTGTTCTATGCCGGCTGGGTTTTACCATCTTTTTAGTGACCGTGCCACTACCTTAGACCCTGTGGCACATAACACAAGTTCCTCTAAAATAACAGGGCACAAGCATTAGCAACAGTTTTTCATTTAGTCACTCTCACGTTTTTGTTGAAAATCAAACTCTTAAACAGGACCATGAACACTCGGACTGATCACAGGCTCATTTTGATTGTTTTTTAATTATTAATTAATGGAGGAGTCATGCACATATAGTATCATGGATAAAGCCACAATAACATAAGATTTTTAAAGCCCCACCGTGTAACTTTCTAACCAAAAAACAGACTCTGATTAAAGCATGTTTCTTTCATTCTGCATGTTTTCATTGTGCTGAAGAAGTTGCATTTGGTATAGGGAGTGTATGTTTCATTTTCTTTCATGGCTCACGTGCGTTGTGATATTAGCATGCGCGCTAGGCTAATTGCTGATCGTGGGGTAATTGTGCACAGTGACGGAGGCTGATTTTCATACTGTGACAATGACTGACAGGGGAGGGCAATTTGTGCTACGAGCTCTTCACACTTCTACATACGAAAAAGAAAAAGAACAGAGAAGTATTATAATGTACCATTAAATCTATATGTTCCAAGGATCTATGTAGTTTCTATGGCGATTCAAGGGCCCATATTGCACTATTTTCTGATCTATGTTATAATGTTGTTTCCTCATCACAAACAGACCTGGAGTTGCGTTTTGTTTCATTCACATGTTTGAGTAACTCTTTATTATTAGTCTGTCTACGTCTCCACATCTGAAAATGCTCAATTCCACCTTGTGATGTCATGAAGTGGTAGTTTTCAAGTTAACAGCTACATTTTACCTTTTATGTTCAGTAAAAATGGGAAATTCCAGGTCTGAAATCATCCAAATAATTATAGTGAAGATGTATGGATTTTAAAAACACAGTGGAGCACTTCCTGCATCACCACATGACATGACAAGGTGGAAGAGAGAAGAATTCAGCCTAAATATGCAGGGTTTGTGTGTTAAACATGAGTGAATTAAACAAAACTCCAGATGTGTTTGTGATGAGGAAACTACCATACAACACAGATCAGAAAATAGCGTAATATTTTCTGACCTTTATGCTTTCGTATTGTGCAAATGTACAAAAATAAACCTATACAAACTCCCAGCTTTCCACACGACTGTAAAATCTATATTCGTATTCCATTTGGCATTCTGACCCACCGTTTTGAAAATCCTGCCTTCCACTGTCACAAATCCACGCTTGGAAAATCCCATTGGCTCTGTGCATTTCCCATTCTCTCCTCTGTGGCCTTAAACGTACTCACACGCCTCACACTTCCTCATACATTTTCTATGCGGCGCAGAGGGGGGCAAACGGACAGATCACCATGAAAACTGGACCATTCCCCACAATGCAACACTCGGCTGCGTCCTATTCCTCTCCACTGACTCCTAGCTCCTTTCCTTCCTCGGCGCGTATAGTATAGAGGATATTTGTTTGGCAGTTTTGTTTTCAGAGGTGGAAGAAGTACCCCATTTTGTTACTTAAAAGGTGCACTGTGCAACTTTTCCGGTGGAGCATCCGCCATCTGCTCGTCTCCATGGAGATGTTATTACTTTCCCTGGAATGTTTGAATATATCCATCTAGCATTTATTCAATATGCGTGTTTCTGTTGCTCAAAACACGCAATAATTCCTCCTGTGGTAGGTTTAAGCTATACTGTGGAACATTCTAGACAAAGCAATAACATTTCCATGGAGACAAGCAGGTGGCGGACCCTCCACTAGAAATGTTAAGCAGTGCACCTTTAAGTAAAAATGCAGATACCCAAGCAAAAAAGTAAATGTAAAAGTATCACATGAAAAAAATCTACTTAAGTAAAAGAATGAGAGAATAAAAAGTAAAAAGTATTTTGCAGAGTTGAGCTCTAATAAAACTTCAAATGTAGTGATTTTTATAAAGATTTGTGCTGAATTTTGTTCAATAGAATGAATCGATCATTTTTTTCAAGCTGCTTTTATTTATACATTTTTGTTTGCTCAGAACTACAGTGTGTTAAAAATAAACCCTCAGCCTTTTCAGCGTTTCTCAGACAATAATAAAAAATTTAAAACTTTTACTTTTCAGTACTTTGCTGTTCAAAAATGTAGTGGAGGTGAAAGTACAGGTACCTGCTCTGAAATGTAGTGGAATAAAAGTAAAAAGTATCCACGTATGTACTTAATGTACTTAAATAAAGTACAGATAGGTAAAATTTATACTTAAGTACAGTACCTCACTTTTACTTCATTACATTCCACCACTGTCTATTTTATGTAACATATCTATTTAATGAGGGGGTATTATGCAATCATTGTTCCCTCGTCAAAAGCACATCTGAAGAGGTTGCATGTTTGAGTAATTTAGCGCTCTCTCCTGGGCCCTATTCAAACCCTCCTTACGGTTTAGCTGTAAGATTCTGTACAATGCTCAGCCCATATGTGTTAGTATAAAAAACTACATCAATTTAGCTCCATTTTCTGTCACTCGCTAAGAACGAACAAAAATGAAGGCTTCGCGTTCATATTTTTGGCAAATTATTAGCGAAGTTGGCGTAACTGCCCATACAGCGGGAAGGTTCCAAGTTTCCATGTGTGAACTTTAACCAAATATTCTAGAAATGATCTCTGCTCCATTCCACCATTTGGAGATTTAGTTAAATAATCTGCTTGATATGAACAGTCTGCCTGCAGTCTCCGTCCCGCTGATCCAATGAAAATTTGGAGTGGGATATTTCTTCTAATCATTGGACCAGTTAAATAATCTGCCTGATATGAACAGTCTGCCTGCAGTCTCCATCCCGCTGATCCAATGAAACATCACCAGTGCGAGTCCAGCTCCCAGCTCCAAGAACACAACACACACTGTCTAATTGGATACTGCCAACAGGATCAGTTAACATCCAAACAGACATGCAAATGCTAAGTGTTTTATCATATTTTTGGACGTTATAGTTGAGTGACTTCAGACTTGTCATCAGTGAATGGCAATACATTTCACTACACCACAAAAATGTCCTTTCAGTTCACTTAAAATCACTGTATTGTAGAAATTAAAACAGCTACTATTACTATTTATAATATTGTCGTAAAGCAGATCTATTGTTGTATATGTTGACGTCCATAAATATGTACAGTATGTTATGCAATATTTAAAATGAACAAGACAGGTTTCCCAAGTGTCATTAAGGGTTTTGTTTGTTTGTTTTTGTCTTTTTTAAGCTTTCTACCATGTTATAACGTTGTTCCCTCATCGCAAACATGCCTGAAGAGGTTTTAGAGTCATCCATGCATGTTTGAGTAATCTAGTGATCTCTCCTGGGCCCTATTCTAACCTCTTCCAAACAAAAGAAACAAAACTGTACACAACAACTTCACAAACCTGATGCGATGTGCAGTTGTTTCAGTAGCGGAATGATGCACGCTGATTGTGACAGCACTCTGACGGGGGAGTGACTTAGTGCGAAGAGCAAAGCATTCAGAACGGAAGTGAAACTCATAAAACATTTCTGCGAATAAAGCATTTTCAAAACAATAAAAGCGTACATAGTGATTTCAATGTTACAAAGAAGTAAAATAGTCCCTCTTTAAAGGTCCTATATTACGCAAAACTGACTCTTTTAAGCTTTTTATGTCATGCTATAATGTTGTTGTGATGTCATGTAGTGGTAGTTTTCAAGTTAACACCTACATTTTACCATTAGTTCAGTTGAGATTGGCATAATTCTATTGAAGGTGTTTTCCATCTGAGAGAAGAACTCAGCATAAATCTGCAGGGTTTGTGTGTTAAACGTGCGAACGAAACAAAACACAACTCCAGGTCTGTTTATGATGGTGAAACAACAGTATAACAGATCAGAAAATAGCGTAAAATGGGCGTTTTAATAGCTGGTGAAACGTAGAGGACACATCTTCCTATGCGGACAATAGAATGCACCTTACCTTCTCTCTCTAGTGCAATTTACTTCAAATATAATGCACTATGACTCAGAGCGGAGGGAGAGAAGCGGAGAAGCAGTCTGGTAGGCCAGATCCACCCACACTTGTGCTTTACATTTTTGCACTCTGGTATTTATAGACTTCCAGACTTCGCTGCAAGTTGCAAATCTTTGGAAAAGCAAACTTGGCCGTCATAAGTTCTGCTCAATTGAAAGCGCTGAGTAATGCGATGGCAGTCAGAGAGTGGCTGCTAATCTTGCCGTGTGGAGGTGTGTGTGCACAGGGAAAGTGCAAAAATGTCCCCAGAGCTGTGGAGAGATGTCAACTCCTACACCCTCCAGGCAGGCTAAATGCAGGTACGCGGCAGGGGTTTCCAGTCGCTCCTCCTGTATTTGTTTAATTTAAAGATCAGTATTAAGCTTCTGTGGGGTATTAACTGCTAACACATAACATACAGTATACAGTATT
The DNA here is from genome assembly GCA_029959045.1 of Taenioides sp. WSHXM2023. Lineage (NCBI taxonomy): Eukaryota > Metazoa > Chordata > Actinopteri > Gobiiformes > Gobiidae > Taenioides > Taenioides sp. WSHXM2023. The sequence goes on along the minus strand of CM057103.1, from coordinate 22,219,549 downwards.
TAGAGCACTCTGTTAACTTTTATTGTTTTTAAAATGCTATATGTCCCTTCAGAGCACTATCACAACAAAATTTCAGTGTGCGTCCCACTGATGAAACTACTGCACGTCACATCAGGTTTGTGAAGTTTTGTTGTTTTGTATCATGTTTTAGTATATTTATGGAAAACTGTCGTGTGGGAGCATGGGCGACATAGGCTTGTGGGGTGAGGTTTGTACAGGATTGTACTGCTAACCGCAAAGAGGGTTTGAATAGTGCCTGGGAGAGATCACTAAATTACTCAGACATGCATGGATGACATCTAAAACTTCTTCAGGCATGTTTTTGATGAGGGAACAGCGTTATAACCATAGACTGTACAAAGAAGTGGACTGAGGGAGTGTGATATCACCCATAGTGTTTGGCTCCAGTCAAAGGAAGGTCACTGAGGCTAGCGGTTATAGGGGTGAATTTGGAGGCTGATTGGTGACAATTTTCCAACGTCAATGTAAATCGATTGGAAACAACAATATATAATATAAAGCTTCAAAAAAGTCAATTTTGCATAATAGCCCCACCCTAGAGTGCATCAGATTGCAATCAGTGTGCACTCAGCTAATGAAACTACTGCACATCACAGATTTGTGATGTTGCAGTGTAAGGTGAATTGTCGAGTGGGAGCCTGGGTGTCGTGGGCTTGTGGGCTTTTTTGAGTATTGTGTGGGCTTGTACTGCTGTAATGGAAATCTTTACATAATTATTTACATAATCAGTTATATAGGTTGTGTATAAGTTAGCTTTGTAATTTCTAATGAAATGGGGTTGTTAATCAGTTTTGGACTTGGTTCTCTTGTGAAGGGGCCTCTTAGCGTCCTCTTGCTGCCATATAATGTGTCTATCTATTTCTCTGTGGTATTTTTCCACTGGATTCAACTTGTTTTTCACCTGTGTTTCTACTGCGAATGGTCCAGCCTTGTGCTAACCTTTTTTATATAAACCCCCCGCTGCTTTGTTATGATCACCAAATTACAGATAGTCAGGGTGTGATAACCGTAAAGAGGGTTTGAATAGGGTCCAGGACAGATCACGAAATTACTCAAACATGGATGACTTCTATAACCTCTCCAGGGAATGTTATAACCAGTGGTGGAAGAAGTATTCAATTTAGTATTTTGCACAGATTTTGTGATTTAACAAGGTTTCAAATAATTTCATAAAGATTTGTGCTGAATTTGTTCAGCAGAAACTATTGAATCGATCTTTTTATTGCAGCTGTTTTTATTTGTGAGTCTGTTGTTATATTTTAGTTTGCTCAGATTATGAATGTGTTAAAATAAACCCCTCAGGCTTTCCACAGGTCTCACACAACAATTAAAAAAAATGCTTTTATTTTCAAAAATATAGTGGTACCTGCTCTCAAATGTAGTAAAGTAAAATACAGATACCTAATAATTTCACTTAAAGGTGCATAGTGTAACTTTGGTGGAGGGTTGTTATTGCTTTGTCAGGAATGTTTCACAGTATGGCATTAAACTGTTCGATCTTCATGGAGACCAAACCAGACCAAGTTACAGGTCAGATCTGAGGAGAGGCGACCCCGCTCACAATCAGAAGGCCTGTTTTTCTAGGTATTCTTGAGCTATAAAACCACCTGTAATTGAATAAATGTAAGATAGAGCTGTTTAAAGTCACACTGTGGAACATTCTAGACAGAGCAGTGACATATCCATAGAAACGAGCAGGTGACGGACCCCCAACCAAAAAGTTACACAGTTCCACCACTGGTTATAACATGGTAGGAAGCTCCAAAAAGTCAATTTTGTATCATGATTTTCACTTTTCACTAGTAATACAGTGTCACTACATACTTGTATCATAGTTTTTTTTATTTTGAAACGTGTCTCCTCTCTCTCCATTTTGTCTCTTCTTTTCTTTTCATCACATCGAGGCTCCCAGGTGGTGCTGCTTTGTGGAGCGTAAATCAAGAAGAATATTCCAATGAAGCCTGTGCCTTCTCCTAAGTAATTTCACATCACAGTGATTTACAACACGGCCCTGATAGAGACAGATACCTTCAACTGCCGAAGAAGCTGCTCTAGGCCGATGGGGAAAGGGCCACAACAGGAAATCTTCATATTTTTAAATGATACAATATTAAATTCAATATTGATTTTAATTTTAGGAATGCTAGAATGTCAGGGTGTAGGTACGGTCTGCTGTGATGGTTTTTTGGGGGGTTTTTTGAGTTAAGAAATGGGCTTTAGAAGAAGAGGATTATATTAAAGAGGAGGAATTTTACTTCTATGGCGTATTAACTACTAACACATATTTAAATCACCGTGTTACCTTTAATTGTTTTGAAAATACTATTCAGTTTCACTTTCGTTTTTTATTGCTCCCAGTGTCCACTCTCGTCTGGACAAATCTCACTGCTAACCGTAAGGAGGGTTCGAATAGGACCTGGGAGAGATCGCTAAATTGCTCAAACATGCAAGGATGACGTCTAAAACCTCTTCAGACATCTTTTTGATGAGGAGAACGTTATTAAATGGTCAGAAGCTTTTAAAAAATCGATTTTGCATGATACGTCCTCTTTAAGGTGAGGAAAATGGTTTGGGTTAGTTAATGTGGGCAGAAGTAAGTTTAAAAACAAACTTGTCACCTACTGGTTTTATCTCAGATTACCCCATAAAATAAAACATTAAACAGTTAAACATAATATAACGCTGTAGACCTGATCATCACAACAGGAGTAAACACTCGTTACCATAGCAACCAAAGCTATGTGATAATTTCTGTGCCTTTGGACCCGACTATCTAGTACTAACCTTCTCATTTTTTCTTAAATTGCATGTACTTCTACTACAACTACTAGTCTGATGCTAGTACTACTACTGGCCTGCTACTAGCAATAGTACTACTACTACTACTACTACTACTATTACTACAACTACTAATACTAATAGCCTGATACTACTACTTCTACTACTACAACAATCATATTTACAATATTCTACCTGTAATGACCTTATTAAGCCCATTTGTTTTCACGCTAACCTCCAAATGAGTCAGCACACTGTATCAACCTGTTATATTTAGAACAATTTCCATGATTATACGCCTCCAACGTGATCTGTAATTATCACAACAGGAGGTTTAAAAAAATCCTCCTGGCTCAAGTCAAAAGATGCTTTACCTCACTAATCAAACAGAGCGACGCGGATCCTGGCTAGGCTGAAAATGATACACACATTGTAAAAGCTGTAATAGAAGCTAACCGCACCCATCTGTGCAGCGCCCACAGCCCACAGCTACATTAACCACACCACTAACAGGCCGATGTAAGGGCGGATCTGATATGGAGGGCCCCTGCCAGCTTCACCGCAACGAGGTCCGCTTAGAGCCAAAGGAATTTTTATAGGGTTACACAAAACGGTACAGCTCATATTAGCTTAAAGTGCTCATATTACGCTATTTTCCGATGTATGTTATAATGTTTCCTCATCACAAACACACCTGGAGTTGTGTTTTGTTTCATTCACACATGTTTAACGCACACACACACACTGCATATTCAGGCTGAGTTCTCCTCTCAAACAGAAAACACTCAGTTCCACCTTGTGATGTCATGCCGTAATACAGGATGTGCTCTTTTGTGTTTTTAAACTCCACACACCTTCACTAGAACCACTTGGATCATTTTAGACCTGGAATTGCCAATATCTGCTTGTAGTGGACCAAACAAAAAAAGAGGCAAAGACAAGGTATAAAAAAATATGTTTAAATTGAATAAAGTCAAATAAAAATGTAATTTAACAAAGGCTCAAACTGAATAAATCATTAACAAAAAGTCAGGCTCAATTGAGTTAACTTAAATCCAACTGAACAGAACAAAAATCTAAAACCTAGACAGAGAACAGGTGCGTTTAAATAGACGAGGGCGATTAAACTGAACACAAGAGAGGAGGAAATTACATTAAATAATTAACTAAAGCTACTAACTTAAAGTAACAAAAAGGCAAATACTTATAATACAGAAAACAAGTGATAATAAAGTAACCTTAAACAAACTAACTTAGCAAAAATTAACTAAATAGTGCTCCCCCCTTTGTTCGGTATTGACGGTCTCCTCCGAGGGTCCTCTGCCCGGCCACTCAAACAAAAAAAACAAGACTTATATTAACTAAAATGTGTGTACCCAAAATTAGAAAATATAAGTCTAAATAAAGGATTAAATTCAACTATGTGCTATAATTAACTTCAATTTGGAGACCAAAATCAACTCAAGGTCTGTTTTTGAAGAGGGAACAACATTATAACATATTTTAAAGCTCACAAGAGTCAATTTTGCATAATATAGAACCTTTAAAGTAGCAGTATGTAACTTGGAGTATCCATCACCTGCTTGTCTCCATGTATATATTAACTGTTTTGCCTGGAAGGTTTCACTGTATGGCATTAAACTTGTATATCTTCTGTTCATTATTTATTCAGTTACAGTTGTTTTTATGCCTTACCTCCCTCGGATATCGTAATATATGGAACATGGAAGGTTTTTGAATCAAATATTGACACAGAAATCGTACAAATGTTGACTAGATTTTTTTAGGATGAATTTGGTTCAAAATAGGAAATGACCACGGGGGCGCTTCTGGCTCCATCGGTGAGCCTCGTTATTTTGGTCTGTATATGTTCCCCCCGCTCTACGTGAAATAAATAGCGTTTTTATTTAACTTTTTCACTATTTTGTGCCTAAATCAAGATATGAACTTGAGTTTCATTTCAAGTACAGAAACCTATTGGCTTCATTTTTTTTTTTTTGACAATTGACGCTGGAGGGACTATGTCTCTCGGCTGGCCTGAGAACGCCTTGGGGTCCCCCGGAGGAGCTGGAGGAAGTGCCAGGGTGAAGGAAGTCTGGGATTCTACCCCTGCGACCCGGCCCTGGATAAGTGGAAGAAAATGGATGGAGGGACAACTGACAGAATGAAATTTTCTTTTGTGAAGCCTACCTGGACAACCTGGATAGATAATTTGTGTGGACAGAGAATACGCTGACTGTTTTAGTTTCCTGTGGGCAAACATCATTTCAGAGATTCAGATATAGATTGTTTCATGTCTAAAGATTCGCGATCCAATACTGGTATCGGATATTAGCGCTGATACTGAAAAAATGTTTGGATGTATTGACTTCCAAATATCAGTTCAGCGAATATCCTGATTGGAGATGTAAATCGAAGGAAGAAGACTATTTACTGGTCTTTGTTGGTCTAGAAAGTTTCATAATGTTTGAACTTTTCTTTATTCAAAGCTCTTCTGTAGATACTTCTGAGATAATAACAGCTACATAACACATTTGGATCAGTTGTGTCTTAATTTGTTTTAGTTTTAGGGAAGTAATTGCTGTTTTCAGTCTCTGCACTGGTATCAGTCGATATCGGTTACTGAAAAAGATGGATCGCCGCGTCCCTATTAAAGATATTTCTGACTGGTTTCGTGCGAGTTAGAATTTTGCACGCATAAAATTACCCCAAAAATCCATAGTCCATTTATGATTCCATACATTTTTCCCCATCACTGCAAAAACAGGTCGCGACACCACTTTAGATGCTCTGTCTGCCTTAAGGGGGAATGTTAGTTTGACCTTTCACCTTTGACTTTGCCGTAATGGCCATGGCTTTACCGGATCGATGCTGCTTTAGCCAGTTTAAGCACTGAAAGACACTGACCCTGAAGCTGAAGGTGTGTGGGCTTTACAAACACAGAGGAGCTCTTCGTGTTTAATTCAAGAGTTGAAACCCGGTGTTCATATGATTATTCAAACATTCACAACTGAAAAAAATGAATTGCATTTCAAAATTTTCTAAAATCCGCCAAAATATTAAAATCCTGCATATGTCAGCTGGAGCTAGTAGTGTTATAATGTTGTTTCCTCATCGCAAACAGACCTGGAGTTGTGTTTTGTTTCATTCACACATGTTTAACACACAAACCCTGCAGATTTACGCTGAGTTCTTCTCTCAAACTGAAAACACTCTGTTCCACCTTGTGATGTCATGGCGTAATACAAGAAGAGCTCCACTGTGTTTTTCCATACACCTTCACTAAAATTCCGACCTGGAATTTCCCATTTATAGTGAATTAAAGATGAAATGTAGCTGTTAACTTGAAAACTACCACTTCATGACATCACAAGGTGCAACAGAGCATTTTGAGCTGGAGATGTAGACAGACTAATAATAAAAGGATTACTCAAACATGTGAATGAAACAAAACACAAACCCGGGTATATTTTTGGCGCGGTAACAACATTCTTACCAACATGGCTTAAAGGTGCAATATGCAACTTTTTGGTTGCCACCTGCTTGTTTCTATGGAGATGTCATTGCGCTGCCTGGAATGTTCCACAGTATGACATTAAACACCTCTTCTTTACTTTTATTCAGTTACAGGTGGTTTTAGAGCTCAAAAATACCTTGAAAAACAGACATTCTGACTGTGAGCGGGGTCGCCTCTCCACAGATCTGACCTGTAACTTGGTTTCCATGAAGATAGAAAGGTTTAATACCATACTGTGGAACATTCCAGACAAAGCAATAACATCTCCATGAAGAAAAGAATATGACGGACCCTCCACCAGAAAAGTTACACAATGCACAAAGTAAAAACAAGGGTCGGTTTTGCTTAATATAGACCCTTTAACTGTAAACCCTCCTTCAGGTGAGTTTTACGGCGTAAGGAGAATGAACAGTCCTGTACTCGGTGGGAAAAGTCTTCAGTCTGAGGGGAGTGAAGGGTTTTATTCCAGGTTAAAGGGTCTTGTACCTGATGGGAGAGAGCAGGCTTGTTTACACTTTTGTTAGACACAGATGTTAAAGTTCAGAGTGTGGTGAGAGGAGTTTGTGTCCTCTCCACCACACCGCAGTAAACACTAAACTCTGCAGGGCTAAGATTTGCTTCCTCTGCTTCATCATCACCATAGACCGTATATATATAAATAAAGAGACATATAGAAAAAAGGAAGTGATCACGGGTGGCGCTTCTGGCTCCATCCACTCCGCTCCAGTTGAGTTTACATTAAAAAAATGTGACGTTATCTAAAACAGAGTAATAGAGTTGAGCTCAAGAAATTAATATTATGGGCCAAATCATAACAAACGTAAGCGCTTTTTTTTTATCTCTCCCACTCTCTCTCTTCCCTCTCTCTTTCTCTCCCTTCTTTCTTCTCTATCTCTTCTCTTTCACTTTCTCTTTCTCAATTCTCTGTCCTCTCTCTCTTCTCTGTTCTCTGTTCCTCTCATCTATCTCTTCTTTTCTTCACTCCCCCCAACTTATCTCTTCTCTCTTCTTTCCTTCTCTCCCTTCTCCCTTCTGTCTCTCTTCTTTTTCTGCTTTCTCTGTCTTCTTTCTCCTTTCTCTCTCTTTTATCTTCTCAATCTTCTCCCTCTTCTCCCTTCTGTCTCTCTTCTTTCTCAATTCTGTCCTCCCTCTGTTCTCTCTCCCTGCCCTGTTTCTTCTATCTGTCTTCCCTCTCTCTCTTCTCTGTTCTCTCTTCCTCTCATCTATCTCTCAAGAAATGACTATTATAGGCCAAATCATAACAAACGTAAGTGCTTTTTCTATCTCTCCCACTCGCTCTCTCTTCCCTCTCTCTCCCTCTCTCTCTCTCTCTCTCTCTCTCTCCCTTCTTTCTTCTCTATCTCATGTCTCTCATTTTCTCTTTCTCAATTCTCTGTCCTCTCTCTTCTCGGTTCTCTCTTCCTCTTATCTATCTCTTTTCTTCTTCACTCCCCCCAACTTATTTCTCTTTCTTTCTCTCCCTTCTCCCTTCTGTCTCTCTCTCTCTCTCTCTCTCTCTCTCCTTTCTCTTTTCTCTCCGTCTTCTTAAATAGCACAAGGTGTAGATGGAAGTCTATGGTTTTAATATCGATTAGTATCTGATTTTCGATACTTTTGACAAACCCGGTCAGGACTGTTTTATTTCACTTCATATTCAACACACAAAAATTTGTCGTATGTGACGGATTCAAACGGCCCCATAAATCCAGCTCTATGGAGGGGCGAGCACTATCAGGGCTGAGCGATGCCTGTTAGACGGGGGAGGGGAGGTGTAGATGTGGTGCTTTGTTCATGAGTGATGAAGATGAGGTCTTTGAGCACACAGGTGACCCCAGAAGATGAGGCAAGACTTCATCTCCTCCTCCTCTTCACTGAGTAATGTAAATGATCTCCAAGGTGAGGCTCTCTCTTTCTCTCTTTCTCTGTCTTCTTTTACTTATCTCTCTCTCCTTTCTTTCTCTTCTCTCTCTCCTTTCTCTCTGTGTCTTCTCTCTTCTTTCTCTCTCTCTTCTGATTTTCTCCCCTTTCTCTCTTCTCTTTCTCCTTTCTCTCTCTCTCTCTCTCTCTCTCTCTCTCTCTCTCTCTCTCTCTCCTCTTTCTCTCATCTTGTTCTCTCTTTTCTCTCATCTTCTCCCTATTTCTCTCTATCTCTTCTCTCTTCTTTCTCTCCTCTTCCTTTTCAGTCTCTCCCACTCTCTCACTCTTCCCTCTCTCTTTTCTCTCTTTCTCTCCCTTCTTTCTTCTCTATCTCATCTCTCGCTTTCACTTTCTCTTTCTCAATTCTCTGTCCCCTCTTCTCTGTTCTGTCTTCCTCTCATCTATCTCTTCTCTTCTTCACTCCCCCAACGTATCTCTCTTCTTTCTTTCTCTTCCTTCTCCCTTCTCTCTCTCTCTCTCTCTCTGTCCTTTCTCTCTATGCCTTCTCTTTTTTCCCTCTCTTTCTGTTTTTCTCTCCTTTCTCTCTCCTCTTTCTCCTTTCTCTTTCCTCTCTTCTTTCTCTTCTTGCTCTCTTTTCTTTCTCTCCTATTTTTTCTTCCTTCCCTGTCTCTCTCTTCTCTTTCTCTCCCTTCTATCATCTGTATCTCTTCTCTCTCTTCTCACTTTCTGTCTTCTTCTTAGTTCTCTGTCTTCTCTCTGTTATCTGTTTGCTCTGTCCCTTCTGTCTCTCTCTTCCCTCTCTCTTCCTCTCATCTATCTCTTCTATCCCTCTCTTCTTCACTTTCCCTCACTTGTCTCTCCTTTCTTTCTTTCTTTCTTTCTTTCTTTCTTTCTTTCTTTCTTTCTTTCTTTCTTTCTTTCTTTCTTTCTTTCTTTCTTTCTTTCTTTCTTTCTTTCTTTCTTTCTTTCTTTCTTTCTTTCTTTCTTTCTTTCTTTCTGTTTTTCTGTTTTTCTGTTTTTCTGTCCTTTCTCTCAGGATGGTGCAGGCCAGACTCAGGCTGGAGTTTTTCTCTTCTGTCTCTCTGCCTCTTTTTGTCTCTCTCTCTTTGTCTCTTACATCTATGTCTCTTTCTCTCTCTCTCCTCTCTCTGTCTCTTTTTTTACCTTTCTTTTTCTCTCTTTCTCTCTGCCTCTTTTTGTCTCTCTTACATCTGTCTCTTTCTCTTTTTTTGCCTTTCTCTCTCCTGTTTTCTCCCTCTCTCCTCTCTCTCTCTTTTTTTTTACCTTTCTCTCTCTCTCTCTCTCTCTCTCTCTCTCTCTCTCTCTCTGCCTCTCTTTGTCTCTCTTACATCTATGTCTCTTCCTCTCTCTCCTCCCTGTCTCGTTTACCTCTCTCTTTCTGTCTCTCTCTTTCTCTCTCTTTGTCTCGCTTACATCTATGCCTCTTCCTCTCTCTCTTCCCTGTCTCTTGTTTACTTTTCTCTCTCTCTCTCTCTCTCTCTCTCTCTCTCTCTCTCTGCATCTCTTTGTCTCTCTTACATCTATGTCTCTTCCTCTCTCTCCTCCGTCTCTTGTTTACCTTTCTCTTTCTCTCTCTCTCTCTCTCTCTCTCTCTCTCTCTCTCTCTCTCTCTCTCTCTCTCTCTCTCTCTCTCTCCTCTCTCTCTCTCTCCTCTCTCTCCTCTCTCTCTCTGCCTCTCTTTGTCTCTCTTACATCTGTGTCTCTTCCTCTCTCTCTCTCTCTCTGTCATGTCTTTCTGTTTTTCGTGTAAATCTTTCATGCGCTCCATGTTAGGCACTTGGCAAATGTAAGCAGGTCTGCAGTATTCATAGGTCTCAGTATTTGAAGTGAAACACACGAGGAGGTTTCTGGCACTGACAGAAAGAGAGAGAGAGAGAGAAAAAAAACACATCGAGAAGAAAATAGAAGAGAGAAACTTTCCCCAGACTTTGCCTGAATTTTTTTTTTACTGGAGGTGGAATTCTGAATAGTATTTTTGTGTTACTCCAGCACAGACTGATTTTTTTTCCCTTTTTATTAATTAACTTTTTTGTGTTTTTCTTGAATTTTAGGTGTAATATAGAGAATCTGAAAATTTTAAGTTTTGACATCGTGCTGGGGGTGTTTTACCATCTTACCAGTTACCATCTTTCTCTGTCTCTTTCTTATGTCTATCCCTCTCTCTTTCCACCCCTCCACCTCTCCCTCTCGCTCTCTCTCTCTTTCTCACATGTCTGTTCTGTTTCTCTTTCTATCTTTTGCCTCCCTCTCTCTCCCCTTCTCTTTCTACCCTTCTCTCTCTCTCTCTCTCTCTTTGACTGTGTTAAAATCAAGCTCAGATTAAAGGTGCACTGCGTAACTTTTCTGGCGGAGGGTCTGGTACACCTGCTTGTCTCCGTGGAGATGTTATTCCAAGTGTTTCTCTTTCTCAAAAATCCAATAATTCCTTCTGTGAATAGGGGCGACTCTCCACAGATCTGAACTGTAACGCAGCGTAGTGCTGTAGAGAGATTTAATCTGTACTGTGGAATATTCTACACAAAGCAGTAACGTTTCCATGGAGACAAGCAAGCATGAAAAGTTGTGCAGTGCATCTCTAAGTCTAACTTGAGTAACAGAGGACAGAGAGAACAGTGCTTCCGGTTAGCAGTGAATGTTAAACACCCCACATCAGCTGGAAAGTACTAACATTGCACTGTCCGATCCACATCTCGTCGCCATTTTTATTATTATTATTGACTTTTTTTTTATTTTACTCGGACACAGACTAATCTCGAAATAATGAGGTCCATCTGTGGCGTATTCCAACAATAACTCCGGCTCCTCGGCTCTAATAATTCCTCCTCGCTCCGCACATCTGCTTCATATTGCCGTATAATCCGCGGTCCGATGTAGCTCATTCACGAACCCATTTGGGACCACTATATTGCTTGGGCCAATTTGAACTTGTTGATTCGCAAACACACAAAAAGGCGCCCACATCCTGCAGTCCCCTTCCTCCGATTGGTCCTTCCCCTGTCCGAGTTTCCATGACAACAGTTGTAGCTTTTCATCCGAGTGCCAAAAAACGGATTTGAGGAAGTAAGATCAGATTTAGATGAGCAAAGGGTTCATATTTTGTCATTTTCAGAGCTGTGTTATAATGTTGTATATTGTTGTTATAATGAGTTCTTTTCTCAAACAAAAAACACTCTGTTCCACCTTGTGATGTCATGTGGTGATACAGGAAGTGCTCCATACACCTTCGCTAGAATCATTTGGATAATTTCAGCCAAACTCTACTGAACTAAAGATAAAAAGTAGCTGTTAAAGTTGCACTATGTAAACTTTTTGGTTGGGGTTCGGCACCTGCTCGTTTCTATGGATATGTCATTGCTCTGCCTGGAATGTTCCACAGTATGACATTAAATCTAGAAAAACAGGTATTCTGACTGTGAGCGGGGTCGCCTCCCCACAGATCTGACCTGTAACTTGGTCTGGTTTGGTCTCCATGAAGATAGAAAGGTTTAATGCCATACTGTGAAACATTCCAGACAAAACAATAACATCTCCATGGAGAAAAGCGTTTGACGGAGCCTCCACCAGAAAAGTTAGACAATGCAACTTGAAAACTACCACATCATGACATCATAAGGTGGAACAGAGCATTTTGAGCTTTGGAAACGTAGACAGACTAAAAATAAAAGATACAACTCCAAGTATGTTTTCTTTTTCTTTTTTCTTTTTTTTTTTTTGAGGACGTAACAACATTATAACACGGCTTAAGGCCCACAAGAGTCAATTTTGCGTAATATCAGACCTTGAATGCCATACTGCGGAACATTCCAAACACAGCAATGAACATAAACAAAATATTTAGACACATGCTTCCACCACGCTTTTTCTTAAACCAGGTTAGCTTAGCCGCCAGATGCTATTGTGTCTCAAAATCTTCATCTATATGGGTCAGGCTTTGTAGCGCTGTTGTTTTAAAATCGTATTGAAATCACCTATAGCACCCTGGGAGCGCACTCGCGTGACACCCGACCTGCAACCCCCACCCGCTCGCTCACCCCCACCCACCCGCTTGCTCACCCCCACCCACCCGTCCACTCACCCCCACCCGCCAAAACGCACCCGGGCTTTCTGGTTTCCTCCTCTCGTCGCCGTATATGTAGCGTTTTTGGTGTTAGCGCCCGGGGCTAACACGTTTTCGCGAGTAACCTTTTCTCACTTTTAAAAGCTCCTCTCGGCTTTCTCTTTCTTTGTCCTTTTTTTTTTTTTTTTTTTTCTTTCTTCCGTCTGCCCCCCGTCGAGTTCAGGCAAAAGCGGAGGGAAGGAAAGGAGGAGGTTTCTCATGAACGCTGGAAAAAAGGAAAAAAGAAAAAAAGAATCTACGTAAGTTTCGATGGAATATTTCATGTAATGTGGATTTGTGTAAAAAACAAACAAACTGATGAACTGATTTTGAATTGCTTAAAAAATTGTGTCTCATTTAAACGTCCCATAATATAGAAGTTTTTTAACGTGTGTGTGTGTCTGCGTGCGTGTGTGTTTTTTAGCGGACTTGTTTCCTTGGACGTAATAGGAGGGTAGATAATGATTTTTATGCCATACTGTGGAACATTCTATTGATACTTTGCAGCTGATGTCATCAACATTCCCTTGGGGTGTGAAGCTAACTTTAGACACTGCTCTGTCTGAAGCTCTGTTACTCAAGTTAGACTTTAATCTGGACTTGGTTTCAACACAATCTGACCAGAAAGAACTAACTTAGTTGGAGCTACAACAGGAGAGCGGATTTGTGCTGTGAAACAAGTCTCTCTCGCATAAAATTACAGACACAAGCTAGTTAGCATTAGCCAGCAGTTTTTCAGTTAGTCGCTCTCACCTTTTTGTTGAAAATCAAACTCCTAAACAGGACCATCGACGCTTGTATTGATCACAGGCTCCTGAAAATTTGCTGTTTAAATCCGCTTTATATTTTTTATTTTATTATTTTTCTTTTTTGTCTATGTTTGCTGTGTGTACATTGCGTTACCATGGTAACTGCTGAACATTTAGCCAATAGAGATGCTTGTAGAACACCCCCAGCGTGATGTCAATGCAAAGTATCAGTAACATCTACATGAAAACAAGCAGGTAGTGGACCCCAGAAAAGTTACACCTTTAAAGCTACCATCTGTCATTAGACTGGCAGACCCCTGTTGTATTCTCACATATCTCCACTAGATGGTGTCTGTGTTACTGCTGTCTGATGGTGTGCCAGCTTTGGTCTGACAGAAGAAGACCAGAGAGCACAGGTGAGTCCATGGATCTATAATAAGAACTGGATAAGACACGCCCCTATCCTCTGGGCATCGACAGCTTTCATAAATGTTGGATTTTGTAGGGATTTTTCTGTATTTTTACAATATGAACTTAAAAAAAATTTCATTCGTCAAAACGCTTACAAGTCAGCTTCGTAAGAGCTAGCCTAGCCCCACTCTGAGTCCGCACTAGCCTCGCTCTAGCAGCTAGCACTCTGATTGGTCAGAACTGCACGTTTCTGAGGACACGTTATTTTTACATTTCACGTAGAACTGACCGAAGGGGATTAAGTGAGGCCATTTATAAATGCCTAACCCTGTTTACAAATGATGATGCCAAGAATATGACTGTCAGCAAATAACAAGCAACAACCGGATGGATAGAAGAGAAAAAAACCCTTTCAGTCCAAGGTTCTTTTGAGTTTACGATCTTCCAATGTCAACATATAAAACACAATAATGTTTTCCTTCAAAATCATCCATTTATATCATAACATTTATGCCATACACTGGCCTGTATCTGCAGCCTGTCTCTATTCTTATCTTCTCTCTGTGAGAATGAACTGCAGTTAAAACGCTCTAGTGCTCTGGAACTGAATTTGATTTGTACATTTCTTAAATGCTTTTATTGATGTTCATCCTTTTCACCAACATCACACTATTCCTTAGATCTGCTCCTCAAACTGACAAACATCTGCCAGGCCAGTGGTGAAGAAGTACTTGATTTTGTTAAGTGAAAGTACAGATACTGGAGCCAAAAAATACTAAAGAAGAAGTAAAAGTATCACATGAAAAATTCATTTAAGTAACGGTATTAAAGTACCCGTTTAAAAATGTACTTAAAGAGTAAAAAGTAAAAGTATTTTGTGCATTGTGTGGTTTTATAAATCTTCAACTGTAGTGATATTAATACAGGTTTGCCTAGATTTTTTAGTAGAAACAATCATTTTATGTTGTTGTTTTTCTGTGTATATTTTTGTTTGCTCAAACTACGAAGTTGATAAAATGAAACCCTGCAGAAAAAAAAACAAAAAAACAGTCGTGTTAAAAAATGTAGTGGAGTAGAAAGTACAGATGCATTTTCTCAAATTTAGTGAAGAAAAAGTAAAAAGGATCCACTTCAAAATGTACTTCAGTAAAGTACTGAGTCCTAAAATGTATACTTCAGTACAGTACTTCACTACTTTTACTTTATTGCGTTCCTCCTGGCTTTATATTTTTGATGTACTCTTATATTATAACGAGTCTCTGTGGGTTTGAGTCTGACCTGAACAGTCAGGGAGCATATGCTTATGAACCTTATACATAATAACTGCTGTGTTCAGGTCAACTACAGGTCCTGTCATTTTAAGATTTTTCAGTTTTTTAATGTTTTATTCATGTTTTTAATAAAAACATACTCACAGAATACAGATTGTAAATGTTTTGGCCACCAAGAGAATTGAATCACAACTCCACAGATGTGGCGCAGTATTCATTTGCACACTATGGCTCTTATGGGGGCGAGGAATGAGTGAGTGGGGCAAGAGGAGGTGTCTGGGGAGAGTTCAAAGCTCACGTTTTAAACACGTCCAGAAGAACTGACGACAAGACGTAAATCTAAACTGACAAACTAATACAAGAATCACATTTCAGAACATGTTTGTACAGATGAAACTACAGGGTTTGTGGTTTTTATGCAAAATAAGACTTGATATTTTCTTTATCTTGTTGTGTACGATTCACATGGGAAAATGTTGAAAGTGAGTAGGAAGCTGGGTGAGATCTTTTGGGGGTTCCCTGGAGAGAGTATGAATAAACAAAATAAGGATGAGCTACAAGAGATGGTTCATTATTGTTAGAAAAGTAGTTAAATTACAGTTAAATAGAAGCTGCAAGCCCATTTTACGCTATTTTCTGATCTTGTCTGACGTTATAATGTTGTTTCCTCGTCACAAACGGACCTGGAGTTGCGTTTTGTTTCATTCACACATGTTTAACACACAAGCTGAGTGCTTCTCTGAAACAGAAAACACTCTTTTCCACCTTCTGATGTCATGTGCTAATACAGGAAGTGCTCCGTTGTGTATTTAAACTCCATCCACCTGCAGTAGAATCATTTGGATAATTTCAGCCAAACTTTACTGAACTAAAGTTAAAAAGAAGCTGTTAAAGGTGCACTATGTAACTTTTTGGTTACGTACTTGTTTTTATGTCACTGCTTTGTCTGAAATGTTCCACAGCAGGTCACACAAGAAGAGCCCCACTGTGTTTTTAAACTCCACACACCTTCACGAGGATCATTTGGATCATTTGGAGCGTATGGATTTTAAAAACGCAGTGGAGCACTTCCTGTATCAACGCATGACATCACAAGGTGTTTTCTGAGAAGAGCTCAGCCTAAATATGTGTGTTAAACATGTGTGAATGAAACAAAACACAACTCCACGTGTGTTTGTGATGAGGAAATAACATTAGAACATGACACAATAGAGTAATATGAGCCCTTTAAATCGTTTTGGATTGTTCCGTATTTTTGCTTTTTACTTTTCCTTGCCATATCTGCGCCCTGGTTGCCATAGTTACCACTCTAAACGATGGCGCGTTTATAAAGGTACGAGTGTCCTGGTTGCTCTGTGCATTTAGCCTCATATCTAGACTACTGTCATAACTGGGATAAGGCTAAAAACTGGGATACTCACACTCACTATTTGAATCTTTTTCTTGGTTTCTTATCTGGCAACCCACATTCAGCACTGGTCCTCTTTACAGCCTCTTCTCTCTCTCCTCTCTTTTCACTTGTTTTTGAATGAAGTGAAATGTACACGCGTCTCTAATGTACTTTACAGTACTCATACAACAGCTCTTCAGCATTCTTCTGCGCACTCACATTCAACCGCTGCCTCTTTGTCCGAGTGAGAGGCAATATCACTCTGTCCTTACACTTTACTTCACTCAAACTGCATAAAAGAGAATATTGTGCCATGTGGCAGTGTAGTAGTAGTAGTAGTAGTAGTAGTAGTAGTAGTAGTAGTAGTAGTAGTAGTAGTAGTAGTAGTAGTAGTAGTAGTAGTAGTAGTAGTAGTAGTAGTAGTAGTAGTAGTAGTAGTAGTAGTAGTAGTAGTAGTAGACAAATAGACAAAGTAGTAGATGCAGTAGTGCTGTTAGTACTGTAGTATCCCTAGATGCAGTAGAGTAGTATATGCAGTAGTAGACAAATAGACAAAGTAGTAGATGTTTAGTAGCTGATGTAGTTGCAGTGGTTGTAGTAAATGCAGTAGTGCTGTTAGTACTGTAGTAGCCCTAGATGCAGTACAATAGTATATGCAGTAGTAGTAAACAGAAATGTTGAATCCACACTTGTCAGTTCTACTTTGCCGTACTTAACAGTCAATTAACTTTAAGCAAATGAACAGTGTTTTGGGATCATTTCTCTTTCAACTACTCTCTGCCTCATTAACAAACTATTTAATGTTAATCACAATACACAAAGGTACAGGCTGAATCAGTCAAATAAAACTACATTAAAATGCAATATCGATGTAAAAATACTTTTATAACTTAATTCACGTCCGGTGTGATTAGCTGCGGGCTCGTTTAGCTCAGAGCCTGTATAAAGAAGTGGACTAAGGGAGTGTGACGTCACCCATAGCGTTCGCTCCAGTCAAATGAAGCTCACCGAGGCGTGCAGTTGGCCCTCCTGCAGCCTTAGATCCTCAGGCAGATCCCTGTGGTTGTTCCAAAGTCCAGACTCCGGACAAAAGGTGATGGAGCCTTTTCAGTCCGGGCGCCTCGGCTTTGGAATGACCTGCCTGAGGAAATAAGGCTCGCACCATCAGTATCATCTTTTAAATCACTTCTTAAAACCCATTTTTATCAGTTGGCCTTCCTTTAAACTTTAACTGGTTTTAGCTTTAGCGGAGTCTGCTGGGAACTCACCTGCACTCAGTTTGCAGTCAAGCCAACTGCAAAGGCCCAGCTCTCGTGCCGGACTCTGATTGTTGTCAACTAGACTGTGATTTTTCAGTTCATCTCCAGTGTTCCCAGCTCCTGTGGTGAAGACTCCTGAGTTTTGGTTCCTGACTCCTCTTCTGGAAACCTCCTTATCCTTTTTGCATTTTTGCGTAGCCTTAATACAGTCTTGCGTAATGTCATATAGTACTCGAAATTGCAGAGCCAGAAGACACTATTTAGTTTGCATTAAAACTGCAAGAAAAAATAACGGTCGATATTGCTATTAAAACACCATTCACACAGTTAAGTAAGTTGCAGTTTTGTTCCCCGGTCTGTTCTATCCATCAACCCACAGTCCCATTTGACAGCACTGTACACTCCAGCCCACTTCTGTCTCGAGTGGAAGTCCAAAGTACTGCACCTCCGTCTGCTCAACGCCACTTCAGAGCATGAGTCACAAGTACAGCTCTCCAATGTCCCTGTGTCCAATGTCCAGATCACGGACCAGTTTATAACGAGGTACTTGGATCCACAGTGGACAAGAACGGAGGGAGCAGAGAGAGGGGAAGAGAGAAGGAGTAGAGAGGGAGCAGAGAGAAAGAGTAGAGATGGTTAAGGGAGCAGAGAGAGGGGAAGAGAGAAGGAGCAGAGAGGGAGGAGAGAGGGTTAAGAGGGAGCAGAAAGAGGGGAAGAGAGAAGGAGCAGAGAGGGAGGAGAGAGGATTAAGAGGGAGCAGAAAGAGGTAGAGAAGGAGCAGAGAGAAAGAGTAGAGAGGATTAAGAGGGAGCAGAGAGAGAGTAGAGAAGGAGCAGAGAGAAAGAGTAGAGAGGGTTAAAAGGGAGCAGAGAGAGGTAGAGAAGGAGCAGAGAGAGAGTAGAGAGGTTTAAGAGGGAGCAGAGAGAGGTAGAGAAGGAGCAGAGAGAGAGTAGAGAGGATTAAGAGGGAGCAGAGAGAGGGGAAGAGAGAAGGAGCAGAGAGAGAGGATTAAGAGGGAGCAGAGAGAGAGTAGAGAAGGAGCAGAGAGAGAGTAGAGAGGATTAAGAGGGAGCAGAGAGGGAGGAGAGAGGATTAAGAGGGAGCAGAGAGAGGTAGAGAAGGAACAGAGAGAGCAGAGAGAAAGAGTAGAGAGGGTTAAGAGGGAGCAGAGAGAGAGAGGTAGAGAAGGAGCAGAGAGAGAGAAAAAGTAGAGATGGTTAAGAGGGAGCAGAGAGAGGGGAAGAGAGAAGGAGCAGAGAGGGAGGAGAGAGGGTTAAGAGGGAGCAGAGAGAGAGAGGTAGAGAAGGAGTAGAGAGCAGAGAGAAAAAGTAGAGATGGTTAAGAGGAAGCAGAGAGAGGTAGAGAAGGAGCAGAGAGAGAGTAGAGAGGGTTAAGAGGGAGCAGAGAGGGAGAAGACGGTGAGGAGGAGTAGAGAGGAAGCGCAGGCAAGGGGGAGAGAAGGAAAGAGTGGAGTAGAGAGGGAGAGATGAAGCAGAAAGGAGGACAGAGGAGAAGAGACTGGGGGAATGGAGCAGGGAGAAGGAGGGGGAGCAGAGCAAAGATGGGGAGAGGGAAGAGAGAGGGAGGAGAGAGGCAGCAGATGGAAAGAGAGGGACAGGATTTCTGCAGGTCATTAAAAAGCACTAAAAGTCATTAAATGGATTCTGTCGAAATTAAGGCTTTAAAAAGCATTCAATTCAATCTCAAGAGGCATAAAAAATATTGGCAGTTGTGCCAAAAATATTTCTCGCATCTAGCTCACATTTATTACAATACATTACACACAATTTTGCTGTTGTAAATGTAGCCTATCGGAACGTTTACGTATATACGCCATACACGCCAAACACCGCCAGATGTTTATTCCCACCGCTGGGTAGTGTTTGCTGATTAGAGAGGCTAACCTCAAGTCCGGGAGCTACGTCTTGACCCGGGCAGACAGAGCGCCCCGAGCCGGGTACACAGAGCGTCCCGAGGTGGACAGATGAGGTGTGCGTTGTGGTCCAATGTGGGAACACACTTGTGAAATCTCGGGCTTGTGGCATAAAAGTTCCTGCTCTCCTCGCTCGGACTTCGGCAGATCGCTTGTGTCACAGAACCAAGTGCCCCGGAGGCTCTGATGGTGTTGACTGTTGAACTCGTGTGGATGAAGGAGCTGTCCAGAGGCTTTGGCGGTTCATTTCTCTGTTTCTTTAGATGTGTATGTGCTGTTTACATTTAAGTTCAGTGGCCACATAAGACAGACTGTTGTATCTGAAGTGTGCAC
Source organism: Taenioides sp. WSHXM2023 (assembly GCA_029959045.1). Lineage (NCBI taxonomy): Eukaryota > Metazoa > Chordata > Actinopteri > Gobiiformes > Gobiidae > Taenioides > Taenioides sp. WSHXM2023. The sequence continues at coordinate 22,199,892 of CM057103.1, read as the reverse complement.
CACATTAAATGAACCGTGGCGTAAAACAAATGTAGGTTAGTCTATGCAAAGACCATCTAATGACCTGTGCTCCCATAATGCACCAAGTCTAAGGCTATATGTGCATTTTGCACATTTGGAGTAGCAAGATTGGGCCTTGTTTTAATTTGATTAGATTTTGGATTCTTTGAATCTCCTGGGCCTGCCTCCCCCCAAAAAACTAAAACACCTGCATCCTGCATGCACATGCATTAATATAATTACAAATATTATATATTTTTATATATATATATATATATATATATATATATATATATATATATATATATATATATATATATATATATATATATATATATATATATATATATATATATATATATATATATATATGGGTACTTCTCACAGGCTGAATGTATGAATGTAATGTAATGAATCCAGCAACATTATAGTGAGTCTGGGGCAGTAATTTTGTCTAGAAACATTTTCACAAATGCATTGATCCCTAATACAAAAGGTATTTGGTGGAATTAGGTTAAAAACATCCAATTATATTAATAATTATTATAATTAATAATTTGCATTATAATAACTATATACAGGTTCTCGTCATTCTACTGAGTGGTCACAAAACTGTCACTTTGACAAGATGAAAGTTTAAAGCTGCACTGTGCAAGTTTTCTGGTTGGGGGTCCAGCACCTGCTTGTTTCTATGGAGATGTCATTGCTTTGCCTGGTTTCACAGTATGACATTAAACAGCTCTACCTTACTTTTTTTTCCACAGGTGGTTTTATAGCTCAGTTTTATCTTTTTAATGTCTTTTTAATGCCACAACTCAGTATTTTTAATGCCATTAACAGATGCGGAAAGAATATTGAAAGATATTTAAAGGTTCATTGTGTAGCTTTTCTGGTGGAGGGTCCATCAAATGCTTTTCTCCAAGGAAATGTTATTGCTTTGTCTGGAATGTTTCACAGTACGGCATTAAACCTTTCTATTTTCAGGGAGACCAAACTAGACCAAGTTACAGGTCAGATCTGTGGAGAGGCGACCCCGCTCACAGTCAGAATGCCTGTTTTTCAAGGTACTTTTGAGCTATAAATCCACCTGTAATTGAATAAATGTAAAGTTGAACTGTTTAATGTCACACTGTGGAACATTCCAGACAAAACAGTGACATATCCATAGCAACAAGTAGGTGACGGACTCCCAACCAAAAAGTTACATAATCTACCTGTAAAAATTAACTTTTAGACTATGTTAGAATCCTGTTACCTCCTCAGAAACGTAGCTGGAGTTGTGTTTTGTTTCAATTACACACGTTTGAGTAAATCATTATTATTAATCTGTCTATTTCTCCAAAGCTCAAAACGCTCTGTTCCACCTTGTGATGTCATGAAGTGGTAGTTTTCAAGTTAACAGCTCCTTATACCTTTTGTTCAGTAGAGATTGGCGATTCCAGGTCTGAAATCATCCAAATGATTGTAGTGAAGGTATATGAAGTTTAAAAACACAGAGGAGCACTTCCTGTATTACCGTGTTTTCAGTCTGAGAGAAGAACTCAGCCTGAATATGCAGGTTTGTGCGTTAAAATGTGTGAATGAAACAAAACACAACTCCACATATGTTTTTGATGAGGACACAACATTCTAACACACATCAGAAAACGGCGTATTACGGGCCCTGTAGTGCATTTCCAGTCGTGCGTCTGTCCTCACGTGTATCCCCCGTACACAGACATGCGCGCGGTCATTAGCGAGCCAATGGAGTGGGCGAGCATTAGCGTTAGCATCTACTTCTTCATTAGTCACAGGCTGCGGATGGATCATTGCGCTAAGTACGATGTGTCAGGACTGAACTTTAACTAGAATCCCCCAACGCCGATCACAGCTGTACGCACATGTACATGGAGTTTCACACAGTATTAGCGTGATATTTGGTTTGTTTTTAGCTTTAGATAGGCCAATAATCAGAATCAGAAGAACTGTATCGTCAGTGTAATTTAAATATACTAACTAAAATAAATATAATTAACATTTTAAGTGTAAAAGCAACCATCTGACATACGAACATTCTGACGTACCACCACTAGATGCTATCTGCGTTACTGCTGACAGGTAACGGGAGGGGGTTAAAAATTAATAATAATAAAAAAACAAACTTACGGATGGTAGCTTTAAATGAACCAGATGTGAGTCTCCAGATACAAGGTAGTCATGCTCAAATCAAATATAACTTTTTATGATACAACTTGATGTTTTGGTTCTCAAGACTCTTTTCCAATTCCATGGTCACCTGCAGCCAAACAGTCAGTGCTAGTGCAGCCTCTGCAGCTCAGTGAGGGAATTCTGGAGGTTCTGAGCTTTCACATGAAGCCTGTCCATATACTGAGAATGAGAAAAACTTGAATCTGTAGGTTAAAAACTGTAGAGCGCAGGTTACATACAGTTCCTTTAAAGTTCCTATATTACACAAAACTGACTCTTGTCATGTTCTAATGCTGTTATCTGACCAAAAACAAACCTGGAGTTGTGTTTTGTTTCATTCACACATGTTGAAGGTTTACGGAGCTTAAAAACGCAGTGAGAGAGAAGAACTCAGCCTAAACAAAACACAACTCCAGGTCTGTTTGTGGTGAGGAAACAACATTATAACATAGATCAGAAATAGCGCAATATGGGCTCTTTAAAATGCAGCAATTGTTCTATTTTAAATGAGGAAAGAAAACACCCAAATATGCCTACAGTGCTACCATAAAAATATATTTGCAGCATAAAAAAAAGCATAAAACATAATACCATTTATATTTAATTCAGGACTTTTGATCACCGCTAACCGTCGCTCTGTTTTATTTGTAACCCTCAGCGCTTACATACGCCTTCACATTGACCTGGTTTTATTGCTCAAGTTTAATAAAAGACCATCAAATCTGTAGTAAAAGTCTTTATCGCTGCAACATCTTATTTTGACAAATGACCAATAAGCAGCGCATTATTTAGCTCTGCCTCCAGGGGCCTTCTACTCAAACCCACAGAGGCCATGAGCAGAGGTATAACTCACAGCTCATTGCTCTGTTAACATGATGAATCGCACCCCCAACCCCTTTTCCCCCCCAAAAAAGAAAGACTTTCTTTGAACAGCAAATACAAAACCAACTGGATTTCTGCAGAATCAACAATCTATGCACCAAACTTGTATTTATTTCAGGTAAAAACAGGTATTTTGTTGTAAATTGTATTGATCCACAAGGGAAATTACACGGACACAGTAGCTCAGACATCACAATTTATTATAATCACAAAGAGCAAAAAATTTAAATGGTAATAATAAAATCTAAATAAGTTGCAATAAAAATCACAAGAGACAGGTGTCAAATACAGCATAATTATATAAATGTATATGTACAAGTAAAAATAAAATAGAAAATAAGTAATAATAAAGGTTGTAAGGAAAACAGTGCAAAGATGAAATGATGATTGACAGGACATAGGGTTATCTGTTACATAAGGGTGAGTTGTACAGTTGTAGGGAGTATTATCTGTTACATAAAGGTGAGTTGTACAGTTGTAGGGAGTATTATCTGTTACATAAGGGTGAGTTGTACAGTTGTAGGGAGTATTATCTGTTACATAAGGGTGAGTTGTACAGTTGTAGGGAGTATTATCTGTTACATAAAGGTGAGTTGTACAGTTGTAGGGAGTATTATCTGTTACATAAAGGTGAGTTGTACAGTTGTAGGGAGTATTATCTGTTACATAAGGGTGAGTTGTTGTACAGTTGTAGGGAGTATTATCTGTTACATAAGGGTGAATTGTTGTACAGTTGTAGGGAGTATTATCTGTTACATAAGGGTGAGTTGTTGTACAGTTGTAGGGAGTATTACGTGACATAAGGGTGACTTGATATACAGTTGTAGGGAGTATTTGTTACATAAGGGTGACTTATTGTACAGCTGTAGTGAATATTATCTGTGACATAAAGGTGAGTTGTTGTACAGTTGTAGGGAGTATTATCTGTTACATAAAGGTGAGTTGTACAGTTGTAGGGAGTATTATCTGTTACATAAGGGCGAGTTGCTGTACAGTTGTAGGGAGTATTATGTATCTCTCACTGTTTGAGTGGAGGGAGCAGATGCCTTCCGCATTTGAGAGACACGTGATACAAACTAAGAGCCGTCAGGTTAGTCAGGAGAAGAAATGGTCATAAGCATTTGACCCATTCTCACAGAGTGAATAAAGAAGTGGACGAAGGGAGTGTGACGTCACTACTGCTATAGGCCAACCTGAGCTAAGATCCATGGCTGGTTCTTTACAGGTGATTATATCTATTCAAGCTGGAGTACCCGTTTCTTTTTTTATTTACTGGTCTATTGAACTACACTGTGAGTCATTATAGCATAATCATTCAGGCCCCTGGGTGCTCACACCTATTAACACACAGGCTATCTCTATTGTTTAGACCTCGCTAGCTGATAGAAACTGTAAACAAATTTTCAGTTAGCTTCGGTTGTCCTCCAGCGCCTGACCAGAACTAAAGAAGCAACTTGGATGAGCTGCGAAACATCTTTACTCTAAAACTTTTGTCCAGTTGACAGATTTGAATTTTTCTTTTGCTTTGTTTGGAGAATCTTCATACTCCTGTTTTCAAGACGTCATTATTCTGATCCATCCATGTTTGGCTCCCATTGGGCGCAGCAATTTTCCAACAATGTTTTAACAAGGTGTACCCATAGACTGTATATATAGATGGACATAGCTAACCCGTGTTCCAAATAGGAAGTTTGCATGGCGGCACCATGGCTCCATCAACTCTGGCTCCAATTGACTTAACGTTGGGAGTATTGTTTCCCGTCTCTCTCTGTAAATGCTGCAGTGAGCCTATGATTCTGGTCTTAAAATGTCCATATTAACCCGCGCTACATGATCCTAGTGTTTTTATTTCAACATTAAATTCCTAATCTAATATGGACCTGGCTCCAAATTCCTCGGTAAGCTTCATTTGACTGGAGCTGAATGTGTCACACTTCCTTAATCGACTTTTTTATACAGTTTATTGGTGTACTTAGTCTCAACCAGTTCTAAAATGCATCTCTGATACATCTGTCTTCCTGTTTTAAAAGCATTTTCCAACACAATAAATGCCAATGTATTTATTTAAAAATGGAACTTCTTGCCTTATTCATTGACCTTACTTGTACGTTAATTGTTATTTACTTTCTTCCACCACTCTAATGCCACAATTGTCCTCCTCACCTCCTCAGCCTCTCCTCTTCTTCACCATCATCTCTCCATCCAATGAGGTCCATTTGGTCCCCCAATAATTTGTTATTAGGTTATTTTTTCAGACCAAGAGTTTGTTTTCATACTTTCATACTACTTTTGAGAATGCGAGAAGGAAACAGCGAAGGTGTGCACGCGAGCAACAAAACACAAAGCAGAACAGGAACAACTCAAATCAGCCGTCTCTGACCACTGTAAAAGAGAGAAGCACATTGTGGACTGGGACGGACAACAAACATCGCTGGATTAGAGGCAATCGAAATACAAAAACGTGCCTATGGGATTATAAACCAGGGCGAGGGGGCTTTTTTACTCTCACACACCTGGGAAACTGTCCTGAGGAAGTTGGACTGCAGATGGCGCTGTCATCCTGCCTCCACCGGTGGGAAGACGGTGCCAAAATCTGTATAAATCACCTGACTGGACACGTCACACAAACATCACATGATCACTAGTGAGAAGTTGAAACTGTCAGTGTTATAAAGCATGAATGTAGGACCCAAAAGCAAACCAGAACTGAGGTAAGGTTAACAGGTTTATTGTACAGATGGATATGGAAATGGGCAAAAGGGTCCGGTGGAGGCAGGGGGGTCTGAAGGAACACGAGCCACGAGATGAACAGGGGAGCCGAGAGGGGAGATCCAGGGAGCACTGGGAGCAGAAATAACAAAAAATACAAAAGGTCCAGGAACAACCACAAAACAGTCTAAAAAAAAAACAAGAGCTTGAAAAGCATGAGCCACGAGCTAGTTACCGATGTGGTAAACTGACAAACTGGGAGGGAGTGGAGGAAGAACCGGGCTGATATGGGCAGGAGTCGACTGGGGATGGATCTCAGGTGTGTGATGATGAGGAGACTGCAGATGGTGTAAGGCGGCTCCTCCCAAGGCAGATGAGACAGACAAAGACAGAAGAGAGGGGGAGACTGGAGGATCATGACAGTCAGGTACGAAAACAAATTCTTGGTCTGAAAAAACAACCTAATAACATAAATCTCTTCGACCCATCACTGACCTCTGCCTGCTGGGATCCAACCACCAAAGTCTATCCATCTCTTGTTAGTATGTCGGCTGTATGGTGGCATGGCTCAAATGGTTGACCTTGTTGGTTACAGATGTTTTACGCTCCTCTGTCAGATTCATATTTCACTGCTCTTCACTGTGAAAAGGCTCAGCTGTGTCCATGTTGTAAAACCTGCGATTGTGCGCATGGTTCTGTAGGGGTCAGAGGAAGGATGAGTTTTCTGCTACTGCTAATGGTTTTCCAAAATGGTTGGACAAATGTTTATATTTTTGTAAGGTGCAGGTATTGATCTTCTGTTTTATCACTCTTTTAATCATATAACTTTCAAACTTAACAGTGGTGGAAGGTAACAAAATACAAAAGAAAATGTACAATACTTAAGGCGCACTATGAAACTTTTTGGTTGGGGGTCTGTCACCTGCTTGTTTCTATGGATATACGATTTTTCTGCCTGGAATGCTCCACAGTATGACATTAACAGATCTACCTTACGTTTATTGAATTACAGGTGGTTTTAAAGCTCAAAAATACCTACAAAACAGCCATTCTGACTGTGAGCGGGGTCGCCTCTCCACAGATCTGAGCTGTAACTTGGTCTGGTTTGGTCTCCATGATGATAGAAAGGTTTAATACCATACTGTGAAACATTCCAGACAAAGCAATAACATCTCCATGGAGAAAAGCAAATGACGGACCCTCTACCAGAAAAGTTACACAAAGCAGCTTTATCCGTTTACTTCACTATATTTGAGAGTTTGTTTCTTTGTGCTTCACTAATTTAAATCTGGACTGAAGAGTAAAAAGTACTTTTCTTTGTGGTTTGAGACCTGCTGAAATGGCTGAGATTTATTTTTATCGCATTTAATTTGAGTTAACGTCCCAACTTTGAGTAAACCACATACATAAAAAGCAAGAAAAATTAAGAAATCACTTAAAATGCGTTAAATTCTTTATCAAAATCACCATATTTGATGCTTTAATTGTTCTAAAAATCTCTGCAAAGTTCTTATAAAATACATTTTTAAACTGGTACTTCAATACTTTTACTTAAGTAGATTTTTTGATGTGACATTTATTTTTTTTTACTTGAGTAATATTTTGCCCCAGTATGTGTACTTTAACTTGAGTAACAAAATTGAATACATCCGTCACTGAAACTCAATGTTGGTACTATAGACTTGATATTCAATACCGATTCCGAAACCACAACGATAGTAAAAAAAACAAACACTCTTTATACAATAGAATGTCATTTTCAACATAAATCATAGTACTTTCTTATATATTCCCATGTGGTCTTATATCCTTGTTAGACCAATCACACTGCTCCTTATACCCCCAGCAGCTCTATTTGAAATGTGCTAGTGGGCGGAGTTTAGGTGTTTAATCCCTCTTTAAGGTCAGTTCTATCCTGACTTTGCTCGCCCCCTGGTGGTCATTCATCACATTGACTTTAACACAGAATGAACAGGCCTCGTTTGTATAGGAGATGGGGTCCTCAACTACGCCTTGAGTCTTGATCGAGATCTGTGGAAGTGAGCATCTCATTCTTCATCATTTGCAGCACGGGGAGTGTAGCCGTTTGCATGAATCACCACTGTCCATCAGCGACCGCCATTGTTCCTCCTCCTCCCCCTTCTCCTCTCCCTCGTCTGCCTCTCCCAAGAGTCCATGGATAAATCAATACGGTGTATTTGACTGTGGCCCTGATCTGAGAGGCCGTATACTTGAGTGGGTCATATGTTCACGAGTGCAGAAGTAAATACTGTCATACTTCAAATGCAACCAAAGGAGAGAGGGTAAAATGGCACACAGAATGTATCATTTTATATCAAAATATGTTTTAAACTCCTCTACCATGTGTTCAGACTTTTAAAGAATACCAGGATCACTGGGATCATGTAGCGTGTGTTAATACGAACATCTTAAAGACCAAAATGAGGAGCCTGACAGCAGCATTTACAGAGAGAGGGGCCACATTTTTTTCAATAGAAAGTGAATCAGAGCCAGAGTCGATGAAGCCTCTTTGGAACACAGCGGCAAAGGCAATACAATGAGCGAGAGAAGAATGGAGCGTGAGATTGACAGGCGCTGCAGTGTCTGCAGTGATGCCATCGCTGTATCAGACTGTTGTGGTGAAAATAAAGCTGAGTCCAAAGGCAAAGCTCTCAGTTTATTGCTCAATCTATGTTCCTACCCTCACCAATGGTCCTTGGTTTAGCCCTGATTTAGTCCTGGTTTAGATCTCTGGTTCTACCCTCATCTATGGTCATGAGCTTTGGGTAATGACCGAAAGGACAAGATCGCGGATACAAGCGGCCGAAATGAGTTTCCTCTGCAGGGTGGCTGGGCGCTCCCTTAGAGATAGAGTGAGGAGCTCAGTCACACAGGAGAAGCTTGGAGTAGAGCTGCTGCTCCTCCACGTGGAGAGGAGCAGCTGAGGGTGGGCATCTGTTCAGGATGCCTCCTGGACGTCTCCCTGGGAGGTGTTCATGTCCCACCGGGAGGCCCCGGGGAACACCCAGGACACATTGAGGGACTATGTCTCTGGGCTGGCCTGGGAACACCTCAGGATCCCCCCGGAGGAGCTGGAGGAAGTGTCTGGGGTGAGGGAAGTCTGGGAGTCCCTACTTAGTCTGCTGCCCCCGCATCCCGGCCCTGGGTAAAGCGGAAGAAAATGGATGGATGCAATAACATCCCTATGGTGGTGGACATCCTACTGGAAAATAAAACCAAAAGGAAGTAGAAGGTGCACAGACTGTACCAGCAGCACTGAGAAATCAAGCAAAATTAGGCTAAAAGCGAGCACTGCTAGCATTGAAGTCAGCTGCAAAATGAAAGCAATTTGAGCAATAAAGCGCCTGGTGATGTCAAGAGGTACAGTACAAGTATTTTGGTCATACATTAAACAGCCATTTTCAAATCTTGTGTCAAGATATTGGTCTAGAGTACCTCGGGGATTCACAGACTGTGGATTGTTTTGCATCATGCTAGGCAAAGCAGTAACATCTCCATGGCGACAAGCAGGTGACGAACCCCCTACCAGAAAAGCCACATAATACACCTTTAATTATTCCTCTGTTCGCCTCTTATTAGTTTAGCTTGTTGTTGTTGTTTGGGGTATTCAGCTCTCCGTCTCCCACTGATTTGTGTTTAATGAACAGAATTGATCCGGCTCCATCAAAACTCCATTGTTCACAGTGAGAGCGCGTGCCTGAGTGTAGTTCAGCCATCTGCACACGGCACGCAAAAGCAGCATTTAAATACAAGTGTGGCGTGTATGTTTCATTAGTTATTCACGGGCCCCTCCTCGATAGCCTGGGGGCCTCATACTACACTGTGTCCAGCTGTGTGGGGGTGAATGTAGAGGAGGCCGTGTGGTGTGATCCACGTGCTGTCAGAGCAGGATTTTAGATTTTCAAATATTCATGTTGACCTTTAAAGGGGGTGTAGTGTGTGGTGCTTGGTCTGTGCAGTGGTAACGCGCGTTTTATAATTTAAAATAATGTGCGTTATATGTATGAAAACAGATACATGTTTGAAGGTGTGAGCTTTAAGCATAGACTGCATAAAGAAGTGGACAAAGGGAATGTGACGTCACCCATAGCATTCAGCTCCAGTCAAACGAAGCTCACTGAGGCTTGCGGTTATAGGGGCGAATTCAGAGCCTGGTCCGTATTAGGAATAGGAATTTATTAATGGGCAAAACAAAGAAATAAAAACACCAGGATCATGCAGAGCGCTCCATTTTAAAACAAAAATGATGAGACTCACAGCAGCAGTTACAGAGAAATCGATTTCTCAGTGATGGAGCCAGAAGTGCCCCCATGAACACTTCCTGTTTGGTTAGCTATGCCAATTTATATACTGTATACAGTCCATGTCTTTAAGCAATGATATAATGTTACCTCTTCAAAAACATGTCAAAGTTGTGTTTCATTCCTACGTTTGAGTAACTATTGTAAGTGCACCTACATCACCAAACCTCAGAATGCTCTGTTCCACCTTGTGATGTCATGTGGTGGTAGTTTTCAAGATGGCAGCTACCTTTTACTTATAGTTCAGTACAGATTGACAATTCCAGGGCTGAAATTATCCAAATGATTCTAGTGAAGGTGTGTTTGAGAGAAGAACTAACTCTTTAGAGCCTAAGCAGGGTTTGTGCGTTAAACATGTGTGAATGAAACATGAAACAAAAACAGGTCTGTTTTTGATGAAGAAAAATTATAATTATAACATAGATCACAAAATAGCGTAATGTCGGCCCTTTAACTTTTACCACATAAAATACCAACTGAAGTCAGCAAGAATTTGAGTATTCTAAATAGAGATATTATGACTGTTTCATCTTCACCTTTTCAGTACCTCCTCTTTCTACGCTGAGAGCTACTTAGCCTTTATATTACCTCTAACACCTGGAGAATGGACCTAGCATAGCACGCGCCCGCCTCCAAGTCAATATACATCAACGAATATAAAAGACCGGATTGAATATCTAAGGTCGAACTCGTGCGGGAGAGGTGTATAGTGTGCTATGGACTGTATAGGAAGCAAGGGAAGGACAGTGGGAGGGAGGGGACGAAGGCAAAGCCCCCTGCCGCTGTCACCTGTCCCTCAAGCGTACGAAAAATGAATTTGAGGTTCAGCCAAAGAGAGGGAAGAAGAGGAGGAGGGGTGAAAAGAGGAGTGGAGCCAAGGACGTAGTATGGAGGAGTCTGTACAGGCCGTGAAAGGCAAAATTAACAGTATAAAAATAAGAAAGGTGCAATTCACATAGATTTGTTTGTATCTTTTTGCGGGCAGCTTTTCCTAGAATGGCCAAAGCTCCTCCATAGCTCCCCTAAAGAGTTTCGCGCCTTTTTCTTGGGACATTCAATTTCAGCTAAAAATGTTCAAATGTTAACCCCAAAGTGTTCAAAATGAAATTACAATAAAAAAAAAAGAATTCCATTTAATCTTGTTTAAAACAGCAAAGTAAACATGGTGGCGGTGTGTGTGCGCTCACATCCATAAAAGGCTCTAAATTAAATTAATTTTACGTATGCACTCCCTATTGAAGACCTTAGCCCCCCAATGCTCTTCCAACCAAAAATATTTAGCGCCGCCCCTGTGTTCATTAAAATATATTGTGCCAATTTCTCATCTGTGTTATAATCTTGTTTCCTCATCAAAAACAGACCTGGAGTTGTGTTTTGTTTCATTCACACATTTTAACACACAACCCCTGCGCATTTAGGCTGAGTTCTTCTCTCTCGTTTCCTGTGGTAATACAGGAGGTGCTCCACTGTGTTTTTAAACTTCTTACACCTTCACTAGAATCATTTGGATCACTTTAGTCGTGGAATTTCCAATCTCTACTGAACAAAAGTTAAAAGGTAGCTGTTAATTACCGCTTAAAGACAAGATAACAAGGTGGAACGGAACATTTTGAGCTTTGGAGATGTAGACAGACTAATAATAAAGGCAATTCTAAAATGAACAGGAAGTGCAAAGACGAAAGAATTGGAGTTATGTGATTGTGCTCTGTTTTCCAGTTAAGAACTATACCACTGAATTCTGGACTCACTGCGGTCAATAAAGTACTTTGTGTGTTTTGAAAGATGTTATATATATCCGCATGTGTTGTTATGACAGTAGAGAGGGCCGGTTATCACTGTGGCAGTCAGCAGTTGTTGTTGTAACGCTTCCTCTTGAACAGATTCTGAACAGATCGCTCGGCTTCAGCTTTTCTGTGAGCTATTAAAAACAACAATTGCTCTGGTGTATTTCAGTCTGTGCACAGTTATGTTTATTTCCCATTTCTATGACCTATGAGGCGACTTCCCCTTATAGTTTCATTTCTCATAGTGTGGCTGCTGCTGCTGCAAAAAGACTTCAGCATTCTCAAAGTTTTCAGCTATATTTAATATGCACCCAGTTGAGGAAAAAGTACTTGCTTTAATAATAATAATAATAATAATAATAATAATAATAATAATAATAATAATAATAATAATACATTTTATTTATTAGGACACTCAAGGTCGCTTTACAACAATAAACAATTTTGTTACTTGGACTGATCATTTTCTCAAATGTGCTGCTTCCAGTACTGGCCAAGCAGTGGCGGCATGTCGGCTGAGTGACCAGTGCTTATGCTTCACAACAAGAAGGTTCCAGGGTCGAAGGTTCGATCCTCAGGTTGCACTGGCCTTTCTGTGTGGAGTTTGTATGTTCTCCCTGTGTCTGTGTGAAGATTGCATGTTTCTCCTTATGCCTGAGTGGAGTTGGCATGTTTCTCTTTGTCTGAATGGACTTTGCATGTTCTCCATGTGTCTGTGGGGAGTTTGCATGTTCTCCATGTGTCTGTGGGGAGTTTACATGTTTGTTCTTATGTCTGAATGGACTTTGCATGTTCTCCATGTGTCTGAATGGACTTTGCATGTTCTCCATGTGTCTGTGTGGAGTTTGCATGTTTGTCGTTATGTCTGTGGGAAGTTTGCATGTTTGTCCTTACAACTGAATCGAGTTTGCATGTTTTCGCTGTGCCTGAGTGGAGTTTGCATGTTCTCCCTATTTTCCTCCCAAATCTTCCAGATAAGATTGTCCTGACCAAGACTAGCTCAAGATCCAGAGACAGGTCCTCAAGCTCACTGGGGACAATAAAGTGTACCTTAATCTTAACATTTTAAGCCTTACTGTTTGCTGCACAGTGAAAGGCAAACCCCAGTGCCCGCGCGCACACACACGCACGCACACGCACGCACACACACACACACACACACACACATACGCCAGTGTTTTGTAAACGCTAAAAGCCCATTGCACAGGTTTGACTGCAGCTCGTCTTGACTATGTGCCTGACTTTGTGTTTGACTTTCCCCTGTGTCTCCAGGGTCCTCCTCACACCCTGCAGTCAGTCTGCTGTGTGGGACTGAGCACCTCTTCAGGCTCACCCACAGGGATTGCTCTCTAGAATGCATGGAGCACTGCAATGAGCAAAGTTCTGTTTAATATGAACCACTCTGCAAAACAACTTGGCCAAAATGTAAGATATAAACACTTAAATGTATCGGAAAATGACTTGAAAGTAGTGAAATGATCTGTCCATGCAGCAAGGTAATTTTACTTGACAAGTTATCTTAAAATAAACTACCTCTAGACTAGGATTAAGCAGTCTCAGAACTAGTAAGCAGATAAAAAAAAAATCAGAAAACAAGAAAATAACCTGATATAAGTTTAAAAATCTTGGCCAGATCAGAGAAATTTGCAGTGTACTGATACAATACTAAAATCTGAAACTCAATACAGATTCTGATACCACGATCATAATAAAACACTCTTTCTTTAGACAACAGAATGTAATTTTCAGCATTAAATAAACTGACTTTATATTCCCATGTGGTTTTATATCTGTGTAATCCTCAGTGGTCCAGGGAGGTTCCACAGTTTAGTGTCACCCACGGCGAGCAAGTATCCTCTAATAAAGGCCCTGACTGTAGTTACCTGCTTTTAGTCTTCTGAAAAACAAAACTAGTTCACTGCTTGCAGCTGTCCAAACTTTTATTTTCCCCTATGGATTCACCACAGTGAGTTTTTCCAGTGCTTTTCCCAACTTTCAGAGGCCAGAGTTTTGCTGCAACTATAATGCTAACAACAACTAGCGTGCATAAAAACGCTTTATAATCAGAAGAAGAGAAATTCTTTTACAATATACCTGTACTGGGACATCCAGATTTTACTTTATTACATGAGCAATGCTAAAATTTCAAACTTGATTTCAATACTAAGAAATAGTTTCAATGCTCAATACTAAATCTGATAAAACACACACTTTATATAGACAATAGGATGTAATTTTCATTATTTAATCATAGTAATTTCTTTTATATTCCCATGTGGCCTTATCTGTGTAATCCAGGGGTAGGGAATTACTTTTTCCATGGGGCCACATGAGAAACAGAAAATATTGTGGAGGGCCGGGCCAAAATGCTTAACTCAATTCTGCAGAATATTAATTGTATTTCTTTATAAAAAGCAGTAAATATCAATGTTTTGATGCACTGGTAAGACTAGTAAGAGTGTACAGTATGTTATGGTTAAGAAATGAAAACATGAGGATTCCTTCCAAAAATCATTTAAAAAAATACCTCTAAAATAAAAGCAATGCAGCTTTAGTCCATGCATGAGGTAAAATTATAAAATATGTTTATTTTGTAATTCCAAATGAGCTTAAACGGGCTGGTCAAAGTCAACCAAATGACCGTACGTGACCCGGGAGCTGGACAATGCCCCAGGTCTGGTGTAATCCCTCAGTGGTCCAGGTAGGTTCCATAGTGGTCCATGGGCGTATAATAATAATGATAATAATGATAATAATGATAATAATGATAATAATGATAATAATGATAATGAATCAGTTTTATATAGCGCTTTTCTGGACACTCAAAGACGCTTAAATACTAGTCTATGTGCTCTTATACTTGTTCTGAAACAGCTCAAGATCATTCTAAAGCTATTCAGATTCATTTCTGTCCTGTGAATGTGACTTTTTTAGTATCAATACTTCCTCAAATGAATATCTAGTTTAGTTTTAGCATCAGTTAGTATCAGATTTTCAATACTTTTGACAACCTTAATATGAACTCTGCACATATACAGTCCCTGACAAAAGTCTTGTCGCTTATCCATTTTGTAGAAACAAAAGCTTATAACCTGACTTTAAATTAATCGATTGGTTTTAGAAATGTCTCATATGAAAGCTAAAACCCTCCCCAATTATGCTCAATATACTAAAATAAATTAGCTTCACTGAAGAAAGATTGATCATTTAATGAACACAGAAAGGTCAGATTTTGGCAAGACAAAAGTCTTGTCGCCTACAGAAAATTGAACAAATAATTTACTTCAAATACAAAAATATGTTGCATAACGTCAGTGAATTAAGTAGTGGTGCTGTGAGATCCATATTTAATATCTTGTATGACTTCCATGAGCTTGAAGGACTGCATCCATGCGGTTCGACAATGATTCATACAATTTGTTGATGAAGTCATCAGGAATAGCAAAGAAAGCAGTCTTACATGCCTCCCAGAGTTCATCAAGATTCTTTGGTTTTGCCTTCCATGCTTCCTCTTTCATTCTACCCCAGACATGCTCAATGATGTTCATGTCTGGTGACTGGGCTGGCCAGTGCTGGAGCACCTTGATCTTCTTCGCCTTGAGGAACTTTGATGTAGAGATAGAAGTATGCGATGGAGCACCATCCTGCTGCAAAATTTGACCCCTTTTATGGTTGGGAATGTAAGAGGTAGCTAATACTTCTTGATATTTTAGGCTATTGATATTGCCTTCCACCCTGCAAATGTCTCGCACACCCCCATACTGGATGTAACCCCAGACCATGATTTTTCCGCCACCAAACTTAACTGTTTTCTGGGTGAATCTTGGATCCATGCGGGCTCCAGTAGGTCTCCTGCAATATTTGCGGCGGCTGTGATGTAATTCAACCGAGGATTCATCTGAGAAATCCACCTTCTGCCACTTTTCCAGTGTCCATCCTTTTAGCAAGCTGTGGGCCTTGGCAAATGCCACACGTTTTTTAATTGCCTTTTGTTTAGTGCTGGTTTCTGTGCACTGATTCGACCATGGAGGCCATTTCGAGACAGAATTCTACAAACTGTTCTGGTTGACACAGGGACTTGAGGTGACCAGGCCTGGTGGAGCTCTGCTGCAGTGGAAAAGGGGCTGGCCTTGGATTTTCGAATCAACAAACGGTCCTCCCGAGCAGTTGTCTTGCGGGGTCTGCCGGACCTGGGCTTGTCAAAAACATCTCCAGTCTTTTCAGATCTTTTTCTTATTCTTTGTACTTGACGCTGAGACACATTGAAGGTGTCAGCCACCTCAGCAGTGGATCTGGTCTTCAGCCTCTTGATAATTAACGCTTTGGTCTCAGGGTGGATCTTAGGCATGTTGTCAGAGGTCAAGTTGCAGTTGATGTGAAGGTCTGGTGTGCTGAGGTTCTTTTTATACACACCCACTAATTGATTGACCAGTAACTGATCACAGGTGAGGCTGTAATCTAGGATTGGGTGCATCATATGACAAGGCGACAAGACTTTTGTCTTGCCAAAATCTGACCTTTCTGTGTTCATTAAATGATCAATCTTTCTTCAGTGAAGCAAATTTATTTTAGTATATTGAGCATAATTTGGGAGGGTTTTAGCTTTCATATGAGACATTTCTAAAATCAATCGATTAATTTAAAGTCAGGTTATAAGCTTTTGTTTCTACAAAATGGATAAGCGACAAGACTTTTGTCAGGGACTGTAGAGGTAAGGGGGAGTGATATGGGGTGAAAGAATCACGTACACATTTCTTGAGCCTGGAAGGAGTTGTAGCTTTATGTGGTCTAAGTAAATAAGTTATCTGTTTTTGGTTAAAGGGCCTGTACCTGATTTTTTCCATCTATTTGAGCAAAATATATCTTTCTCCAGTACAGATATATTGAAGCTCTTAAGATCAAAATAACTCTACACTGTACTATTTGAATCTAATTATAAAGTGTTGTATTGTTTGATAATCAGGAAATGCGCAGTTAGCATGTTGTACATTTTTGAAAGTTCACGTTAATGTGTGAAAATAGACAAGAAAATAGACAAGAATCCCTAAAAATCAGACCTTTGTGAGAGCTGTCGCTGCGCTGCATGCATTGTGTAATATGGGAGAATTCTTTCTGGGTCCAAACTCCCGGGAGCTGCAGTTCCCACTAATCGATATCGAACCGGAACAGGCGGAGAGTGTCTTATCCAGTTCTTTTTATAGATCCATGTGCTCTGGTCTCTGAAAGCTGAGAGGAGCGCTTATAAACTGTCAACAGAATGGCTGAATGGTAACAAAATGGTTGGCTGCTTTTGTGGCTACCTGGCTCACACACTGAGCAGTTTTTAGATCTTTTTGAGCTCAGTTTTTATTTTTATCATATCATGGGATTTTAACCAACTAAGAAGTGCAGCATGTGCAGTTCAAAGGACACAAGTAAGGCACTGTTGGATTGTGTGGGAACAGAGGGAAACACTTTGAGGGAATGAACCCTTTTATCACCAGTGAAACACCAGAGTGGAGTAAGAACGAGCCCTTTTCTGTTTTGTTCACCTGGTTCCCTCCTGGACACTGCTGTGTGCCTCACCTTTGGCTCTTCCTCTCCTCAATCTGCTCTGACACAGATCTGCTGACCCTCCCTGACCAGTCCTCCTGTTAAACTGCACTGAGACCTTTGACTGAAGCACAAAGGACACTGAGAAACACAGTGGAAATGTTGCAGCAAAGCTTGAATTTCCCCCAGGATCAATAAAGTATCACTCTCTCTTGCTTTCTCTAAACGATACTTGCTTGAACAAGTAATTTCGATACTAGTTTTAGCATCGGTTACTGTCTGATTTTCGATACTTTTGACAACCCTAATCAGAAACAACCTGACAATAAAAACGGTGTAAATCCCTTGAAGCCCAAATCCAAAAACAAAAACACAGCCGCCTCCTCCAAGTGTCTAAATCGTCATTGTCCTCATAGCGCGTTCCCCTTGACCTGCCGCTGAACCGCCCCCATTATCCCCGCCCTCACGTTGACAGCTCCTGCCTCCTCGTCTCCTCGTCTCCTTTCCTTGTTTCCTTTGCTTCCCCTCAACTCCTCCTTTAGCTCGCCAAAGGCCAAGGGTTTGCAACACTCTCAACAAAGAATGGCAACTTTGACAATATGAATTACAGATAGAGAAAAACATAGAAAAATATTCAGCTCAGTTTAGTTAATTGAGCTTTAAGTCATGTTATACCTGTTGTTACCTCCTTAAAACGTACCTGGAGTTGTGTTTTGTTTCATTCACACATGTTTGAGTAACACTTTATTATTAATCCTTTTATTATTAGTCTGTCTACATCACCAAAGCTCAAAATTCTCTGTTCCACCTTGTGATGTCATGAAGCTGTAGGTTTCAACAGCTACCTTTTACCTTTAGTTCAGTAGAAATGGGCAATTCCAAGCCTGAAATCATCCAAATGATTCTAACAAAGGTGTATGGAGTTTAAAAACATCCTGTATTACCACATGACATCACAAGGTGGAATGGAGTGTTTTCAGTTTGAGAGAAGAACTCATCCTAAATATGCAGGGTTTGTGCGAATGAAAACAAAACAAAACACAACTCCAGTTATGTTTGCGATGAGGAAACATAACTGGAGTCATATATTATCCGTACGTGTAGAAAATAGTAAATGTAAAGAAAAAAAAACACTGAATGAGAAGGTGTGTCAAAACTTTCGACTGGTAGTGTACCTTAACACGGCGTCTCTGCAGTGCGACATTTAGCCCTGCCCCCTGCCCCCCCCCGGGTGTTAATCGGGGCTGGGGTGGCGTTGTGGTGGAGGAGGGCGGAGGAGCGTACAGGAACTAGGCCAAGGTCAGATCCATCCGTCTTAGCCCAAAGCTAACTGACAAGAGGCAGATAAGAGCTGAGCAGAGCGGGCCTTGCACTACAATGAAGCTACGTGAGTGATCCCAGCAGGCTCCCGTAGATGCACTGCAAAAAGTGATATCTAGGCAAGTTAAAGGTGCACTGTGTAGCTTTTCTGGTAGAGGGCCTGCCAGTTGCTTGTTTCCATGGAGATGTCATTGCTTTACCTGGAATGCTGTAGCTAAATCTGGCACAGAGCATGTTTATCTCTGAGATTAGTGCAATGTCCTTGTTTTAAATACATAAATAAATATGACTTTAAACACATCCATTTAGCATTTATTCATTACGGGTGTTTCTATTGCGCAAAAATATAAAAATTTCTTCGGTGAATAGGGACGATTCTCCACAGATCTGAACTGTAATGTAACGTAGTGCTGTAACCTGCTTGTCTCCCTCGTGATAGGCAGGTTTAATCTGTACTGTGGCGCGTAGACAAAGCAATAGCGTTTCCATGGTGACAATCAGGGGACGGACCCTCCACTAGAAATGTTACGCAGTGCACCTTTAAACTGAGAAGATTTTACTTCATTGTCTGTTGTGTTACTGTTGTGTTTGTCTTCTGTTTGTTTTCCATTTTTCAGTGTGATTTTCTTAATTCAAGCAACATTCGATTTTGGTTTCTCATTTTAAAAGTGCGCTGCTCAGCTTTTCTGGGGGAGGGTCTGTTACCTGTTTATCTCCATGGAAACGTTATTGCTTTGTCTAGAATGTCCCACAGTACAGCACTACGATACATTACAGTTAAGATCTGTGGAGAGTCGCCCCTATTCACGAAGGAATTATTGTATTTTTGAGCACAAGAAACACCTGTAATAAATAAATGTGATGTGTGTGCTATATGTTTAATGTCACACTATGGAACATTCCAGGCAACGCATTAACATCTCCGTGGAGACAAGCAGGTGACGGACCCTCCACCAGAAAAGTTGCACGGTGCACCTTTAAGATGTATATTAATATTTTAAGTACAGAATAGTAGATCATTTTACTTACTTATTTTACTACTTTATTTTAATTTTACAAGTGGAATTTTCTCAAATCACCATAAAACTTTCTTAATTCAAGTCATCTTAAAGGTGCATTGTGTAACATTTCTAGTGGATGATCCGCCAAATGCTTTTCTCCATGCAGATGTTATTGCTTTGTCTGGAATGTTTCACAGTATGACATTAAACCTTCCTATCTTCATGGAGACCAAACCAGACCAAGTTACAGGTCAGATCTGTGGAGAGGCGACCCCGCTCACAGTTAGAATGCCTGTTTTTCTATATTTTTTAGCTAAAAAATCACCTGTAACTGAATAAATGTAAAGTACTTAACCAAAACTTGACCAAAAGGCTACATAGTGCACCTTTAACTAGGTTAGATTTTAGTTTTTGCAGTGTGGTTGAATAAATACGGTTCACATGAGGGTAATAAGAGGGAATAACATTGGGAGAATATTAACACTATAAGCAAAACTACAGAGCAGAGCGTGGCTTTGTTGTAAAACCCCAGGCCAAAGTCATTACTGTATGAATTGGACTTGAGAAGACAATGTCACATATTATAATTGTCTGGCCGGCCAAAGGAAAAGCTCTTGTAATTATGCACTGATCTTATACGGAGCTGTTGAGGACAAATTCATCTCTGTAATTGCTCTATTCATTCACTCCAAATACTCCGGAGTCACTCATAGTTGCCAAGTCCGCAGTTTTCCGCGCTCAGTTGGGTTGTTCTAAATCAATTTGGAGCTTTCTACCATGTTATAACGTCGTTCCCTCATCAAAAACATGCCTGAAGGGGTTTCAGATGTCATCCATGTCTGAGTTATTTAGAATCAAAAAGCAATTTGTGAAGAAAAGTTGAAAAATATGTTGAAAGTTACAGGAAGTTCTAAAACATACTGACGGCATCACGTTAAAGAGAATTCTGTCCAAAAGCTCGGCACAGTGTACACAAGAAATTATTTCTGACATAACATTATACAACAAAATAAATATATTTTTTTAATATACTATATTTGTACTTGTCAGATAGTAAAGTCTGTGTACATAAGAGGAGTTTTGGCCCAGTGTACTACATGGTTGCTAGGTAACAGTTATAGAATTCCCTAGTGTGATGTCACAATTTCCAACCAGGAAGTAAAATTTTAAACCTAAAAAAATGGCCAAATTGGGAAAACAAATGTGAATGTTTTTTATCTGATGTTATCTGTGTGTAATTTAGCGATCTCTCCTGGGCCTCCTAACAGTTAGCTGTAAGATTCTGTCCAAGGCTCCGCCCACAAGCCTAAATCACCCATGCTCCCACACGACAATTGTCCATAAAAACATGATACAAAACAATACACTACAACTTTACAAACCTGATGCGATGTGCTGTAGGTAAACAGTAGAATGCACACCGATTGCAATGTGATAAAGTGAAAGTCAACGTCAAAAGTGAAACTTATTATGAAACACGTTAATAAATTTTTTTGAACATTTTTGCGAATATAGCAAAATAAAAGCCAACATGGAGATCTAAATATGTTATGTGTTAGCAATGAATACCCTATAGAATTAAAATACAACCGCTTTGGTCTCCATGATTACCACTTGATTTATGAACGAGGTGTTGGGATGGACCCTTAAGTGAGGCCCTGTATCAGACCCAAATGCTTTAGGACCATTCCGCATTGTTATACCCCATTGCCTCTTGGGTAATTTGGGCTCTTTACCCTCCTGCTGATGCTGCTGTCATTTGTGACAATGCTTTAGAAATTGTGTGTTCTGATGTGAGACGTGTTAGCGAGGGGTGGTTGGGTTCGCAGTCAGTAACAGGGACATCTGATTGTAGGGTTAATTTTGTTGACTGGAAGATTTTTGTTTCTGGAAGAATTTTGTCACTGCCAAATTTTCAGATCTGTGTTATAACAGAGAGAGAGAGATACTGTACTCTATTGATCCCGTGTCAGGGCAGTTTGAGGAGAGGAGGAGCCAAAAGTGTCCCTCCTCTGTGTCCTGCAGCATCACAGCAGCCTCCAGGGGGAGCCAGGTGAACACAACAGGAAAAGCCTTGTTCTTACTCCACTCTGGTGTTTCTGTTGGTGATGAAATGGTTCATTCCCTCAAAGTATTTCCTCTGGAAGGTCTTGTCATTTCCGTCAAGTTCTTGTCATCTCAAATGTCTATAGCTAAGGTGCCTTGCCTCTTGCACAGTTACTTACTTGTGTCCATTGAACTGCAAATGCTGCACTACTGAGTTGGTTAAAAACCCATGATATGATGTTAAAAACCGAGCTGAAATAACAAAAAGTTTCACAAACTGCTCAGTGTGTGAGCAGCCAACCACTTCATTGCCATGAAATACCCAAGAATAATTTATTTTATGGGTCTCAGAGTAATGTTATAATGTTGTTTCCTCATTACAAACATACCTGGAGTTTGGTTTTGTTTCATTCACACATGTTTAACAAATCCTGCATATTTAGACTGAGACTCTCAAACAGAAAACTGCTTCTCTAGGAAGTGTTCCACTGTGTTTTAAACTCCATACACCTTTACTAGAATCATTTGGATGATTTCAGCCTTGGAATTGCCAATCTCTACTGAATTAAAGGTAAAATGTAGCTGTTAACTTGGAAACTACCTCTTCATGACATCATTAGGTGGAACAGAGCATTTTGAGCTTTAGAGATGTAGACAGACTAATAAAGCAGGATTACTCAAACACGTGTGAATGAAGCAAAATACAACTCCAGGTTTGTTTTTGAGGAGGTACCAACATTATAACATGACTAAAACCTCACAAGAATCCATTTTGTGTAATATAGAACCTTTAAACATATTTCCATGGAGACAAGCAGGTGAAGAGTGAAACAAAGTGATGGCATAGTCCCAGGCACACCATCCAGCTAATAATATAATTTCACACGAGACATAGTATAATCTTTTGAAGTATTATTTGTGCTTCTTCCCAGTGCAGGCGTGTACTTGTACTCCTTTGAGCAGCGGCGGGGGGTACTGGATACAGGACTCACGCTGGTCTGGGAGCCGTATTATTCTGGATTAGGGCTGTTTGCATTCTCCACCTGCACACACACAGTCATTGGCAAAAGCGTTCATTTTTCCCCCATGCTGCAGCTGGCATTTTTGGGATCCTGACATTTTCTGTCAAACTGGGACTATAAAAAGAAAAACAGCTCCGCAGCCCTAGGCCTATTGTCATCCATTTTGTGGCACCTGCTCGTGTTGTGGGCGGCTGGGGTGTTGACGTGAAGCTTGATGTGTTAAAAGTTGGTACAGTGGGAGAAGTGCTGAGCAAGTCTGATAATAATAATTACCACTGCCGATCGATCAGTCAGATGTCACGCTATGGGTGTCTTGCCTAAGGGTACAAAAACTGCCTTGCCGTGGTATTGTTAGTGGCCTCCCATCCAAGCACTAACCTCACTTAGCTTCTGAGATCAGATGAGGTGTTATATATCAATGGTGTTTTCACTGTTAGTCCAGTTAACTGATTCTTTGGCAGATTGCTTTTTTCTGCACTTCAGGTCAAAACATATATATATATATATATATATATATATATATATAAATTGACTTAGCAAACCTGCTAGCTGCTAGTTCTAAATAGGAAGTGTTCATGGGCACGCTTCTGGCTCCAATTGATTTTTACATCAAAATTGTCACCTCTCTCTTTCTGTAAATGCTGCTGTGAGCATCATCATTTTGGTCTTAAAATGTTCATATTAACCCACTCTACATGATTCTGGTGTTTGTATGTCACTATTTTGTCCGTAAATCAGTTCTTTTGCCTAATATGAAGCCGAACGCTGAGGGTGATGTCATACTCCCTTAGTTCACTTCTTTATACAGTCTACGGAAACAACAACCTGAACAGTGTTTTAGCAGCTGCAAGAAATATAAAAGCCACGGCCTTAGAGGAGGTACAGTCATGGAAGTATAATATGATCTTGAAGGTGAACTCAAGATGGCGTCATAGTGTTTTCAATGGCCTGTGCTCACTGGTGCATGGGCCCATTTTCTCTTCTGCATTATTTGCTCAATACGGGCTACCTCCTCCCACCCGGGCGTGGGCTCAGAGCGGGGCTAGACTAAGTTTTACAAAGCTAACTTTTAGGCACTTTGAGGATTTAAACATTTTTGAAAGTTCAATAATTCCTACAAAATCTGACCTTCTGAGGCCCAAGCTCTCAGGAGCTGCAGTACCAGGAGTGGCCACTAGTCGGTCTCACAATGGGACAGAGAGGGAGTGTCTTATCGTCCCTATTATAGATCCATGGGTACAGTTAGATGCCTGTAAAACATAAACCATTATCTATTGACTAGTGCACAAAGTCAGGCATCAAAATGAATTCAAATTTGATATATATACATATAATATATATATAATTCAGAAATTTCTTGGTGAGCTTCTTGGAAGGGGGTGGAGAGATATCGGTAGCACTCACACTACAGGTTGGAAACCCCTGGTATAGAATATTGTGAGCATGTCAAAAGGGGACAGGTACTTAAAAAGTACCATGCATCTGAAGCAAGTGAGAAAACCTCTGCTCTGATCCATCCTCGTCATAAACAACATCAGCATCTACATTTCTAATGTCTGTAGCTCTTTAAACCTCTCTCATTTGCACAGACATTTCAAGTCCAGTGAACTTTCCACACTCGCAAAACTCAAACTTTCTTACAGTTTCTTTTAATCCATTTTCAAAGTTTGCTAATGATCTTCTTAATCACCACATTTCTGCTCGGTACAGCTCTTCTCTGGCGCTGTGGAGTGAGATTGCAGACCCATATGTTCCCCTCTCAATCTGGCCGATAAGGGAGAGCATGTGTACTGGAGGGGAGGACGTGATAATGGGGTGCCAAACGCAAAACCGGGCCCCAAATGTCTACAGTGTTAAATAACTCTGACAGGGGAGGGGGAGTGAGAAGAAAAGGGGGTGCAGTACCCAAAGTGCCCAAGAGGGAGCGTGTATTTACAGCTATTTGTGCAACGTCTGACAGGAAGCAGAAGAAGGTGTGTGAGAAATATGAAGTTCTGAAAATGTTCACACCAGGATACATATATATATATATATATATGTATATATATACTGCAAAGAGCAATATCAAGGTAAATTAAAATTACGTAAATTAAGAACATTTCCCTTTATTTGAGCAGATTTAACTTGATAAGTAAAATGAGTGTTTTCTCATTTCAAGCAACATTAGATTTTGATTCTTATTTTAGGAGCACAGAGTTGTTGTTTTTCTTAAGTGTAAAAAGAAGTATTTTCGTATTAAGTACAAAAGGTCATGTTCCATTGGTAGATCATTTTACTTGTCAAGTGAAATTTACTCAAATCATGATAAAACTTTCTTAATTCAGGTCATCTTAACTAGATTTGAGTTTTTGAAGTGTATATGGCGATCTTCCACCTTCAAGGCTTTCTAATCACTGTATTTTTAAATTAAATTACCACCTCATGACATCACAAGGCGGAACAAAGCATTTTGAGCTTTGGAGATGTAGACGACAAATAATAGACAAATAGACAAATAATAAATGTGTTAATGAACATGTGTGAATGAACCAAAACACAACTCCAGCAAGACAAGAGTCAATTTTGTGTAATATCGGACCTTTAAACGTTATTTCAGCAAAAGCAAGGTGTTTTCCCTAGTGTGATGACATGATTTCAGACCAGGAAGTCAAATTTAAAAGCTAAAAAATTTTCCAAACGAGGAAAGAATTGTAAAAAATGATAGCAAAATCTTAAATCTAATGATCTCAGATGGTTTTAGTAAAATAAGGCTGAACTGGAATACCATTTTTAACTGTTTCTGCCGAGTAAAAATGAAAAATATAGTCAAATTTGGTAAGTGTCTCAAACTGGAGAATGAGTTTCTGACAGGGGAGTGGGAGTGCAGTTCCAAAAGTGCCCAAGAGGGAGCGTGTATTTACAGCTATTTGTGGAACATCTGACAGGAAGAAGGTGTGTTTGTGAAATGTGAAGTGAAGCTGCAGTTCAGTCCCTTGAGTTCAGAAAATGTTCACACCAAGAATACACCAGGAAATGTATCAGTTCCAGGTATGTTGTGTATGGTAAAAAATATTATATGGCGTTTCTTCTTTTGAGGCATTCCGATCGTTTTACTTCAAGGAACCACTCGCATTCACACACCAGTGTACCCTTAACCCACCTTGCCTCCAGTGTCTGCGTACACTGGTGTGTGAATGTGTGTGTGAATGGGTGAGTGGTTCCTTAATGGAAAGCGCTTTGAGTGCCTTGAAGGTGGAAGAGTGCTATATAGAAATGTGAGCATTTATCATTTACTAATACAGGATTACTCAGACATGTGTGAATGAAACAAAACAGAACTCCAGGTCTGTTTTTAACGAGGCAACAGCTTTATAACATGCCTAAAAGCTCACAACTGTACATTTTGGATAATACAGGACCTTTAAGTACTATATTAATACCATATACGTACCCAAAAAAAACAGAAAAACTTGTACTACCAAAAGTACACCAAATCCTTGTCATTCACATCCCTTCAATTTCACCGTCCACCATTAAACTCATCAGAGGCAGTGCAAATACATGAGCGGTCACGTAGCATTAGCCTGCAAATACCACCTCCTCCTCCTCATCAGGCTGGCAGGAGGTCGGCCCCCCGCTGCCCGCCCGCGACCCCACACACGGGCTCCTGTCAGCGGGATGGATCGGCCCCTCTGCCCCAATGGCCCCCTCCAAAGGCTCCCTCCCTTCTAAATGGGGATTAATGGAAGTAATGGCCGGTTGTCTGAGTCTTATCCTTGTCTAATTCAACGCGGTCCAATCAGTGTTTGAGCAGCTTCCGCCCCAATTTCGCTGTCAGTTCATTTGAAGAAGAAGTGTGTACGCGCTGTCTGGTTTAAGACGAGTTACTGCAATGGAAAGACGAGAAATTAGCAAAATGTTAAAATGTTGTTTATTTGGAATGAAAAATGGTGTCGGAAATTGTGCAGAGCAGTGACACATCCATAGAAACAAGCAGGTGACGCACCCCAAACCAAAAAGTTACATAGTGCACCTTTAAGTAGATTTTAAAATGGCGACTTTTTACTTGCAGAGTTTATTTTTAACACGTTTGTAGTTTGAGCAAACAAAAATATACAAATAAAACTGTTAGAAAAAACTACTGTTGTACAAAAGTCAGCGCAAATCTGTATCAAAATCTCAAAACCTCAAAATCTGCACAAAATATTTTTTATTTAGCCTATAAGAGCACTTTACGTCAAGGAACCACTCACCCATTCACACACACATTCATACGGCAGTGTACAGACACTGCGGGCGAGGTGGGTTAAGTGTTTTGCCCAGTGACAGCATTCATCTGTGGAATCGAACCTCCAACCTGTGGGTCCGTGGATCTGACCGCTCAACTAATGATGTTTATGTTGAGAGCGGGACTCAAACCGCTAACCTTTCAGATCAGTGGAAAACGCCTGGAGCAGTCTCGGTCTTTACTGTCAGATGTGGTGCTGACCTTTATCTACAAACGACATCGTTACCACAAATGCTAATGATTATCACAGATGCTAATCATTATCACAAATGCTAGCATACAGGTCAAAAAGAACGAAAATCTTTGACTGAATCAGGGCCTGTCAGTGTCTGAAACTGTCCATTCTTATGGTCATGGAGCTCAACAGTGAGCGCCCACCCCCTGGTTCCAGAACTCAATTTCTAAATGTCTTTTTTCTCATAAACTTTATTATATATAGATGATATTAAAAGTTTGAAATTTGCTACGTGGTAACTAATAACCACAAGTTCTACAATTTTATTTAAACTTTCTGAAATGTCATTAAAGCATTTTGTCGAATCTTGAGTTTCACATGTGCTTTATGGACTTAAAACAACTGTGTTATGGATATTAGTAAGTTTTATTTTTAAAGCGCTTTTCACGGACATAGCTGCCCTGGGGCACACTGACGGAAGGGAGGCTGCCAATCTGCACCATCGGCCCTTCCGACCACCAGCATCGCTCACTCACACACGTTCGTAGTTAGTACGTAGCTGCTTAGCCTCCGCAATGTCTTTGAACTCTTAATATTTGAATTTCTATGGGAAAAAGCAGTGGAACATTTACTTCTGAAAACAGCAGCCGGTCGCTGTTGAACTCCAGAGAAATGCACTAATATAATATATATAATACATTTAAGGTACCGTGTGGAACTTCCTGGAGGCGACTTGAGTCCTTAGAAATAGAAAGTAAAAACCATATTTCAAAACATTCTCCATGGAGAGTTTTATGCCATACTATGGAATATTATAGCCAACATTTCCACAGAAACAAGCAGGTGAAGGTCCCCCCCAGGCCAAGTAAGAGTCAGGTTTGTGGAGATGCAAGCCGACTTAAAGTAAGGACACGTGTTTTTTGAGCGCAAAAAACACAACCAAAAAAGAGGCATACTGTGGCTGTAAATGAAAAAGTTTTTAGGTGAAAATGAGTCTGTGTTTCTGTGAGATCTGTTTGATCCAGAATGGTGCTGGATGTGAAGAGTGACACAAGATGACATGAACCCATATATCTGTAGTAAATTAGTCTAGTCTTAATTTCAAACTCTATTTCGATACTAAGGAATACATTCGATATTCAATACCGATTCTGATACAACAATGATAATACAAAAAACTCTTTATTTAGACAATAGAATGTGATTTTCAACATTAAATCGTAGAACTTTCTTTTATATTCCCATGTGGTCTTATATCTGTGTAATCCTTCAATGGTCCATGGGCATATACTACTACTACTACTACCGCTACTTCTACAACTGCTACTACGACTACTATTACTACTATCTTTTTAATCACTCAGGTTCCACAGTGCTCCATGGGCATGTACTAGTCTATGTGTTCTTATACTTGTTCTGATTCAGCTCAAGATCATTCTAAAGTTATTCAGGAAAGACTCATTTCTGTCCCTGAATGAGACTTTTTCAGTATCGATACCTGCTCAAAAGAGTTTTGGTACTAGTTTTCGAATCGATAAATATCTGAATTTTGATAACCTAAAACAAAACTGACTAAAAGGGCCCATATTACGTTATTTTCTGATGTTATTAATGTCGTTTCCTCATCACAAACAGACCTGGAGTTGTGTTTTGTTTCATTCACACATGTTTAACACACAAATCCTGCATATTTACGCCGAGTTCTTCTTTCCTTCTTCTCTCCAACAGAAAACATCACAGTCTGTTCCACCTTGTGATGTCATGGGCTAATACAGGACGTGCTCCACTGTGTTTTTAAACTCCACACACCTTCACTAGAATCATTTGGATGACGTCAGCCCTGGAATTGCCGATCTCTACTGAACTAAAGGTAAACGTTCACTGTTAACTTGAAAACCTGCATAATATAGGACCTTTGATTACATTAAAAAATATGTAAAGCAACTATAATCCAGAATAAACAACAACAGAAAAAAAAAAGAAAAAGAAAAGAAAAGAAAAAAAAAAAAAAAGAAAAGTTGGACCCCGTATTTTGATGTGGAAAAAATCCTTCGTCCAGGTGCGACAGGGACTATAATCTCCCAGTGAACAGAGCCTGACGCTGTGGACAGGTGCACAAACAGACCCTGTCACCCGTCACCTGTGTGCCCGGTGAGCAACAGGAAGTCTTAATATGGGCATGCTAATTTCGTCTCAGCGTGT
This sequence comes from Taenioides sp. WSHXM2023, assembly GCA_029959045.1. NCBI lineage: Eukaryota > Metazoa > Chordata > Actinopteri > Gobiiformes > Gobiidae > Taenioides > Taenioides sp. WSHXM2023. The sequence goes on along the minus strand of CM057103.1, from coordinate 22,170,443 downwards.
TCAGAAGCTCCATGAGGATTTTTTCAGTTACCATAGTGATTATTGACATAACGCGCATCGGTTTATTTTATTAAGTAAAAATACACAGAGGCTCACATATTAAAACTTTTATCTAATCATCATCTCCTCTAATCTGATACCAGTGAATGAATTTTGTATTAAAATGCATTGAAACGCTCCATTATAAATATTTGACCATGACGTTAAAGAGGAGGAATCACTATGGGGTATTAACTGCTAAAACAAAGTATTTAGATCACCATGTTACCTTTTATTGTTCTGAAAATCACCCACAACATACTTATTAACATGCGTTTCAGTTTCATTTTAGCAATCCGCCCTCATACGCTAAGTCACTCCCCCTTCAGAGCAGCGAGGGAATGTTTAACAAAGTAAAAAAAGTAAAGGACTGTACTTAAGAATGCATTTTAGGTATCTATACTTTTACTTAAGTGCATTTTAAAGTGGATATTTTTTTACTTTTACTTCACTACATTTGAGTACTTTCTACTCCACTATATTCTGGAACTGGACTGAAAAGTAAAAGTATTTTTTATTTTAGTTTGAGATCAGCTGAAAAGGCTGAGGGTTTATTTTTAACACATTTGTAGTTTGAACAAATAAACAAAGAAAAACAGCAAGGAAAAAAATATAAATGGAACTGTTTCTGTTGAATAAATTTCAGCGCAAATCTGTATCACAATCATTTGAATATCTCAAAATCTGCAAGAAATATTTTTACTTTTTGCTCTAATCTACTTTAATACTTTTACGTAAGTAGATTTTTTCATGTGATACTTTTACTTGAGTATTTATTTTGCTCTGGTATCTGTACTTTTGCTTAAGTAACAAAAGTACTTCTTCCATCACTGCTTCAGAGCGACACAATTAACGTGCATCCCGCTAATGAAACTACAGCACATCGCATCAGGTTTGTGAAGTTGTAGTGTGTTGTTTTGTATTATGTTTTTGTATATTTATAGAGAATTGTTGTGTAGGAGCTTGGGTGATGTAGGCTTGTGGGTGGAGCCTTGTACAGACTCGTACTGCCAACCATAATTAAGGTTCAAATTAGTGGTGTAATGTTTGTGAACGGTCTTTTTCTTTCTAATTTTTATGCATTTTTATATGATTAATTAGCACAAAAGCAGGGCAAGTCAAGCAAACTGATAACTTAACTGCAGAAAAAAAACATATTTAGCATCATAATAACAATTAGTTTTTAGAATATTATTAACATTTATTAATCATGCATAATTTCAAAGGGTAAACACTCTCCCACTCTGAGTTTTAAACAGATCTGAGCCTCGGTCATTTCTCTGTGATTAGTTTGTAGATAAATGAGCTCTCATGTTTCACACAAAGAACCAGTCTTTTGAACGGCTCTTTGACATGAACAGATCAGAGACTGGATAAAGAAGTGGAACTAAGGGAGTGTGACGTCACCCAAAGCTTTCAGCTCCAGTCTAATGAAGCGCACAGAGGCTAGCAGTTACAGGGGCGAATTTGGAGTTAGGTTCCATATTAGGAATAGAATTTTTTAAACGGACAAAATATAGAGCGAGTTAATACAAACTTTTTACAACCAAAATGATGAGGCCATAATATTCCAATGTAAATTAATGGGAGCCAGAGTCAGAAGTGCCCACATGCAAACTTCCTATTTGGAACGCTGCGGCTAGTGCGTTACCTATGTCCATTTATAGATACAGTCCATGGAACAGATCCTAAAGATTCGGATCCCGTAGAAGAGCCGAAAGTCTCATCACTAGTTCTGGGAGAGATCGCTAAAATGCTCAAACATGCATGGATGACACTTAAAACCTCTTCAAGCAAGTTTTCAATGAGGGAACAACGTTACAAAATGGGAGAAATCTCAAAAAACAAAAAAAAACAAAAAAACACCCTTTCTTTAAGTGAAATATTAGTATGAAAAAAATGATCTTAAAATACGTCTTCTATTGTCTCCAGCTCTCAGCGTGGACAGCCTTTTGAGAAATTTATGTCCCAAGCATCCGCCACTGTCTGACTGTTAAAAATGAGTTATGTTGGATGACGCTTGGAGCCGGTGAGGCCATAAATCCTGGGGCGGGACTGAGTGTCTCACCCCCCTCTATCCACCCTCTCCCGTCTTTTCTCACCTCTCTTTCTCTTTCTTTCTCTCTCTCTACCCCCTCCTCTCTCCGTCCCACCGGGTCTGCTTGCTACGGCGTATTAATACCAATTTACCCCCCTGCGTTTGATGCACTGCGCCTTGTCCACTGTCCTCCGTGACGGCCCCGCGGAGTATACGCCGAGGGTAACGCTGACACCTGCTGGCCACTGGCGGCACTGCAGCCAAAAATCAGACGGAATCTCCCAGGCTATTAACCCCTGCAGCGATCCTGACAGGGGCTGGTTGGAGAATAGTGTTTAAAAGATGAGGTGGAGATTAGCTTTAGACTTTAATGGAGGATTATTATGTGTGGAGTCAAAGGGAGGGTTTAAAAATGTGGTAATAGTATCGCAAAAAATATGTCAGGGAGTTTGAATATCGTAATAAAGTTGTTATTTTTTCTTTGCTATTCGTTTTTTTAGATTTCATAGTATTTGTAGACACCAAATAGAAGTTTAAAGGCGTTCTACCCGAATTTTACTGTCTTAAAGGGTTTCCTGATCTGTATTATAATGTTGTTTCCTCATCAAAAACGTACTGTAGTAGTAATAATAGTAGTAGTAGTAGTAACATTCATAGTTGTTGTATCAGTTGTTGGTCCAATAGTAATTTGGACTCATTTTTTCAGTAGTTCCTGTTGTAATAGTAAAGTTTCAGTAGTAGTAGTAGTAGTAGTAGTAGTATAGTAGTGTCAATAGTAGTAGTAGCAATTATTCTATCGAGCTGTTAGTAGCAGTAAAGATAATCTTGCTATAGTACTGTAGGTAATACTACTCCAAGAACTCAAAATTGTAGTAGAAGTACTATTATCAAAAATATATTGATTAATTCCGAAATTCCTATTTAAAATTGTCTAATGTTTTTCCATCTCCTCCTCCTCTTCATCATTTCCTCTCTTCGTCTTGTGTTGGTGTTAGTGTTTCTCAGACGCCGCTCACATGATTAAAAAGCCATTAAACCCAGCGATTAGCCCCCTCCCGACCCCTTCTCCCTCTGGCTTTATTAACCTGCTCCCGACGCCTCACGTTTGTGTTGCAGCACCAGGTATTAGACTGATCCACGCTCCACCCCCTGGGGCCAATCCATCACCTCACTCCTCCTCCCTCCTCTCCTCTCCTCTCCTCTCCTCATCTCCTCTGTCTCTTACTCTATCCTCCCTTCTCCATTGGTCTGTCCTTCTCCCTCTCTCTCTCTCTCTTTCTCCCTCTCTCTCTCTCTCTCTCTCTCTCTCTTTCTCTGTCTCTGTCTCTGTTTTCTTCTGTCTTTTTTCTCTTTTTTCCTTGCTCTCTCTAACTCTCCCTCTTTCTTCACTTATTTCTATCTCTTATCCCTCCCTCTCACCCCCTCTCTCACTCTCTCTATCGCTATCTCTGTTTATTTTTTTCTGTTTTTTCTCTCTCTTTTCCTTGCTCTCTCTAACTCTCTCCGTCTCTCTTCACTTCTTTCTATCTCTTATCCCTCCCTCTCACCCCCATATTTCGTTTTTCCCTCTTTTTATCTTCACCACTCTCTGTCTCTCTCCCTCTCTGTTTATTTTTTCTGTTTTTTTCTCTTTTCCTTGCTCTCTCTAACTCTCCCTCTTTCTTAACTTCTTTCTATCTCTTATCCCTCCCTCTCACCCCCTGTGTTTCCCTTTTTCCCTCTTTCTATCTTCACCACTCTCTCTGTCTATCTCTTTCGCTCTCTCTCTTTATTTTTTCTGTCTTTTTTTCTCTTTTTCTTGCTCTCTCATTCTCTCTCCCTCTCTCTTGACTTCTTTCTCTCATTCTCTCTTATCCATCCCTTCTTACCCTCTGTGTTTCCTTGTCTCTCCTTGTTTCCCCCCCTTCCCTCTCCCTCTCTTTTTCTCTCTCCTTTTCTCTTTCTTTCTCCCTCTCTCCCACTATCTTTCTCTCTCCCTTTCTCTTTTTCTCTTTCCCTCTGTCTGTCTTCTTCTCTCCCTCCCTCTCTCTTTCTCTCTCTCTCTGTTTCTTCTCTCCTCTTCTCCTCCCTCTCTTTCTGTTTCTCTCTCCCTCCTTCTCTCTTCTGTCTGTCTCCCTCTCTCCACTCTTTCACTCCCTCTTTCTCACTCCCACCCCTAGAGAGAGCCCTACCTTTCTCTCTCCCTTCTCTCTCCCTCTTTCTCTGTTCTTCCATCTCTCCTCCCCCGTCTTAGTACTCCTTCTCTCTCTCTTTCTATCTCGCTCTCTCTCTCTCTCCATCCTTCTCTCTCTCCCTTTCTCGCTTTCTCGCTCTCTTTTTCTCTCCCCCTCCCCCCTCTCTTTCTCTCTCCTCTGTCTCTCTCCCTCTCTCTGTCTTTCTCTTTCCCTCTCTCTCCCGCTCTTTCTCACGCCCACCCCTAGGGAGAGCCCTACCTTTGGCTCTTTTTCTCTCCCTTCTCTCTCTCTCTCTCTTTCTCCGTTCTTCCATCTCTCCTCCCCCTTTCGCCCTCTCTTAGTACTCTCCCTCCTTCTCTGTCCTCTCTCTCTCTCTCTCTCTCTTTCTCTCTTTCATTATCCCTCCTCCCCCTCTCTTAGTCCTCTCCCTCCTTCTCTCTCTCCCTCCTTCTCTCCCCTCTCTCTCTCTCTCTCTCTCTTTCATTATCCCTCCTCCCCCTCTCTTAGTACTCTCCCTCCTTCTCTCCTCTCTCTCTCTCTCTCTGTCATTATCCCTCCTCCCCCTCTCTTAGTCCTCTCCCTCCTTCTCTCTCTCCCTCCTTCTCTCCCCTCTCTCTCTCTCTCTCTCTCTCTCTTTTTCATTATCCCTCCTCCCCCTCTCTTAGTACTCTCCCTCCTTCTCTCTCCTCTCTCTCCTCTCTCTCTCTCTCTCTTTCATTATCCCCCCCTCTCTTAGTACTCTCCCTTCTTCTCTCTCCTCTCTCTCCTCTCTCTCTCTTTCATTATCCCTCCTCCCCCTCTCTTAGTACTCTCCCTCCTTCTCTCTCCTCTCGCTCTCCCTCCTTCTCTCTCCTCTCTCTCCTCTCTCTCTCTTTCATTATTCCTCCTCCCCCTGTCTTAGTACTCTACCTCCTCTCTCTCTCCCTCCTTCTCTCTCCTCTCTCTCCTCTCTCTCTCTTTCATTATCCCTCCTCCCCCTCTCTCTCTCTCTCCCTCCTTCTCTCTCCTCTCTCTCCTCTCTCTCTCCCTCCTTCTCTCTCCTCTCTCTCCTCTCTCTCTCCCTCCTTCTCTCTCCTCTCTCTCCTCTCTCTCTCCCTCCTTCTCTCTCCTCTCTCTCCTCTCTCTCTCTTTCATTATTCCTCCTCCCCCTCTCTCAGTAGAACATCCCTCACATCTCTGCAGTGTTCTTAATAGCGCGGTCAGGACTATATTGACATGGCAGATTACATTGTTTTGCGGTGGAGATTAGAGCGCCCCCTGGGGCTCGTCACGGCGCTGCACGATGCTGTTAACACATTATATAATACAGCACAATATTATAGCCTCTTTATTGCTTATAAGGGCCGGAGTGTGGTTGGATTGATTGAATTTTTAGACGGTGAACTTGATGGATGGGGGTGTTCTACGTGTATGTGTATGGCGGAATTTTCATTAGTTGCCATGGTGACACGACGCACACATTAGCAAACCCAGCCAAAAGTTGTTGGATTGTCTGAAAAACATACAAAATGGATTTAAACAGCACATTTTCAGGAGTCTGTGAGCGTTCATGGTCCTGAGAGTGGCTAAGTGAAAAACTGAAAAAGCTTGTGACTGTAATTTTATGTGAGAAGGACTTGTTTAACAGCACGAATCAGCTCTCCTTTTGTAGTTCAGTCAGAATCTTGTTTTTCTAGGTATTTTTGAGCCATGAAACTGCCTGTAATTGAATAAATGTAAGATAGAACTGTTTAATGTCATACTGTGGAACATTCCAGGCAGAGAAAATTACGTATCCACAGAAACAAGCAGGTGACGGATCCTCAAGCAAAAAATTGACATAGTGCACCTAATTTAAATTAAATTAAATTAAATTAAATTAAATTAAATTAAATTAAATTAAATTAAATTAAATTAAATTTAATTTAATTTAATTTAATTTAATTTAACTTTAATTTTTGTGAGAGGGACTTGTTTAAGAGCACAAACCAGATCACTTGTTGTAGTTCCAGCTAAGTCAGTTCTTTCTGATCAGATTAAAATTAAAATAAAGCTCTGATTAAAGTCTAACAAAGCCTCAGACAGAGCATGCCTACAGTTAGCATCACACACTCAGGGAATGTTGATTACATCAGCTGCAAAGTATCAGCTGATTATGTATAAAACTGTAGTATTCCATGTCGTGGTACTTGTGATAATAACAGTGGTAATAAAACTAGAGACCCGTTCACACATACAGTAGGTCCCAGAAAACTGCTGGAAAAATACCAAAACAGTGACCCGGATTCACACGCACCAGTCCCAGAACATTTCCGGGTCTGCTCTGTTCAAACTTAAAGACGACATATAGTGCTTATGCTGCTATGTCGTTATAATCTACGACACCCGCAGATCATTATGTCATTTCCACGTTTTAAATCACAATATTCATCATCTAAAACTACTTCATAAAATTAAAAAGTCATCTGATTTCTGCGTTAGAAAACCTCAGTGCCCAATGGCAGTGTTTGTGTACACTGGTGTATGGATGTGTGTGTGAATGTGTGAGTGGTTCCTTGATGTAAAGCGCTTTGAATGCCTTGAAGGTGGAAAAACACTATATAAAAATGTGATTTAACCATCTGTGTGCATTAATCTGTGTATATTGGATTAGATTAGATTTATTGTCATTGTACAAAATACAGCGAATATACAAACAGACATGGACTCAGATGACCCTGGTGTGTGTGTGTGTGTGTATTCTCTCGTAGACTCTTGTAAACAGCTTTTTCATACTCTTCACACGGTCCTATAGATCTGACAGGGAAAGTGCTCCACTTTATCTGCCCTCTGCATCGCATCGATCGAGCTAATTAGAATGCACAACGCCATCAAGAACTGCAGGCTGTAATATTGTTCTGCATACTGATCAAATACATAAAAATCCATTTTATATAGAGCTGTAAAGAAAATTCCATCCGAAATGCAGGAAAAATGTGCAAGCAACCCTTTTTTTTTTTTTCTGGTCGCTTAAAAATGCATTGTGTAACTTTTCTGGTGGAGGGTACGTCAAATTCTTTTCTCCATGGAGATGTTATTGCTTCACAATATGGCATTAAACCTTTCTATCTTCATGAAGACCAAACCAGACCAAGTTACAGGTCAGATCTGTGGAGAGGCGACCCCGCTTACAGTCAGAATGTGTGTTTTTCTCTGTATTTTTGTGCTGTAAAACCACCTGTAATTGAATAAATGTAAAGTAGAGCTGTTTAATGTCATACCGTGGAACATTCCAGGCAGAGCAGTGACATCTCCATAGAAACCAGCAGGAGATGGAGCCCCTACCAAAAAGTTACACAATGCACCTTTAAAGGGTTCATATTACGTTATTTTCACACATGTTTAACACTCAAACCCTGCGTATTTAGGCTGAGCTCTTCTCTTAAACAGGAAACACTCTGTTCCACCTTGTGATGTCATGTGGTGATACAGGAAGTGCTCCATTGTGTTTTTAAACTCCACACACCTTCACTAGAATCATGTGGATCATTTCAGCCCTGGAATCTCGACTCTACTAAAGGTAAAAAGGAGTTGCTAACTTGAAAACTAACTCTTCATGACATCACAAAGTGGAACTGAGCATTTTGAGCTCTGGAGATGTAGACAGACTAATAATAAAGTGTTCCTCAAACATGTGTGAATGAAACAAAACACAACTCCAGGTCTGTTTTTGCGACATTATAAAATTATACCATGACTAAAAGCGCACAAGAGTCAATTGTGGGTAATATAGGACCTTGATGCCTTCATTTATCAAAATAAAAGTGTTGTTATTTATGTTTATCACTCTAATTATAACTAATGTATTGCCCTGTGCTATCAGTGTGGTTGCTAGGTAACAGTTATGGAATTACCTCTATATTTCTACCATCTGCTGTCCATGTTCAACCAGGAAGTCAAATTATAAACTTTACCAACATTTTAAAAGTAGATAATTATGTTTTAGTGTTCCCACTCTTATGCACTTTAAGCTATTTTGAAAAATCAGATGAAAATGACATTGAAAAATATTTGTGTATGTATATTTTTTGTTGATAATAATTTGAAAAGTGAAGAAATCATAGTATCATAATGTCTGAAACAGCTTTAATAAAGTCCAAATCATTAAGGTTCATAAAGGGTTTGGAGACAGAGGATTATGAGATTTTTTTTAAATTTAAATTTAAATTTTAAAGATGCAGTGTGTAACTTTTCTGGTGGAGCACCTGGTGGAGGGCTTTCTTTTGTCATGGGGATCAAACCAGACCAAGTTACAGGTCAGATCTGTGGAGAGGAAACCCAGCTCACAGTCAGAATGCCTGTTTTCTGGGTATTTTTGACCACCTGTAACTGAATAAATGTAAAGTAGAGCTGTTTAATGTCATACTGTGGAACATTCCAGGCAGAGCAGTGACGTATCCATAGAAACAGGCAGGTGACGGACCCTGACCATAAAGTCACATAGTGCACCTAAAATTAAAATTAAAATTAAAATTAAAATTAAAATTAAAATTAAATTTTAATTTTAATTTTAATTTTAATTTTAATTTTAATTTTAATTTTAATTTTAATTTTAAATTTGCACATCATCTGCAGTGTGCTCACCGGTCTGTTCTGTGTGTGTCATGCCATTGTCACGTGAATACAAGAGCAGCCTGCGTTATGAAATATTAACACAAGGTGGTGCTGTTGTCCACCAGAAGACACCACCGCCTGCTCTGTTTAAATATACACTTGGTATAGCGTCCGTAATGTTTAATTATCGTGTGTTCATTTATATTTTACTCACTGAAATAAACAAATAATAAACTGTAGCAAATGTGTAAGAATTTTTGCCATTTATGCTCTTTATTTAATCATTTAATTTGACATTTTTGATCGTTTGTACCACATATACCATACTAAAAACTTTACATATTTTGAAGTGACATCACGCTGAGGGTGTTCTACGTGTATCTCTATAGTGTTCAGCAGTAACCATGGAGACACAATGCACATATTAGTGATCAATACAAGCGTTCATGGTCCTGTTTAGGTGTTTGATTTTCAAAAGGTGTGTTGTGTAACTTTTCTGGTGGAGGGTTCATCAAATGCTTTTCTCCATGGAATGTTTCACAGTATGGTATTAAGCCTTTCTATCTTCAAGGAGACCAAACCAGACCAAGTTATAGGTCAGATCTGTGGAGAGGCGACCCCGCTCACAGTCAGAATGTCAGTTTTTCTAGGTATTTTTGAGCTATAAAACCACCTGTAATTGAATAAATGTAAAGTAGAGCTGTTTAATGTCACACTGTGGAACATTCCAGGCAGAGCAATGACATATCCATAGAAACAAAAAGTTACATAGTCCACCTTTAAACATGTGTGAATGAAACAAAACACAACTCCAGGTCTGTTTGTGATGAGGAAACAACATTATAACATAGATCAGAAGAAAGCGTAACATGGGCCGTTTAAATAAACCATCAGAGTAATACTGTATAAAACAAAATCCCTCTCAGCTTGTATTTCTGTTCAGTCTATGGCAAATTACTAGAAAAATCCAGACTTCCAAACTTCTAGAACCAGAAGCTCCCGTGTCCATAAGAAGCTAAAATCCCTGTGCAAACATCAGCTCAGTGCAGTGCCAGTGAGATGTTTACTCTGGCTCCATTAAACCTCCTGAGCTCAGTACAACGAGACAGAATCCATGTTTTGTGAAATTATTCAGGAAATAATACAGAAATTTCACTTCAAGGGTCTATATTGCACTGATCTATGTTCTAATGTTGTTTCCTCATCACAAACACACCTGAAGTTGTGTTTTGTTTCATTCACACATGTTTAACACACAAACCCTGCGTATTTAAGACGAGTTCTTCTCTCAAATGGGAAACACTCTGTTCCACCTTGTGATGTCATGTAGTAATACAGGAAGTGCTCCTCTTTGTTTTTAAACTCCATACACTTTCACTAGAATCATATGGATGATTTAAACCCTGGAGTTACCAATATCTACTGAACAAGAGATAAAAAGTAGCTGTAAACTTGAAAACTACCACTTCATGACTTCACAAGGTGGAACAGAGCATTTTGAGCATTGGAGATGTCGACAGAATGATAATAAAACGTGTGAATGAAACAAAACACAACTCCAGGTTTGTTTTTGATGAGATAACACTATAATATCCCAACTGACAGTGCAGAGTCAATTTTGTGTAATATTGGACCTATAAATGCATTTTGTATTTTTTCTTGAGTTTTCAGATCTTAAAACTGTGTCCGTTTACCAATGTGTGCGTGGTGGTAACTGCTGAACATTCCGTCAGTAGAGATCCATGTAGAACACCCTGAGCTAACATTGCGTCTGGAACATGAATTCTCACCAAAACGCTCATGTTTGATTTTTGAGGTAAATCCGACGTCTGCCTCCCTCCTCTAAGTCCCTTCTCGTCGTCCTCCAGCCCTTCTGTGGTCTTCTGTCCATCTCCCAGTCATTTCAATCTAAATGCAAATGCTAGCCACGCCGCTAAAAACACTCCTATTACTACCAAAGCCACTGTATTAGGGCCCATGTTACTGTGTACGGAGCTCCACACACAAACCTGCTCAGCACCGGACAAAGGATCTGTGCCCACAGCGGAAAATATCACCAAAAAATGTGTTTGGGCTGAGCTTTGTAAACCATACGTGTGTGAGTCTGAGGAGGCAGACGTGTGGAGGGTTTGGAGCGAGACTTGAGGCTGAAAGGGTTTTCCACAGTCAGGTCCGGCTAGCTCACAGTTAGCACTACTAATATTGTAGATGTATGGATAACTGCTTTATAGCGAGTTCAGGTTAAGGTATACAGGGACAATAAAGTGTTCATCTGCATTTGACCCATCTGCCGGTGCTGCTGGGACATCTCCTCAAGGTCCTGCACTGGGGGACACATCTCCATGGTCTTCTTGCTAGGCTTGGTCTGGACTACCTTAGCTGGAGAATTTGACCTGCTGTGTATGTTTGATGGGGGAAACCAGAGTGCCCAGAGGAAGTTGAAGTGAAGTTGAAGTGAAGTTGAAGTGAGGCGTGAACATTCCTTTTAGCATTTTTGTTAAAACTATAAACAAAAAGTATTAAAGCTACCGTCTGTAAGTCTATTAGATTAGATTAGATGTAAAAAGTTGAAGCAAATCTTGAATCATCAAATCGAATCATAATCAAAACAACAAAGAAAAAGTACGTTTTAGCAGCCAAAGTTTCACTACTAACAAGGTAGCTTCTTCAGGACTTTTGAGTTCAGTAGAGATTGGCAATTCCAGGTCTGAAATTATCCAAATGATTCTAGTGAAGTTGTATGGAGTTTACAAAACCCAGTGGAGCAGTGGAGTGTTTTCTGTTTGAGAGAAGAACTCGGCCTAAATCTGCAGGTGTGTTTTTTGTGCGTTAAACATGTAAATGGAACAAAACACAACTCCAGGTCTGTTTGTGATGAGGAAACAACATTATAGAAAATATAAATATTATAAGTAAACAGAGTAATATGGGCCCTTTAACAACCTAAAACACAATAGTAGCTTTGTGTGCGTATGCTAGCTGTCAGATGGGGTGACGTGCTAGCTCGGGACAGGAGAGGGAGGGGAAGGGCGGGTGTAGAGGGTATGGGGGTTCCCGGGGAGGGTACAGGCCCAGAGGTGGTTAACATGCAGGCTGCATCTCTGTGCATTGTCAGGCAGTAGGATAGTACTGAGCAAAGAGACGAGACGATCAAAGCTACTCACTGCTCTGTTTATGTAAAAATAAAAGCATTATAGTGTATTGGTAGTTGTTTCTTAAAGCCGCATTGTGTAACTTTTCTGGTTGGTGGTCCGTCACCTGCTTGTTTCTATGGATATGTCTTCGCTCTGCCTGGAATGTTCCACAGTATGACATTAAACAGCTCTACCTTACATTTATTTAATTGCAGGTAGCTCAAAAGTTACACAATGAACCTTTAATAAAAATTGTTTGGGTTCAAGTGGCTTCAAAATGAGTTTATACTTTGTGAGAATAAAGAAATTAATTTTGTTTTTGTTTTTTTTTTGGTCACAAAAGCTTCAGAAAGTGGTGTCATTATTCAACTCCAAAGAAGTGATGTTGTTAGTTTGTAGTAGTAGTAGTAGTAGTAGTAGTAGTAGTAGTAGTAGTAGTAGTAGTAGTAGTAGTAGTAGTAGTAGTAGTAGTAGTAGTAGTAGTAGTAGTAGTAGTAGTAGTAGTAGTAATATTTCCAGTCCCACACAAATAATGGTAAGATTCAGTATATATAGAAATAATGAGGTAGTCTTTATTTAAAATGTATTTGAATATGTTGTTTATTTTATGTTTTTCAATTTTCGGACTTTTTCTCCCGTTCTTTCTCTCCATCTCTCCCCTACTTTGTCTCCTCTTTTTCGCTGTCCCTCTCTCATCCTCCTTTCCAAACACCTCCCTCTCCTCTCGCTCTCTCTCGCATCTCTCCTGTCTCTTCTCCTCTACCTCTCTCTCTCCTTCTCCCAACCTCTCATTCTCTCCCTCACTCTCCCTCTTGTCCCTGCTCCCTCCCTCGCTCTTCTCCTTCCCACTTACTCCCTCTATCCTATCCTTCACTCCCTCCCCTCTCCTGCTCTCACCCTCCCTTCTCTCTGCCTCGCTCTACCTCCCTCCCCCCACTCCCCTTCTTTCTTTCTATCTCCCTCTTTCTCTCCCTCTCTTCTTACCCCTCTCTCTCCCTCTTTCTCCCGCTCTTCTTCCCCTCTCTCTCCCTCTTACTCCCCCTCTCTTTTTCCCTCTCTCTCTCTCTCCCTCTCTTCTTTCCCTTCTCTTTCTCCCTCTCTAGCTTTCCCCCTCCCTCTTTCCTCATTCTCCCTCTCTCTGTCACTCTCTCTCGCCCTCTACCCTGTCCTTCACACTCTTGCCTTCCCTACCTCCCTCTCCCTCTCGTTCCGTCTTTCTCTCGTTCCCTCCCTCTCTCCCCTTCCTCCTCCCTCTCTCTTTCCCTTCTTCTTCCTCCTCCCTCTTCTCTCTCTCTCTCTCTCCACTCTCTTTCCTCTCGCCACCCTCCCTCTCTCCCCATCTCTCTCCTCCCACCTCCCTACCTCTCCCTCTCTTTCTTTTTCCTCCTTCCTCCTTACCTCTCTCCCTCTCTCTCTTCATCTCCCCCTCCCTTTTTCTTCTTTCTCCTCCCTCCCTCTCTCTCTCTCTCTCTCTCTCTCTCTCTCTCTCTCTCTCTCTCTCTCTCAGCATTGCAGCAAGAAGCACTCATCAAACTGCAATCCACATCTCTCACAGCCCCACACAGCCCAGGCAGCAGCAGCAGCAGCAGCAGCTGTAGTAACAGTAACAGTAACAGTAGTAGTAACAGTAGTAGTAACAGTAGCAGCAATAGTAGCTGTAACAGTAACAGTAGTAGTAACAGTAGTAGTAATAGCAGCTGTAACAGTAACAGTAGCAGTAATAGTAGCTGTCACAGTAGCAGTAGCAGTAGAAGTAGCAGTGAAATAAAGGCACCAGAATCATGTAGAGAGCAGAAGTACAAACATTTTAAGACCAAAATGACGAGGCTCACAACAGCAGTTACAGAGAGAGCGGTGACAATTTTCCAATGTAAAGTCAATGGAAACATGGTTGATGGAGCCGGAAGTGCGCCCATGCTCACTTCCTCTTTAGCTAGTGAGTTAGCTATGCCATACAGTCTCTGAGCTGAACTCTGTGGGTGCCGTCACACTCCTTTAGTCCACTTTTATACAGGCTATGAGCTGAACTGAATAATGTGTCAAAATATCTTACACTCATAATATTTTTAAGTGTAACTCTGACATATTCTGCAACGATTCAGACCTTCAAACATTAATGTAGCGTGAATAAATCAAAAGATGACGAATTGCTTAGAAATCATCTAGGTCCTTATGTCTGTGAGGATTTGCACTGGAATGTCATCACACAGCTGAACGATGCTCTGGTAAATTCTACAAATGTAACTCAAAAAAGTGATTCAAAAATGTAAATCAACTCAATCATACAACAATGTAATTAAAAAATTGTATTCTAAATGTTATTCAAAATGTAATTAAAAAAATTTATTCTAAATGTTATTCAAAATGTAATTAAAAATGTTATTCAAAATGTTATTCAAAATGTAATTCAAAAATTTTATTATAAATGTTATTCAAAATGTAATTAAAAAATGTTATTCAAAATGTTATTCTAAATGTAATTAAAAATGTTATTCAAAATGTTATTTAAAATGTAATTAAAAAATTTTATTATAAATGTTATTCAAAATGTAATTAAAAATGTTATTATAAATGTTATACAAAATGTAATTAAAAATATTATTATAAATGTTATTATAAATGTTATTGAAAATTTAATTAAAAAATTTTATTATAAATGTTATTCAAAATACTTAAGTAAAGTACAGATACCTAAAATGTGTATTTAAGTATTGTACTTTTAGTTTTGAATTTCATTACCTTCACACAACTGATCTGACACAACTTTTTAACAGAATTGGGTTCATACACTTACACCTGTACAAAACTGCAGAACTGAGACACTGAGCAAGGAGGACTCAAACATACAGGGAAGTGAATCAGTTTAAATGAGGCTAATAACAGTAGCTGTTAGCCTTTCAGTGAGTTAGCTGCACTGTGGGCTCTTTGCCATCTACATTTTTTAAAACCAAAGACAATATCAGCTCTTTTTCACCTTAAAGATCTCTAAGTCATCTCCAGCTCCAATGTGAGAGTCAGCGCCTGCTCAGCTGCTGACCTCTGTGTACTACTTCTGTCTTCTTCTGACTTTTATCTGTGAGCTCCATCAGGAAGGAAATTTTGAATATATCTACAATTGTTTGCATTTTAAAGGTCCTATATATTACGCAAAACTGACTCCTGTGAGCTTTAAGCCATGTTATAAAGCTGTTACCTCATCAAAAACATACCTGGAGTTGTGTTTTGTTTCATTCACACATGTTAGAGTAATCCTGTATTATTAGTCTGGCTTCATCTTCAAAGCTCAAAACGCTCTGTTCCACCTTGTGATGTCATTTAGTCTTAGTTAACAGCTGATTCTAGTGAAGGTGTATGGTCTTGAAAATGATGCAGAATTTAAATTTTTATGAACATTTTCAGTCAGATGATGACAAAATGAAGCAAAAAATGTAATACCATAAGAAGGGTTTGAATAGTGTCTGGGAGAGATCGCTTAATTACTCAAACATGCATGGATAACATATAAAGCCACTTCAGGGAACATTATAACATGATAGAAAGCTCCAAATAGTTGATATAGCATAATACCTCCTTTTTAATCTACAGCAGCTACCTTTTACCTTTAGTTCAGTAGAGATTGGCAGTTCCAGCTCTGAAGTTATCCAAATGATTCTAGTGAAGGTGTATGTAGTTTCAAAACACAGTGGAGCACTTCCTGTATTACCTCATGACATCACAAGGTGGAACAGTGTTTTCAGTTTGAGAACTCAGAACTCAGCCTAAATATGCAGGGCTTGTGTGTGAAACGTGTGAATGAAACAAAACACAATTGCAGGTATGTTTGTGATGAGGAAACATTATAACACAGATTATAAAATAGCGTAATACAGGCCCTTTAAATTCTCATTCTATATAATCTATAACTTGAGTGTGGTCAGTTGTGGCGTTGAAACCGGCCCCATGTTCGTGCTGACTCGGTGTTTTTCCAAATGCCACAGTTTTAATTATGCAAATGCCAGGGCCCCCCAGTGTAAACATACAGAGTTTTTATGGACCCACGGCGCTGTATATCCTCCCTCCTATTACAGGCAGCCCCACTCCTGCCATACTTTCACTTTCACTATCATAAACTTTGTGAAATACACCGCTCCGTCTCCTCTCTCTCCGCCCCCACGTCTTCTGTCTCTCGGTGGATCCTCCTGGTGCAGTTTGTTGGAGAGTTTTGAAAATGTTTAGGGAGACACTGCATTGAATTGAAAAGAATAAACAGAATTTGGAGATGTCAGTTTGATTTGTCTAGAATTTTGACAAAATCTAAGAAAAAATATTGGATTTCTTTATTAAACCATGCAGTTTTGTGTTTGTTTGTTTGTTTTTGCATCTATACAAACAAGCCAACAGAATCTTACAGCAATGTGAGTGGAGTGTCATGCTCAAGATCATATTTTTTTCTTATTATTAATATTACAAATTAAATAAAAAATGCTAAATAAAATTTTTTAATAACCCAAAAACATACTCTATAGGTAAAACTCCTCCAGCTGAGGTCCTGACCAAGCCTAGCAACAAGATCATGGAGATGGGTCCCCGGACGCCTCATGTGCTGCCCACTGCTTCTGAAAAGGATGGGTGAAACACAGAGGATAATTTCCCTACAGGGATAATAAAGGATAATAAAAAAACTGAAAAAAAAATTGAAAATGTCAAAATAGTGAGTCAAATATTACATCCATCCATTTTCTTCTGCTCTGGGGTTGTGGAGGCAGCACTTTGAGCAGAGAGGACCAGCCTTCCCTCACCCCTCCAGCGCCTGAGGCGTTCCCAGGCCAGCCCAGAGACATGGTCCCTCCAGTGTGTCCTGGGGTCTTCTCTCAGTTGACATCCAGGAGGGATCAGAACAGATGCCCTCCCTTCAGCGGCTCTACTCCGAGCTCCTCCCGTATGACCATATGAGCTCTTCACTCTGTCTCTAAGGGAGCGCACAGCTACTCTGCAGGTGAAACTCATTTTGACACTTGAATCCACCATCTTGTTCTTTCGGTCATTACCCAAAGCTGATGACCATAGGTGAGAGCAAAACATAGACTGAGCGGTAGATGGAGAGCTTTGCATTTGGACTCGGCTCCTTCTGCACCACAACAGTCCGATACAGTGACCTTTTTTTTGTTTGTTTTTATTATACATACATCTCTGAAACATGAGTGAATTTTACATATAAATTACCTTTTTTGTTGCATGATTTTGACTTGGAAAACAATACACATAAAAACTGCACATTTTATCATTTTTATTTTTATTTTTCACCTCCTAGATCCCTCTTCTGTCTCCACCTCCAATTCTCATTTCTTACTTTTCGTTTTGCGACAGAACCAGCCTGCACTCCTCACAGAAAGCTCCAGGATATGTCTTTATTTCCTCTCATTCTAATGAACAGACACCTCCTTGGCACCAGCTCCGTGGTTCAGCTCCAGAGCACCAAACGCCAGTACAGACATACTGTATGCACGGGCAGGGTCTGTAGTACGATTCCTCACTTGTTGTCATATTTTTCAGTTGTCGAACTATTAGACAAACTTGACCCTGGTACCATATGGTTGCTAGGTCCAATCCCCCCCAAAATTATTTGAAAATTGCTGAAATTTTCCAAATGATTCTAGTAAAGGTATTGGTATTCAAATGGTATTCAAAATGAGGCGGAATTTGAATTTTTAGGCAAATTTTCAGTCAGATGACGACAAAATGAAGCAAAAAATGTAATACCATAAGGAGGGTTTGAATAGTGTCTTGGAGAGATCGCTAGATTACTCAAACATGCCTGGATAACATATAAAGCCACTTCAGGAAACATTATAACACGACAGAAAGCTCAAAATAGCTGATATAGCGTATTACCTCCTTTTAAATCTACATTTTTTTGCTTTCCATTTTTCCCTCTCTTTGCAGGTACCTCATTGGCACCTCCACCATGGCTCTGCCCCAGAACGCCATACGAATGTGTTAAAGAGGCATCCAGTTGGCATCACACACATACGCACATGTGGGGTCTGTAGTACGATTCCTCATGTGCGATTTAACCTACATGACCAAAGAGGAGCAGAGCCAGGGAGGTCCATATGCTGGTTTATCATGCGTTTAACTGTGGCTGTCTGCTGTTGTCTTTACTATAATGTGAGTAAGAGTGGGGGAATTAATTATATGGAGGGTTTAAAGGTCCAATATTACGCAAAATGGACTATTGTGAGCTTTAAGCCATGTTATAATGTTGTTACCTCATCAAAAACAAACCTGGAGTTGCGTTTTGTTTATTATTAGTCTGTCTACGTCTCCTTTTTTTCCATTTTGTGGTCTAACAGCTACTTTTTGCCTTTTGTTCAGTAGAGATTGGCAATTCCAGGGCTGAAATACAAATGATTCTAGTGAAGGTGCGTGGAGTTTAAAAACACAGTGGAGCACTTCCTGTATTGCCACATGACATCACAAGGTGGAACAGAGTGTTTTCTGTTCAAGAGAAGAACTCAAAAACATAACTCTATATTTTTGGTGCAGAAATAAGACCATAGCATGAATGAAATACATTAATGTCATACTGTGGAACATTTCAGGCAATAGCGTTTCTATGGAGTCAAGCAGGAGTTTAACTTTAAAGGACCCATATTTTCTTTTTTTTTTTTTTCATCTCACTTTCTTTCTCTCTCTGTCCCTCTCTCCTGTTTAATCTCTTTCTCACACACACTCCCCTTCCCCATGTTTCCACTTTCTTTACTTCCCTCCCTCCATTTCCATCCTCCTTCTGCCCCCTCCATTCCTCTCTTTTCCACTCTCTCTCCTTCCCCTCTCTCTCTGTCTTTATCATCCCCTTTCTCTCCATCCCTCTCCCTGTTTTATCCTTTCTCTCTCGCTCCTTCTCCCCGTCTCTCCCTCCCTCTTACTTTCTCACTGTTTCTCCTCTCTCTCTACCCTTTACTGTCTTTCTCTCACTCTCTCCCTCTCTCTTTTCATCTCCCTTTATCCCTCCCCTTTCTCTTTCTCTCGCTCTACCCTTTACTCTCTTTTTCATACACTCGCTCCCTCTCGTTCTCTCCCTTCCTCTCTTTCTCTCTTCCAGTGAGGGTTTCCCAACAGCCTTCCCTCATCTCGTGCCAGATCTGAGCGTCTGCCGGCTGTGGTCTGTGGGCGTGAGAGAGAGAGAAGAGAGAGAAGAGGAGAGAGGAGAGAGGAGAGAGAGAAACAAAGTGAGAGCGGGGAGGGAGGGAGGGAGAACGAGAAGAGAGGAGAAAGAGACAGTAAGCCAAAGAGAGAGTGAGAGAAAGAGAAAGTGAGAGGAAGGGGGAGTATGAGAGTGATAGAGGAGAGAGCAAAAGAGGTGAGAGAGGAGAGAAAGAGAAACAGTGAGAGAGGGCATAGTGAAATAGAGAGAGAGAAAAACTGAAAGAGAGAAAGTGAGAGGGGGGAGGGAGGGAGTGAGGAGAGAGAGAATAGAGAAAGAGGAGTGAGTGAGTGAGAGAGAGAGGAGCGAGAGAGACCGTTAGAGAAACAGAGAGTGAGAGGAAGAGAAAGTGAGAGGAAGAGGAGAGAGGGTAAGAGACTGCGATAAGGGGGGAGTATGAGAGAGATAAAAGAGAGAGAGAGAACAAAAGAGGTGAGAAAGGAGAGAAAGAGAAACAGTGAGAGAGGACATATATGAGATAGAGTGAGAGAGAGAGAGAGAGAGAAAAAGGTAAGAGAGGGGAAGTGAGAGACAGACAAAGTGAGAGGGGTAGGGAGGGAGAGGAGATAGAGACAGTAAGAAAAAGAGAGAGAGAAAGAGACAGAGAGGGGGGAGTATGAGAGCAATGGAGGACAGAGCAAAAGAGGTGAGAGAGGAGAGAAAGGTGGGAGACAAAGTAAGGGAGGGAGAGGAGATAGAGACAGCAAGAAAAAGAGAGGGAGAGAGGGGGGGAGAGAGAGAAATAGACTGAGGAGGGGTATGAGAGCAAAAGAAGTGAGGAAGGAGAGAAAGAGAAACAGTGAGAGAGGGGAAGTGAGAGACAAAGCAAGGGAGAGAGGAGATAGAGACAGTAAGAAAACGAGAGAGAGAGAGAGAAAGAGAGAAATAGACTGAGAGAGGGGGGAGTATGAGAGCAAAAGAGGTGAGGGAGGAGAGAAAGAGAAACAGTGAGAGAGGGCATAGTGAGAGAGAGAAAGGTGAGAGTGAGAGGAAGAGAGAGGAAGAGAGTGAGAGCTCTTGTTTGCACGTACATGGATCCGGATTCTCCAGTTTGTTTTGTGCGGCAGTGACGTCATTTACAAGGGCCCTGCCGGTTCACAGCGCCTGGCTCGCTCCTGTCGGTTTAACGCCTGTCATGGGGTTGGCGTTAATCCCTCGCAGCTCCACGGTCCTGACTTCATCCCGAAATACTGTATACACCCGTGTTTCTTTATTGATACTTTGCAGTGACATCACGTCGGGGGTGTTCTGCCTGTATGTGCGCGGTGGAATGTTCAGCAGTTACCATGGTGACACAAAGATAGTAGATAGAAAAAAATACTAAATGGATTTACACATGAAAAGAACACATTTTCAGGAAACTGTTTAGGAGTTTGACTTTCAACAAACAGATGAGAGAGTTATTCACCCTGATGAGTTTATAAACGCTTTTCACAACTTTTAGAGGCCAGAGCTGAATTTTGTCCTCACTAGCATGTTAACAGCACACTTACTGATGCAGACAGCACACAGCAGTCTTATGAGCTGCATATACAATATAGCTGTACTGGGGTAAAACCATTTTTGCTCTGCTACATGGATAAAAATTGGGTTTTTTGCCCCTGTTTTTCTCCCTCTTTCTCTCTCTCTCTCTCTCTCTCTCTCTCTCCCCCTCTCTCTCTCTCTCTCCCTCTCTCAGTCTCTGAAATAAATAAACAAATAAATAAATAAATAAAAAACAAAACTAAAAAGAAAAACAATCTCTTTCCCTCCTTCTCTCTTCTTCTCTTTCTCTTTCTCTCCCTCTTTCTCTCTGTGTGTGTGTCTCTTGCTCTCTCTATCTCTCTCTCACTGTCTCTCTCTCCCCCGTTTTTCTCCCTCTTTCTTTCACGCTCTCTCTCTCTCTCTCTGAAATAAACAAACAAAAACAATCTCACTCTTTCCCTCCTTCTCTCTTCTTCTCTTTCTCTCCCTCTTTCTCTTTCTGTGTCTCTCCCTCTTTGTATCTCTTTCTTTTGCTCTCTCTCTCACTTTCTCTCTCTCCCCTGTTTTTCTCCCTCTTTCTCCCTCTCTCTCTCTCCCTCTCTGAAATAAGCAAATAAAAAATAATCTCACTCTTTCCCTCCTCTTTCTCTCAGTCTTCTCTCTGTGTCTCTCTCTCTGTGTGTGTCTCTCTCTCTTTCTTTCTCTCTCTCGATCTCTCTCACTTTCTCTCTCTCCCCTGTTTTTTCTCCCACTTTCTCCCTCTCACTCTCTCTCTCCCTCTCTGAAATAAATAAATAAATAAAAACAATCTCTCTTTCTCTCCCTCCCTTTAATAATTATTTTGCTTCAGAAAGTGGTGCCAGTATTGAACCCCAAACCCCAAATATGTGATTGTTGTCAGCTGAAAAGAAAACAAAAAACAGAGAATCTTCCATAGAGTTAATGTACATACCCCCCGCCCTCCATCTGAAATTACGACATCGACTTGTAGAATAGGAATGAATCTAGTGTCTCAGAAAGAAATATTATGATCATATACAAAACTTTTACTCCTGCTTCTGCCGACGCATTTTAACAGCCAGTTCCAAAATAAATGAATAAATCTCTCCTTCCCTCTCTTTTCCTCTCTCTCTCCCTCTTGTTCACTCTCTTTCTCTCCCTCTCTCTCAAAAAACAAACAAAAAAAAAAAAAAAAAAACCACTTTGAAACATGCACCAAATTTGGGTCTAATTTGGGTCAACAAACAGAAAAAAAAAAAAAAAAAAAAGCATTTTGACCCCTATTTCTCTCTCCCACCTGCTCTCTCTCTCTTTATTTATTTCTTTCTCTTTCTTTTCCTCTCTATATTTCTCTCCCTTTCTCTCACTCTCCCTAAAATAAACAAACAAATAAACAAATGAATAAATAAACACTATGAAACATACTCCAAATGTGGGTCTAGGTCAACAAACAAAACAGAATCCACATTTATACGAGCGCTTCATCTCTACTCCCAAACACTCCCGCGGTACGCTTCACTGAATCATGTACGCAAACGGTCTCTTTCTCTCTCCCTCCCTCTCTTTTTTCTCTCTCTTTCTTTCTCTCTCCCCCGTTTATCTCTCTCTTTCTCTCTCTCCCTCTCTCTCTCCCTTTCTGAAATAAATAAACAAACATAAATAAATAAATAAATAAAAAACAATCTCTTTCTCTCCCTCTTTCTCTCTCTCTGTGTCTCTCTCTATCTCCCTCACACTTTTTCTCTCTCTGCCCCCTTTTCTCCCTTTCTCTCTTTCTCTCTCCCTCCCTCTCTGAAATAAATAAATAAACAATCTCTCTCTTTCCCTCCTTCTCTCTTCTCTCTTTCTCTGTCTCCCTCTCTTGAATAAATACATAACTAAAAAAATAAATAAAAATCTAGTGTAGGTCAACGAACAAAAAAACGACAGAATCCACAGTCACGCTCACACTTCACCCCTGCTCCCAAACGCGGTGCGCTTCACTGAATCATGTACACGCACACATTCCCAGCAGAAGCTTGTTTTCCTTTTTTTCCCTGAGATAAACAAGAGGATACGGAAGAGACGACTATAAATAGCATCGTAAGGTTTCCATGGCCCGAGGATGTGGTTAGCGTGTTAGCACAGGTTGGGCGTATGCTAGTTGGAGAGCGGTAGAGGGGCTGTAGGTGACGTCTCCAGAGGGGTACCCCAGGGGCCCGTCTGTGGACCCTCTCATCTGTCAGTATGAGCCAGACTGTCGGCAGGGCTGTGGGGGGCGGCCGTGATGATGTAAGACACTGGGAATTCCTCGGTTTACAAGCAAAACGGAGGAGGAGCTCAGCTTACAAAATATATATTAAAGGTGTAACTTTTTGGTTTGGGGGTCCGTCACCTGCTTGTTTCTATGGATACGTCATCACACTACCTGGAATGTTCCACAGTGTGACATTAAACGGCTCTACTTTACATTTATTCAATTACAGGTGGTTTTATATCTCAAAAATAACAATAAAAACAGGCATTCTGACTGTGAGCGGGGTCGCCTCTCCACAGATCTGGTCTGTAACTTGGTCTGGTTTGGTCTCCATGAAGATAGAAAGGTTTAATGCCATACTGTGAAATATCCCAGACAAAGCAATAACATCTGCATGGAGAAAAGCGTTTGACGGGCCATTCTGCAGAAAAGTTACACAGTGCATCTTTAAAAAACATATATTTGGGCATTTTAAAGGGCGGCATGTTATGGCTGGCACAAGTCAGTGCGGTACTGACCCCAGCGCGGTAAATATTGCACCAAGATAGATACACCCAGGCGTACGGAGAGGGGGATAGGGGGTCCCGCGGTGGAGTATGCCGGGGATAGGTGGAGATGGGAAAGACTGTAGTTTTTGAAGTAATATTATCTCAAAATATCTTTCTACCTGCTAAAATTGTAGTTTAGATCTCTACAAACGTGTGGCCCATATTCTGCTATTTTCTGATCTATACGTTAATGTTTCCTCATCACAAACACACCTGGACTTGTGCTTTGTTCCTGAAAACACTCTTCCCCACCTTGTGATGTCATGTGGCAAATAATAGTGGAGGCATCGTGAGGTGGTGTGTGGGGTAAAAGGAGCTCACTGAGGTAGAGTCATATGTAGCCTGAACTATTGACTGTTTAAAAAAAAAGTATTACGAGACACATACAAGTTTTTCTTCATTCTCAGGGCTGGTTTACAATCCAACTTTCTACATTCAGTTTGTGATCTTTAAAGGTGCACCGTGCAACTTTTTGTGGTGGAGGGTCTGCCACCTGTGTCTGTGGAAATGTTATTACCTTTCCTGGATTGTTACATGGTATGATATTAAACTTAAACATGAACACATATGCAATAGAATGCTAAAATTACACTGAAAAAACATATATTTTTACTGTGACCGGAGTCGCCTTTCCACAGTTCTGACCTGTAACTTGGTTCTGCTTGTCTCCATCGAGATACGTTTAATGACATACTGTGTAAATGAGCCCACAAAGTTTGAGTCCGTTTGTGGAGGTTTGTGTTTTGTCTGTGTGTAAACTTTAAATAAGAGTCCATGTAGTTTTATAAATGAGACCAATTCAAGCTTCTGTGGAGCAGAATTCATTATGAGAATCTAAATGTAATTTTCTTGTATTCATTTACTACGACAATGAACAATTACATTAGGGTCATATGCCAAAGTTTAGCTCTTCTAAGTTGTTTTAAGCTGTTATCCATATAGTCTTTGTATTTACTTTCTGACCAAGTACACGAGCACATTACAGCATGAACCATAAGCATTCTGATTGGCTGGCAGACACGTTAAGGGCCTTGATTGGACACTTGACAATTAACCAGCCTTCAGTATATGGACAGAACAGGCCTCATGTGAAGATCAGAACCTCCAGAATTCACTCACTGGGCTGCAGAGGCTGCACTAGCACTGATTCATGTAATGGACTTTAGGTAGTGAGACGTATGTGAGGCGCATAATCATCTTAAGAACCAAAACACCAAATTGTAACGTAAAAAACTTGTTCATTATGTCCACTGGTTTGTAATTAAGAATAAAACAGCGTTAGAATTGATATCAGAAGGCTAAACTCTATATCTGATTTGAACATTGTATATGGGGACACAGATAGTTTGTGTTTATGAAACTGAAAATAAAAGTTGTACACCAGGCCCAAACTATGGCCTATGGCTTCCAGGTGAATTGGCCCAAATTACCTTGAGCATTTTTGGCTGCAAGTTTTTTGAAAATATACCTTAATAAGACAATATTTAATATTTATTGTGTGGTTTTGTGGATCTTAGCGTGAATAAAGGACTGATCGCTCATTCTAACGTGTTAAACATGCAAATATTTCAATTCTTCACTGTGCTGAGCCTCAGTCTATGGCCCTCGATCGGCCCTCTGCTTCGTCTGTGTTTAGATATGTGGCCCTTGATGAAAAAAGTTTGGACACCCCTGTTCTACACTTTCTTTGCCTTTAACATCATCATTCTATAGGCTGTATTTTAGAATGCAAACTTTTCTCTAGAGTCAGCTTCATGATTTCAAAAGCCAATCATTATAATGCCTAAAAAATACTAAAATAATCAAACTAAGCTCTCTCCAGTGCACGTGTGCTCCTCTCTGCTCTCTACTCCTCTCGCCTGGATCTCTTCTTCTCTTTTTTTCTGCCTTCTCTCCTCCTCTCCCTCCCTCTCTCTTCTCCCTCCCCCCTCTCTCCATCCCTCCCCCCCTCCCTCTCCCGTCTAAGTTCGATGCTCTCGGCTCGGGGCCCTGCCGTGAGTTCTCGCTGCTGAACATGGCGTCAGACGGGATGATTTTAACGAACCACGACCACCAAATTCGGGTCGGCGTCCTGACAGGTGAGCCCCCTCTCTCTTTTACGCAACAAAAACACGCTAAATCCACCGCGACCTTGCTTCGTTCTGCCTCATCCCATCCCCCGGTACGCTCGCCTCGTGTCTCCCGTGCTCCCCATCCTCTCCCATCCGCCGGCTTCATACATGTCATGACGCGGAGGTGGCCTGGCGGTGTCTTTTACGTCTTTTTCGCCCTGCTGTAATAACGCCGTTTTCTCGTGCTGCCCGCCACATCCAGCGCGCGTACGTACGCTGATCGCTTTGAAACGCGCAACCCAAAAAATTGCCCCGAAAAACCTCTGCATTGCCTTTCGCTGTCACCCCACTGCACAGTGAGCGCTCCGTGGATGCGTCTTGAATTATTCATTTCACTATGTGTGCTTGTCGACGCGCGCGCTAAACACCGCGGACTTATCGGTGGTTTTTCGTGACATTTGTCGGCGAGGTGGCGCTTATTTGCGCGACGATCGGTGGGTAGATAGGGGCCATGCATAGACTACACGCTATGGCCACGGCCTGCTTTACATGGGAGGGCAGCTGGGAGGTGGGAGGGGGTGGGACGGGACGGTGGAGTGTGCGTTTTGGGATGTTCGGGATTTGATACGCTCCGTGGCTACGTATGAAAGCGATGACGGCTTGTCTGTCACTTATCCGGGAAAAAAAACACACACACACATACACACACACAAAAAAAAAAAAAAAAAAAAAAAGAACGCCTCGAGTTGGCGGTTGGTGGCTGCCCCCCCTCTCGCTTTTTATTTATTTTATTTTATTTTTTTACTTTACTTATCTATTTATTTTTACGTTTTTGCCTCTCGTCGTACCGTGTGACTGTGTTTGTGTACTGCTTTGTCATGTTTCTAGGCGGCGTGTTGCCATGACCGCAAAGTGGAGGGAGGATGTGATTGAAAAAAAGCACAAAAAAAAAAGCGTGGAATACCCCTACCTACTTCTCTTTCAATAGTCCACAACACAACCCCCCGCTCCTTTTCTCTGACTCTCTGTCCTCCCCTCCTCTCCGCCTTCAACTGTTCCCTCCATCCCGTGTCGAGAGAAGCAAAGCAAGGGGCCGGATCAATATTTCATGCAATGCCTTGTCCTCTGCTCTCCTCCTCCTGAGAAGCGAAAGAAGGAAGAAGAAAGAGAGAGATATCGGAGGTGGTGTTACGGTTCGCCTCGGTTTGCCTTGCCTTGCCTGGGAAACCCCCTCGCCCAGCACACCGGCACAACTGATCCATCCCTCCATCTCCCCTCCCTCCTTTCTTTCTTTCCTCTCCTCTCCACTCTTCCGTTCAGTTCGTTCTCTCTCTGGCGCTCTCTCCTGGCGCTGTCCGTGGTGCTGAAATCTAGCGTCGCTCGCAAATCAGTGCGGTACTGACCCCAGCGCGGTAAATATTGCACCAAGATAGATACACCCAGGCGTACGGAGAGGGGGATAGGGGGTCCCGCGGTGGAGTATGCCGGGGATAGGTGGGGATGGGGTGGAGAGATAAGCGGAGTTTTATGGCTGGCGGTATGTTATGTTATAGTACGGCTGATGGGAATCGAATCAAAATCGCAAAGACTGTAGTTTTTGAAGTAATATTATTCTAAAATATCTTTCTAACTGCTAAAACTGTAGTTTAGATCTCTACAAAAACGTGTTCTGAAACGTGTGTGGCCCGTATTCTGCTATTTTCAGATCTATATGTTAATGTTTCCTCATCACAAACACACCTGGACTTGTGTTTTGTTTCATTCACACGTTTAACACAGAAACTCTGCGTATTTAGGCTGAGTTCTTTTCTCAAACTGAAAAACACTCTGCCCCTCCTTGTGATGTCATGTGGCAATACAAGTGCTCCACTGTGTTTTTAAACTCCATAAACCTTCACTAGATTTCACTTTCACTTCTGAAATTGCTCGTCTCTGCTGAACTAAAGATAAAAGGAGCTCTTAACTTGAAAACTACCCCTTGTGGAACAGAGCATTTTGAGCTTTGGAGATGTAGACAGACTAATAAAAGATTACTCAAACACGTGGGAATGAAACAAAACACAACTCCAGGTATGTTTTGTGAACACGGGCGCGCTTCCGACTCCATCGACTCTGGCTCCAGTTCACTTTGTATTGAGAAAATGTCACCCCTCTCTTTAACTGTGCAGTGAGCCTCATCATTTTTGTCTTAAAATGTTCGGATTAAGCCGCTCTGTATCATCCTGGAGTTTTTATTTTGCCATTTTGTTTTTAAATATATTCCTATTCCTAATGTGGGACTCAAATTTGCTCCTATAACTGCTAGCCTTGTGAGCTTCATTGGACTGGAGCTGAACGCTAAAGGTGACGCCACGCTCGCTTAGCCCACTTCTTTATAGAGTCTATGATTTATATAAATACAGTCTGTGGTATCGGCCCAAAAATATCGGCAGAAGTTATTGGCCATTGGCTGCTCTGGATTCTAAACAATCAGCCATGCAAACCCATACAGTCCCTCTCCAGAAATCAGAACGGTCAGATTTTTGTTTGTGCATGTGAACATAACCATTAACACATCGCCAAACGCACGTGCAATTGTTAAAATGTTTTGAAATTTGAAATAGACTTAATAATATCTCAGATTTGAAGGCAGTATTGATTATACTTGTGGCAGCAGTCTCACAGGTTGTAGAAAATGTCCACCTTGTAACGCAAAGCTATTCTCTTCTATTAACGTTGCGTATTGTTGTTGTTTCTTTGGGCAAGACACGTCAAGCACCACACCTGCACCTGTATGATTCAGTGATGGGCACAAAATGGCGACTAGTGAAGAAATTTGTGTTTAATTGTGTTTGAATTACATTTGAGTGTTCCAAATGTCATGTCAGTGTTTCTATTCTACTGATACGTTGTCTCGACGTCATGCTTGGGGTATTCTGCGTGTATGTCTATGGCGGAATGTTCAGCAGTTTCCATGGTGACACAGCGCCCACACATTAGCAAAACACAGACAGATCGTAGATTATCTGAAAACTCAAGAAAAAAAAATACAAAATGGATTTAAACAACACATTTTCAGGAGCCTGTGATCAATACGAGCGTCGTGACTGTAATTTTATGTGTAAGAGACTTGTTTAACAGCACAATTCAGTTCTTTATGGTCAGATTGTGTTAAAATAAAGCTCAGATTGAAGTAACAGAGCTTCAGACAGAGCAGTGCCTACAGTTAGCACCACCTCCCAAGGGAATGTGGATGACATCAGCTGCAAAGTGTCACTTCTATCCTGTCTTTTGCTCTGTAATCTTTAAAAACACCAGTATTTTTTCTCAAACTAGAAAGTTGACGTGAGGACAAGCTCATATAGGGGCAGAGGAAGCATTGGCCTGCCTACAGTGGATACGCTGCTCTGCATTTTAACTTCTATTTTTGTTCTTCCTACAACAGAATTTACCTCATTTGACCGCTCTAGAATACTCCGTACAAGGGCTTTAGTTGTCGTTTTCATATATTAGTCGTGCGAGGTGGTACTGAGCAGACCCGTATGTCTTTGGAGAACCTCCTCGTTGAAAGGCATGAGTCTGAACTATTGCGCCACCATGTTTAGGGAAGTTTTTATTAAGATGCACTTCAGAGCAAAGGATCATGGTGTATGTGGTTTGTTCTGTTTTTATAGTTGTTTAAATAATACACAATTACACAAAGGTGATAACTATTTTAACAGTTAATTGTATTTTGAGATATTTTATTTTGCAATTACAATTATTACATGAAATGATAAAAAATAAACACTATTTATTATCACCATATTCAGTTGTATTTTGCCTTACTAAAGGTACAGTATGTAACTTTGTGGAGGTGGTATGTCATCTGCATGATTCCATGGAAATAAAAAGTTAGCCATACTTTGGAACATTCTCCATGGAGATAGATGAGTTTTGTGCCGTACTGTGGAATATTATAGTCAAAAGAATAACATTTCCATGGAAACCCTCCTCCAGGCCAAACAGAGTCAGGTTTGTGGAGATTTCAGTCCACGCATAGTTAAGACAGATATGTTTTCTATGTTATTTAGAGCAATAAACACAACCAGAATGAAAAATAGACTGAAATTAAAGCAGTTTTTATTTTTTGGCTGTTAACCTGGCTCACACCAGATTGACATATGTAGCAAGTTTCTCCACATTATCAATCTGGAAAACGATTGGAAAACACAGGACGTCATGGCGACTATTTAAATCTGATTGGTGGAAGCGTCACAACAGTGGATCAAGACAAAAAAATCTAACTTTAGTCAAATCCAGTTGAAAAGCAGCGACATCTTCCCTGTCCACAAATGCACAAAGTTCTTATCTTCTGCATGTTCTTCACAAACTGAATATTCTGTATTTTCTCTAAAGTTCGTCTACTGGTGTCGCCATTGTTTTGGTTCATTTGGGCGCTTCACCATTGGCTTCTGCACAAACTTCAATCGCCCACTGAACCTTACAGTGGGAGTCTCTCAAGATGGATTCTCACGAGTTTGCGAACTCACAAATATTGCGAGAATCCATCTTATCGTGCAGGGTTCACATACTGTGACTTAAAAAACTAATAAAAAGGTTTGTCAACATTAGTCTCCTGAACATAAACAAGACAGAAGTTCAATTTAACAGAATAAATAGTCAGATTCTTTCCTCTAGAGTCTTTATCTGCTCCAAACCGCATGCTTTTACTTGTTACTGACCGAGGATTGGCTGTAGACCTCCATAAAAAGACCCAAGCTGATCACTGACCAACAGAAATGACAGAATCTTGATCTCGATTACAGTTCGATTAATTACACAACCCTCTGTCTCCTCCGTGCCGCTTCTGTCCTCACACTCTGGTCCGTACAGGGAGGTTCTCGCAGGCGGAGAGCTCTGATGGATTGGCCGTTTGGATGGGGCTGAATACATAAGACAATATGGGGCACAGAAGGGACACTGCTGATGACCTTGTTTAGAGCGGGAGGAGGGACTGTACTGTCAGGGAGGTCAGAATGAATGTGTGTAGAGGTCGATGTAATAGTGAAGATGTATTTTGTGTACTTTATTAGGAGTAGTAGTTGTAGTAATAGTAGTAGTAGTAGTTTTAATAAGGTATAAAGGTCCTATATTACACAAAATGGACTCTTGTGAGCTTTTAGCCATGTTATAAACATACCTGGAATTGTGTTTTGTTTCATTCACACCCTTTATTATTGGTCTGTCCATAATTCCAAAGCTCAAAATGCTCTGTTCCACCTTGTGATGTCATGTAGTGGTAGTTTTTAAGTTAAGTACAGTACCTTTTAGCTTTTGTTGAACAAAGATTGGCAATTCCAGGACTGAAATGATCTAAGCGATTACAGTGAAAGTTTAACAACACAGTGGGACACTTCTTGTATTATATTTGAACCAGCCATTCTCAGTTGGTGGGTGATTGCTTAACTAACTGTGCCACTCTTCCAGTTTATTTATTTATTTTTTTAACTAAAACAGTGTATTTGAATATACACAAGTAAACCAAATGTCTAATGCTTACAACATATAAAAAAGTTTCTAGAACAACTACATTTTGACATTGCAAATAAGTTCAAAGCAGTGGGGTGGATATAGGGGGTAGGTGAAAACTGAAATTTTCTTTGCACTCTATGGCACTCAGTTTCAAAAGTCGATTCAATATGATTTGTCCCTTTTAAGGTAACAAGTAAAGTATTCACCATAGACTGTATAGAGAAGTCTGTCCAGTCAAATGAAGCTCATGAAGGTAGCAGTTATAGGAGCGAATTCGGAGCCAGTTCCATATAGTCATTTACGGACAAAATAAAATAGCAAAATAAAAACACCTGGATCCTGTAGAGCGGGTTAATACGAACATTTTAAGACCAAAATGACGAGGCTGACTGTAGCACTTACAGAGAGAGGGATGACAATTTTCAATGTAAAGTCAGTTGGCGCCAGAGTTGATGGATCCTGAAGCGCCTCCATGCCCTCTTCCTATTTGGAACATGGCGGCTATCAGGTTAGCTCTGTCTATTTATATATACAGTCTATGGTATTGAAAGAATATTTGCCCCTATACAACTGACTCTTACACACTAATGAAGGAATAAGTAATAAAATAATAAAGTTTGTCTTATTTTATTTAATCTTAAACTGTGATATCCCCTGCCTCATGCCCAAAGCAGCCTCAGTTCTCAGTTTTAACGAAGGAAACAGAACCTGCACCTCCGTTCAGGTACCTTGTGTGGAAAGCTTGCGGCGCAGCGTGTCTGTGAGGTGAATGCTAATGTCGGTCCGAAGCGGCACTCAATCTCCATTAGCGCTGTTAGCCCGTTAGCATGGATGGGTGTGTGTGCCGGAGGTCAGAGTTCACGCTGTCCCCCCCTGCTCCACTGTCACCCATGGGTCCTTGGCTCACCCGCTCCATCACTCACCCCCGCCCCTCTGATTGGGGCAGGCAGGTGAGGTGACACGGTGGTTAGGTGGTAGCTACGTGCCCGTTTTGGATCGTTTTATTGTGTTGATTTTATTGACCGAATGTGAAATTTGGTCTGGAGCCATTTTTGTTTTGCGGCGTATAATAATAATATCATTTTTGAATCGATTTTGAAGTGCGCTGTTGGCCTATGTCATGCTATGTCGTGTGGGTTTTAGCAAATGTGAGCTTGAGCATTTGTAGATTCGGCTCATCTATGGGGGAATCGGCTCTTCTGATTCACAACAATGAATCAATTCTTTATTTTTTAATACTATTACTTTGTCTGTTTGTTTTTTGTTTGTTTTTACTTTTTTCTCATGTGTTGTTTTTCTGAAAATTCCAAAAATAAATGGCTTAAAAAAACAAAAAAAGCCTGGGGTTCTGTCAAGTTGATGCGCCCATGTGCTAAAACACAAACATGTGCTGCTTGTTTTTAGCTTGGTGCTATTTTCTCCTCACCACAAACATACCTGGAGTTGTGTTTTGTTTCATTCACACAAATCCTTCATATTTAGCCCGAGTTCTTCTACCACTACATGACATCACAAGGTGGAACAGAGCATTTTGTTGTAGAAGTATCGCTGTCTTTGGACAAACCGCTGGTCAGTCCGTAGCTGTCCTCTCCTGTTGTCCCTGCTCTATTATTATTATTATTATTATTATTATTATTATTATTATTATTATTACATTTTTATTTTTTATTATTCAATTATTTATTTAAAATTATTATTATTATTATTATTATTATTATTATTATTATTATTATTATTGAACTATTCACCTTATTCTGGAAATTGCAGAAGGTTAGATCACCATGTTATATTTTATTGTTCTGAAAATTCACCAAAAACCACCATTAACATCTTTTAGTGCCCCCTTCCTTTGCTCTCCATGCTAAGTCACTCCCCCTTGCGTCCCTCTAATGAAACTACTGCACATCGCACCGGGTTTGTGAAGTTGTAGTGCACAGTTTTGGATCATGTTTTTGTATATTTTTGGAGAATTGTCGTGTGGGAGCGTGGCTGACGTAGGCTTGTGTTTCGAATAGGGCCGTGAGAGATCGCTAGATTACTCAAACATGCATGGATGAATGATGTTATGACGCTTTTAACGCCTCACAACAATCTGGAACATTGTACACAGATCAACCTACTTTTCTCAAATTCTCCTTTTAAATGAACGGGATGGGATCGTTCTGTTTTTCACGTTTTAAGAAATCATAAACATAAAATAAGAAAGCGCTATTTTGTCCGATGGAAGAACTGAATACATTTGTTGTCCTGTAAATGTTGCACAATCCCAAGAAAGCTCATTTATCCTGCCGTTTACTATCATACAGGGCACTTATAAATAAACTCTTCTTTTCCACACGATTTCCTGTTTGGAGTTTGTCCCAGTCGGGCTCCTGTAGCAGAGTCAGCGGGGACCTGAGTGGAGTGCCAGAGCTGGTGACCAAAAGTAGTGCCACCAACGGAGCCAGGAAACTACATCCAAGAGCTACTGATGCTAACTGTAAGCACTGCTCTGTCTGAGGCTTCTGAGCTTGGTTTTAAAGGGCCACTAAACACCAAAATCACTTTTTTTTCTACTGATTAGCTGTGTAAATGGGTCTAAAATAGAAAAGTATACCTATCCCTGGCCTTATTTTGGCATTTTAGTGCATATTTGTTAAAAATCTGACTCTTGAGTCAAAAGCCGTGTCTGTAACGGCCTCTTTAGGATCAACTATGGACAGTACATTTGAGTTTTCGGGTTGGACTCACGGCCGGCAGTGAGTCAGATGCAGAGTTATTACGTGACAAGCACAGAGGTCTATGGGCGGTACGTGAGAGAAGAACTCAGTGTAAATCTGCAGGGTTTGTGTGTTAAACATGTGTGAATGAAACAAAACACAACTCCAGGTCTGTTTGTGATGAGGAAACAACATTATAACATCAGACAGGATCAGAAAATAGCGTAATATGGGTTCTTTAAAGGTGGAACTTAGCTAGCCATGCTTAATAGAACTTTTGGTCTCTTGTCCTACTAAAGGCCCTTCGTGACCACCTCTACCCAGACTCGGTGTCTCATGTGTGGGGACGGTGACTGCTCCCACTCCTTCCTCTCTGGATCTAACCGGACTTATCCTAATTAACAGTGATAATATCAGGAGACAATTTTGACTTTAACAAGCTCTCCAAAGATGGTCAGAGCTAAAATAGAAAGACTCTGCTCTTATCTGGTACTGCCAAAGTGTAGGCCGTATCCTGGAATACAAGCTGGCTATTTTGGTTGGTGCTGAAAAAACATAGATACACAACAGGACTTTAAAGTAGTATTAGAGTACTGTTAATGCAAAAGAATTTACCCAAGTAGTAGTAAAAGTACAACAAATATGCTAGGATTGATGTGTTTATGTTAAATACTGCTACTATATGGCATAATGAAGTTTTAGTTGCTTTGAATACTGCCTACTTCTACTAATTGCCACTGCCACTACGACTTTAACTAGTAGCGTCCCCATATCAGTGATTACTACTATTACTACTACTACTAAGAGGGGGAAAATTGGTACTGATTGGTAGTACTTCTATTACTAAAATGACTACAGCACTCACAACTTCGCCTCTGCTACTTTTAGAAATACTGACACTAAAACTTAAATAGAAAATCAGATTCTGATGCTAAAAGTGTGTTTACTTGCTCAGTTTGATGAAGATATGGTGAATTATGCACATTTTAGTTAAAAAATCAAGATCAGTTAATGGTTTTTTTTCATCGCCAATGCCGATAACAATTACCGAAACAACATTATAACGTAGCTCAGAAAAAAGCATAATGATGGCCCTTCAAAAAGATAACATTTTCAACATTTTTGGATAGCTAAATGGCAGTGTTTCCATAGAATGACCCCACTCATGCCCATATAGCTGACCGGCCACATCCCTAACTCTGTATACTTACATTTAGTGGTGAAACACTCGCTCATCTCATGTATTACTGACCTGATCGTCTCCCGTCACGCTGCGTTCACTTGCATGTGAATATTAGCATGATTGGAGCCGCGCGCTGAGCTAACGCCTGCTAACCAGCTCTTTATGCACATTAGCTATGGCAGATTAGCTGGCCAGTGGTTTTCGGTCATGCATGTTTGGCTAATGCCGGATCCGTGTCACTCACACACTGTTGATGAACGCTCAGGATGACTTAGCCTGAATCATACAGAGAAAGAGAGATGTCTGTGTGGACTACAGGAACTGCCAGGGAGAAGAGAGGAGGTGTGCGTTTAGTTTGGCGCTTTTTGTTGCGTTTTGGTCACTGTTTATGTATTCTCAGTAAACGCTAGCACTTTGTAGTCCAATTACGATAGAAAAGCGTTATAGAATTGTTATTTCAGTAAGTTTTGTGTTGCCGTGTTTTAAAATGTTTACAGTTTTATATGTTTTAGGGCCTATATTACACAAAATGACTGATTTTTGTGAGCCATGTTATAATGTTGTTACCTCTTCAAAAACAAACCTGGAGTTGTGTTTTCTCTTCTCCACCTTGTAACGTCATGAAGTTGTAGTTTTCAGGTTAACAGCTCCTTTTATCTTTTGTTCAGTAGAGATTGAAAATTCCAGGGCTGAAATTATTCAAATGATTCTAATGAACGTGAGTGGAATTTAAAAACACAGTGACACCACATGACATCACAAGGAGGAATTTTATTTTGAAGAAACTCTTTACTCTTTCTTGAATGCAATTTTGGCTACAGTTTCCAACCTATATTTGCTTAAAATAAACACCTGGTTACATCCATAGACTGTATATAGAAATGGACATTAACATTAACCCGCTGTCCGCCGCATTCCAAATAGGAAGTGAGTATGGGAGCGCTTCCGGCTCCATCAACTCCAGCTCCAATTCATTTTGTATTGAAAAACGTTGCCCCTCTCGCCCGTCTCTCTGCTCTAAGACTCCTAATTTTGGTGTTAAAATCTCCGTATTAACCCGTTCTACATAATCCTGGTGTTTTATTTCTCTATTTTGTCCGTAAATAAAATTCCTAGCCTCAGTGAACTTCATTTGACTTTTACCAAATGCTATGGGTGACGTCACACTCCCTTAGTTCACTTTTTTATACAGTCTGTGGTTACTGTAGCCACATTTGCCCTGGGACAGACTGACAGAACAAAGCTGCCAATCTGCACCACATTCAAACTAGGCAATATGGGAGAAGTGTCTTGCTCATGGGCCACAGCAGTATTGGTTATATTTCTGCTCCAGTGAACGAGAAATAAAAATATATACTATGTAACCATGTAAACCATGTAAAAATGGATTTCAATTTCTTATTTTTGTCATTCGTACCAAAACAGAATTACTTCTAACAGAGTCCAGACAATTTTTTGATCTAAAATTCCGTTGCCTCCATCCATTTATCGTCAGGCTTTTTTCTTCTTGTTTTTCCCCGTGTTCCTGTAAAACGCCCCTGTCACACTCGCCAGGGTCAGCTTGTGTTGATAACCCCAGAGAAGAGAGAGAAAGAGAGTGAAGAGGGGAGAGGAAGAGGAGGAGTGATGGTGATGCAGATGCAGATAGGAGATAGCTGTGGTCTCTGTGATGAGGTGCTAATTACACAGAGACTGATAGGGACCGAGCCAGGCCGGGACAGGCTAAGGTGAGCGGAAGTATAAGAGGATAAGAGTCCAGCTGATGACAGGTGAAAGACTGAACAAATGAATATGAGGAGGAGGAGGAAGAAGAGAAGTTCTTCATTCACTCCATCGTCAGTGTTTTGTTCACGGCTGATGCTGACACTACTTGTTTAGAATCCAAAGAGAATCCACCTTTACCGATATTTTTCAGTCCTTTGGTAATTTTTCCCGGATTATTTTCTCCATGGAGATGTTTTTGCTTTGTTGGGAATGTTTCACAATATGGTATTAAACCTTTTTATCGTCATGGAGACCAAACCAGACCCATTTACAGGTCAGAATGCTTGTTTTGTAGGTATTTTTGAGCTATAAAACCACCTGTAATTGAATAAATGTAAGGTAGAGCTATTTAATGTCGTACTGTGGAACATTCCAGGCAGATCAATGACTTAGAATGATTTAGAAATAAGCAAGTGACGGACCACCCAACCAAAAAGTTACACAGTGCACCTTTAAGTTTATTACAAACTCATCCACAACTTTCTTTTACTGCAAACTGTTAGAGTCCCTCTTTTGGACCCTCTTTGGACTCAAGTGTTCATAGCTTTATGCAGATATTTTTCGTGCATATTTAGGCAGCTGGTTGGGCCAAACTAAATATCGGCCTCTGTTGGAGATTTATGGCCGATAGCTGATACACTAAAAAGGGCAAATATCGGCCCAGTGTATCACCAAAGTCTATCAGTCCATCTCTATCACATACCACATTCATTGTAGGGAATACATTTATATCTTGCCATTTGAAAACCATTCAGTCTTACGATGAGCAGAGTGTAAGGGCTGACCATAGACTGTATATATAAATGGACCTAGCTAACCCGCTAACCGCCGCGTTGTGTTCATGGGGCCACTTCCGACTCCATCAGCTGTGGCTCCAGTTCACTTTACATTGGAATATTGTCGCCTCTCTCTGTAACTGCTGCTGTGAGTCTCGTTATTTTGGTCTTAACCCGCTCTACATGATCCTGGTGTTTTTTGCTCTTTTGTCCGTAAATCAGTTCCTATTCCTAAAATTGAACTGGCTCCAAATTCGCTCCTGTAACTGCAAGCCTCGATGAGCTTCATTTGACTGGAGCTGAACGCTATGGGTGACGTGACACTCCTTTAGTCCACTTCTTAAAACACTCTCAGGGGTTAACAGTTCAAGAGTGCAGTGTTTGGTGCTTCAGCCTCACACCAGGAAGGTTCTGGGTTCGATTCCCGGGCAGTGTGAGGCCTTTCTGTGTGGAGTTTGCATGTTCTCCCTGTGCCTGAGTAGGTTTCCTTTGAGTGCTTTGGCTTTCCTTCCCCCTTAAGCATGTGCAGTGGAATTCCCCCTGCAGAATAGGGAAATGAGATTCCAAATCTCAGTGGGACTTCCCTGGTTAAATACAGAACACCAAGCTGCCTCTCCAGAGATCTGACCTGTAACTTTGCCTGGTGTTACAGGTCATCCATGGATATGTTTAATGCCACACCGTTAAAGGGTCTATATTACGCTATTTTCTGATCTATGTTGAGTTCTTCTGTGGTAATACAGGAAGTGCTCCACCGTGATTTTAAACTCCACGTACCTTTACAAGGATAATTTCCATAATTACAGCCCTGGAATTGCTACTGTACTAAAGGTAAATGTAGCTGTTAACATGAAAATTACCAGTCCATGACGTCACAAGGTGGAACAGAACATTTGGCGATTTGGAGATGCAGACAGACTAATAATAAAGTGTTACTGAAATGTGTGAATGAAATAAAACACAACTCCAGGTTTGTTTTTGAGGAGGAAACAGCATTATAACATGACTTAAAGCTCACAAGAGTCATTTTTTGTAATGTGAGACCTGTAATCCTTGAGTAAATGAGCCTCAAACAATTAGAAATAGCTTCGGTTAGCTTCAAACGTGCCATAGATATCTAACTTTGCTTTGTGATCTGTTATTGACTTGCAAATCCACCTCAGGAATAAGAACCACTGTATAAACATTTGATTCCCTGAGAGAGGATTTCATGGTCGGAGTGTTAAATAATGGAGGGAACTGGACGCCACCTTGACCGAGCGATGCCAAAGCTTTCTGGAAATAGTCTTGGGGAAAGGGAAAGCCGAAGGTGCATAATTCACATGTACAAGAGCAGGGCTTAGTGGAGAGATGGTGGAGATGTGGAGAGGTGGAGGAGCTGAGTGCAGGTGGAGACTTAAATAGCAGGTGAAGAAGAAAAAGAAGAAGAAGAAGAAGAAGACCAGAGCAGGGTTAGAAGTGAGTGAGAACATTGGAAAAGCATTGGTGGTTACAATCTTTAGCTTTCTATAGTTAAAGGTGCACTATGTAACTTTTTGGTTGATGGTCCGTCACTTGCTTATTTCTATGGATATATCACTGCTCTGCCTGAAATGTTCCGCAGTGTGACATTAAACAGCTCTATTTTACATTTATTCAATTACAGGTGGTTTTATAGCTCAATATCTAGAAAAACAGACATTCTGACTGTGAGCGGGGTCGCCTCTCCACAGATCTGACCTGTAACTTGGTCTGGTTTGGTCTCCATGAAGATAGAAAGGTTTAACGCCACACTGTGAAACATTCTAAACAAAGCAATAACATCTCCATGGAGAAAAGCATTGGACAGGGCCTTCCAATGGAAAAGTTACACAATGCACCTTTAATAATTGAATGGTCACGCAAAATATGAATTACTCAATAGATTAAAAAAAAGTGGATTAAGCAAGTGTGACGTCACCCATAGCGTTCAGAGCCACTCAAATGAAGATATTTTTGACGCACAAAATAGCGAGAAAAAAAAAATCATGTAGAGCAGGTTATTACGAACATTTTAAGACCAAAATGACGAGGTTCACTGATGCGGTTACAGAGCGAGGGACGACAATATTCCAATGTAAGTCAATGGGAACCAGGGTCAAAAGGAGCTGGAAGAGCCCCCATTAGCTACGTCCATTTAAATATACAGTCTATGGTTCACACCTTAGAGTAGGTCAATGGATTTATAATAACAGTCTTTTCCTTTATATCAAAATCAAGTTTGAAAGACGCATATAAAGCAGTTACAACCCAGATTTTTGGACTGAAGTTCCCATTTCCTCTTCGCATGTGTAGAACTGTAGAAAACAAAACAAACATGGCAGAAACAGCACAATAAGACACAATCATGACACACAACACTGACATTTACACAGAAGCGTAACATTAGTGATCTGATTTCTCTTAAGCCATCGTTTCAGATTGGTTTCGAGTCTCTTATTGCAGCTGGGATGTTGTTCCAGATTTGTGTTCCCTTGACTGAAAACACCTGCTGACTGAATGTTGTGCGTCTATAAGGATCTAAGGTTAAAGGTCCAATATTACGCTAATTAGACTCTTGTTTTAGCTATGTTAGAACATTGTTACCTCATCAAAACCATACCTTGAGTTCTGTTTTGTTTCATTCACACACGTTTTGTAATTCTTTATTATAATTCAGGTCAAAACCTTGTCTTGTCCCAGTCTCGAGTCCAGTCTCGTCTTGTGAAAATAGTGCCTCCACACATTTCTAGTTAGCATGATTTGACGATTGCTGGTGGTCAAACTTTGAGCATCAAGACAAGCCCTGTTATTAGCCTTGTAAAAATCTATGCTGTAATGTCCGCCCCTGCTAGCTCGCGTCGGATGTAATAAAACAGTTTTCATTCTTGCAGAGCGCGGCCCCCCTCCCTGCGTCGGTACGTGGGGTCTCAAAGTGCACCGAGGGGAAATCACTGGCCTCCTCACATCACCACACAAACCCCACCGCCCCCATCCAGAACCGTGCACGTCAGCAGCATCCGCACCGGCAACACGGGTTAGCTTTAATACGACGTTAGCCTCGCATGCAGGGTTGTCAGGTACCCAGTTGTTAAAGGTGCACTGTGTAACTTTTCTGGTAGAGGGTCTCCTACCTCCTCTTCTCCACGGAGATGTTGTCTCTTTGTCCAGAATCCTCCTCGGTATTTCATTACATGTGTCTGCACCACCAAGCCAAGTTGTACATGTCAGATCTGGGGAGAGGCAACTCTGCTTGTGTCTTTTTTAAAGCAATAAAAACGCCTGTAATTGAATAAATGCAAGATAAGATAAATAAACTTAATGCTGCTGTGGACCATTTCAGGCAAAGCAAAAGGGACACCAGAGCGAACAAGTACTCAAGTAAAAGTAAAAGCATCAAATGAAAAAATGTACTAAAGTAAAAATATTAAAGTATCTGTTCATAAATGTACTTTAAGAGTAAAAAGTAAAAGTATTTCGCGTAGATTTTGAGTCTTATTAAGCTCAAATGTAGTGATTTTGATACAGATTTGTGCTGAAAACAGAAACAATGGAATCTATAGGGTTTTTTTTCCTATCTGCTTTTATTATTTGTATATTTTCCTTTGCTCAAATTTCAAACGTGTTAAAAATAACCCTCTCTGGCTTTGAAACTATAATTAAAAATACTTTTACTTTTCAGTCCAGTTCAAAAATGTAGTGGAGTAGAAAGTACAGATACCTGCTCTCAAATGTAGATAAGTAAAAGTAAAAAGATAATAAGAAGATAGACATGCAAATAATGGCTTCTACGATGGGAAATGTAAGAAAGCAGGTGCTGTGTTTTGTGTTGTGTTTGAAACCTCACTGGGGGGTTAATCAGGTAGGTGGTAGTTTAAATGCCTATTACAGGTTATGTTACTCATTTTCCAAAAACACAGTTGCGATCAGTACTATATTTAAGATTTTTGCAGAAACATTCACACTTTTGTTGTTCAATTTGGTCATTTTTTTAGGTTTAAAATTTGACTTTCGGGTTGGAAATCGTGACTAGGGAATTCCATAACTGTTACTTATCTAAATCTAAATATGAGAAAATACCTTTAATTTGTTGTAACAGTGTTTTAAGTATCTGAAAAATGTGTTTCTTTTGTAAATTGTGCCTAACTTTTGGATAGAATTCTCATGGTGTGTGTTTTAAAACGCTCTATTTCCCGTCATTTTCAGCATATTTTTCAACTTTTCACTATTTTACAAATTGCTTCTTGATTGGTGTAAAACTATAATTTGTATTTACAATAGTTATAATCCCACCAAATTAAGTCAAAATTAGAGAATCATAAAAACTTGTCATACCAACATTAATGGCTAAGATCTTTCTTTTTTTTCATTTACAAAATCTGTTTCTGAAACTTCATGAACCACTACGTTATTAAACCGTTTGACCTGTTTTTAGGTAAATGTGCTTTTTGGACAGTTTGCTGTTTGGACATTGTGGTGTTATTAGTTACCAACACACATTGAACTCTAAATATTAGATTTTTTCAGTCTATGGGAAGAATGAACACCGCTTTTTAATCAAGAATTATTGGCTTTTTGGTTTCATGCTTGGGTTTTCAAACATGGTCCCTTGTTGCAGGTTTGTTGCTATAACTGCTACCCTCGCTGAGCTTCATTTGGTTGCAACCCAACGCTATGGATGATGTCACACTCCCTAAGTCCACTTCTTTATTCAGTCTGTGTTTTCACCCCATAGAAAACAATAGTGATGTCCACGTATTGCCATAATGTTGGCTGCTGCTGGTGCAGTACAGTCTCTGCTCTGCTCCTCTGGTTTCTCGTGGGTTTGTTGGAGAATGGCCTGAATCCTCACACGCTGATGGGCCTTTGTTTGTTCTGACAGAGGAGGGGGAGCGTGAAACTGGATTTGTGGAGCAGAGAAGAGGGTGGTAGGCCTGGTCCACGCAGCATTCATCCTGGGAACTGTGGAAAAAATAAAAAAATAAAGTTTATGGTAGGATTGAATAAGATCCAACTGGAGCTTTACAGGCACTGTGGCATTCGTTTACTGTCATAAAAACGTGGAAAAAATAGAACTAGTTAATTTAAAACTGTTTGCTGGGATATTCTTCACTTTCCAAACACATTCCTAGCATCCAGATGTTTCTCTGCCAGAGCAGAGTGTTAACAACAACTAGCATGCTAACAGGGATCAGCATTACTTCCTGGTTCACGGGTGATAAAAATGCTTTACAACAGTGGCTCACTGGTTAGAGCCTCCAACCTGAAGAGCGGAGGTTCAGTTCCCGCTTAGACCAAGTTCTGTTGTTGTGTCCTTAGGCAAGACGTTTCACCCACCTTTCCTAGTATGAAAGTCGTGATTGAGCGATTGGTGGGCTGATGGCGCAGATTGGCAGCCTCACTTTTGTCATATACTTTACTACATGAAAAAACATTGGGTACAGCCCCTTTAAATGGAAGAAATTGGAATGGGAAAGATGATGTAACCTGACTCACAACAGATTCATATGTGTGTCTGAATTGAGTTCTATACATTATCAATCTGGAACGACTCTGAATGACAGTGAGAAAATGCAGAAAGCCATAATGACTGTTTGAATCTGATTGGTCGAAGTGTCACAACAGCGGATGAAAAATCAAACTTTAGTTATATCCAGTTGAGAGAAAAGCACAAACATCTTCCCTGTCCACAAATGCACAACGCTCTTGCCTTTTGCATGTTTTTCACAAGCGAAATAGTCTGTATTAATGCTAAAAAAGGCTGAAGTTTGTCATGTTTGTTTTGGTTCGCGACGTGATTGGTCCACCTGGCTGATTAACCGTGTAGGGGGAGCTCTCCATGATGGATTCTCTTGAGTTTGTGAACAAATATCACGAGAATCCATCTCTCTGTTAGATATGATGCCCTCTAGTAAATATCTTGGTTTCGTATGTTTAAAGCTATACTGTGTCACTTCCCTGTGTGTCTCCATATTAATACGCCGTCCTGTTTGAGGTATGGTGATTCTGACATCTGCCCTTCTGACCCGGCCCCGTACCGCCCTCTCGCCCTCCTCGCCCGGCTCTGGGGTGTGTCTCGACCCTGTACATTTCCCATGACCTGTGGGGAGGGCGGGGGGATAACAAGGCCCCATTGATTTGAAACCTGCACCCTCACCTTGACCCGTGCCCTGACCATCGTCTCTGTGAGCCTGTTCTATCAGTCGGAGAAATGTATTGGACAAAAAACAGCGGAAAAATCAATACAAAATGTGATTTAGTGAGAATGCATTTTACTAAAAACATGGCTAGATGTGTGTGCATTAATCACAATTCCACAGAAGTTAGTGTTGTTATGTTGTGCAAAATCTTTATTTTCATTAGCAGGATGCACATTGATTGTGTTGTGACATCGCTCTGAAGGAGGAGTGACTTAGCGCGGTGAGCAAAGGGAGGGGAGGCTCAGAACATCAAAAACGAAAGTAGAACCTATAAAACTTTGTCAAATTTAGCATTTTCAAAACAATAAAATGTAATATGGTGATCTAAATATGTTACGTGTTAGCAGTTTATACCCTTTAAAGCTGCACTGTGTGACTTTTTGTTTTCTTGTTTCCATGGAGATGTCATTGCTCTGCCTAGAATGTTCCCCAGTATGACATTAAACATCTCTATTTTACATTTATTCAATTACAGGTGGTTTTATAGCAAAAATACCTAGAAAAACAGGCATTCTGACTGTGAGCGGGGTCGACTCTCCACAGAGCTGACCTGTAACTTGATCTGGTTTGGTCTCCATGGTGATAGAAACGTTTAATCCCATACTGTGGAACATTCCAGACAAAGCAATAACATCTTCATGGAGAAAAGCATTTGACGGACCCTCCCCCAGAAAAGTTACACAAAGCATTTAAGGTTTAGTCGTAATTTTCTTCATGTTTTATGCCAAAC
This sequence comes from Taenioides sp. WSHXM2023, assembly GCA_029959045.1. NCBI lineage: Eukaryota > Metazoa > Chordata > Actinopteri > Gobiiformes > Gobiidae > Taenioides > Taenioides sp. WSHXM2023. The sequence goes on along the minus strand of CM057103.1, from coordinate 22,126,159 downwards.
TGTGGAAGCCAAGTAAGAGTCAGGTTTGTGGAGATGCAAGCCCGCTCACAGTAAGGACACAGTTGGTTTTTCAGTGCAATAAAAACAATCACACTTAAAAACACATGCTTTTATTTTTGTCTATTCTTTGGGCTAAATTGTTCCGTACTGTGGCTTTAACGTTTTAGAATTTGATGTTGTGATTTCAGTTCGTGTACAACTCTATGGAAATCACTGTGGAGTTACTGTTTTGAATAATGGCACCACTTTCCAAAGCTAAAAATAATTTCGCTTTTGTTTATTGACGCTGGCAGAGAAGATATAGTGTACTTATTTATAACATTAAAGCTCCTACTACTGGGACTTTAAATATTTCAGCCAATTTAAATTTTTATTATACATTTTGTTCCGCATTCCGCCACTGGAATATAATTGTAGTAACTTTAGATTCTTGGGGTATGATCATTGCAGTTTTTTGATTTCATGTCTGCGTACACTGGTGTATGAATGTGTTTGTGAATGAGTGAGAGGTTCCTTGAAGGTGGAAAAGCGCAATTTAAATATGTGACTTTGTTTGATGGACCAGTTTTAAATATTTATCATCGTTTCACATCAGTTAAGTGGCCGTTTGTGAAGAAAAGTTGATATAAACAGTTGAATTTTAGGAAGTAGGAATCTCTCTATCTATGTTATCAATACATTTCAACACAATTTAGTCCAAAATGTATGTCCAACCAAGGAACTTCACCAAATTTGTCAAACTGGTAAAATCTTGAATGTTATTTTATTAAGTGTATGTTTTAGTAAAATGACTAGTCTAACCCTGTGGTACTGTCATGATATTACAGTTTTAAACTCAATTTTGAGGAATAAAAACACTCTTTATTTAGACAATAGAATGTGATTTTCAGCATTAAATCATAGTACTTTCTTTTCTGTTCCCATGTGGCCTTATATCTATTTAATCCAGGGGTGTCCAAACTTTTTTCATCAAGGGCCACAGATCTAAACACAGATGAAGCAGAGGGCCAATCGAGGGCCGTAGACTGGTGCTCAGTACAGTGAATAATTGAAATCTGCATGTTTAACACGTATGAGCGATCAGTCCTTTATTCATGCTAAGATCCACAAAACCACACAATAAATTTTAAATATTGTCTTATGTTCTGAAACAGCTCAAAGTCATTCTAAAGCTTCAGGAAAGGCTCATTTCTGTCCTGTGAATGCGACGTTTTAGTATCGATACCTGCTCAAAAGTGTATCTAGTTTCAATTCTAGTTTTAGTATCGATTTGTAATACTTTAAACTACCCTAGTTTACTTAAGACTACTTTAAATATACTTAAATTTTAGCTATGACAACATATTTCACATGCACTTTGAACTTTGACACTTTTTAGTCCGTATGTTAAGTCTACAGATAGAGCTCTGTTAGCCAAAAGCTCTCCATTTCATCCTTTTTGCCTTTCCTTACAGTCTGGTATCCGTGCGCGCGAGTGAAGAGGGGTATTTCTTGCAGTCGGGTTTCCCTGTATCAGCAGCTCTGCGGAGGGGCGAGGAGAGGGGGAGGAGGAGGAAGAGAGGAAGAGGAGAGAAGGCGAGGAGGAGGGAGGGGGGGCGTTCTAACAGGAGCCATCCCCATGTGCAGAGATATTGATGCCGGCGTAAGCACTTTCCCATTGAAATCAATAGAGGCGCTCTCGGGCTCATTCGGCCTCCTAACCAGAGGAGAGGAGCAGCGCTAATGGATAGCCCCAGATAACATGAACACACCGGGGGAGAGGGAAGAAAGAGAGGTCGAAAAGAGAGAAAGGATGAGAGGGGGGGAAGAGGGAAAGACGGGCAGACAAGAAGAGAAGGAGAGGGAGTTTAAAGGGTCCATATTACACTATTTTCTGATCTGTTATAATGTTTCTTCATCACAATCAGACCTGGGGTTGTGTTTTGTTTCATTCACGTTTTTACATCACAAATCCTGCTTTTTCAGGCTGAGTTCTTCTCTCAAACGGAAAACACTGTTCCACCTTGCGATGTCATGTTGTGGTACACGTTTTACGCTCCACACACCTTCACTAGAATCATTTGGATCATTTCAGCCCTAGAATTGTCTGTCTCTGAACTAAAGGTAAAATGTAGCTGTTAATTTGAAAACTACCTCTTCATGACATCACAAGGTGGACTAAAGATTAATACACGTGTACGAAACCAGTGCTACCTGCTGCCATGTTTTACACACTTACTCTGAGTACATATGTTTGTGTTTGATTGTGCCAGTGGGACAGAATGGCTGGCATGTTTCTGTCAGCCGCCATCAGGGCAGCTGTGGCTACGTGATATTTTTTCTTTCTTTGTTTAACCGTTGACTTGTTTTTTTAAGTTGAGTCTCTGGTTTTATCTCAGTATCAAACATCACGTCAGATTTCCTCAGATCATAAAACATGAATGATTGTGGAATGTGTGGAGATTCTCGCCTGTAGCGGCGGAGGAGAAACACTGTCATGGCCAGTTCTCCCTCTCCCTCTATCCTTCTCTTTCTCTCTCTCTTTCTCTCTCTCGCTCTGTCTCTGTCTCTCACTCTCTCTTTGTCGCTCGGTCTTTCTTTCTCTCTCTCACACACTCTCTGTCTCTCACTCTCTCTCTCTATTTGTCGGTCTCTCTTTCTCTCTCTCTGTCTCTCACTCTCTCTCTATTTGTCGCTCTCTCTTTCTCTCTCTCTCTTTGTCTCCCACTCTCTCTGTCTCTATTTCTCTTTCTCTCTCCCAGCCTTTCTTTTTCTCTCTCTCTATCTCTCTCTTTCTTTGTCTCTCACCCTCTTTTTCTCTCTCCTTCCCTCTCTCTCTCTTTGTCTCTCCCCCTCTGTCTGTCTCTCTCTCTCTCTGTCTCTCCCTGTCTTTCTCTTACTCTTACTGTCTCTTACTTTCTTTGTCGCTCCCTCTCTCTTTCTGTTTCTCTCTATCTCTCTCGCTATCGCAGCCTCTTTTTCTCTCCCTTTCTCTGTCTCTCTCTCACTCTGTCTCTCACTCTCTCTTTGTCCCTCTCTCTCTTTCTGTCTCTTTCTCTCTCTCTATCGCAGCCTCTTTTTCTCCCTCTTTCTCTGTCTCGCACCCTCTTTCTCTCTGTCCCTCCCTCTCTCTCTCTCTCTTCTCTCCATCCCTCCCCCTCTCTCTCTCTCTCTCTCTCTCTCTCTCTCTCTCTCTCTCTCTCTATCCCTCTCTCCCTCCATCTCTCTCTCCCACCCACACACAGAGAAGCCCAGTTATTTTTATATCTCCCACCAAAAGAAAACAGCATATGTTCATTATGTGTTTCTTTGTCACATTTATTTTCAGCCTGGCTCGAAGAATGTGTTGCTATGGGACTATGTTTAGCCACGAGAACAAAACATTTCTAAAACTTATGGCTTCTGTTGTGTGGTAGTAACACTGGTGTAGTGGGCTAAGCGTTTTTCGAAGAACGAGGAGAGGTTCAAATCCCGCCAATTTTGATACTAAGGAATAGACTTGCTTCTCCATACAGATTCTGATATCACGATGATAATAAAAAAACACTCTTTATTTAGATAACAGAATGTGATTTTCAATATTAAATCGTAGTACTTTGAGTTGCACCGATACGATAGTGGTATCAGTTATCAGCGGAGATACTGAAAATGTTTGATGGATCGGAAATCGGTCCAGTCGATGTCCCATTTTGGTGAGAAAGACGATTGATTGGACAATTTTGACCCAAAACAACTTGTATTATATTTTTCAAAGTTGTTCTGTAGTTTCTTTCAATCATAAATAAAAAAGTGAGCAAATTAAACATGGTAGGTGATATTATTTTTGACAAGGAAAATCTATAAAGTCATTAGACATTGTACTATTGCGGCAGGAAGGGCACCTGACACAAAAATCTGCGAAAAGTGAGCATCTTAAGCGTGGTGGGTGATATTATTTTTAATCAAGGAAATCTATAAAGTAATTGTGGAACATGTGGGCAGCGGTGGCTCAGCTCTCGCCCACCAACCAGAAGGTCAGCAGTTCAATCTGAGCTCCGAACACTGTACACGGCTGTTGTGTCCTTGGGCAAGACACTTCATCTGTCTTGATTATTTGAATGCGATGTGTGAGTGAGGCTTTAATTTTAGCCTTAGAAAAGATGTATAGCTCACCCGGATACATGTACAGCAGGTCTACAAACAATGTTGGAAGGTAACAAAGTACAAGTAGAAAAGTACTGCACTTAAGTAACATTTTTAGGTATCTGCAGTTTACTTTAGTACATTTTAAATTGGGTGCTTTTTTTCTTTTACTTCACTACATTTGAGAGCAGGTATAAGTACTTTCTCCTCCACTACATTTTTGAACTGGATTGAAAAGTAAAAGTACTTTTCATATGTTTTTAGGTGTTTTTACCACGTTTGCGGTAACATCCTGACTAAAGGTTTTGAGTTCAAGCTTTGGCTTTGAGCAAACAAAAAGAAATACACAAAATTCATAAGAAAAATAAAGTAACTGTAACTAATGACCAAAAAGTTAATATCACTACATTTAATACTTTAACAAAGGAGCAAAACTTTCAAAAATCTGTGTGAAATACTTTTATTTTTTACTGTTAAAGTACTTTTTTGAATGGGTTCTTTAATAGTTGATTCTTTCATGTGATACTTTTACTTTTACGTGAGTAACTTTTTGCCTCTGTGTCTGTACTTTTACTTAAGTGACAAAACTGAGTACTTCATCCACCACTGACTACAAGTGAACCTATGATTATAAAAAAAACACAACTCCAAGTACATTTTAGATTTTTTTATTGAACAAGATAATTTTATAACTCAAAACAATGGATTTAGCATTTAGCCTTTAGCTGTTATATATTACAGTTAATGCACCAATAACGACGTATACTGTATTGTAGCTAAAACAGATACATACAGGCTATCCTCTATTGAACTCAGAGACTGTATATATAACATAATATAGCTTCTGGCTCCATTGACTCTGACTCCAGTTCACTTTATATTGAAAAAACTTCACCCCTCTTTAGGTGCTGCTGTCGGGCTCCTCATTCTGGTCTTAAAATGTTCATATTAACCCGCTGTACATGATCCTGGTGTTTTTATTTCGCTATTTTGTCCATAAATCAGTTCCTATTCCTAATACGGAACTCCAAATTCGCCCCTATAACTGCTAACCTCGGTGAGCTTCATTTGACTGGACTGGACTCCCTTCATCCACTTCTTTATACAGTTTATGATTGAAACTAAACACAATTCCAGGTATGCTTTAGATTAGCATTAGCATTAACATTATAACCACTCCAAAAAGGCAGTTTAGCAGTTATTCCGTTGATCTTGCTGTTCTGCAGTGAGGAAGACGAGTACCTAACCTGGATCTCTGTACGCTCCGTTGAACCTAATGACATCAGCACTTGAGTGGAACCAGGTAGCCTATGTTTTAGATTAGCATTAGCATTAGCATTAATATTATAACCACTCAAAAAATCAATGTACCATTTTGTATGTTAATCGTGCAGTTCTATAGGATTACACTGTGGAAGACGTATAGCTAACCCGGATAGATGTACTCTCCATTTACCCATAGGTCTTTTTTAATTAAAGGGCAAATATTACACTATCACTCTGTTCCACCTTGTGATGTCACGTGGTAATACTGGAAATGCCCCACTGTGTTTTTAAACTCCATAAACCTTCACTAGAATCATTTGGATCATTTCAGCCCTGGAATTGCCAACCTCAATTCGATACGATACCTGATACACATGGCTCACGATACAATATTATTACAATATGGCGAAATCTGCAATAATCAATATATTGCACATGATACTTTGTGATTTACTGCTGTTTTTTTAAGAACCAAATACATTTTAGCCACGATATTTCTGTTAAATCACTTCTTGTGCAAAGTTAATATGGAATACATCTATTTGAATCATCCAAACAGTGAATATGTCAAGTGTATTATGTAAACAAGTTTACTTAAACTAAATAAACAACAAAATTACAGTGCGGTCACAATAAAACCGCTAAAAGATACCAAAAAATACTCAAGAGCCAGTCCACGATAACAATACTGTATCACCAAATTTTCCATCAAGATATTTTGATATTTTTGCACACACCTAAAATATACCGAACTAAAGGTAAAAAGAGGTTTCGAGATGTAGACAGACGAATAATAATAGACTTTTTAAACACGTGTGCATGAACTAAAACTCCAGGTATGTTTTTGATGAGGTGACAACGTTCTAATCTGACTTAAAGCTCACAAGAATCAATTTTGTGTAATATGGGAGCTTCATTTTGCAGTTACATAGACGTATACACAGATACATGCGCATTCCTCCACTGAACCATGGTGAGTGGTGGGGCTCATGCATTTCTTAACACGCGGTGGTAGCTACAGTGAAAAGATGTGTAAACAACCAGAGGGGATACAGCACCGAGCCTGCAATGCCCTGGGCCCTCTGCTGTCCACATGTCAACCACCATACTACTACTACTACTACTACTACTACAACTACTCACATGAGACTAGCACTTAAAGATCTTTTCACTAGCAAGGACCACGCCACGACAGTGAAATACGATAAATATATTTATGACAGTGGGTAGATGTGATGGCTGTGGGGGGGGCTCCGTCTCCAATCCAAAATGGTCAGCCAGCTGATTCAGAATCCCCCTCCTTAAGGATGATGTCTTCAGGCTGAAGGATGGACGAGAGACACGGGGGATAGGCTGTATAAATAGGGCTTCTGGGTAATTGAAGGCGTGGTCGAGATGAGCTGCGGTTGGCTGGCGAGGAGGTTGAGGCGTGGTCCAGCTCCTGAATCTAAGTTAATCATATTAACACCACATATTACGCAAAATTTACTCTTGTGAGCTTCAAGTGTTATAATGTTGTTACCTCATCAAAAACAGACCTGGAGTTGTGATTTGTTTCATTCTCACATGTTTGACTAATCCTTTATTATTAGTCTGTCTGCATCTCCAAAGCTCAAAACGCTCTGTTCCACCTAGTGATGTCATGAAGTGGTAGTTTTAAAGTTAACAGCTACACCTTTTACCTTTAGTTAAGTAGTGATTGGCAATTCCAGGACTGAAATTATCCAAATGATTCTAGGATTCTTGAAGGTGTATGGAGTTTAAAAACACAGTGGAGCACTTCCTGTATTATTCATGACATCACAAGGTGGAGCTGAGAGTTTTCTGTTTGAGAAGAACACCTAAATATGCAAGGTTTGTGTGTTAAACATGTGTGAATGAAACAAAACACAACTCAACTCCAGGGCCCTTTAAGCTAACATGGGCACACTACTACTACTACTACTACTACACTACTACTACACAGAAGTTTGTAGTAATCAGTCAAGAGGAGTATTACGTGTCCAGGCAAAGATTTGTGGGTAATATTTGCAAAGAGGTGTGGCACTACCAAGCTGATGGGAAGACGAAAGACAGGAGATAAGTGAGTTATAGACCAATTTGATAAAGGGATATTTAGAAGTGGTGGTTGTAGTAGTATTAGTAGTAATTTGATGGTGTTTTAGATATGAGATGGGGAAGTTATATGCAGTAACAGGTATATTTGTAACTGTAATTCTGGTAGTTGCACATCGTAGTTAGCCCGGCTCACACCAGACTGATGCGTGTAGTACTCTGAATTTAGTTATCGATTCAGATTATCAGTCTGGGATGGCTCTCGCTGAAACTGTTTGAATCTGACTGGTGGAAGCGTCACAACAGCAGAATAAGACAAAAAATCTGACTTTAGTTAAATCCAGTTGAGAGAAAAGCACAGACATCATCCCTGTCCACAAATGCACAAGGCTTTTACCTTCTGCACGTTCGTCACAAACTAAATAGTCTGTATTGATGCTAAAATTGACTGAAGTACGTCTGTTGGCGTCACTGTTTGTTTTGGTTCGTTTGAGCTCTTCACCTTTGGCTTCGGTGACTGGTCGTGACTGGTTTGGTGACTGGTCGCCCTCTACGTATTGGGAAATCACACCAGGGGGCGCACTCCAAGAAGGATTCTCAGGAGTTTGTGACCTCAAAAATATCTCAACTTGCTGTTTGAGGTTTCATCGTAGAGGTAGAGGTAGTGGAAGCCATTAACTGCAGTAATTGTAGTTATAGTAGAAGAGTTTTTTAGTAGAGAGTACATTAGTGATATCAGTATTACATCTAACCACAAGTGATCGCATCTGCAGAGCATTTCAGAGCATTTCATCATGACTCACTTCCACCAGTGTCATTTGGGCAGCTGCATGGTCACCAGCCTGAGCCACTCTTCACACATGTTTGGCTCCTTTAATCCTGGAACATCTTGAGGTGCTGGAGCAGCTAGCACCTCCTGCAGCTGCTTTAGACAGTATCGTTTCACCGCTGAAATTTAAAGGGCTCGTATTGCACTATTTTCTGACCTATGTTCCTCATCAAAAGCATACCTGGACTTGTGTTTTGTTTGATTCACACATGTTTAACAACCAAACAAATGTATATTTAGCCTGTGTGCGAAAAATGCTCTGTTCCACCTTGTGATGTCATGTGGCAATACAGGAAGTGCTCTACTGTGTTTTTAAACTCCATACACCTTCACTAGATTCTTTTGGTTAATTTCGCCCCTGGAATTGCCAATCTCTACTGAATTAATGGTAAAATGTAGCTGTTAACGTGAAAACTACCACTTCATGACATCACAAAATGGAACAGAGCATTTTGAGCTTTGGAGATGTAGACAGAGTAATAATAAAGGATTATTTAAGCAGATGTGGATGAAACAAAACACAACTCCAGGTATGTTTGTGATGAGGAAACAACTTTATAACACAAGTCAGAAAACGGCGTAATATGAGCCCTTTAAACTCGTCTGTATCTCTGTGTATATCTGTATATTCTGGGCAGCTTGTGATCTGGTTGTGTGGGAAGTATATGGTACAGACAGCAGCCCCATAGAGCGCAGTGTAAAAGGCCGAGCTCAGCACCAAAGGAAATCGATGTAGTGATGGGTGGGCGTGTGGCGGTAAGCGATCATAAACAACAGCATCGTGTTTACAAGGAGCTCGGTCTGGGCCTAAGTATATGCAAGAGCCATGTGCGGAATTGTGTTTGGTCATACGGGGTGACGCCATGTAGCTGAGTCTGATTTTAGCCTGATTTAAACTGTAGTAATAGTCGTAGTAGTAGTAGTAGTAGTAGTAGTAGTAGTAGTAGTATAAGGAACGCAGTCTGGGCCCAAGTGTCACAAAAGCCATGTAAGACTGTGTTTGGTCCTATGGGGTGACATCATGGAGCTGAGTCTGATTTTAGCCTGATTTAAACTGCAGTAATAGTCGTAGTAGTAGTAGTAATAGTAGTAGTAATAGTAGTAGTAATAGTAGTAGTACAAGGAGTGCGGTCTGGGCCCAAGTGCATGCACAACAGTAATGTGAGACTGTGTTTGGTTCTATGGGGTGACGTCATGGAGCTGAGTCTGATTTTAGCCTTATTTAAACTGCTGTTCTCCAGTTTGTGCACCCTCTGGTGGTAACAGTGGGGTTTTTGAGTGTAGTAGTAGTAGTAATAGCAGTAGTAGTAGTAGTAGTAGTACAAGCTCAGTCTGGGCCCAAGTAAGAGCCATGTGACTGTGTTTGGTCATACTGTGTGACGTCATGGAGCTGAGTTTTATTTTAGCCTTATTTAAACTGCTGTAATAGTAGTAGTAGTAGTAGTAGTAGTAGTAGTAGTAGTAGTAGTAATAGTAGTAATAGTAATAGTAGTACAAGGAGCTTGGTGTGGACCAAAGTGTATGCACAAGAGCCATGTGACTGTGTTTGGTCATACTGTGTGACGTCATGGAGCTGAGTTTTATTTTAGCCTTATTTAAACTGCTGTAATAGTAGTAGTAGCAGTACTAGTAGTAGTAGTAGTAGTAGTAGTAGTAGTAGTAGTAGTAGTAGTAATAGTAGTAATAGTAATAGTAGTACAAGGAGCTTGGTGTGGACCAAAGTGTATGCACAAGAGCCATGTGACTGTGTTTGGTCATACTGTGTGACGTCATGGAGCTGAGTTTTATTTTAGCCTTATTTAAACTGCTGTAATAGTAGTAGTAGCAGTACTAGTAGTAGTAGTAGTAGTAGTAGTAGTAGTAGTAATAGTAGTAATAGTAATAGTAGTACAAGGAGCTTGGTGTGGACCAAAGTGTATGCACAAGAGCCATGTGACTGTGTTTGGTCATACTGTGTGACGTCATGGAGCTGAGTTTTATTTTAGCCTTATTTAAACTGCTGTAATAGTAGTAGTAGCAGTACTAGTAGTAGTAGTAGTAGTAGTAGTAGTAGTAGTAGTAGTAGTAGTAGTAATAGTAGTAATAGTAATAGTAGTACAAGGAGCTTGGTGTGGACCAAAGTGTATGCACAAGAGCCATGTGACTGTGTTTGGTCATACTGGTTGACATCTTGGAGCTGAGTCTGATTTTAGCCTTATTTCAACTGCTGTGCTTCTGTTTGTGAAGAAGTCTGTGAAAACATGAGGAGAGAGTTATATACAGGGACATTTGTAAGTCCTGAAATTGCTAATCTCTACGGAACTTAAGGTAAAAGATAGCCGTTAAATTGAAAACTACCACTTCATGACATCACAAGGTGGAACAGAGCATTTTGAGCTTTGGAGATGTAGATAGAATAATGTTCAGGCACTGTACCAATGTCTTAACACATTAAAACGCAACTAGTTCATTTTAAACCATTTTCTCACTTACCTTATGTATTCCAAGCATCCTAAGTATTCGCCACAATGATTTTATAACCGCCTTTCGCCAGTTTCAGAGGCCAGGGCGAAGTTTTAGCATGCTAACAGTGCACTTCCTGATTCTTGGACAATAAAACACAAAGTACACAGCGGATTTATTTTGACCTCAGTAGCTGAGAACCACTGGCCAATACATTGATTATTGAAATAAATAATTCATATATTGACAACAGTAACTAGGGTTGTCAAAAGTATCAAAAATCAGATACTCGATACTAAAGCTAGTATCAAAACTAGATAGGTATCGATACTAAAAAGCCGCCTTCCCAGGACAGAAATGAACCTTTCCTGAATAACTTTAGAATGATCTTGAGTTTTATCAGAACAAGTATAAGAAAGTGCTACGATTTAATATTGCAAATCACATTCTATTGTCTAAATAAAGAGTGTTTTTATTATCATCGCAGTATCGGTATCGGTATCAAGCCTCTTTCTCAATGACTATACCGCGGGTCGTGGAATGTCGCACCGTGCTGCTGGCATTATGTAACTCCTCCCCAATTTAGATGAAATACATGAAAAGCCGCGCCTGGTCTCCGGCTGCTCCTCGCTCCCCTGCAGGATATAAATAGCCTTTTTCGAATCTTATCTGGAAACCGTGTTGTGGAGGAAGCTTTGAAATGGGGCCCCGGAACGATTAGATTTCCATTGTTCCGCTGCTTCTTACAGTAAGCCCCTGCACATGTGAACACAGCGGAGGAGAGAGGGGCTAATGGCACCAGCAGTGTTCAAATAAAATCGCAGCGGAAGGTTCTAGGCTCTTTCTCGTGCTGTAATTTATATACAAAGGTACAAATGATGCTAACTTGCGCGACGCTAATCTTTTTTTGTCATTCGATTACTGCCAATGTTTGAGTAATCCAGTAGTAGAAGAAGAAATACTCGATTTTGTTACTTAAAGGTGTAACTTTTCTGGTGGAGTTTGTCTGTCAAACACTTTTCTCCATGGAGATGTTAGTGCTTTGTCTGGAATGTTTCACAGTATGGCATTAAACCTTTCTATCTTCATGGACACCAAACCAGACCAAGTTACAGGTCAGATCTGTGGAGAGGCGACCCCACTCACAGTCAGAACGCCTGTTTTTCTAGGTATTTTTGAGCTACAAAACCACCTGTAACTGATTAAATATAAGATAGTGCTATTTAATGTCACACTGTGGAACATTCCAGGCAGAGCAATGACGTATCCATAGAAACAAGCAGGTGACAGACCCCCAACCAAAAAGTTACACAGTGCACCTTTAAGTAAAAGTACAGATACCAAAGCAAAAAATATACTAAAAAATAAAAATTTAAAGTATTGCATGAAAAAAAAGTACCTAGTTAAAAATGTACTTAAATTAAAAGTATTTTGCATAGATTTTGAGGTCTAATAAAGCTTCAAATGTAGTGATTTTGAACAAACAATTGACAAACCATTTTTTATTCTTATTTCCCAGTAATAAAAATACTTTTACTTTTCAGTCCTGTTCAGAAATGTAGTAGTGTAGAAAAGATACCTGCTCTCAAATGTAGTGAAGTAAAAGTAAAAGGTATCCACTTTAAAACGTATTTAAGTAAAGTACAGGTAAAACCTAAAATGTATACAGTACTTTACTACTTTTACTTCATTACGTTCCACCACTGGAGTAATCTTATCTCTCGTATTTAGCTGGTGTCTTCCTTGAAAGCTAAAGAATGATGTCGTCTAGTGGTAATCCAGGTAAGTGCTCCTCTGTGTTTTTAAAGTTGCTAAGAAAAACACTCTTTCTTTAGACAACAGAATGTCATTTTCAACATTAAATCGTAGTACTTTCTTGTATATTGGTCTTATAGTACAGTATCTGTGTAATCCTTCAGTGGTCCTTGTTCTGATACAGCTCATGATCATTCTAAAGCTTCAGGAAAGTGACTTTTTTAGTATCGATACCTGCTCAAAAGTGCATCTCGTTTCAATTCTAGTTTTAATATCGATTAGTATTAGATTTTCGATACTTTTGACAACCCTAAATAGAAAAATGAATGATAACTTGAACATTTCTGAGCTCAAACTTCTCTCACTGTGAAAACGCTAAAAAATGTAGCTTTTCAGGTGGAAGGTTAGTTTCCGTGGAGATCGATTTTGTTATTGCTTTGCCTGTAATGTCCCATAGTGTGGCATTAAACCTGTGTATTTAGTATTTCTGTCATAACAGGTGTTTTAAATGCTCATAAATACCTTTCTTACGGTGAGCGTCATCTCCTCTCCACAAACCTGACCTGTACCTTTGCCTAGTAGCGTTATCTGCTTGTCTCTATGGAAGTATGGAGTTAAGTGTAATGTCATACTGCGGAACATTCTAATCAAAGCAATAACATTTCAGTGGGCAAAAGTGACATATAATAAAATGCCATATTATCTGGAACACCAAAAAACACTGGGAACTACTTAGACCATGATCCTTTGCTCCATTTTGCCGTAGTCAACATGAAGAAATGACTGTTATTACACACTTTTGTCTTGTGAAATTATACGACAGAGGCTTGTCATCCCGTTTTTAGAAGTAGCAGCATTTTAGCAAGCTCATAATTAATATTGAAACAGATGATTTTGGTCTATTTGGATCTAGTTGTGTCATGCATGGCGGGATTAAAGCAAACCTATTCTGCAAAATCAACTTTTCAGAGCTTTTTACCGTGTTATGGTTATTTCTCCTTCTTATGGTTCAACATAGGGACTAAATGCATAACTTTCGTGGTTCAAAAGTGGATTCAGGACATTTAAAGTAGTTATTGTAGTTTTATATCAATTAAGTGGCACTTTGTGGGAAAAAGTTTAAAAGAAAAGTACAAACATATAGGAAGTAGTGCGGATCAACACAGAGAATTCCATCCAAAATGCAAAAACGATTTACACAGGAATTTCTGGCAGTTTGAACATTTTATTAAACCAAATAAAGATGTCATTTATTTGTATTAGTCTAATCATAACCAGTGGCCTTTGTTAATGGTTGCTAGGTAACAGTTACAGTTACCTTTATGTGTATGTGTCACATCTGCTGCCCGTGTCCAATCACAAAGCCAAATTAAACACTTTTACCAAAACTTTTAGATTTTTTTAGACCTTAAATCTTAAATAGAATGTTGTTAAAGGGTCCATATTACGCTATGTTGTGATCTATGTTAAAATGTTGTGTTTTGTTTCATTCACACATGTTTAACACACAAACCCTGCATATTTAGGCTGAGTTCTTCTCTCAAACTGAAAACACTCAGTTCCACCTTGTGATGTCATGCGGTAATACAGGAAGTGCTCCACTGTGTTTTTAAACTCCACACACCTTCACTAGAATCACATGGATAATTTCAACCCTGGAATTGCTAATCTCTACTGAACTAAAGGTTAAAATGTAGCTGCGAACTTGAAAACTACCACTTCATGACATCACAAAGTGAAGCAGAGCATTTCGAGCTTTGGAGACAAGTGTGAATGAAACAAAACGCAACTCCATGTATGATTTTGATGAAGTAACAGTGTCCTAACACACCTTAAAGCTCACAAGAGTCAATTTGGCGTAATATGGAACCTTTAAATTCTCCCAACGTTTTATCCCACATTTCAGAATCCTTGTCCGTCTCCTGCACCTGCCTGCGCGCGTGTTGAATTCCCCACGCTGCCTCGGGAGTAATTGGTGCGTTGCTCGGGGTGTGTCGCTCGTGATGAATGCCTTCTCCGCTCTCTCGGAATTAACAAGGTTGCTAAGATACGGCGCCTTCTATTAGATTAGCTTATCGGCTGTTATTGCTATTGCTGCTGACTATATTTTACCATCAAGCCTTTTTTATTAATTTGGAAATCTACCCAAGATGCCGTAGGCTGGGAGATGGTAGATGTTTTTTTTTTTTTTATTTATTATTTTTTAAGAACCAATCGCCTCCAAGCAAAATGGCCATCTCCTCCCCCTTTTCAAATCTGTAGGAGGATCTATACCAGTGTTTCTCATTAGGCACGTTTAATCTGAGTCTGGGGGCTGTGTTTTCAATTGGTCACAGCAGGAAGTACATTTTCGATAAGGGCTGCTTGTGTGTTGGATTATGCAAAGTGGAGCAATGTTCAACCAGGAAAGATGTAAACTAACAAACTGATTAAGATGCAATAATAATTTAAAAGGAAACACATGTAAGATTTTTGTTTTAAATTCCTTTAACTTGATATGAGGTAAACATACTCACGAGCATAATTTACACAGGTATTTTAATACTTTTAAGTTGATTTTTTCATGTGATTCTTTTACTTGAGTTTTTTTTTTGCTTTAGTATCTGTACTTTTACCACTGGATTACTCAAACATATGCAACGACAGCGATTGAATAACAAAACAAGATTACCGCTCAAGTTGGCATAATTTACACGTTTACTTTAATACTTTTAAGTCGATTTTTTTCATGTGATACTTGAGGTTTTTTTTTTTTACAAACACATTGGATAGCCATGTTTTTTCGTTATAATTTGGTGTTTTAGTTCAACATGGTTATCCAATCAGAAAGCAGAACGAACCTCACATAAGTCAAATTTGTGTTGCCAGTTTCAATGCTAAAATCCAGCTGGTTTAAAATGTCTCTCTCTGATCTGATTGGTCACTACCTAAACCCCAGCACCTGCAGCCAGTCATGAATCAGTGCTAGTGCAGCCTCTGCAGCTCAGGGAGGGAATTCTGGCGGTTCTGAGCTTCACATGAGCCACGGCCTGTCCATATACTGAGAATGAGACAAACTTGGATGTGTCTCTGTCTGCAGGTTAAGGCTCTGGAGACATTCAACATATTTTTCAACTTTTCTTCACAAATTGTTTCTTGATTGGCGTTAAACTATAGTTATAATACTACTAAATTAATGCTTATGCTTTGCCTGTAAAGTTCCACAATATAGTATTAAACTTATATAAGATGCATTTATTCAGTTGTGTTTTTATTGCTCAAAAATACCTTTAAAAACCTGCATTCTTACTGTGAGTGATATCGCCTCTTCACAGATCTCACCAGTAAATTGGCCTGGTGGCGTCTCCTGCTTGTTTCTATGGAGACTGAAAAGTTTAATGCCGTACTTTGGAATACTGGTGCTAAAGCAACAGCATCTCAATGGAAACTGGCGGGCCCTCCACCAGAAAAGTTACACAATGCACTTTTAATGAAGCAAAACTGCCAAAATAAGAAAAAGTAAAACAGAACATGTAAAATAAAGTAGGTCTAAAAAGCAGTCAAAACTACTTACTGTACCAAGATGGCGACATTTTGAAACCTCGTGTTGCTATGGTTGCAGCAGCAGGTGTCCGCGAGGCTTCCTCCATCACCTTTAAATAAACTGCACATGACTGTATTTGCGGCGTGTTCCCCATCTATATTTGATTCTATAGCTTGTGCGTATGTGTGCGTATGTGTGTGTGTGTACGTGTGTGTGTGTGTGTGTGTGTTTGCTATACGGGAAAGCCCCATTAGCGTGGGATCCCGGGGAGATAAGAGCGCAGACTGCTTTATGTTCCGGAAATGATGGAGTGGAGCGAACAGGCCGGGGCTGTATTAATGCGCCGTGCTAGCTAGCGGCTGACAGGCTGACAGCACGTAGCCCGCTAGCTAGGACGGCCCGCTGGCTAATCTGACAGGGAGCGAGTGCATGCTAACTGTACGTTTAGCATCCAGACAGAGGAGATGTATGGTGTGATGGCTGGCCTGCGCTATAGTCCGTACATATGTTAACAGTATTTCATTTCAAGTAGCCTTATAATACTGGGGATACTGAGAGTTTAAAGGGCCCATATTACGCTATTTTCTGATCTGTGTTATAATGTTGTTTCCTTATCACAAACAGACATGGAGTTCTTCTCTCAAACTGAAAATACTCCTTGTGATGTCATGTCACTGTGTTTTAAACTCCACTAAACTACCATTATACTGTATGACATCACAAGGTGGAACAGAGCATTTTGAGCTTTGGAGATGTAGACAGAATAGCAATAATAAAAAGTTACTCAAACGTGTGTGAATGAAACAAAACACAACTCTGGGTTTATGTATGTATGTTACCCTTATTATCATAATTGAATAATAAGGGAGCTAAACCAGATCCTTGAGGCGCAACATTGTTTACGCCAAGCAGCAAGTGCAGACAGCCTTGAACTTTAAATTAAGTGTTACTTAACAGTTACTACTACTACTACTACTACTACTACTACTACTACTACTACTACTACTACTGATACTTGAATGTGAGGTAAACATATTATTGTCTTCTCCAAATTAATACATCAAGCGGAATAGCTGAATAATAAGGGACCTAAAACAGATCCAAGAGGTACACCATTGTTTACTCCATTTAAGTGTCATTTGAAATACTGTTTTGTTTAGACTAAAAGTTGCTGCAGTTCCACTACTACTACTACTGCTGCTACTACTACTACTACTACTACTACTACTACTACTACTACTACTACTAGAAAAGCTGAATAATAAGGGAGCTAAAACGGATTCTTGAGGTACACCATTGTTTACTCCAAGTAGCAAGTGCAGACAGCCTTGAACTTTAAGCGTCATTTGAAGTACTTTGAAGTAGTTTTGTCTTGTTTAGACGAAGAAGTTGCTGCAGTTCCCCTACTACTACTACTACTACTACTACTACAACTACTACTACTCGTACTTGAATTTGAGCGTGGCTGTCATCTGTATGTGTCTGGTGTAGTCATCTGTATACAGCCCTGTGATATAGTCCTCTGCTCCGTACTGTAGGGAGTGTTGTATGTCCCAGCGGAGAGAAACAGGAATCACACGAGCTGATCCTGTCATTGCTCCTGTCATTGCTCCTGTCAGCCTGCAGTGTACAGTGTAGTCTCCGGAACTATGTCACCGTGTCAATGTCAGCGCTACGATTATGGAGAGAAGAAAGGCCTGGTTTAGTTCTGCACAAATCCATTTTTAATGTAAAGGGCCTATATTGCTCTATTTTTATCTGTGTTATAATGTTTCCTCATAGCAAACATACCTGGAGTTGTGTTTTGTTTCATTCACACATGTTTAACACACAAGCCCTGCATATTTAGGCTGTGTTTGTCTCACAGTCTGAAAACACTCAATTAATTAAGTGGTAACACAGGAAGTGCTCTACTGTGTTTTTAAACTTACCTTAAAGTTACAGCTATTGTTTTAGCCCCACTGAATCTGCTTTATTTATACACAGCAGATATTGGAGACTTTTCATTGACAATTTCAGCTGAATAAAAAGTAAAACAAAAAATATTCAAAATAAAAGCACCAACTTAAGGTTATTCTTATTCTATTGAAGAGTAAAACAGTTCAATTGAGGGTAAAAATAGCTGATAACCTCAAAACTACCACTTCATAACAACACTAAGTGGATTAGAGCATTTTAAGCATTGGAGATGAAGACGGACTAATAATAAAGGATTAATCAAACGTGTGTGAATGAAACAAAACACAACTCCAGGTACGTTTTTGATGAGATAACAGCATTAGAACATCACTTAAAGCTCACATGAGAGAGTTTTGCGTAATATCGGACCTTTAAAAGAGACTTATTATGCAAGATGATTAGTAGAGTTGTAGTTTGAGTGCTTCATGCATATTGGAATATTCTGGGATTGCTCAGAAAATTTCAGTTTGCACCTATCACTTATCCCCACCTAGAGTCTGGTAATTTTTATTTAAATGCAAGCTTTAAGTCACTCATGTAAACTTCAAAAATGTTGCGTAGCCATTTTGAAAAAACTTAGAGTATAATTATAAAAACCTACATGTTCCAGATCTAAAAGCATAATGTCTGTTTGATTTTTTAAAAAATTGACGTAAAGATATAGCTCAAAAATACTGTATCTTACACGTAGACTGTATATATCAATGGACATAGTTAACCTGCTAGCCGCCACGTTCCAAATAGTAAGTTAGCATAGGGGTGATTCCGGCTCCATCGACTCCAAGTCTTAAAATGTTCGTATTAACCCGCTCTTCATGATCCTGGTGTTTTATTTCGCTTTTTGTCTGTAAATAAATTCCTAACACAGAACTCCAAATTCGCTGAACGCTATGGGTGACGTCACACTCCTTTAGTCCACTTCTTTCTACATATGGCCTTCCCACTAGTTACGCATCGACATAAAGTAATTTCTTCTTCTTCTTCTTTAAAAGTATGACATCCTCTCTCATCTTACCTATAGCTACTACATGAACACAGCAGGGGTCTATCAAAGAGCATTGTATATGGGTCCCTTACTGCATGAGGCGGCCTAATTAACCCATACAGGCTTTTCCAGTACATCCTGTGATTCTTTAAGGAGCCATGCCATGTTCTTTTTATATTTTTTACACTGTTGCATCATTATCATTACTGTTATGTTTAAATACTTAATAGATGTTGTTTGTTTGGATTGTTAAACCTAGCTACCTTCTGCTTCAACTACACAAGTTTTTATTGCTTGAAAATGCATCGCAAAACTGGCTTTCGTTTTTTAGAAGCCATCCGCGCATGTTTTTGAGTAATCTAGTGATCTCTCCGTCCCGGGCACTGTTCAAACCCTCCTTACGGTTAGTTGTAAGATTCTGTGCAATGCTCCGTCCACAAGCCTAAATCAGCCATGTTCCCACACGACAATTCTCTATAAATATACAAAAGCTGGATTCAAAACTGTACACTACAACTTCACAATCCTGATGCGATGTGCAGTAGTGTCATTAGCACTAGAGGTTTTGACTGATGCCGATTGTTTCGAACACAAGAGCAACCGATGACTGATAAACTCTGCAGATATTTTTTGGTCTATATATAGACCTGATTTTGATTATTTTCCACAAATTATGTAATTATATTTACTATAAACTCCCCCCAAGCCCTTTTTTTTTAACCACAAACCTTTAAGAGAGTTGTGTAGTCACGTTTTGTGCGGCTATCTCATTGTATTACAATGTTAATGTAAAGCTTTGTGTGTGTTTTTTAGCCAAAACTAAATCTAATGATGAAGATTTAAAGGATCCATATTGCACTTTTTTCTGATCTGTGTTAAAATGTTGTTTCTTCATCACAAACAGACCTGGAGTTGTGTTTCGTTTCATTCACACATGTTTAACACACAAACCCCTGAAAACACAACTTGTGATGTCATGTGGTGATACAGGAAGTGCTCCACTGTGTTTTAAGCCCCGTACACCTTCACTAGAATCATTTGAATAATTTCAGACCTGGCATCTCTACTAAACAAAAGGTAAAATGTAGCTGTTAACTTGAAAACTACCGCTTCATGACATCACAAGGTGGGACAGAGCATTTTGAGCTTTGGAGATGTAGACAGACTAATAATAAAGTGTTACTCAAACAACAAAACACAACTCCAAGTATGTTTCTGATGACAACATTCTAAGGCTCACAGGAGTCAATTTTACGTAATATAGGACCGATAGCTGATATGCTAAAAAGTACAAATATCGGCTAAGTATATTGGCCAATCGATATATCGGTCTATTTGCAATTAGCACGTTAATTGCGTTGTGATAGCGCTCTGAAGGGGGAGTAACTTTGAGATGTATACAATAAAAAGTAGCAGTTAATACCCCATAAAAGTGTAAAACTCCTCCTCCCACCTCCAGACTCAGACCTGTAGGATTCTGACTTTGTAGGTGACTCAAACCATCTCGCAGTATTAGGTCTAGAAAAGTCCAGGGGGCGGGGCTTAGCAGGTGGGCGCCGGATGGCACTTTGTATTCCTCTGAAACCATTTCCACTGCAGATTTCACACACGTTTGATTGTCTCATTGTTTCGCTCGTTTTCCCTCCATCACATTAGCAGAGGATAGCCGCTCTCCTCTCTTCTCCTCCGTCGCCATCCCTTCTTCACTCAGGACTTCCCCTCTTCGTACACATGCACGGAGCAATGGAGGAGATTTTGACAGCGCGTGTTGATTGGTTCAGAACAGTTGCTGGCTCTTTGGAGGAGAGAGGAGCGTCTATTTTTAGATCAAGGGGGAAGCAGAGAGAGAGAGAGAAAAGAGAGGAGGATAGAGAGAGGAACATTGCAGTCTTGAAGGAAGTTCCATGGTTTTTATGCAGCTAGTTTTGTTCCGCGTGTTGAATGAATGTTGGAATGGCGGATAGGGATTCGCCGATCCAGCTTTTTTTCTGTTCCGATACCGATTCCGATGCTATGGGTTTAAAAAAACAAAAACAAAATAAGACAAACTGATCAAAATGTGTTTATTTATCACTTAAAGGTGCACTATGAAACGTTTTGGTTTGTTTCTATGGATATGTGATTGCTTTGTCTGAAATATTCCACAGTATGACATTAAACAGCTCTATTTTACATTTATTCAATTACAGGTGGTTTTATAGCTCAACAATACCTACAAAAACAGACATTCTGACTGTGAGCGGGTTCGCCTGTCCACAGATCTGACCTGTAACTTGGTCTGGTTTGATCTCCATGAAGGTAGAAAGGTTTAATGCCATATTGTGAAACATTCCACACAAAGAAATAACATCTCCGTGGAGAAAAGCATTTGAAAAGTTACACAATGCACCAGTGGACAGAACAGCTTTGAATAAATAAAAGTTCAAACATTCTGAGACTTTCTGGGCGACTACGTCCAGTAAATCGTCTTATTACATTAAATTTTATGTCCAACCAGGATATCGACTGAACCGGTATTTGGAAGTCGATATCTGATCCAGCAGATTTTTCAGTATCAGATCAGCGCAAAAATAATGGTGGTCTTTCTTCATGTAGGTTACTTTGAGGGGTTATGATTTTCTTAAATATATTTTAAAGGTCCTATATTACGTGATATTGACGCTTGTGAGCTTTTAGCCATGTTAGAATGTTGTTACCTCATCAAAAACTGTTTTGTTTCAGTGTCTCCAAAGCTCCAAATGCCCTGTTCCACTTTGTGATGTCATGAAGCTGTAGTTTTCAAGTTAACAGCTCCTTTTACCTTTAGTTCAGTGGAAATTGGCAATTCCAAGGTTGAAGTTGTCCAAATGATTCTAGTGAAAGTGTATGGAGTTTAAAAACACAGTGGAACACTTTCTGACATCACTGACACCACATGACATCACAAGGTGGAACAAAGTCACTCACGGTGGGAGAAACTTTTATTCAAGTAAGATTATTGTTAGTTCTATGAAAATATTCAAAAGTACTCTGAAAAGTACCAGTTCTTTAGTTACTCAAGTAAATGTAAATGCCTAAAAGAAACAGAAGGTCAAAAAAAAAAAAAAAAAAGTAGAGTAGATCCAGCCCAGAATTAAAACTGGGCCAATCTTTTCGTCCATTTCGTCCAGACCTTTTTACACGTACTTCCCACACTTCTACCCGTCTTTTTTTCTTTCTTTCTCTCCTCTCTTCCCTCATCAGTCAATATCCATCCCTCGTTAGGCAGTGACTCACGGGGCCCCCAGCCTCCTGTGGCCCCCACCTGCTGCACTCAGGGGCCTCTCCTCATTACACAGTGAAGGAGGTGTGGGTCTGGGTCAGTGACGTCTACCAGCACCTTATTGGATTTGGGATGTTGGGCGAGCCACATGAAGAAATACATTAGTCAGAGCTCTGGGGTCACTGTGGTGAAATGCCCACAGGCTTAGATCGAGGCATTGTTCACTAGAAGGAAAATGTGTTGGAAAATATAACCAAAAAAGTCATAGGTAAAAGGATTAAATTTAAATCTTACTGATAAAATGGGAGGGGAATGGCAATTTTACAAAGTTTTTACCCTGAAAAAATAAAAGCATAAATGAAATATAATGTAATATAATATACAAAACCATGATACAAAATAATACACTACAACTTCACAAACCTTACGTGACATGCAGTAGTTTCTTGTGCGAGATGCACGCTGATTGCAGTGTGATAGTTATCTGAAGGGGGAGCGATTAGCGTAGAGAGCAAAGGGAGGGGAGACTCTTATTAAACACATTAATACGGCATTTTCAGTGAATAAAGCATTTCCAAAATAATAACAGGCAACAGTGTGATCTAAAAATGTTTTTGTTTTGTTTTTTTGCACATATATGAGCAATTAGTACCCCATAGAAGTATAATACTCCCTAATACTCCCTCTTTAACCATGTTTTCTGTCTGATGTGTCAGTTACAAAGGTGGAACAAATTTTAGGTGTCTTTTCTTTACTTAAGTACATTTTAAAGTACTTTATAGTTACTTTGAACAGGACTGAAAATAAATGTATTTTTTATTTTTGTGTAAGACCTTTAGGGTTTATTTTTAATCAACATCACAGTTGAATAAAAACAGCTATGAAAAAAAAGTTAAATTGATTTAGCACAAATCTATATCAGAATCACTACGTTTGAAGCTTTATTGGATCTCAAACTCGCGCAGAATACTTTTCGTTTTTACTCTTTAAGTACATTTTAATACTTTTACTTAAGTAGATTCTTTCATGTGATACTTTTACTTGAGTATTTTTTTGCTCTGGTATCTATACTTTTACTTAAAAAACAAAACTGTCTACTTCTTCCACCACTCAGTCAGTTATAATGGAACACAGTGTAGATTTCCTCGCCCCATTTAACTTATATATTTTTATTCTTATTCTGTTTACAGTGAGTGACAGTTGCTACCGAAACCTGGCAGAGGACCGCAGCGGTGTGAACCTCAAAGACCTCGTCCATGACCCCTCCCTGTGAGTCCTACCCTCTGCTTATTAAGAGCTAAAAATACACACATGACTGACAGCACGGAAAAAGTACACACAACCAGCGAACTCACCCCCGTAACCTAAACATGGGATTATCCTGTTGGGAAGTCCATTTGAGTTTGACTGGAGAAGGAGGATTAGGTTCAAGAAGTGTCCAGCGAGATTACGAAAATGGGATGAACTTGGATGGGAGTTCATCCAGTAAGTGGGCGAGCGCTTAACCCACTGCACCACTGTAACTCTATGTACAGATCTCATGTAAATACTCAACCGTATTAACAGAACGAGTATGTGTAAGATTTGAACCAGCAACCCTCACATTAAACAGATTACAAAAGAATGAGCTAAAGTGAAGTTTGAACCGGCAACTGACCAGTAAGTGGGCAAGTGCTTAACCCATTGCTCCACTGTCACCCCCATAGAGATGTCATGTGTATTTTACTTTAACCTTATTAACAAAGTGAGTACTTAATGAGTACTTAATACTACTTAATACTTCAACATAAGCACATTACTACAGAATGAGTTTGTGTAGGATTCAAACTGGCAACCCCCCCAGTAAGTCGTAGTCGTACTGGCGGGAGAGACTTTACCTTATACAGATTACAATGATCTTAGGTCAGGTTTGAACCAGAAACCGCTCAGTGAGTGGGTGAGAGCTTAACTCACTGCTGCACTGCCATTCTTTGGGGTCATGTACATTTTATCTTGATGTCAAAAATGTGTAATGTAGATTTGTTTCCTCTGAAATATAAACATTAAAGACTCGCTGGATAAAAGGATTTGATAGAAAATCATTTGAGACTCTCGTAATGAAGAAGATGGAAAGGTTGAGGTGGCCGATTGTTCTGCTGTGGTGGATGCGGGTTGTAGAATATAACTAAAAAGAGGGCAGAGAAAGTGCATTTATGTTCCATAGAAATGAGAAACTATAACCTTTCTGCTGTTAATGTTCATATCATGATTTACAGACGTTAATCTGAACATTTTAAAACCAAAATGATGAGGCTCACGGCAGCAGATACAGACAGAGGTGCGACGGTTTCTCAATTTAAAGTTATTTGGAGTCAGTGGAGCCGGAAGTGCCCCCATGCTCATTTCCTATTTGGTAGACGGCGGCTAGCAAGTTAGCTCTGTCCAACTCGGTGTACCTCCAGTGTGCGAAGAAAGAGAGAGGAACAATAGAGACACAGAGAGAGAAAAGAACAGAGCGAGAGGGAGAGCAGCGGGACGTGTAACATAAGCCCTAATCACAGTCTGGGCGCGGCACACACAACACAGGGCCGCGGCGACACATGTCATCCATCAGGGGGCGATGTGTGTGTGTGTGCGTGGAGGGGGGGCAGCCCAAGGTGAGCCTGAGAAATGATGTGCAGAATGAGAACACACCACACGAGCTCAAGGACAGAGACTGCAGCTACAGGTGAAGCAACATGTCTCTGTCTGCCAGGAGATGGGTTTTTTATGTAGTAGAGCGCTTGTTTTTAGTTCTTCAAGGAGCTGGACCTGATTTTTACTGTCTTAAAAAAAAGAAAAAAGAAACAGAACTAGCTAATTTTAAAGGGCTCATATTACGACATTTTCTGATCTATGTTATAATGTTTTTTCCTCGTCACAAACAGACCTGGAGTTGTGTTTTGTTTCATTCACACAAACCCTGCATGTTCCACCTTGTGATGCCCTGCGATAATACAGGAAGGAGGGAGCAGTGCTTAAAGTTAGCATCACACCCTCAGGAAATGTTGGTGACATCAGCTGCAGTAACATTATTGGTGTCATATCCAGTGATAGTGTCAGTATCTGTAGCTCGATACTTGCCAGGATAAACTTTTTAAACTCGTGTTTCAAAGCTTCTTGGGACGACTTAACCCTGTAGTAAACTTAGTACTAGTCCATAGTAGAGATAGACGCCGATATTTGCACTTTTTTGAGTATTTGCTATTGGTCTTAAATCTCCCGCACAGGCCAGTATTTTGTTTTTGCCAACTTGCTGCCTGAAGATTACAAATAAAGCTTTATTTGAACACTTTATTGCAAAGACATAACTGCACAAAACGTGACCACACAGCTCGTCTAGGGCGCACTCACATTAGGACTTTAGAACCGTGCCGTGCTCCAGCTCGACTGTGCAGTGTTCATGTCCTGCACTCACACCTGCACAACCTGAGCCACAGCCTGATTATGTCATCACACAACGCTGTTTGTTTACATGTCGCACAGCAGAGCTAAAGCTTTAGCGGAGAAAATAAGTCAAGCAGCCTGACATACGTCTTAAATAGTGAGGCAGATGTGACTCCTGCTGTAATGTGCGCTCCTCCATGTTTTTATGGATATATTAACAGTGCAGCTGGAGGAGAGAGGCTGCAAAACTTCGGTCTCTGAGTATGAGTAACATCAGCGCACACACACACACAAGTCGTGCCGTGCCGTATCTTTGACCCACCTCTGCTTTTTGACCAAAGTCCCAAACACAGTGCTGCTCCTGGGCATGGTTCGATTGCTCTCACACTGGACAAACGTACCAAAGATTTAGGGGCTATCCGTGTTTGGGCACGGTTTGATTGTGCTAATATGAGCGCACCCTTAAAGGTTTGTGGTAAAACAAGCTGTAGGATGAGTTTATAGTATATTTTAAATTGCATTATTTCGGGAAAATAATCAAAATCCGCCCTACATATTGGTAAAAATATCGGCAGAGCTTATCGGCCATCGGGTGCTCAGGATTCTAAACAATCGGTATCTGCATCGACCATGAAAAAACCCATATCGGTCAAAATCGTGTGTTTTCCTTGCTTCAGAACTTCTTGGGACGACTTAACCTTGTAGTAAACTTGGTAGTAGTCTATAGCATTGGTGTTGGTGTAGTAGTTTCATATTTGAAGCCTCAACTTTTTCCTCTATCCCAGTTCTTGACCTATAGTCCTTCCCCATATTGGAAGAACCTTACCACCGTATAATGGACTCCAACACCAGTACCGCTTCCCTCTGAGGAGAATGGAGTACAAGGATACTTCAATTATTCACACATCCAAGCTAACTGCTGTGACAACGTCCTACCATCACACCAAAGCTTTCAAAGTATCATGGACTTCTTTTATTCATAGGCATCTCGGCTTTCAAGGCCAAAACCATAGACCAGTCCATCCAACATTAAGGAGTTGCTATAACGGGAATCGCACCCACACCTCAGCTAAAAGGCTCGTCCTCAAACCAGGACTACCCGGAGTTTACGTCTCACGGAAAAGCTTTATGGTGTAAGTTTTAGCGTGACATTTCGATAAAAGTATTAAAATGTTTCTGCCGATATTCCTAAATTTAGCTGAAAATGTGTCTCAGGGAAAAAAAAAAGGTTCTGCAGTGTCGAGATTCAATGAAATTTAAAGATGTATTGTGTAACTTTTTCAGTGGAGGGTCCGTAACATTTCTATCTTCATGGAGACCAAACCAGACCAAGTTCCAGGTAAGATCTGTGGAGAGGCGACCATTTCTAGGTATTTTTGAGCTCTAAAACCACCTGTAGTTGAATAAATGTTAGGTAGAGCTGTTTAATGTCATACTTTGGAACATTCCAGGCAGAGCAATGACATCTCCATAGCAACAAGCAGGTGATGGACCCCCAACCAAAAAGTTACACAGTGCACCTTTAAAGAGGCTGTACCCAACACATTTCTAGTAATAAAGTCAAATTTGTCATGCCCCAGTGCAGACAGGCCTAGATTATAAAAGCAGCTCTGTCGTCAACATTCCCTTTGATGCTAACTGTAGGCACAGCTCTGTCTGAAGCGCCGTTCCTCAAGTTAGACTTTGAACGAGCGTATTGATCACAGGCATTGTGTTGATCCATTTTGTATTTTTTCTTTACTCTTCAGACCATCTAAAAACCTACCGCTGTGGCTGTGTTTGCTAATGTGTATGTTGCCACGGTAACTGCGGAACATTCAGCCATAGACATACATGAGCCGCACCCCCATTGTGATGTCACTGCACAGTATTTTAGTTTATTTGGTTTATTTGACAGGGACCACGTACTGGAGCATTAAACTAAGAATCATTGTAGAGATGATTGTCTATTTTCTTTTTTTTTTTTTTTTTCATTGTCGGAGTAGCGGCTCTTTACTATTTTTCAAACATTCCGCTTTTCCGACATGAGTAATATTAATGTGATAGCCTATTATACTTTGCGCTCCCATATATCATAAGATGCTTGGGCCGGTTCATATCACTTGATCAGAGAATATTTCGGCCACATTGGATATCAGACAGTGGGAAAATGTCCTAACCGTGGGAAACAGTCGTGCATTTTAAAAAAGAGCATAGGCCGGCCTTCGGGAAAATATCTCATCTAAAACGGCGGCTGCATGGGCTCTTTGTGCTTCATTCATTTCATCATGTAGGCGATCTGCGGAGAACACCGTACAGCCTAAATAAATAACCAATCAAGTTCATTGCGCCAGCTCAATGAGATGACGCTCTCGCAGCCCAAAACGCATTTGACTACCTACATATGACGATGAAATTTGATTGTACACGCTTTAGGGCCCTAAAAATATGACGTGTCGGAATAGCGATACTAAAAAGTGTCGTAATACAGGCATGTCTAAATAGAGACATGTCGTAATGAAGGGATGTCGGAATAGGCGGACAGTGTTGGGAAAGTTCATTTTCTACATGAAATAGTTCAAAGTTCAGTTCACAAATTTCAAAAATTTCATAATTCCATCCCTCCATCTATTTTCTTTCCCTTATCTGGGGCTGGGTCAGAGCAGGGACTCCCAGACTTCCTTCACCCCACTTCCTCCAGCTCTTCCGGGGGAACCCCAAGGCGTTCCCAGGCCAACCAAGAGACATAGTCCCTCCAGCGTGTCCTTCCCCGGGGCCTCCTCCCGGGCAAGAACCTAGGAACTAGGTCCTGTTCCTAGTTCATAATTGTTTATAGTTAACTGTTTGTTCTTAGTTCCAAAAAATGAACTAGTTCGTAGTTCTTTTTTTTTTTTTTCAATACGTTGCTGCGCTTACTCCCTCTACTCTAACTACTCCCTCTGTGCCCTTAATCGGGTATCATTTAATTGTTAGCTATAATTTGTTTTTCCTATATTAGTAGTTATATTAGTTGACACTTCTGAAGCTTAGTATTTTTTTTTTTTTAATGTTTTTGGTGATGATATTGTGGCGGTTTCATATCGAGTATCCAAAGTGCTTGTTTGTAGACAGATTCCAGGGGTTTGATTGTTGTCTTACACCCATGTGACCAACATGAAATACCAAAATTTATTATAGTTTCAGTCTGATTACATTTTGCAGCCCTTTATTAGGGATGTAACAATAATCGAAATAACGTCAAAAGCCTCACAATAATATCGAGAACTGTCACAATATATCGAATTACAAGTTCCTTTGCCTAAATACATTGTTTTATAGTAGCAACAGCCAATAAACATAGGGAACTACATATCCCATGATTAATTTCAGTGCAGACAATGTGAAGAAATGTTTTTTTTTTTGTATTTATTTAATTCTTGAGATTATGACAGTAATGATTCACACCTTCAGTCACCACAGTCTTCTCAAGGTATTTTAAAAGCAAAAAGTTTCCTATCTACAATTTTATTAGCCTCTCCAATAAATATCGTACCGTGAAATGATATTGTTTCTACTCTTTATGTGGTGGACACAGTTTTGTTTTTTACACTAAATATATTGCCAAACACTCCATTCATAAATCTGGTGTTGACTCTCGGAATGACTGGCATATGTTCCGGAAATCTTCTCCAGACACATTCACAAAAACGCCTAGTCAACAACATACCGGAGCTTTGTGCAGAAATGGCATCCCCGATAGTTTGAAAAAAAAAAAAAGAAATAAGAAAAAAGAAACAAACATTTGGCCGGCTCGCTCACCGCTCCTCTGCTTCAAACAGGATGGTTGCCGTGGAAACCAGGAAGGAACCCCAGCTATTCGAGTCGAGCATATTTTCATTCGCACCACACCAGAACCAGAGAGGGAGGGAGGGAGAGAAAGAGAGAGGGAGAGAAAGAGGGAGGGAGGGAGTGAGCAGAGAGGGGAGGGAGAGAGAGAGTGAAAGAGGGAGAGAGAGGGAGGGAGGGAAGGAGGGAGGGAGAGAAGGACTGATATAGAGAGAGGGAGCGTTTGAAAGAGAGAGAGAAAGAGAGAGAGAAAGGGAGGGAGAAAGAGGGAGGGAAGGGGTGAGGGAGAGAGAGAGAGGGGGGAGTGAGAGAGAGAGAGGGGATGGGAGAGGGAGGGAGGGAGTGAAAGAGGGGGGAGGGATGGAGAGAGAAAAAGAAGGGAAAGAGGGAGGGAGAGGGGTGGAGAGAGAGCGAGGGAGAGAAAGAGAGAGGGGAGAGAAGGAGGGAGAGAGAAAGAGAGGGGAAGGAGAGAAAGGGAGGGAGAAAGAGACAGCAGGAGAGAGAGCGACTCCTCAGAAATGTTTCAACTCAGATAACCTACAGAATGTGCTCGTGTTCTAGGAGTTTGATGATCATAATTTCAGACGGAGGGCAGGGTCTTTATAACTCTACGGGAGATTCACTGTTTTTGAAAGACATATCCAAACTTAAGTAAGTGGGCTTGCATCTCCACAAACCTGACTCTGCATGTTAAAGGTCCTATATTACACAAACTTGACTCTTGTGAACATCTACCTTTTACCTTTAGTTCAGTAAAGATTGGCAGTTCCAGGGTTGAAATGAAATCATTCAAATGACTCTAGTGAAGGTGTGTGGAGTTTAAAAACACAGTGGAGCACTTCCTGTAGAAGAGTTTGTGCGTTAAACATGCGTGAATGAAAAAAACACATCTCTGCATATATTTTCGATGAGGAAACAACATTATAACAGATCAGAAAATAGCGTAATATGGACTTTTAAGCAAAACTATCACAACTACAACTATCTGTATTGTATTTTTGGTGGGAAGAGGGTTTGAGTGTTGCTGGTGTACAGGAGGAGAGATGCAGCCTCGTCCCAAAATAGAGCTCCCATGTGAAAAAAGAGAAGGCGGTTACATAAGCCTTGTCTGTGCAGAGACTTCACCTTGAGCCTGGGGTTGTTCTAATACAGCTGCAGTACTCCGGGCGGCCACGAGAGGGCGCTGTGGATCACACTGTAGGAGCGTGTAGTGCTGGTTTTTAAAGGGGGCGGCCAAGGGCATTCACGAAGAACTGGACTAAGATTCTTGGTTGATTTGGATGATTTGGATGAAGTTTCAGTTGTAGGTGCTACAGCTACTGTCACAAACTAAAAATACTGTTACTACAAAGTTTGCATACTGTTGCTACGGTTATAACATATTGCTACTACAAAAGTTAAGCTACTACAAACGTATAACTCAATTCCACAATCTGCACTTGTATTTTATAATGTTTTTAAACTTTTATGTCTTATTTGTGTAAATATGTAACTGTTTTGTGTTTGCTGCTGCCTCTTGGCCAGGACTCCCTTGAAAAAGAGGTTCTTAATGTCAATGGGATATTTCCTGGTTAAATAAAGGTCAAATAAAATAAAAAATAAAAAACTACGGCTAATAATTGCAGAGATTGTTATAGATTGTATTACTAAATAAAATGAGTAGTATAGTCTGTCGTTTTGTCCCCATAAAGATATTTGCAGATGAATAAAATATGTACATTTGACACTATATGAAGTACTAATGCAATCCTTACACTGCTATTACTAAAGTTACAGCTACTACGACAAATTAAATAATATTTTTGCATACTATTACTTAGGGCTGGGCAAAAAACACACTGGATGATTATGATTTGAATCAAACTGGGGATATGC
Organism: Taenioides sp. WSHXM2023; assembly: GCA_029959045.1. Taxonomy (NCBI): domain Eukaryota; kingdom Metazoa; phylum Chordata; class Actinopteri; order Gobiiformes; family Gobiidae; genus Taenioides; species Taenioides sp. WSHXM2023. The sequence continues at coordinate 22,094,919 of CM057103.1, read as the reverse complement.
TCTTATTTAAGAAATTAAAACTGGTTTTAGTTACATTTGTATAAATATGTAATGTAATTTTAATAGTTTAAATTAGAATTAGATTTTTTACAATCCCAACTTTTAATTGCACAATAATCCTGGTTTGCAAGTAAGAAAGTCCAGCGTAAACTTGTTTCATCATCATTTCTCATTTTTACATCTCGTCATTACAAACGCGAAGCTACAAACAATGACTTGTTGCTAAAAGCGATTTATTTTTAGACACTTTTGTTGAAAGTTAGCGCTGCTGTTGTCGTCTCCTGCCGCACATGCGCACTCACTGGGAATCGCATGTCCGATTCCCACGGATGATGATGATACGGGTTTATTCAGTCAGCTGTGCATGTGCAAACCTCTAAAACAACCGGCTGGTCTCTCCGGTTGTAAAAGCGCTCGCAACATGTGCCTCCAGGCCTCTGTAGAAGAGCAAAACAACAAGTTAATGGGACGTTCGGAACCGCGGTTGTTGCAGTGACCAGTAGAGTGCGCTAAAGGACACCGCCGGTACAACCACGTTTCAGACAGGCAGAAGTGAAAACTGGATTATTTGGATATAATTCAAAACTATTTAATTATACTTTTCACATGCAATAATTTAGATTTTATTGCCCTGACCGCACACCACTGCTACTGCTACTGCTGTTTGGTCTGTGTGTCACTCATCCCTTGTGTGTTGTGTGTGTTTTAGGTTGGGAGGGATGATCGTGGCCTACAAAATAGTGCCAGATGAAATAGAAGACATCAAGGTACCTCCATGATTTACTTTTTAAACAATGTTGTCCTGTGATGTACTCATTCCTAATCTTATGTGCTTCATTAGTCGACATTTTATTTTACTTTTTGTGTTTTTGTGATTGTGATTTTTTTATACAGGACAATACTACCAGTTTGAACGTATGTGTTTGTGTGTGACAGGATACACTGGTGGACTGGTGCGATGAAAAAGAACTCAACCTCATCCTCACCACCGGGGGCACCGGCTTCGCCCCGAGAGACGTCACGCCAGAGGTACGGCACAATCAAAACAAAATGGTTAAATTCTGCTACATTTAAAGGTACAAATTTCACTAGACTGACCTGTCCATGGTTTATGTCCTAAATATGAGGTACAAAATTTACATTGCTTTACTTGGAATGTTCCACAGTGTGACATTAAACAGCTCTACCTTACGTTTATTCAATTACAGGTGGTTTTATTGCTCAAAAATATCGATAAAAACAGGCATTCTGACTGTGAGCGGGGTCGCCTCTCCACAGATCTGACACGGAACTTGGTCTGGTTTGGTCTCCATGAAGATAGAAAGGTTTAATGCCATACTGTGAAACATTCCAGACAAAGGAATAACGTCTCCATGGATAAAAAGCATTTGACGGACCCTCGACCAGAAAAGTTACACTACGCACCTTAATGTTCAAATCAAATACAGAGAACAATTCAAATGCTGATTTATGCTTAATGGCAAAAACATTGGAGTTCATGGCAAAGTTGTAATAATTTGGTGTTTTGATTGTCAAGATAAGCAGAATGAGCCTCACACTCTCAGTTGTCAATTCTGAAATCCTAAAATGCGTCTCTCTTATCTGAACGGTCACTCCCTAAACCCCAGCACCTGCAGAGAGTCATGAACCAGTGCTAGTGCAGCCTCTGCAGCTCAGGGAGGGAATTCTGGCGGTTCTAAGCTTTCACATGTCCATATACTGAGAATGAGACAAACCTGGATATGTCCTTTATCTGCAGGTTTAGGCTCTGGCAACACATGTCTAGTTGTGATATTAGTACATTTAAAAACAGAGAGGCGACATACAGTAATGTGGAATAAATAAAACGCCTGAACACTGCATATCGTCACTTTAAAGGTCCTGTATTACACAAAATTGACTTTATGATTAGTCTGTTTAGATCTCCAAACCTCAAAATGCTCTGGTCCACCTTGTGATGTCATGAAGTGGTAGTTTTCAAGTCCTGTAGCTCAGCAGAGATTGGGAATTCCAGGAGTGAAACTAACCAAATGATTCTACTGAAGTGTATGGAGTTTAAAAACACAGTGGAGCACTTCCCGTATTACCACATGACTGCTAATACTAACACACGAGTAACACAATTGCTGCTATTACTAATGCTACTACAAAAAATTCTATTAATACTAGTAATACTGTTTCTACCATTACTACTAATACTACAGCTACTATAACTCTAATACTGTTATAAATACTACTCGTGTTTTCAGTTTTTGAGAAGAACTCAGCCCAAATACGCAGTTAAACGTGTGAATGAAACAAAACACAACTCCAGGCATGTTTGTGATGAAGAAACAACATTATAACATAGATCAGAAAATGTTAGAGCTCTGATTCGTCTAAAGATGTGTCTAAATATGCGCGTAGACATATTTGTTGACAGTTGGATACATATTGCAGTATTGGCGAGTGGCTGTAGAGGAGTAACAGAGCAGTAACACCTCTCACTGTACTCACTCATCTCCACTTCACATTCAACCGAAGCACGGCCAGGTTTGAAATCAGGAAATCAAAGTCCGCGTTAAAATAGTCCCGGTTAAAAATAGAGCCGGGCGGACAGAGGACAAAAGGATGATTGTTGTTTCAGTTGAGGCGTCATGATACGTTAAGTGGTGAGGAGGCGGCGGTACTATTTTTAGCTGGATTTTCATTATGTTTTGTCAAATAAGTATATTGGATTTGTAGTGCTTAGATGAGCAGGTTCATTATCATTTTCAGCGCTACTTTTACTGTTTTCTATAGGCTTACTTATTTAAATACTATTACTACTACTAATACTACTTCTACTAACACTATTACTACTACAAACACTAGTAAAACAACTGCTGCTATTACCAACTCATCAAAAACATAACTGGAGTTGTGTTTTGTTTCGTTCACACATGTTTGAGTAATTCTTTATTATTTTTTATTAGTCTGTCTCCATCTTCAAAGCTCAAAATGCTCTTTTCCACCTTGTGATGTCATGAAGTGGTAGTTTTCAAGCTACTTTTTAGCTTTACTTAAGTAGAGATTGGGAATTCCAGGGCTGAAATTATCCAGATGATTCTAGTGAAGGTGTGTGGAGTTTAATAACACACTGGAGCACTTCCTGTATTGCTACTAATACTGCTAATACTACTAGTAATACAACTGCTGCTATTACTACTGCTAATACTTTTTATTAATACTATTAGATTTAGACTTAGACTTTATCACATATCACATTATATTACAATAACAAAAATAAAGAGTAAAAAATATAAAAAATGGTAATAAACTTAAAAATAAGCACAAATAAAAAATACAGAAAGACTCTTTCTTCCAATACTACTGCTACTACTTCAAATACTGCTGTAGTCACACATGTTTAACACACAAATCCTGCATATTTAGGCTGAGTTCTTCTCTCAAACTGAAAACACTCCGTTCCACCTTGTGATGTCATGTGGGAAGTGCTCCGCTGTGTTTTTAAACTCCATACACCTTCACTCAGGGGCGGACTGGGAACAAAAAACAGCCCTGGACTTTTCCCCCACAAATCGGCCCCACAGTTTGCCGGTCCGCCCCTGCCTTCATTAGAACTGTGGATTATTTCAGCTTCGAAACTGCAAACCTCTACTAAAGGAAAGGTAAAAACGGTATCTGTTAACTTGAAAACTACAACTTTATGACATCACAAGGTGGAACAGAGCATTTTGAGCATTGGAGATGTAGACAGACTAATAATAATAAAGGGTTACTCAACATGAATGAAACAAAACACAACTCCAAGTCTGTTTTTGAGGAGGAAACAACATTATAACATGACTTAAAGCTCACAAGAGTCAGTTTTGCGTCATATATATAATATTTAACGAATTATACTTCAACTATTTGCCACAATAGTGAAGAAAAAATATATCCAATTCTAATTCTAAAATGTCAAACTCTGCTTTTCTTGTTTTTTTGGGTTTTTTTTTTTGTTGTTTTGTTTTTCCCGAACACTATCATTTCCTCCCTGGCCCTATCTCTGCTCCTTTACCCGAGCACAGACACATGTACTGGGGACAGCGGGTCCACTTTTAGTCCTATCTCCGGTCTGGATCAGGTCCGGTCTACAGCGTGTTAGCAGGAGGAGCATACCTGTACAGTGTAGCGTAGCGATAAGGCGAACTGTGCTAATCTGATCCAAAGTAACGACTCCAGACAGGCCAGCTCTGTCTGTGTCGGCCTGTGTGTGCTCTGGTACGTGTGTGTGTGGTTTGAAAGAAAATACTGTTAACATAGTCTAATTATACTGTATTTCAGATTGTTTAACACTTGTCTTTTTATAATTTTACCTCAGAAATGTGTTAAATTGTCAGAAAATTGCACTGGAGCCATTTTGATAGATTAAAATCATGTGTCTTTTTATCTTTCCCTAGTCTTTTTGCAACATTTTTCTTTTAAAAGTCCAAAATTTACTCTCCTGAGCTTGTTGTTTCCTCTTAAAAACAAACCTGGAGTTGTGTTTTGTTTCATTCACACGTTTGAGTATTCGTTTATTACTAGTCTGTCTACATCTCCAAAACTCACAATGCTCTGTTCCACCTTGTGATGTCATAAAGTGGTAGTTTTCAGTAGAGATTGGTAATTCCAGGGCTGAAATCATCCAAATGATTCTAGTGAAGGTGTGTGGAGTTTAAAAACACAGTGGAGCACACCCAGTACAGATATATTGTATAAGCAAAAGAAGTCCTCTGTGTGTTGTCTGCATCTAATTATAAAGCGTTTTATTGTCAGGAAGTGCATTGTTAGCGTGCTAGTTGTTGTTAGTATTACAAAACTTTACTCTGAAAGGTGTGAAAAGTGCTTACAAACCATAAACTGTATATATAAATGGACATATCTAACTCGCTAGCCGCTGTGTTCCAAATAGGAAGTGAGCATGGGCGCACTTCCGGCTCCATCGACTCTGGTTTCAATTCACTTTCTATTGAAAAACTGTCGCTCCTCTCTCTGTAACTGCTGCAGTGAGCCTCGTCATCTTGGTCTTAAAATGTTCGTATAACCCGCTCTGCGTGATCCTGGGGTTTTTATTTCAACATTTTGTCCGTAAATAAATTCCTATTTCAAATTCGCTCCTATAACTGCTATCTTCAGTGAGTTTCATTTGACTGGAGGCGAATGCTATGCTCCCTTAGTTCACTTTTTAAACAGTCTATGTTACAAGCTCATCAGGGTGAATCCATAAGGTAAGTGAAGAATAACTGTTTAAAATAGTTCAGATTTTCACGTTTTTAATGACGCTTCTATGGCTGTTTTTCTGTTAAATTAATATTGTGGTGAAAGTACTGGCCATATATACATTGAATAAAGAAGTAGAAGGTGAGCAGAGCAGAAAAGAGAGAAAGAGAGGGAGGGAGAGGAGAGAAGGAGGTCATATAAGGATCCTCGGACAGCTCGGAGCATCTGTGCAAATCAATATGAGAAGGGCGGCCATGATGTGCTCAGTCTAGACACGATTCACAAACAACTGGAGACAATTATGAATGAAGCTGTGGGGCGTGTCACTGTAGCTCACTGTACATTCTGTATGGGTTATGTAAAGGTTTTAAAGGGCCTGTATTACGCCGTTTTCTGATCTATGTTATAATAATGTTTCCTCATCACAAACCTGGAGTTGTGTTTCATTTTATTCACACGTTTAAACACACAAACCCTGTGTATTTAAGATGAGTTCTTCTCTCAAACAGAAAACACTCCTTCCACCTTGTGATGTCATGTGGTAATATAGGGAGTGCTCCACTGTTTTTAAACTCCGTACACCTTCATGATAATCATTTGGATAATTTCAGCTCTGGAATTGCCAATTTGTATTGAACAAAAGGTAAAATGGAGCTGTTAACTTGAAAACTATCCCTATATGACGTCACAAAACACAACTCCAGGTATGTTTTTGAGGAGGTAACAGCATTATAACATGACTTAAAGCTCACAAGAATCAACTTTGTGCAATATAGGACCTTTAAAAATGCATTTCTAATATTGCAAAATTGAATCGTACTGACTGTGGAAGTAGAGGCACTGTTAGATGTTAGAAGTTAGTCGTCTTCCTATTGTAGGAACACACTTATTATCACAGTTATGCTTGTGTTTATACCTGTGGATCATTATGTTATAGTTTGCGTATTTTAAATGGCAATATTTATCTAAAAAGACTAAATAAAAGAAACAAGTCCGCTGATTTCTGCTGTACACAGTAAGAGCTGACGTTGCTGTAAACGTCATCACAACAAAGCGTCGGCACCTTTGATGAATCGCTGCAGATGACGATAGGAAGTAGTAGATTTTTTTTTTCATTTGTACCAAAATGACTACGCAACACTGCCGAATCCTACATGTATCACCGATTAAAGTTGCGCTGTGTAACTTTCTGGAGATGCTATTTCTCTGTCTTGAATATCCCACAGTATGGCATAAAACTTATCTATTTCCATGGAGTCTGCAATGCCTCCCGGCCAATTTACAGGTCAGATCTGTGGAGGTGAGCTCAAACATACAGTACATGAGTCAGTATTACAACTTCAAAAGGGTAAATGAGAAGGAAAAACTACTATAATGTGGCTAAAAACTGTGAAAAGTTGATTTTGCAGAATAGGTCCGCTTTAAAGGTTCTGTTCTAAACTGTTCCTGTGTGTGCGTGCGTGTGTGTGTGTGTGTGTGTGTGTGTGTCAGGCCACGAAAGAGGTGATCGAGCGCGAGGCCCCGGGGATGTCTCTAGCCATGCTCATGGGGTCCCTCAACGTCACACCACTGGGCATGCTCTCCAGGTAAAAACTACACAACTGTACAACTATATACAACTATACACAACTATACATGTACACACCTCTGGACATGCTCTCCAGGTAAAAACTATACAATTGTAATCCAATACAATCCACTTTATTTATATTTTATATGTTATTAACATGTTTCCAATGTGCTGCACAGACAAATTATTACAATAAAAGACAGTAAATCATAAATAAAAACAATAAATAAAGTGTTATAATGCATAAAGCTACAAAATATTTTTATAATTAAAAAAAAAATTAAATCAAAAGACACAGAGGACCACACAACCCACGCAGTGTTAAAAGCCAGAGAATAAAATGGGTCTCAAGACGTCACTGTTCGGGCTGTTCGGACGTGGGGGGCAGAACGTTCCAGAGCTTGGGGCCGGCCACAGAGGAGGTCCTGTCCCCCTGGTTTTAAGTCTCGACTTAGGCACCATGAGCTGGACTTGGCCCTCAGACCTCAGAGCGCGTGGGGGAGTAAATCTGGATGAGGTCTGAGATGTATTGTGGAGCCAGTCCATTCAAAGCTTCAAAAACAAATAATAAAATCTATACAACTATACTATACAACTATACATGTACATATAGGGGTGGACAGTATATCGTGAACATATCAGTATCACAATATTGGCTGATAGAATAATCAATATCACAAGAAAATCGAAGTTCTCCATTTTGCAAAAGTGTACTGTAAAATGGACATGTATGTGTTTCGGCGGAATATTCACCAGTTACCATGGAGACACAACGCGCACATTAGCGAACGCTGACAAAAAAGTTTTTAGATCGTCTGAAAACTCAAAAAAAAAAAAAAAAATTCAAAATGTATCTTGTATCTTTTAGGAGTTTCATTTTCAACAAATCAACTCACCTGTTGTAATTTCAACTAAATCAGTTCTTTATGCCCAGATTGTGTAAAAAAAAAAAAAAAAAGGCTCAGATTAAAGTCTAATAAAGCCTCAGACAGAGCAGTGCCTACAGTTGGCAACACACCCCCAGCAAATTTTGACGACATCACCTGCAAAATATCAATTGGTCTTAGTTTAGTCTCTTACTTCTTTATATTGACAACCGGTTTGTCTAGTAAATGAAGGCAAGTGTATTAAAATACGACAATAATATCGTTATTGCAACACAAAACGTAGTTATCGAATGTTGTGCGGCCGTACCTACAAACACAAACACAAACACAAACACAAACACTGTTCACACACACACTAGTATTGTTGAGACTGTGGTAAAACGTGTGTGTTCATGTGCATGTGCTTGTGTCGCTGCAGACCTGTGTGTGGGATCCGGGGGAAGACGCTCATCATAAACCTCCCAGGAAGCAAAAAAGGCTCACAGGTAAGAGGACTCACTGGCGCCCCCTGCCTGTCGTAGGTGTGGAGATACAATAGCACACAGAGGTGGAACGTAACGGAGTAAAAGGAGTACTGTATTTAAGTGTACATTTAAGGTATCTGTAGTACATTTATTTTATTTATTTAACTTAAGTTATTTCTTTAACTTCACTACATTTCAGAGCAGGTATTTATACTTTCTACTCCACTACATTTTCGAACAGGACTGAAAAGTAAAAGTATTTTTTATTATTACTTGAGACCTGCTGAAAAAGCTGCGGGTTTATTGAACAGCTTGAAAAAAAAATCTATTTCATTCACTTGTTTCTACTGAACAAAATTCTGCATAAATCCTCATCAAAATCACTACATTTGAAGCCTTATAAGTTCTCAAAATCTGTGCAAAATACTTGTACATTTTTAAACGGGTATTTTAAAACTTTTACTTGAGTCGATTTTTCATGTGATACTTTATTGTGATACTTTTTTCTCTTTGTTTGCTCCAGTAGCCGTACTTTTACTTAAGTAACAAAACTACAACAAAAGTAGTAACAGCCATAATATCGTCTGTAACATGTTCGTAATTCTTGGCTTTACTTTTGCTAATACCAAAATAACTGATCCTCGTGTTTTTTGAAGACTTCCACCATCACTACTGGCTCAGTTGTGCAGTCTCTATAGTGCTTAAAGTTAGCACTGTTCACAGTATGTCTGCTTGTTTTTATCCCTGTATATTTTAAAGCCTTATATAGACGTTCTGTTTCATTGTTCATAATTGTGGAGTCATAGTTTCTTATATTAGAATTTCAATAATATCCACCACTATCAAGGCTTTTTTATAAGGCTATACAGACAAAAGATCATTCTGGAGTTCGAATTATCTTTTTATTCTAGAGAATCTAGAGTTTCATATTTGATGCTTTGTAATCCATGAATACTTGACATTCATTTGAGTGTGCTCCTCCTGGAATAGAGGATATTTCTGAATTTAAAATGCTTAATATCTCACAATAACTTTTGTCATGGGAAAAGTGTCCAGTAGAGGGCAGTGTCATATACAAATTCAACAGTCTCTGCTGTTGTTTGTTACTCATGCAGCAGGCCTGTTACCAGATGGGAAGAAGAGTAACTTTACTTATGAATAATATTACTCATGTTAGAGAACAGCATAATGACTTCAATAAAAAACAAACAGTAAATTATTTGGCAAAAGTACTGCAGTACTGCTTAGACAAATGTGGGACTAGGTTTTCACACTTTAGTTATTAGTATTTCACGGCTTAAACTGTGATTAATCTGTGTTTAAGGTATAGATGATATACTTGAATACAGTTGGAATAGTAAAAAAAGGCCCAGGGCAGCTGTGGCCCACTGAGTGTCAGGTATCATTATTATTATTATTATTATTATTATTATTATTATTATTATTATTATTTTTATATGAGTAAACTTCAGCTCATTGATGACCTCCTGGATTACCTCAGACTGATACTAGTTGTACCTGACAGACACAGACTGTATAAATGAACGTATGTTATTGACAGTTTAAAGTATTACGTGTCAAGTATAACACTGGGACCATAGTAGAGAAGTACCTTGGACCTTGGGGGACCGAGCCTTCGCTGCTGCCGCCCCCTCGCTCTGGAACACTGTCCCAAAATTCATCAGGAACTCGGAGTCACTGCAGCACTTCAGATCACAACTAAAAACTCACCTGTTCAAGCTGCATTTCCCCCATGATTCCCCGTGTTTCTTACAGTGTTACTTCCTATTTTGTTTGTTAAGCGTCTTTGAGTGTCCAAAAAAGCGCTATACAAGTCTCATGTATTATTATTATTATTATTATTATTATTATTATTATTATTATTAGTATTAGTATTAGTATTATTATTATTACCTCTCCCTCCTCACGTCCTCCAGGAGTGTTTCCAGTTCATCCTGCCCGCCCTGCCCCACGCCATCGACCTGCTGCGGGACGCCGTGGTGCGGGTGAAGGAGGCGTCGGACGGCCTGGAGGAGCTGCCGTCGCCCCCGCCCCCCCTGTCCCCGCCCCCCCGCAGCCCGCCCCCTCCGCTGTCCCCGCCCCGCACGCACACGCAGGACAAGGGCGTGCAGTGCGAGGACGAGGACGAGGACAAGAAGGACAGCGGCGTGGCGTCCACCGAAGACAGCTCATCGTCCCACATCACCGCTGCCTCCATCGCTGCTAAGGTACGGGGGCAGAGACACAGACAGGTGCGGGACAAACTATTGTCCATTCAACATTTTTATACTACTACTATGAAGGATGAAATATGTAGGATTTGTGAACTTAAGCGTCAGAAATATTGATACTTTGAAGTGACGCCATGCATGTCTATTGGAAGAATGTTCAGCAGTTTCCATGGCGACACAATGCGTGTGCATTGTGTCGTTAGCAAACACAGACAAAAAAGCTTAAAGATAATCTGAAAACTCAAGAAAAAATACTAAATGGATTTAAACAACACATTTTCAGGAGCCTGTGCTCAATACGAGCATTCATGGTCCCGTTTACAGGTTTGAGTTTTAACAAAAAGATGAGAGCGACTAACTGAAAAACTGTCGGCTCGTGACTGTAATTTTATGAGAGAGAGACTTTTTTAACAGCTGAAGCTCTGTTACTCAAGTTAGACTTTAATATGAGTTTTATTTTTTGATTTTGTGTTTTTCTTGAGTTTCAGATGGACTGTAAAACTTAGGCTGTCTGTCCGTGTTTGCTAATGTGTGCATTGTGTCACCATGGTAACTGCTACATATATTTGTAATGGTGGAATGTTTAGAAAACCCCCAGCGTGATGTCGCTGCACAGGGTTCCATGTAAGCAGCTTTTAAAATGGCCTTCAATCAGAGCCGTTTGTACCTGCCTAGAGACTCTCAAGTCAGCAAGGGGGACTACAAACAATCAGAAAATGTTAATAAAACATTTGTTATGCCATTTTTGGTCAAAAAAGCCCTTAAAATTGCCCTTAAAATTCTGCATGGACAACTTCTGTAGATGTAGTTTGTGCTTAGTGACAGTTTAGATCATTTAAAGTGTTGGCAAAATTTTAAATTAAAATAAAATCCTACATATTCCATCTGTGAATGAATATTACTGATTGGCACTGTGACAGACATCATCAAAAATAGCAATTACAATTAACCAGTGTATCATATAATTACTATACTTTTATTGAAAAAATTCTAAAGTCAAACCATATATATTTTTAGTATATTATTTAGTATGATTCTGATGCTCGGTGCTGTTCCAGTGTCTATCAGGAAGTGACTGTTTAAATGGGGTTTTGTCATTGAACTGTTGCTCTGGTCTTACATCAGCTCCATCTCCTGTGTCTCACCTTCTCATGAGACATCCATCACACTGTCCTCCATCACAGGTCATACGAGTCACTCATGTTTGTGTCCAGGAACATGTTACTGGAGATAGGAGGGGAACAATAACACTGGATAAATATAAAATTGTACTATTGTACTATAATTGAGTTGTTAAATGTATTAAAACGCAGGTATTATGACATAGATACTCATTTGAATATGTGCTGATGCTGACAAAAAGAACAGAGTGTTGAAAATTACGACATCAGTATCAAGCCTTTCAAGCCTTTCCCTTAGTATGTAAAAAATGAAACACCAAACTGCATGAATATTGCCTTTTATCCACGTGGGCGTGTTGTCCTGCATGAGCAGTGCTGTGGACTAACCTCTAGGCCACTTGTTAGTACAACTCTTTTTACTTACACTAAAGTAATGTGATTTTGAGATCATTGTATCTTGTGATCCTTACATACTCATGTGTTCATTTCATCTCTTTATCCGCCTCTCACTGGGTCATCTCTCCATCCTCCTCCTCTCACCGTATCATCTCCATCCTCCTCCTCTCGTGTGTGCAGTCTGCGGCCTCAGCTGTCATAGGTAAGACTCATTTCACCATTAACCTCCATATAAACACGTCTTTCTATTGGCTGGTGTTGTCACATGTTCACTGTTGTGTTACACTGATGTTATTTTAATTGTTTGTACCAGGGATGGACATAGAGACTGGTGCTACAGTACGCTTTTATTAACAGAGGCTTATATTGTGAATTATTTGGCCTTTTTACATGGTGCACCTCATGCTGTTGCATGAATACATTCTTGCAAATCATTTGTGTCCATGAAAACAAAGTAAAGACACTTGTCCATGAGTTTGGTTTGGGATAAAGCACCAGTGCTGGGAGCAGAAGTCACACAGACTCCCCCTTGTGGCGCCCATAGCTCAAACTGTTAAAATAAAGTCAAAACAAGTTGTTAGTGAATGAATGAATCAAAACGATGGTGATATCGAGCAACAGTGGCTCAGTGTTTCACCAACCCAAAAGTCAAGGGTTTGACCTTAGTCTTTAGGCAAGACACTTCACCCTCCTTAGTTAGTATGAATATAGTGTGGAGTGAGTGTTTGGTGGTGCAGGGCCCGATGGCCCAGCCTCACTTCCCTGAGTCTGTCCCAGGGCAGCTGTGGCTGTGGTAGAATTGTTATCATTAGATGTGTTTGCACGGACTGTTTCTTGGATCACCTACAGATGGCAGATGACTAAATGTACAGAGCTTAGGAGAAAGAGATGACCTACATATTTAGCAATACTCAAATAAAGAAATGACGTTCACTGCACAGCTAACCAGCTCTTAGCCTCATTTAAATGGTTGGTTGCTCCTTAAAGTGCCAGCAGGGGGAGTCCTTGTGCCCCTTTTGAATAGACCAGTATCATGAACACCTGCTCCACCCCTGGTCCCTGTGAGTGTGTTTCTGTGTTGGTCGCTGTTTACATGTGCGTGTGTGTGTCATGTGACCTCAGATCCCAGACTCCATCATCTCGCGGGGTGTGCAGGTGTTGCCGCGGGATACGGCGTCTCTGAGCACCACGCCCTCAGAATCACCCCGCGCACAGGCCACGTCACGTCTCTCTACCGCCTCCTGTCCCACGCCTAAAGTAAGTACAACACAAGCACTCACTCCTGCTGCTGCTATGTGCCTTACATCTGAAAAATATACAACTGTCTCTTTATTTGCAATACATCCTTCATATTTTCTTGACTTTTTAACATTTTCTGTCAGCCTTTTTCTGCTTTTTGTCAATAAGTTGCGTTCGCGTACTAGAATTTGATGATGACATAATTTCAGATGGAGGGCAAGGGTCTGTATAACTATTGGAGATTCACAGAGTTTGGAAGAAATATCCAAATTTTCTGGAGCTATTGTCAAAAAATAATTTCACTTTTTATTTATGCTGACAGAAAATACATTGAAATTTGTGTCAGGTTTTGTTTCATGTGAATAGTCGAAGTAATTACAGATACATGAACCATAAACCAGGTCAACAAATTTGCAGTGTGACAATATGACACAGCATATTCCACCATAGAACTTTAACCTGTCCCCCATCATAATTTTAAACTACAGGGATTAATCCATGAGTGTGTACACAGGCGCTCGAGTGTCCCGGTTATAATCAGGTTTTTTGAGTATCCTGGTTTTGTGAGTGTCCGTGTAGACGCAGTATCCTGATTTCAGTCTCCTGGATATGCCAGTATCCCGGTTATGAGAAACCAGGAGACTCTCACTGGGCTTTTCGGAGAGTATCCAGGATATTGTGGCCTGTAGACGCAGGATCCTGATTTCTCAAAACTGAAGCTGTATCAAAAACGGTAGGACTTTTAAAGTAATAATATTCTGTACTTATAAACAAAATAAAGCAGTCTACTGTTTAATACAGCCACATTTTAACCTCAGGCTCACTTCTGTGTCTGTCTGTGCTGCTCTTGAACCAAACTGACTCTGTGACACTGTGTTGTATTTTTCACCTCTTAAAAACGACTTTTACTGAAGTTGTGACAGAGTCTCATGTTCTTACTTGAATGTACATCTTCTATTTTTGTTGTTAGAAACCTCTTAAAAAGCCTTAAGTTAGCAAAGTTTCTACATGTTTAGCTCCTTGGCATATCTGTGCCACAGTTACCAGAGAAACCAGTCTAAATATCCAGGATACTCTGATTCCTCATGTCCACAGGGACATGAGTATCCTGGTTTCTCTGAGCTCAGGTAAACACCATATCCAGAACACTGTCATGACCGGGATAAGGCTCATAACCGGGATAAGGCTCATAACTGGGATACTTATGCACATGTAAACGCACTCCATGATTTGCCCTATTGCCTCACATTTTCAGGTTTTCCTACTGTCGACTTTCTTCTTCTTGTTGTTCTTATGTGATTTTTTGGGACAGCAGGCAGGTGGCAACTTCTAACTTTTCAAAATGAGAGCTGCATTTTAATTTATTTAAAGGATCAGCAGGTCAGCAATCCAGTGAAGAGAGATGGATTCTATATATATATATATATATATATATATATATATATATATATATATATATATATATATATATATATATATATATATATATATATATATATAAATCAGGGTCTGGACAATGGTGGTGGTGAAATGGAGCAGATGGAGAGGCTGAGGAAGCTGGTGGTTCTGCGGCTGTTATTGGCTAACTTTATGCTTTATATGTTTTAATGAATAAATAAAAATAAAAGATCAGGAGCTATAGAAGTTGTTTCTTAGATGACTATTGCGATTAAAAATGTCCAAAATATAACATAATGGTCGACACATGCCACTGTGATCCACTATGTAGTAAACACAAGCACAATACGTGTTCTTTAGGTCACATACACATCCGATAACCATTGATAAGCATTAGGAGGGTTGCTGGTTCAAGTCCCGTTCCAAACCCATGATACTGTCCTTATTCCCTGGGCCAGACACTTAAAAAATTAAAATAAACAGGACCATGAACGCTCGTATTGATCACAGACTCCTGAAAATGTGTCGTTTAAATCCATTTTGGGGGTTTTTTTTCTTGAGTTTTCCGATTATCTTAAAACTTTTTTTGTCTGTGTGTCACCATGGTAACCGCTCAACACCCCACAACAAAAGACCAGCCGCTACGCTAAATCTCTTATTCCTTCTACTGTAAAACTTATTTATGTGTTTAAGTGTACGGTGTGTTTTGTCTGTACATGATTTTATTTATGGTTTATGCACAACCAGAGATCTGCGAACTGAATTCTCATTTGGAATTAATAAAGTTGTTGATTGATTGATTGATTGAACATTCTGCCGATACAGATACATGTAGAGCACCCCCAGCGTGACTGCAAAGTAGCAATGCCACTCATCACTATCCAGCACTGGTCTCCATGTAATTAGAATATATTTATAGTTTTAAAGGTCCTAAAGTATGCTAAATTGACTCTTGTGAGCTTTTAGTCATAAGAATGTTGTTTCCTCATCAAAAACGTAGCTGGAGTTGTGTTTTGTTTCATACACGTTCGAGTAACCTGCACTATTAGTCTCTCTACGGAGCTCAAAATGCTCCACTCCATCTTGTGATGTCATGAAGCGGTAGTTTTCATGTTAACAGCTGCCTTGAATGAACTCCAGGTATGTTTTTGATGAGGAAACAACATTATAATAACATGGATCAGAAAATGGCGCATTAAATCCATGTCTAAAGATTCTTGTGTAAATTCACACATCTCCATCTGTCCTGTGATTGCTCCTCTCTCGTCTTTCTCTCACACATTCACAAATCTGCATGGAGCACTCCAGAGACCTCACAGGAGCCTGGTGCGCCCAACTGTGCATAATGAGGAGACCAGGGACCAGACTCGGAGCTGTTCTTGCCTTCCTCTGCAGCCCATAATATTGACACTCTCAACTTATACTTTCTTCTTCTATGTGTATCTCTATTGGTGGAATGTTCAGCAGTTTCCATGGTGAC
The DNA here is from genome assembly GCA_029959045.1 of Taenioides sp. WSHXM2023. Classification (NCBI taxonomy): domain Eukaryota; kingdom Metazoa; phylum Chordata; class Actinopteri; order Gobiiformes; family Gobiidae; genus Taenioides; species Taenioides sp. WSHXM2023. The sequence continues at coordinate 22,078,907 of CM057103.1, read as the reverse complement.
ACATTGCACACATTAGCAAAAACTGACAAAAAACAACATATTTTCAGGAGCCGGTGATCAGTACGAACGTTCATGGTCCTAAACCAAAGATGTTCATTTCTGTTTCGGCTGCTGCTGCTGCATCTTCAGAACTGTCCCCGGTGTTGGTGGTGATGTGTCGTATATCAGCTGTTGTTACTTCCTGTGGGCGTGGTCAGCCTGATGGATCTGGCAGGTCGCTCAGACTGATCATACCTCCTGTTATCCCAATCCATGTGGTTATTTCTTTTACAGTGGTCTTACAGACCACTTTTGGGACGGGGCACGGGTCATTGGATCAGAAAACAACAAGTTCAAACGCTGGATCAGGGAGGCCATTGAAATCAGGAAACGAGGCACGGACAGCATTAACTGAGATGACGGAGCGTTCCTCCTTTCACACACCTGGGACACCCTCCTCCAGAGAGCACCGGGCGACGGGAGGCGTGGTCAGTCTGAGCGACCTGCCAGGTCCATCAGGCTGACGACATCTACAGGAAGTAACAACAGCTGACCACGCCTACAGGAAGTAACAACAGCTGACCACACCCACAGGAAGTAACAACAGCTGACCACGCCTACAGGAAGTAACAACAGCTGACCACGCCTACAGGAAGTAACAACAGCTGATATACAACACGTCACCGGGGACAGTTCTAAAGATGCAACAGCAGCAGCCAAAACATGTCAACAAGGTAAATACATGTTACTGTATTGTCTTTCAAAAAGAACCCAAGAAGTTGAAGTTCATGGTCCTGTTTAGGTGTTTGATTTTCAATAAAAAGGTGGGAGTGACAGTAATTTTATGTGAGAGAGACACAGAGCAGTTCACTTGTTGTTGTTGGATTAAAGCAAAGATCAGATTAAAGTCTAACAGAGCTTCTAACAGAGTAGTGCTTTCAGTTAGCGCCACACCCTAGGGAATGTTGATATATGAATAGTGGTGAAGGTAACTTTGTGTTGCAACATGTGCAGTTTTCCGCCAGTAATTCAAGGCTAAACCAGGATTAAAGACGATAGAGTGGTTTGAGTGTTTGCCCGTTAACCCAAAGGTTAGCGGTTCAATCTCAGCTCAGACCAGAGCATGTGGTTGTGTCCTTGGGCAAGACAACTGACTCACATTCACGTCAATGATTGATATGTGTAGCATTCTTCGTTTGAGTTCCACACGTGACCAATTTGGTCTTGCAGAAAACGATCGTAAAATTCCGCAACGTTCAGATTAATACTTAATATTCATTGGCCGAAGCATTACCGCAGTGAAGCGTCAAGAAGGACAAAATAGTGACATAAAAACACCAGGATCATGTAAGAGCGGGTTAATACGAACATTTTAAGACCAAAATTTAAAGTTACAGAGATATGAGGGTGATGATTTTCAATGTAAAGTCAATTGGCGCCAAAGTCGATGGAGCCTGAAGCAATGTCCATACAGTTTATGTCATCCATGCATGTTTGAATATTTTATTGCTCTCTCCCGGGCACTACTCCAGCCCTCCTTATGCTTTTGTATATTTATCGGACAGAACTGTACTGCTAACTATGACACAAAACTGACGCGAGGTGCAGTAGTTTCAGAGCGTCAAAAACGAAACTGAATATAGCATTTTCAGAACAATAAAAGGAAACATGCTGATCTAAATATGTCTAAATACGTCTTTAAAGAGCACTCGAATCTTGCTATTGACACTACACTTGTTAGTCACAATGAACTACAATGAAACAGGCTGTGGGATTGTGCCAGGCGGCGCTCCTGCTCCAGACGACATATGTTCGGGATATTCCCAGGTCCAGAGCTTCTGCCAACTCCATGTACACACTGTCCCCGGGGCCCGCCGTCTGAGTTTACTCAAGCAGAGCATGTGCTACTGGGGCCCCTGTTTGTTTGTGCTACTGAGGATTACATGGCGAGGTCAGATAGTTCTACTCAATGGTGAATGAAGTACTCAGTTTTGTCATTTAAGTAAAAGTACAAAGGTAAAAAGTAACGTAAGTTAAGTAAAAGTATCACTGGAAAAATCGAATTATGTTAAAGTATTTAAGTACGCGTTTAAAATGTACTTTAAGAGTAAAAAGTATTTCACGTATTTCAAGTGTTTGTGTTTGTTAAAATGTAGTGATACTGATACAGATTTTGATTAACAGTGCCAGCAGATGGTGTCAGCTAGAAATAGATATGAGCAATTAGTTGAATATGAATTGTGAAGCTAACTAGAGGCACTGTTACATCTGAAGCTTTGTTGCAAGCTAGCTAGCAATAGCCAGCAGTTTTGCATTTAGTCACTCTCAAACCTTTCTGCTGAAAAATAATGTATTACGTTGTCGAAGGATGAATGTGAAGCTGATGGTTCTGCTTGTGCATTCAGTGGCTTTCCTGTAGTAGTGTTCTTAGGACGGTTTCTGGTTCAAATCTCATTCAAAACACACATTTAGGCTGCATCCCATTACTCTGTCTTACCCCTTCCCCTACCCCTTTATCTGCGTCTCTGTCTTGCCCCTCAATATCGAGCTGTGAGGGCTCGGGGTACGAATGTTCCCCTAAGAAATGGGACACCACTCGATTACCGTTTGCTTCTGTTAAGCAAATTGACTTCACACTGATTTCACCTAAAAAGTGCCACGTCAAGGATTATCGAGTACCTCAGCTCGACAAAAAACGAGCTTGTTTATACATGAAAGTTCGATGAAAACGATAACGTCGGCTAAACAGACATTACTACAATTAAAACCGCAACAACAGTTCACTAAAAGTAACGTAGAACATAAGCGTCATAATTGTAAACCTGCTAAACTGTTAATTGATATTTACAACTGCTGAAAATACTTACATTTATGAAACTCGTTGGCTGGTCGATGTGACGCTCCATCCTGATCCCAACACCTGCCTGAGCTCGTAGGCCGACCCCTTCGTTTCAAGTCTGGTCGAGAGCTTACTTCGTTTCAAGGGGTATGTAGCCCGAGGTCGTGGCCCTAGCCCGTGATCAAAATTAGAATCAGGACACCCCTTGCCCTCACATGAACGCGCAAAACCAAGGGGTAGGGGTAAGACGAAGGGGTAAGACAGAGGAATGGGACACAGCCATAGTTTGAAACATACATATACCATACATCACCATTCAGCACTGGCCTATTTTAACTTGTAATTAGAATACATTTAAAGTCCATGTCCAGAGATTATTGGATAATTCTGCACATCTCCATCTGTCCTGTGACTGCGGTGAGTTACGGTGTATTTTAATGATTATTTGGCACCAACAGTAAGCTTGTCCTTGAACGAAAGAAACTTAAACACTTAAAGAGGTCCATTAAATCTTACATTGATCACAGGCTCCTGAAAATCTGTACTTTAAATCCATTTTGTATTTCACATTCACATCACAATCCATTACGTCAAACAAAGGTATATATATATTTATAACAAAGGTATCAAATCAGAGTCTGGCTGCTGTACATTATTTCCCCGGTGTAAACAAGACCAGTATACATGGAGCGTCTGCATATTCTTATTACCTCGAGTCTGAGTCCAGGCTCATGTGTTCTTCGCTTCATTAGCTCAGTCTGTTACATAAGTGCTCTACATGTTCACAACACTCAAGCTGCCTGTTTGTCTTCACTGTGACTGAAGCTAAAGACACCAGGACAGTAAAATAGGTGGTGGAAGAAGTACTCCATTTTGTTACCTAATTTAAAGTGCAGATACGGGAGCAAAAAAAAAAAAAACTAAGTAAGAAGCAAGAAATTAAGAGGAATGAAAAAAATCGCTCATAAAATAAGGAACACTGAACAGGATTTTGAGAAAAGGTGGTTTATGAAGGATTCAGAGATTGATGAAAAACAAAACACATGAAATAAAACATTAGGGCTAATCAAGGAGATTAAATTATTATTATTATTATTATTATTATTATTATTATTATTATTATTATTATTATTATTATTGTAATGTTAGTGATATGACAATGGTATAGTAATGTGTTGTAGTGGGGGTAATTGTGTTGATAATGACAAGAATAGTAGTTACTGTTATGACTGCTATTGTTGTTGTTATTATTATTATATCTATTGTGTGTATCCCCAAGATGTGTTATAAAGGGCTGTTTACGAACAAAAAAAGAAAACAAAAGGAAAACGACTTCTGAATGGAGGTGTATGGGTGTAAAGGATATAATCCTATTTTTATTTTATTTATTTTTTTTAAGAGTGATGGGGTAATGACAATGTTATTATTGTTGTTGTTATTATTGCTATCATTTTTTGTATTCTTTGTATTTTTAATGTATTATTATTATTATTATTATTATTATTATTATTATTATTATTATTATTATCATTGTATAATATTTTTTAAAGCTTAAAAAATAAAGTATGAAAAAAAATACTAAGTAAAAGTAAAAGTAGGCCTATCACATGACAAAATCTGTATTAAAGTACCTGTTTAAAAGTGTACTTAAAGAGTAAAAAGTACACACTATTTGAACAGATTTTGAGATCTAATAAAGCTTCAAATGTTGTGATTTTAATAAAGATGTGATGAAACAATTGAATAGCTACAGTTATATCTGTATATTTTTGTTTGCTCAAACTAGTATGAACATCCTTTTCAGCACGTCTTAAATTATAATAAATAAATAAGTTTAGGTTTCAGTTTTGTTCGAAGATGTAGTGGACTAGAAAGTACAGATGCTTTCTCTCAAATGTTGTAAAGTAAATATATACCACTTTAAAATCTACTTAAGCAAAATACAGATACCTAAAATCCATAATTAAGTACTGTACTTTACTACTTTTACTTTGTTATGTTCCACCACTGTGTAAACTGTGTGGTGGATGACCCTATGACAAAAAGGTCTGATCTGATTTGTGTGCTTTAAGGTCCTGTATTACTCAAAATTGACTCTTGTGAGCTTTATAATGTTGTTACCATCAAAAACACACCTGGAGTTGTGTTTTGTTTCATTCACACATATTTGAGTAACTCTTTATTATTACTCTGTTTACATCTCCAAAGCTCAAAATGCTCTGTTCAACCTTACAGTGTCATGAAGCAGTAGTTCCCAAATTAACAGCTACTTTTTACTTTTAGTTCAGTAAAGATTGGCAATTCCATGTTTGAAATTATGTTAAAATGTTGTTTGCATATTTAGGCTGTGTTCTTCTTCTAAACAGTTGTCATGTAGTGATACAGGAAGTGCTCCACTGTATTTTTAAACTCCTTCACTAGAATCATTTGGATGATTTCAGCCCTGGAATTGCCAATCTCCACTGAACTTAAGGTAAAAGTAGCTGTAACTAGATGACGTCACAAGTTGGAACAGAACATTTTGAGTTGAAGAGTTGTAGACAGATTAATAATAAAGGGTTTCTCAAACATGTGAATGAAACAAAACACAACTCCAGGTGTGTTTTTGATGAGGTAACAACAGTACAACATGTCTTAAAGCTCACAAGAGTCCATTTTGTGTGATGTAGGATCTTTAATGCCCGCAATACATACACACAAATACAACATAACGTCCAGAAAGTAGTTAGCTTTAGCATTACCCCGTACATTTCGCATGACGGTCACTCTGGTTTGCTAAATGCTCGTCACGTACAGTCCAAAGATGTCCGACAGTAGCCTTGCAGGAGCGCGGGTAGGCCGTAGTGACCGCTCCGGGGAGATTTATGGACACTGTAGAATCAGCTGACTACAGTGAGGCAGATCAATCACAACCAGCGTGTGCAGCACTTTGTATACAGGCCCGGGGGTGGGGGAGAGCGGGGTAGGTAGGTATGCTTTGAAACAAGTAGGAATACCGTGTACTACTACGCAAAAATACCTATGAAGTAGTCTGATCCTTCAGCTAGGTACTCCAGACAGGTTAAAGAGCGTGTATTTTACTTCTATGGGGTATTAATTGCTAACACATAACATATTTAGATCACCGTGTTACCCTTTTATTGTTTTCAAAATGTTCTATTCACCGAAAACGACGTATCAACTTGTTTTATTAGTTTCACTTTCATTTTTGATGCTCTGAGTCAAAAGTCACTCCCCCTTCAGAGCGCTATCACGTTACAATTGGCGTGCGGTCCGCTAATGAAACTGCGGCACATCGCGTCAGATTTGTGAAGTTGTAGTGTGTTGTTTTGTAACATGTTTTTGTATATTTATTGAGAGTTGTCGTGTGGGAGCATGGGTGACGTAGGCTTGTGGGCGGAGCTTTGTACAGCCAATTGTAAGAAGGATTCAAATAGACTTAGACTTACTTTTGTGTTACTCTCTGTTATTATATTATATTGTGATGTTTGAGCTACTGTATCCAAATAATTTCCCTTGTGGATCAATAAAGTTTGTCTAAGTCTAAAAAGGGGCCGGGAGAGATCGCTAAATTACTGAAACATGCATGGATGGCATCTAAAACTTCTTCAGACATGTTTTTGATGAGGGAACAACGTCATAACACGGTAGTAAGCTAAAATTTTGCATAATACTCCATAGTTAACCTATAGTGACATTTGTTTTAGTGTTTTCTTTGTTTGCTCTACATGATCCTGGTGTTTTTATTCCGCTATTTTGTCCATAAATAAATTCCTATTCACCCCATAACTGCTAGCCTTAGTGAGCTTCATTTGACTGGAGCGGTGACGTCCACTTCTTTATGTTGCCTATAGTAGATGGTAACGTAGTGCTTGAAACATGATTTTTCAAAACAATAGCGCTATTATTTACCCAGCCTTAGCTATCGTGAATGAAACATTATGCAATTTAATTATTTCTAACTATTCCTGTGTCTCCGTGGGATTTTATTCTGTCTTTCTTCATTTCTTCTCTCAAATGCGAAAGCTTCCGGACGTGTTTAAAATGTAAAATGAGAAAGTCCGTTTTGAAAAAGATCGATCAGAAAAATCCTTGTATGTTTTTCGACAGAGCGCTGGTTTGTTATGAAAGTGTTTGCATTGGACTGAAAATGTGGATGAATGGAGAGAAGTGAGTCAGAGAGAGAAGGAAAGAGAGGGATAGAGAGAATGACAGAGAGAGGTAGAAAGAGACACAGACAGAGTGATAGAGAGAGAGTGAAAGAGAGAGATAGAGAGAGATACAGCGTGAAAGAGAGAGAAAGTGAGAGACAGAAAGAGTGATAGAAAGAGAGAGAGAGAGAGACAGGGAGAGATAGAGTAAGAGAAAGAGACAGATAGAGTGATAGACTGAGAGTGAAAGAGAGAGATACAACGTGAAAGAGAGAGGCAAAGAGAGAGAGAAAAAGCGAGAGACAGAAAGAGTGCTAGAGAGAGAGAAACAAGGAGAGATACAGTGAGAGAGAGAAAGAGAGACAGGAAGAGAGAGAGAGAGACAGATAAAATGGTAAAGAGAGTGAAAGAGAGAGATAGAGAGAGATACCAAGTGAAAGAGAGAGACAGAGAGAGAAAAAGCGAGCGACAGAAAGAGTGATAGAGAGAAACAGGGAGAGATAGCGAGAGAGAGAGAAAAGAGAGAGACAGAAAGAGTGATAAAGAGAGAGAGACAGGGAGAGAGAGAAAGAGACACAGATAGAGTGATAAAGAGAGAGTGAAAGAGAGACAGAGAGAGAGAAAAAGGGAGACGGAAAGAGTGATAAAGAGAGAGAGACAGGGAGAGAGAGAGAGAAAGAGAAAGTGATAGGGAGATATAGAGAGAGGGAGAGACAGAGAGAGTGATAGAGAGAAGGAGACAGAGAAAGAGTGATAGAGAGAAAGAAAGACAGGGAGAGAAAGAAAGTGACAGAAAAAGAGTGTGAGAGAGTGATAGAGGGAGAGCTAACGAAAGAAAGAAAGAGAGAGACTGATACATAGAGTGATAGAGACCGAGAAAGAGCAAGATGGAGGGATGGTGAGGAGGAGAGGACAGGAGGATATAAATGAAACATGGGACTGGGAATAGGGAAATAGAGCTTCGTCATGGTCCTGGTTTAAAGAGCTGGTGTTTCATTTGCTCACAAACATTTCAACCAAGTTCTAGTCACGATAATAATAAAAACACTCTTTATTTAGACAATAAGAGAATATATAGAATGTGATTTTCTACATTAAATCGCAGTACTTTTTTTTTATATTCCCATGTGGTCTTATATCTGCGTAAGTGGTTCCGGTAGGTTCCATAGTGTTCCATGTGCGTATACTCGTTTATGTGCCCTTATACTTGTTCAGGACAGAAATTAACCTTTAGAATGATCTTGAGCCGTTCAAGATCACACTAAAGGTTAATTTCTGTCCTGTGAATGTGACTTTTTTAGTATCAATACCTGCGAAAAATGAGTATCTCGTCTTGATAGTTGATAGTTCAAGTTTTAGTATCGGTTAATATCTGATTTTCGATACTCTAGCTCAGAGTATGGAGTGAATCAGTAACATCGTACAATATAAGGGGCTTTTCAACTTGTTTTTTTGGTCTTGAAAAGGTGCTACGAATTCACACTTTGCAGCTGATGTCATCAACGTTCCCTGGGGGTGTGACGCTAACTGTAAGCACTGCTCTGTGTGAATCTCCGTTACTCAAGTTAGACTTTAATCTTAGACTTAGACTTAAAAATATAAATTATTTGGATACAGTAGCTCACTCCTCACAATATAATATAATAACAGAGAGTAACAAAAATAGATGGTATAGCAAAAAGATAGCAAAATAATCGTTTTCAGACGATCTTAGAACTTTTTTGGCTGTTTGCTAATGTGTGCATCGTGTTACTATGGCAACTGATAGCCATTCCATCATAGGCATACATGTAGAACACCCTTAACGTGATAATGAATGTTGTATTTTCACACCCTATGTAATCTTTCTGGTGGTGGGTGTGCTACCTGCTCGTCTCTATGAAAGGGTTATTGCCATGCCTGAAATGTTCCACAGTCCGGCATTAAACTTTAAATCAAAAAGCGCAGGGCTAGTTTTGTCTACTCGTCTAAATATGCATCTATCCATCCTTTTGCAATTTGCTGCTAACAGCCTCAACAGACTTTCTCTGTGCATGATTTAGCGCTCTATTCTTCCATTTCATCTCATCTATCTATCTTTCAGCTCTCTCTCTCTTCTCTTCTCCCCTCTCCCTCCATTCTTTCTCTCTCTCTGTCAATCAGTCTGTTCAATCTATCTATCTTTCACCTCCTCCTCTCTGTCTCTCTCTCATTCTTCTCTCTCTGCCCTTTGCTCCTCCGTCTGGTCTCTCTCTAGCACTCTCCTTTCACCCTTCCTCCCCCCATCTCTCCCCCACATCCTCCATATTTTTCTTTCTTCTTTCTCCCTCTCTCTTTCTCTCTCCTTTCACCCACCCCACCCTCCCCCTTCTCCGCCTCTTATTCTCCTCTCTCCTTTCTCCCCTCTCTCTCCTTTCACCCCCTTCCTCCTCTCTCTCTCCATCCCTCCATCTCTCCTCTCTCTCATCTCCCCTACATCCTACATATTTTCTCTCTCTCTCGCCCTTTACCCACCCTCCTCCTTCTTCTCCTCCTCTCCTTCTCTCTTCACCCACCCCACCCCCTCCTCTCTCTCTCTTTCTCCACCCCTCCATCTCTCCTCTCCCTTATCCCCCCTACATCCTACATATTTTCTCTCTCTCCCCTGTCTCTCCCTTTACCACCCTCCTCCTTCTTCTCCTCTTCTCCTCTCTCACTCCCTTTACCCACCCCATCCCCCTCCTCTCTCTCTTTCTCCACCCCTCCATCTCTTCTCTCCCTTATCCCCCCTACATCCTACATATTTTCTCTCTCTCCCCGTCTCTCCCTTTACCACCCTCCTCCTTCTTCTCCTCTTCTCCTCTCTCACTCCCTTTACCCACCCCATCCCCCTCCTCTCTCTCTCTCTCCATCCTTCCATCTCTCCTCTCCCTTATCCCCCCTACATCCTACATATTTTCTCTCTCTCCCTTTACCACCCTTCTCCTTCTCCTCCTCTTCTCCTCCTCTCTCTCTCCCTTCACCCACCCCTCCTCTCCTCCCTCCCTCCATCCCTCCATCCCTCTCTCTCTCTCCGGTTAGCGACAGTGTAGCGCGTGTACCTCGTGTGCGTGTTCAGAACAGCTCACTCTGCTCCGTCTCTGGGCACAACATGGTAAGTGTCTCGTAGCTGTGATCTAGGTCTGGTATCCAGCATTTCCTTTATATATTTCCTTTATATATTGTTGCTAATGGGACTGAGAAGAGGCTATATATGCTATGTTTTTGCTAAATGCTAAAATAGATGTGGCTATATGAAAACAATGGAATAACATTAACTGGCAGTAGCAGGCATGGCGTTTGAGACAGATTTACGCATGTTTTTGACCTTTATATACCCAATATTGCAAATGTATTATAGACACTGACAAATAATTAATATATAGTTAGTATAATAGCATCAGAAGTAGGCCTGAATGGTTTTGGAAAGAAGAAAATGTGATTAAATTAGTGATCTATTTTAGTAAAGTAAGATTCTGTTCAGAGTGCACATTGCAAACAACTCCAGAAGTGTTAATATTTGAGAGAAGAGTGAAATGTGAACTGATTAACTAACACAAGAATCCCGTATATTTCAGAACATGTTTGTAGAGGTCTAAACTACAGGTACCAGACTTCCTTATATAACAACAGGATATTGTGTTCATTGCAGAGAACATTCTAGTATCTGTACGCATGTTTTTGACTTGCTTATAGCCAATATTGCTAATATATTGTAGATATTGACAAATAATGCATAGATTGTTAGCATAATAGTATCAGAAGTAGAGTTGTATGATTTTGGAAAGAAAAATAATGTGATTAGATTTGTGAGCTATGTTAATACGGTAGGATTCTGTTTGGTGTAAACATTGTAAACAACTCCAGGAGTGTAAATATTTGAGAGGAGAGTGAAATGCCAAGTGATAAACGAATACAAATATTCCATGCATTTCAGAACATGTTTGTAGAGGTCTTAACTACAGGTACAAGATTATTCTATATAACAACAGGATATTTTGTTCTTTGCAGAGAACATTCTAGTATTTAAATATTTGCAGCCTTTTCAATTTGATAATTGCGCCAACTGAAACTGCGATTTTGACATGATTACGATAGTTATATATGAGATCTGGAGATGCGTCCCTGGGCGCTGCTCTGTGATACCCACTGATTCTGATATGGTGTCCCCGAGGCATTGAAGGATGGGCCGATACGATACTGGTATCTGATATCAGTGCTGATATTGAAAAATTTGGTGGATAGGATATCGGCTTCCAAGATATCGGTTCGGCTGATGTCCCATCTTGGTCTATAAACTGTTAAAATGTTTTTTTGTTGTTGTTATTTCCGATTTATGATTGCATTTTGTCATATGTATATGTAAAATAATGTAAATTGCTTACTTGCTTAAAATAAATAAATAAATTAAATAAAATAAACTAGTTTAATACCATGATTTACTGTTCAACGTTGGCCCAAAACGTATCAAGATATTAAACTTGTATTTTTACAAAGCTGTTCCATAATTACTTTAGATGACAAATAACAGTTACAAAACACATTTAGACTTTTTTTTTTTTTACAATTCACTGTTTGTGTTTAAAGGAAATAAATTGTATGCGATCTCTGGTATCGGCTGATATCGGGTATCAGCAGATACTTAAAGCTAAAGTATCTATATCGTTATCGGAACAGAAAAAGCTGGATCGGTGCATCCTTAGTGGAGATCAACCAATGTTTTATTGTTGTTGGGGGTTTTTTCAGTGTGGATACAATTGTTTAGAATCAGTGGCCTAAAATCACTGCCGTTATTTTTGGGACGATACGTAGGGCAGATTTTTGGAAGTCCTACATAAGTTGAAAATAACACAGTGCATTATGGACCACAGACTAAAACCTAAAATCCTAGTCATACTACACCACTGACAGCATTATAAATAAACTGCATTGTCATCTATCAGGTATGTGGTATGTGTTTTAGATATTAGCATTAGCGTCCTGATCCGATTACGTGTGCGTCTGGAGTCATCATTCACTCACAACATGCAGCTTTAGCAGAAAAAGTGCTGCCATTTCAACAATAACAGTGAGGTGGTGTAAACAGCTGACCACAGATACAGAATGTGTTATGGAAATGACAAGATGCAGAGACGGGCGTAAGGACGCACCGATCCATCTTTTTCTGTTCCAATACTGATGTCGATATTTTGGCTTTCAAGTATCTGCTGATAACCGATGTCAACCGATACTAGGGCAGAGACAGAAAATATAATATATTTCCTTTAAACACAGCGGCATATAGTAAAAAACTGATCCAAATGTGTTGTGTAACTGTTAGCTCTGTAAAAATTAAAGTTTAATATTGTGAGGTGTTTTGGGCCAAATCATCTTATTACAAAGCAAAGAAAAAAATCAGTTCTGTCAGTGGGACAAAGGTGGTTAGAGTCGACAAAAATTGTACTCAAGTAAGAGTAACGTTACTTCAAAATAATAGGCTTTTACTCATGTAGAAGGACAAAGTATGCTGCTATGTAACTTTTCTGTCCACCTTTTTGTTTCTAAGGAGATATTATTGCATTGCCTGTTTGGACCTGTTTAAAATGTACTTAAAGGTTGTATGGAGGATTTTCCAAGGAACGAGAAATCCAGCGACTGTTTGTCCTTTTTCAAATGTTGCACATGCGTAAAACCAGCACTCCTCCACAGCTCCCAAAGTAGAAACGCCTCCTCCCGCCTCCTCCTTATGCTTATGTTTGTTTATAGCCGGTGCGCGTTCAGAATCGTGGTTGCTGCTGTAACTATACTGTACGTTTTCAAATGATAAGCAGAAGTTTCCTGTCCAGAAATAATTTAGCAACCAACGCATCAGTCTTTAGACCCTTTGCTTCAGTGCACGCCATCGCTGGAAGGAATCTCCAATAATCACTTTAGTTTGGTTTCGCTCCTTATCCCCTTTGTCTTCTTCTCAAAAACTGACTTTCTTTTCTGGCTAATTGGTAGTGGATTCTTGTTTGCAATCGCAACAAACTTTGTGCTAACTGCAATGAAGCAACAGTTGGAAAAAGCCGCTAAGAACCGCTGCATTGGTTGAATAAACAGCGTCTTGCGTCTGTGGAATGTGTGAGAGGCGAACGTAAACCACGTAATCCCAGTGCGCCGGCAAGTCAGTTACGCTAGAAACGTAGGGAGTCTCGTTATCTATTGGCTAATGTTTATCTGGCCCCACCACGTCCACAGTTGATGGATTTTCATTCTTTTTTTTTGGTCATCATAATTACAAGGCTGCTGCATCTCTGTTACACTATCACTGATAATGTGAAATGAAAAAAAAATCCTCCATGCAACCTTTTAAGAGTGAAAAGTAAAAGCATTTCTCGCACAGAGCTTCAAATGTAGTGATTTTGTTACAGATTTGTGCTGAATTTTGTTCAACAGAAACAACCAAATTTTTTTTTTACTGTTTTTATTTTTGTATATTTTTGTTTGCTCAAACTATGAATGTGTAATAAAAATAAACCCGCTGTCTTTTCAGCAGGCCTCAAACAATAATAATAATAATTACTTTTCAGTCCTTTTCAAAAATGTAGTGGAGAAGAAAATACAGACACCTTCTCTCAAAAATAGTGAAGTAAAAGTAAAAAATATCCACTTTAAACTCTACTTAAGTAAAGTACATTTACCTAAAATTTGCACTTCAGAGCAGTACTTTACTACTTTCACTTCATTACATTCCGCCACTGCCTATAACATGAAGATATATGAGTTTAATGCCAAACTGTGGAACATTTTAGTCACAGCAGTAACATCTCCATGGAAACAAACAGACCAACCATCAGAAAAGTTACACAGTGCATTCATGGTTTCGATCTTTGTGAAAAAATACCATACCAAATACTTACAACGATCCAAATGGTAAACTCAACAGTTAGTGACCTCAGTAACTTGTATGCCTATTATCTGACCTCTGACCCCTGTGGCCTTGAGGAGGGTTAGAGGTTGGACCGGTAATGTCATGTTTTCAGTATCGCAGTGGAGTTAGCGGTGACAGAGAGGAAGAGCAGCTTGTGTTGTGACAGATGGAGGAGACAGAGGAGACAGTGAATGAGACAAGAGGAGAGCGTGGGCTGTGGATCTCACTGTTACAGGCCGGTACAGTCACTCTTAATGTGTAAGAATGAGAAAATGCATTCGTATAGTACAAGAGAGTATGAGCAGTAAGTAAAATTTGTCTTGCCCCAGTACAGATATATTGTAGCTCTTAAAGGTGCATTGTGTAACTTCTCTGGCGGAGGGTCCGTCAAATGCTTTTCTCCATGGAGATGTTATTGCTTTGTCTGGAATGTTTCACAGTATGGCATTAAACCTTTCTAACTTCATGGAGACCAAACCAGACCGAGTTACAGGTCCGATCTGTGGAGAGGCGACCCTGATCAAGACAGACTTTATTGATTCACAAGGGAAATTACTTGGACACAGTAGCTCACACATCACATATTACAATAACAAAGGCTAAAAAAAATACACACACACATATATATAAATATGTATTTTTTTACTCTTTATATCTTCTAAATAAGTATCAATAAAAAATATCAAGAGACTGTACCGTAAGTAAAAAACAAATATTGATATACAGTATATTACAGTTGTATACAGCAGTCAGAATGCCTGTTTTTCTTGGTATTTTTGAGCTATAAAATCACCTGTAATTTAATAGATGTAAAGTAGAGCTGTTTAATGTCACACTGGGGAATATTACAGGCAGAACAATGACATATATATATAGAAACAAGCAGGTAAAAGTTGCAAACTCCACATAGAAAACAGTGGGCCATGAGGAAGAAGAACCCGGAACCTTTTTGTAGTGAGGAGCGTGTGCTTGCCAGCGCTCCCAAACCCTTTAGCACTGCATTATTAGCATTGAGGCACATTATATTCCTATACAAGACAGTTCAATCATTCCAATAGTTATAGGCTGATGCTATAATAACATAAACACCTATACCTGTAAGTCAAATCCACGTCTTTCTGTTTTATGAATTTATCTTTTCGCTATCTGAGACTGCTTTTTCTATTGCTCCTGCTTTTGAAAACGTAAGCATAAAACTTTAAATCTCTTCTATGCGCTGGCGGGAGAGACAAGGCAACCTCCACAAACTGTAGTCTTTAGAAATATATTTACGACAAAGTGAAAATATAGAGACAACATTCCTAAATCAATTTTGGTATTTGTTCTGTGTTATAAAATGAGGATGGTGATGTTGAGAAGTTTTGCAGATAACGTTGCGATTTTCATTATGTTAAATTGCAGAATGGTAAATATTTATACCAAAATGGCTGACGTTATTTCATTTAAAAAGCCCATATTGCGCTTGTTTTCTGATTTATGTTGTAATGTTGTTTGCTCTGTTGTTTCCTTTCAAATATGTGCAGTTAAATTGAAAAATTATCTTATCCTAAACTAAACCAATTCGATCCCTATGCCTCCTACCTGCTGTCCAACTATCCCCAACCTGTCTCCTGTCCTCTCTATGTTTTCCTCACTGTTCTGCTGATTTTATTTTATTTTTTTTAAGATGCTATTCCCCCACAGAGTCCTACCCACCTCCTGCTCCTCCACACAGGCAGAGGGCGCTGTGTGCTTGTGCCCCATCTGCTTTGGCACTGTTTTTTTTAACCCTGATCTTTTCTCTGTGGCACCAGGCGCGGCTCCCTTCCTGTTCATCCACCCTAAGCATTGCAGAGGTACTCCTGCCTGCATGTGTGTGTATTGGGTCCAGTCCCACCATCGCACCTTAGCACCATCGCTCGCCTGCACTCCAGACACATCCACCCGCACTGGCTTCGCTTCCCCTTCTGTACACTTTTGTCTGTGTGTGAAGTAAACAGGAGGATGGTGGTTCAAACATGTGGGGCAGGTACCATTGCTTTAGACTTTTTTTTGTGGTTGCTACATGGAAACCGTCTCTGTTTGGATGAAATTGTCTGTGGTTCTCATCCAACAAAATGCCAATGTAGGTAAAATAATTCAGTCTAATTTTTTCCACAAATACCTGCTTTTACAATAGAGGCAGTAATTAATTGCACAGAAACTACATATTCAGAATCGTAAAATACTTTTATTACAGTCAAGCTACTTTCCTAAAACCAAAGGAATGAATTTTCGTACTTCAGGCAAAGTATTCAAAGTATTTAGAATACAGTAATCTAATTGGACCATGTAACAGAATATGTTACACAGTTGATTGGTTGTTTGATTGTCCAGCGGATTAAAAAGTAGTGCACTCAAAATTTCCCACAGTGCGTCTTGAAAAGTAATGCCCAGCGACGGTCACTGAACTATTACGAGCTACTTTAACACAACACGACTGAATGAAAGCAGCTCTGTTTGAACACACTGTCAACCCATTCGATAAACTGTTACAGAGTAAAGTTATTAGTGTGAGCCAATGACCTTATCTGCACTGTCTTAAAGCGGGGATTCTTAAACTTTTTGAGGCTGCGGACACTTTATCGGTATGAAAATATCCAAAGGAGCTCCTATTGTCCTCTGCAATGGCATCGCAATACTATTCAGAAGTTCAAACCAGGTTTATAACCATGTTTGGATGGAAGATTTATTTCTCATAGTCCTTATTTTATTGGTGTAGTTGTTGCCATCAATTGTGATTGTGTATCAGTCATGATCAACTTTGAGAACCACTTTGAGAATCGCTGTGCTAAAGAGTCCAGGACTATGCAGTGAATGAGGGACTCTGAGGGACACAGGCATCATCTATCCCAACGACAACTTTTATAGTAGTTAGTCTTCACAGAAAAGTCACAAACTCCATGTGGTAAAACTTTAGTTAGGTAATACATGGGGAAACATTTGAATTTGATTAACAATTAACCATTTATATCTTATGAAAGCCTATTGGACAACTACAATACCATATACTGTACCCAAAGCTCTCCTGTTTACTTCAAATACACACTATATGCTTTTGCCTGTCCCCTCCCTCCTGTCCTCCTGTCCTTCTGTCCTCTCTGTCCTCTCTACCCTCTCTACTAGTCCCCTTAAAATGTTTCTATCAGTCTTTCGTTGTCTTCTTGTATTGTCACATATTGTAACTCTTATTAACCTTTTCCTCTCCACTCTCACATGTAAACAAACCAACAAGCCGCCATCTTTCTTTTCCCAGGATGCATTTCAACGTCAGAAATGAAGTTGAAAGATGCTTTGAGTGATTTCTATTGGACATGCTGTGTTTTGAAGTGTGGTGGAGAATGTCAATACTCAGTGGAGATTGTATTGAACTGTTGTCTTGTGTTGTCAAGGAAATTATGGATTTTATTTAATTGCGCCGTAATGAGGTGTATGAAAGAATTACAAAATGTACAAGTTAAAATAATGAGAAAAATAGACATATTATTTTCAGGTTTAAATGAGGTTTTGTCCAATGAATAATTAAGTATAGATCTGTCAACACAAGTTCCATTTTTTAAGCATTTTAAAGGGCCCATACTATGCTATTTTCTGATCTATGTTATAATGTTGTTTCCTCATCAAAAATACCAAAAGAAAAAACCTGGAATCGCCAATCTCTACTAGACAAAAGGTAAAAGGAGCTGTTAACTGGAAAATTACCGCTTCATGACATCACGAGGTGGAACAGAGCATTTTGAGCTTTGAAGAAGTAGACAGATTATTAATAAAAGATTACGCAAACATGTGTGAATGAAACAAAACACAACTCCAGGTCTGTTTTTGATGAGGAAACAACATTATAACATGACTTAGAGGTCCTATATTATGAAAAATTTACTATTCTGAGTGTTTTCAGTTTAAGAGAAGAACTTAAATATGCAGGGTTTGTGTGTTAAACGTGCAAATGAAACAAAACACAAGCCTGTAAATAGTCCTATTACATTAAATTAAAGGCCCATCCAGGATATCGACTGAATTGATATCACCGATACCAGTATCTGTGCATCCCTATCCAAAATAAGGAAAAACATGACAATACGATAATAACTACAACCAGATACATTTTTTTTTTTTTTAGAGCAGAAAATAGTACATTAAGTATTATTGCAATCTATCGAGTTTCTTACGATATGAAAAACTGCATTAAATTACACTAAAATTCTTCCTTTTTACTCACATTTTCAACCTATTTTGACTTTTTGTATTTCATTTTAGCAGGTATAGGTTTCGTTGGCCTTATATTGTTCCGCTCCATGCATGCTGCAGTCTGCCCGTTGTTGTGCTGTTGTGCATGACGTGACTCTCCTGTGGTTCCCCAGGCCTCGCGGAGAGAGTTCAGGGCACACCTTGATGAGGTCATCACGCTCAAGTCCAGGTACTCCACCTTGGACCAGGTAAAGCTCCGCCCACGTCCTCTACCACGCACCCGCCCGTCCGGCATGGCATCTCACCGCATATTGTTTTACACATGCAGATGAAGTAGAGGAGTCATTTGGCACTGCATGGAGAAGATTTGCTGTTTGTTTTTAGATGTTAGAAGTTCGAGCGGAGACAGTGTCAGAAATCGTAACCTGGTTTTAACATGTAATCTGGATGTCAATCAAAAAAGGACTCAAGTTCTTGTTTCTCAGTACAATTGGTCATTTAAAGCTGCATTATGTTTACTTTTTGGTGGAGGGTACATCACCTGCTTGTCTCCATGGAGATGTTATTGATTTGCCTTGAATGTTCCACAGTGCTGAGTTGTTCACAGGTGATTTCTACTTTTGTTTTTGGTTTTTATTCATCAAACAAAAGCCCATTACCTTTCAAAAGCATATGTATAACCCATAGACTGCATATATGAATGGACATAGCTAGCCTATAATAGGAACTGAGCATGGACAGGCTTCTGGCTCCATCAACCCTGGCTCCAGTTCACTTTACTTTGAGAAATTGTCACTTCCCTCTGTAACTGCTGCTGCGAGCCTCATAATTTTGATCTTAAAATGTTCGTATTAACCCGCTCTACGTGATCCTGGAGTTTTTATTTCACTATTTTGTCCGTAAATCAAGGCATGAACATTAATAACAGACAAATCAGCTGCCTTCTTTCGCCGAGGTCAGGTGTAGCGTTGCTAAGCGCCAACTTCCTGCTAAAACAGCGATGTTGGCGGTAAGGGGCATTACCTTCAACAACCTCACGCCGGATTGGCTCTTTGGTTGCTGTGATACTCAAAATTGGAATTCCGAATATAGAAATTGGCTTTAAATTCAACCTCCCTTGTACGCTTTCTGTTTTGTTGGCTTTAAACGACTGCATTCTCTTTTTAACGTGAAATGCATCTTCGCTAAAAAAAAAAAGAGGACAAAAAAAAAAAAAAAATCAGCTGATGGACCCAGAAGTGACATCACAAATCACAACTCTATGGCAGTAAATGTATCTATCTTCATGGAAACAAGCCGGTGATGCCATTGTGCCGAGGTACAGGTTAGATCTGTGGAAAAGCAAGCCCGTTCATACTAAGAAGTACTTTTGGGCAATAAAAACCTGTGTATGGAGAGATAGGTTCAATGCTATGCTGTGGAACATTCCAGGCAAAATGATATCATTTCCATCTCCCCACCAGAAAAGTTACATGTTGCATCTTTAAATTGCTCACATTAAGTGTATCTATAGTTTCTGAGCTATGTTTTAGTTTAATGCAACAAAAATAATGAAAATACGCATTAAAAATAACTTTGCAGTCACCCACCAACCAGATTTGGAACAGATTTGTGTCCTTGGGCAAGTCATTTAACCCACTGGCCCAGTTCAGTGACAGCAGAAGAGGCTGGTTGCTTTCAAAAGGGCATCTGGGTTAAAACAACTACCCAAATGAAATTATTTTATGAACTCATCCAGACTGTGTTAAAGCAGGTTATGAAAGGACTTTTATAGATACACTTTCCTATGGGAGAAACTTCTAGAGATAGGTTTGAAGTGGATCTGGAAAGAAAATAATCTTAAAATCTATCTTTCTATGGCTCTCATCCCTCTCTCGTCACTCACCCATCCAGTCATGCCACGCAATGATCAGAAATGATAATGTTTTTGTAGTTTATAATTAAAACATACCTTAGATTTATATAGGGCTTTTCAAAATACTTAAAGTGCTTTACATTGTATTTTTCATTCACTCCATAAATAGTGGTGGTATGTGGTATTTGTAGCCACATCTGTCCTGGGGTAGACTGATGGAAGCCAGGGCTGCCAATCTGCGCCAATGGCTTCTCCAACTACCTCCATTCACACACACACACGCACCATATTAAATTTAGTATTGAATTGGCCTGAAATTGTCTGTATATTTCTTTTTAACAGGGCCATATTAGGCTATTTTCTGATCTATGTTATAATGTTGTTTCCTCATCACAAACAGACCTGGAGTTGTGTTTTGTTTCTTTCTTTCACGCATGTTTAACACAAATCCTGCGTATTTAGGTTCTTGTGCCATACAGAAAACACTCTGTTCCACCTTGTGATGTCATGCGGCAAAACAGGAGGTGCGCCACTGTGTTTTTAAACTCTATACACCTTCACTGGAGTCATTTGGATGATTTTAGCCCTGGAATTGCAAATCTCTACTGGAGTACATTGCAAAAAAGCTTAGCCAAAATGTAAGATATAAACACTTAAATCTATCAGAAAATGACTTAAAAGTAGTGAAATTATCTTTCCATGCAGCAAGATAATTTTACTTGACAAGTTATCTTAAAATAAACTACCTGTAGACTAGAATTAAGCAGTCTCTGGTCTAGTAAGTAGATAAAAAAATCTGAAAACAAGATGAATATAAGTTTTAAAAGAGAAATTTGCAGTGTATAGCTGTTAACTTGAAAACTACCGCTTCATGACATCACAAAGTGGAACGGAGCATTTTGAGCTTTGGAGGTGTAGACAGACTAACTTAAAAAATGCGTGAATGAAACAAAACACGACTCCAGGTATGTTTTTGATGAGGTAACAGCGTTCTAACACGGCTTAAAGCTCACAAGAGTCCATTTTCCGAAATATAGGACCTTTAAATACATTTTAAAAAATCATGTACAGCCCCTTTAAAAAGTTGACGTGCATTTTGACACTCACATTTTGACGGCTATGCAAAATACTTACTCTTGTTTACATAATGTATTTGACAGCTCCGTTAGCTTGGTGCTGAGCTAATCCTTTCCTGGGGCATCTCTTTAACAGCTCTATTATTGGTCCATTGATTTCCCCCCTCCGCCCTCCCGCCCCTAAGTCTTGGCCCCGTTACCGATTCGGCGCACGGCTCTGGCAGCGCGCTCCTCCTCGTTAACCCATCTCTGGTCTTCCTGGCACGTATCCATGACAACCCGTCACCCGTTTCCGTGGCGATGACAGGCGAGGAGAGCGATCACTGT
Source organism: Taenioides sp. WSHXM2023 (assembly GCA_029959045.1). Taxonomy (NCBI): domain Eukaryota; kingdom Metazoa; phylum Chordata; class Actinopteri; order Gobiiformes; family Gobiidae; genus Taenioides; species Taenioides sp. WSHXM2023. The sequence goes on along the minus strand of CM057103.1, from coordinate 22,057,585 downwards.
GTCAAAGCCAGATTGGTTATTCATCATTTTGTCGGTGCATTTCAATTAGCGACTTCAGCCGTTCTTCAGCTCAACAATAGTGTACAGCCTGAAGAATGAGTCTGCTTTTGACAAATTATGTAACTGTCCTGTGTGGAATTCTGATGAGAAAGCCTACAGCGCCACCTATCTTATCTTCCTTTGTATGAGTAGAGACAGTTGTAGATTACGTTTTAGTCCAGAATCCAATGCAAGCAACTGATTTTATGCCGCTGAGACTGAAAACAGCATTTATGTCCTTTAAACAAAATTAAAGTAAGACAGAACTCATCCAGCTGTTATTTATCTCCCAATTCACTACAGAACAACTTTGAATAAATAAAAGTTCTAACATTCTGACACTTTCTGGGCCAGCTACAACCAGTAAATCGTCTTGTTATATAAATGTTCTGGCCCAACCAGGATATCGACTGAACCAATATCTGAAATATTAGCTATCCGATCCAGCAGGTTTTTCAGATATCAATCCCTAATTATGTCTCTAAATCCTGCTTTTTTCAGTCAGATGAAGAGTGAAGATATCAATGTCTAACCCAATATGGTACAATTCCACAGTTTCTAACTTGAATTACCAGATACTAACCCTATAGCTACTAAAGAGATAACGCCAACATATACTGGAGGCGATATTTACACTTTTTGGCGTATCGGCTGTTGGCTATAAAGCTCCAGCATTGGCCGATATTTTGTATGTCTACATCATCAGATTAAAGGACACAGACACAGCTTTGTTGGAACACTTTTAGCGTTAGCTTCAGTCCAGACAAAGACGATACTCCTGGAAATATAACAGTACATCAGAACTCGCGCTGTATATCGGCATTAAAGTATCGGCAGAGCTTATTGGCCATCAGTCCAGAAAATCAGTATCGGAATTGGCCATAAAAAAATAAACATATCAGAGTAAACAAAATATTATATCAAGATATCACTTACAAACACAAAGCCAAAACCCATAAAAACTGCAGTTCCATTAGCGATAGTATGTTTTCCATGCTATGCTAAGTTTTGATATGCTCGTACCAAATCCTGCTAGCTTACTAAATACCTGACTATAATCATTGTCATTACTACATACATTTCAGTACATTTTCCACCTTTCAGTTCCTGTTTTGTCTCCATTTTGACATTATAACTGCAGTATAGCTTAGAGTGTGTCTGACTGGCCCCTCCTCCCATCATTGACCACGCCCACTGCTTTAGCCCCGCCCCTTTCCCCTCCCATTTCCATATCTGCAAATATCTCTTAGAACTTAGAACGGTACGATCTGAGTTTGAGTTAGTTACCCACAATGCATTAGGATGTTAGCTTTAGCTTCTTGGAAAGTAGCTACGACTTGTGTAATGTTAACCGTATGATATTTTGTGTTGGTGAAGTTATTGGGTTAGTTTGTATGTGCTTTTTGTGTATATTTTTTCTCTTTTGTGTCTTGCTATAGCTGTTTTTAGCTCTTTTCATCTTTTTTCGTTACTATTTTTGCTTCTTTTACCAAGCGTTCTTTGCACAGCATGAAAATATTACAGGAAAATTGGCCAAAGATGAGGCCTATGTTGTTTATAGCGCCGTCCTACCTGAAAACTGGCCCAAAAAAAACAAAACTTTCACATCTGTAGTTCTGCAGCACACAAATGCAGCTTAGTTATGACAGTCTTTCTTGCAGAGAATTTTGCTTGAAAATGAAATGAATAGGCTCTGTGCTCTTCCATTCACTATCAGTTATCATGGCCACTTCAGCCTCAATTCTTTCTCTGTGGGGTTTTTGCAGAGTTGGATGTCATTGAAAACTTTTCAAAGACTTTACAAATGAGGCGGATACTTGACTGGAGGATCCTTAGGTTAGTTTGTGTTAAGCAACTGTAGTTTATCTGACTGAGAAAAGGGCGTTTTTCCTTGGAACACATTTGATAAATACTCAGAATTGTTAGACTGTGAGTTTTGGAGATACTTTGACCCAGTTTTGTAGCCATCACAAATGTCTCTAGCCAAATTCTATTAAGCTAAAACTGTCCAATCTGGTCCTACAGTATATATATTCAAAGCTAATGCTAACTTTTTTTAAATCCTAAAATCTAACTCAACAGCTCATTTAAATTTTATGTAAACACTTGCCCAATTGTTTTTATGTCAGGATGATTTCAGTTTGTTGTGTTATTTTAATATTTACACTCTGAAAATAGCTTTAGCATTAGCATTAAACTAAAAAGACCCACTTTTGTAAACGCAGAAGTTTTGACCTCATTTGTAAAGTCTTTAGCATCCACCCACAGCTCACTGTCCACTCCCTGATCTGTTTGTGTGTATCATTTTAGCGTAAATTTGCAAAATGCCATAGAGAACGAACTGGGGTGGAAGTTGCCGTGATGATGTTCTAGCGACAGGAACTAGCCAGGGGCCATAGTGCACAGATTCAATCAATTCAGTTTGTCAAAAATGTTAAGTGAAATTGTAGTAAACAAATCTAGTTGGACCTACTCAGAAATATGTTTTTATTCAGTTCATTTTCACTGATCTGGACCAGCTTAAATTGTTTAAAGCATCAAGTGGAATCAGGTTTATTTAAAGTTTTAGTAAAGTTAATCTTTTTGTCAGCTCTTCTTTAAATATCAGTGTGGTGCGGTGGGTTAAGCACACTCACCCTCTCACCACAGGTTCACTGGTTTAAATAAAATAACCCCGGCTCGTGATTTACAGGTACATGCCACAGTTGTAGGCGACTTCCCCAGATCGCCCAAAGCCTTCTTGTCTTTTTGTCCTTCTTTTGTCCTTGTGGTGTTGCCGTAGTTGCCTCTGTAGTGGGTGTGTCCTCCGTCCTGTCCGTGTGTGTGTCTGTGTGCTGACAGAAGCACTGATGTGATCCCAATGCTTTATTTATCTATCTCCACTAGCTCCAGTGTAGGTTGGAGGGCCTTAAAGATGATCGCAGGAGGACCTTCAGCTCTCGAGTAACTATCCCCGCCCACCTCTCCCCTCACCCACCTCAAGGAGCGCGCAAACCAAACGCCCCTGTGCCCACCTCACTCTTTGTCCTATGTCCTCTCCTGTACCTCCTTTTCTCTTTTAAAAACTTCACTGCGAAAAATGATACCCACAAGAGTTAAAATGACTTGAATTCAGAATTTTGAGTAGTTTTGATTAGATTTATCTAATTATCAGACGTTGAATATATGACTTGTCGAAAGATATTTTTGACTGCTAGCAAAATCCCTGTTTGAATTGCTTTCATTTTTGTTGAATGTGACAAAAATCGCTGAAATTGTTTATTTTTTAAATTTTAATTCAAGTGCAAGCAGTTTAATTTGATAGAAATTATCAAAAATACTCACTTTCTAACAACATGCATCATTCTGTCAGTTCAAGCACAATATTTTAAGCACAATATTTTTTATCTACAATATTTTCTAACACGTCAAATAACCAAGGCCAGGTAATTAGGTAAATATTGTCAAATTTACTGAACAAACACACATTCCATTTTGAACATGGTTTTGGTCACTGTGAGATTTTAAAACTTAAAAACAATGTCTTCATTTGGAAAACATTTCAATGTTAGAGCTCCCTTTGCTGTCAGCAACGGGAATGAAAAAACAGAAAGTCCCTCTGGAATGTTATGCTAATAGCCAGAGCTGTTGTGAACACAATTTGACCCCAGAAAGAGTGAATTTTAACGATGGAGCAACTAAACTGGCCATATGCAAATTAAGCAGTTTTTTGACCTCCGAGAAAATTACTTTGGATTAATAGATTAAAGGTGCATTGTGTAACTTTTCTGGTGGAGGGTCAGTCAAATGCTTTTCCTCATGGAGATGTTATTGCTTTGTCTGGAATGTTTCACAGTATGGCATTAAACCTTTCTATCTTCACGGAGACCAAACCAGACCAAGTTACAGGTCAGATCTGTGGAGAAGCGACCCCGCTCACAGTCAGAATGCCTGTTTTTCTAGGTATTTTTGAGCAATAAAACCACCTGTAATTGAATAAATGTAAAGTAGAGCTGTTTTAAGTCATACTGTGGAACATTATGAGCAGAACAATGACGTATCCATAGAAACAAGAAGGTGATAGACCCCAAACCTTTAATGAAACAAGCACAAATGAAACAAAATACAACTCTCGGTATATCTTAAGTCAAATTTGCATAATACATGTTCTTTCAATCCAGATTCTGAATTCAAGCAGTGTTAACTCTTTTGGGTGTTCTTTTTTACAGTGTTTTTCCTCTTTTCCTCCGCCCTGGTCTTGTCGTTCACTTTTTTGTCTTGCTCTCTTTTTTTCTCTGTGCGATATTCCGACACTCCGTCCGATGTCTTTTTGTGCATTTGTGTGTCTGGATTTTTGGGGATAAAAATGACATGCTTTGCTTCAGTAGCGTCTGGTGTGGTCATGTGTGTAGACTATGTAGTTTAGTGGAGTTTTTGTCTATAGTCTTTTGATTTTTTTCGTTTGTTTCTTGGTTAGCTTTTGGAACCACGTCATGCTAACCTCTCCACCGCGTCACCGCCATCACCCACCTCCACCTCGGCTGTGTGGTGCCCTCCCAGGAAGCTGTTAGCTGGGTTAAAAATACGGCATTCAAAGCACTGGGTTTACGACTGAGTTTCCCAAAAATCTATACGATAAGATTTAAATAGCCACAAAATATTAATGTTTTATTATGATTATGTTGCGAATCAATTATTATTATTATTTTTTTTTTTTTTTGTATTTTAGTTTCAATTGATTGCGTATTGTTTTACTGTAAAAATATAGGCAATCATTATTAAGTTGCTTTTATTTGGAGGCAAAAGTATTCCCATATCAATTATATGGGAGTTAACATAAAAAACGCTGACTATTTTATTTATTTAATTTTATTTTTGGTCAATTATCCCATTTTAATATGGATTACACCATTAGCAGGTCAAGAATAGACATTTAACCTGTAGCATTTAACTATAGTCATGGTATTTAGAGCAACGAAAAGTTAGCACTTAGCATTAGCATCTTATAAATGGTGAAAAGTTATCAAAATATCACCTATAAATAAATTATTAATAAAAAATCATGCTAAAAGGACATTTTGGGAAACTCAGTCCAGCCCTATTAGGCCAGGTAGTCCAGTTTTAGTCCAGTTTTAGTCCAGTTTTAGTCCAGTTTTAGTCCAGTTTTAGTCCAGTTTAGGGCGGGCCATTGCCTCTCACTCCAGATACCTACACTACATTAGCATTCTGATTATACATTTGTTCTGACTTCTGTGTGGCTGCCTTTGTCCTGATCTTTACATACTTCTTATATGTATCAGTGTATTTCAATGCTGTCACCTGATTGCCCTGTACTGTTAGCATTTGAAACAAATTAATACATTAATACATACTAAAACTTAGACTTTTAAAAATTATTTGGACACACATCACAATATAATATAATAACAAAGAGCAAAAATATAAACGGTAATAATAAATTCAAAATAAGTAGCAAGAGTAGCAAGAGACTAGTGTCAAATAATGCATAATTATATAAATGTATATGTACAAGACCTATATAAATATAGTAATACAAATATATCTCAAGAGGTGGGTAGGGAGAAACAGTGCAAAGATGAAATAGTGATTGACGTGACAGAAGGTCGTCTATTACATAAGGGTGAGTGGGATTCTTTCTTTCAAAGTACAGATATCTACAATTTATAATTAAGGACAGTATTTTTCTACTTCTACTTCGTTGCATTTCACCACTGGGGAAGAGTAAACAAAACTTTTATTCAAGTAAGAGTTCTGTTGCGCTGTACAACATATTACTAAAGTAAAAGTAAAAGCATTCGGTCTGAAAGCTGCTCCGAGAAGTACGATTTCATGAAAAAGTTACTCTAAATGTAAAGTAAGTACTACCCACCTCTGATTACCAGTGGTGGATGAAGTACTCAGTGTTGTTGCTTAAGTAAAAGTACAAATACAAGGGGAAAGGATTACTCAAGTAAAAATATCACATGAAAAAAATCTATTTAAGTAAAACTACTGAAGTACCTGTTTAAAAACGTACTTAAAGAGTCAAAAGTAAAAATACTTTGCAGAGTTTTTTTTTTTTTTTTTTTTTGACAATTAAAGGATGAAATGCAGTGATTGTGATCAAGAAATTAGCTGATTTAAGTGATTCAAATGTTTTTGTGTATTTGGTTTGCTCAGAGTTGGGACATTAATTCAAAAACAGTACTTTTTACTTTTCAGTCCAGCTCTAAAATGTAGTGGAGTAGAAAGTACAGATACATGCTCTCAAATGTAGTGAAGTAAAAGTAAATATAAAAGTATCCACTGGAAAATGCACTTGAGTAAAGTACAGATACCTAAAAATTGTACTTAAGTATAGTACATTTACTTTTGTACTTATCTTCCGCCACTGCAGATTACAAACCCAATCCAACCAAAATCCCATATATCAATCTCAGTTTACTGTGAATACATTTTTAGTCCTTTTATGAAACTCTTACTATAATTTTAAGCAACATGGGGCAGTCAGATGAGCCATCGTTTTGGGTTGATGTTGGAGATGTAGCGGTCTGTGTAGCAGCTGGACAAAACACAGCCTGGCCTCTGCTTGTGCACTGTCTGTTCTGTACCATGTGTTTGCTGGTTTGATTTGAAGCATGTTTTAATACGAATGACCACTGCCCCCTCTGGCCCATGTTCTCTCTCCCACCTCTCCCTCTGTTTACAGGTGCAGTCCAGGTGCAGCAGCAAAGAGAATATACTCAGAGCAAGTGAGTATGAGTACTACTGTAAATACTACTCTAAATACTGTGTGATACTTGAATACTTGAAGGTTCTATATTATGCAAAATTGACACTTGTGGGGTTTAAGTCAAGTTATAATGTCGTCACCTCCTCAAAAACAAACCTGGAGTTGTGTTTTGTTTCATTCACACGTTTGAGTAACACTTTATTATTAATCTGTCTACATCTCTAAAGCTCAAAATGCTCTGTTCCACCTTGTGATGTCATGTGGTAATACAGGAAGTGCTCCACTGTGTTTTTAAACTCCATACGCCTTCACTAGAATCATTTGATCATTTCAGCCCTGGCATTTCCAATCTCTACTTAACAAAATGTATGTTTGTTAACTTGGAAAAGGTGTAACAGAGCATTTTGAGCTTTGGAGATGTAGCCAGACTAATAAACCAGGATTAGGTAGGTTTTTGATGAGGTAACAACATTATAAACTCACAAGAATCCATTTTGTGTAATGTAGGACCTTTAAAAATAACTTCAGCTCATGGGTACAGTGATATCAGTCGTATCTGGCTTCATTTCATTCTGTTAATATCTTAATCCAGTTGTCCTCACACGTGTTCCTCACATGTGTTCCTCCGCGGGCCTGGGTACTGCTGTTTGTGTATTTATTTACATGTATGTGTTGTTTTGCCAGAGGTGGTAGTTAGTGCGTGCTATGGCTTGGAAATACTGCAGCCTTCTTTGGTACATGTTTAGAGCGGAGAAAGTAGGTCAGGACGAATCAAAGCTAGCCATGTATGTATCCCTCCGCTCAGAGACACAGAGGGGACAGGAGAGGCATACAAACACAGGGAGGAGATTAGATACGCCTCATTGATTTCACTTCACCACAGTTTAGTATTGGAATAGTGTTTGCCAACTCAAACTATGTAGGTCTACTGAATATAATATAACTGTACATTTTTGTAGTTGTTATTTCCAGTTATCTATCCTTGAGCAAAACTGACTTACTTGCTATACTTTGCAGTGACATCGCGCTGGGGGTGTTCTGAATGCATGTGTGTGGAGGAACTTTTAGGAATTACCATGGTGACACAATGCACACGTTAGCAAAAAGGCCAAAAAAGTTTTAAGACCTTCTGAAAACACACAAAATGGATTTAAACAACTAATTATTCAGGAGTCTGTGATTAATACGAGCGCGCATGGTCCTGTTTTGGTGTTTTGACTTCCAACAAAAATGGTGAGACTGACGAACTGAAAAGCTGTTGGTGTCTAATTGTATGTGTGAGTTTTGTTTAACAGCACAAATCGGCTCACCTGTTTAAAGTCTTAGAGCTTCAGACACAGCAGAGCCTACAGTTAGCATCACACCCCCAGGGAATGTTGATGTCATCCACTGAAAAGTATAATTTTGTATTTTCCACTTTTTTTAATTGAACTTAGATAGAAATATGTTGAAACTAGTCATCTTCTGTGAGCACTCCAAACTGCTTTGTTCACATATTGCCTGGATTGTTGCGTCTTCATTTGCTCCCATCTTCATCTGTTTTTCTTCCTAAACTCCACTTCCTATGTTTTTTTTTTTTTTTTCTGTCAGTTACCTTCTTACCACAGGCCTGTTCTCAGATCTCCAGTAGATCCTTGGAGGTTTTTCTGTACATTTCAGTCTGAAGGGAGATTTTAAAGCAGCGTTTCATCCCCGTAGACTGAGCTGAGAGCTGAGGCCAGTGCCCCAGGGCCTGAACAGAAGACTGCAGTGTCCTGGGACCACTCAGAGCCTCTCCTTCTCCACCTCCTCATGTCTTCCTTTTAACTTTGAAAATGCACAGATAAAGAAATTAGACTGCCAAAAGTGCTGAGACCGATCATTTAACTCTCATCAATGCCACATCAACATTTTTATAGTTTTTAAAGTTGAACTAAACACTAAATTCACTTTTCATTGTGTTTTAATGGCATTATCTACTGGTTTTTTTTTGGCAATTTTAGGTAAATGGGTGTGTGCTGATTCACTATACTCAAACCAAAAATAATGTCTGGTATTGGTTCTTGTTATCCGCGAGTACTCAAAATGAAGTACTCTTACCTGTGCTCGTTTTGGAAAAATGGTATTGGTGTATCTCTAGTTTACATATAAGCACCATTTTGGTTTTTGCTGTGTGTTTCTTGTCAGGTCACAGTGCGGTGGACATCACCAAAGTGGCCCGGAGACACCGCATGTCCCCGTTCCCCTTGACCTCCATGGACAAGGCCTTCATCACTGTGCTGGAGATGACCGCCGTCCTGGGCACCGAGATCATCAACTACAGAGGTGAGACACAGTACCGCACACAGCCTGCAGGGGGAGCTCTGACAGGACTAAACCATACAGCTGTATAACAAAGAGGGACATCATCTTTTAAAGCATCTGTATCATGGCTAAACCACTCTTTTTCCAATGAGGAGTTAAAGCAGGGGTGTCCTAACGTTTTCACTGAAGGAAATATACTGGAGGCAGAGTTCGACAAACTAGTGCTAAATACAGTCATTCAGATCAGTACATTTTAGGAGTCTTTTCAGTATACTTTTCTATCAGCATACTTTTACTCCTACTTGACTAATATTGTTATTGACATAAAAATACTCTTATTTGAGTAAAAGCTTTGGTTAATCTTCCCATTGTGAGTAATTAATTAATAAATTAATTAGGCCCGACGAGTTCCAATTAAAACTGTATCCAGAGCCCTGCCAATCTGCCCCTCCGACCACAACCAACACTTACACAATCACTTTTATACTAGGCAGTGTTGGTGAAGTGTCTTCCCTAAGGACACAAAAACAGGGTTTTTTTGCTACTCGCACCCCGCTGTGGCACTTGGTATTCCCAGTGGTCAATCCAAGTAGTAACCAGGCCCAGCCTTGCTTAGCTTTGACAAGCCGATGTGGCCTCCAAGTGACAAAAGTTTTATGTCAACAATATGAAATGATTTGAACATTTATGTTTCTTGCACCGCTCTTTCAGATATAATTTGTGTGTCTGTCCTTTAAAAATACCAGATTTTGTGCATTATTTAATATTTTGTCAAATGACATTAACTTCAAATTGTTGATTGACAGATTGACAGATTCTCTTTAAGCTGAGTAGTTTTCCTAAATACTTTTTTACTCTTTAGTCTCTTTACTCCTACTCCTACTCTTTACTCCTAAATACTTTTTTACTCTTTCTCTACCTACTCTTACTAACTTACTAATTTCTTGGACAGCTACTCTATACTTCTACTTAAGTAATATTATTCTGAAGTTATGTTACTTTTACTTGACTACAGTTTTTGGCTACTCTACATTTTACATAGGGGTCTTAGATGTTATTACTGGTATGTTCCACAGCATGGCATTAAATTTATCTGTATCCAGAGAGATAAGCAGGTGACACAAAGTATTTTTTGAGCAATAAAAATGTCTGTATTTGAATAAATCTGTTTAATGCCTTCTGTGAAACATTCCACACAAAGCAATATAACCCCCCACCAGTAAATATTTAAATTGTATCTTATTATGTGAAAGAGCCGATGAATCACTAATGGAACTACAGCGTTTGACTATAATAATGTTTATACACTGTGCCTGACCACTGTGCTCCATTAGCTGATGTTACTGTCTTGTTGGCTAACCTCTGAAGACACGTTTAAAGTATCTCTAAGTGTCTCTGGGTTAGACACTTCCCCGAGTCAGCAGCTTTTGCGTAAACCACCACTGTGCTCTGTGTTAGTCATGCACACGCTTTAACATTCAGATTAGGACACTGTAAAGGCTTGTGTCAGCGCTACATGGAAAGTAGTTTTTAAATAAATTTGTATGTATTTATTGTGGAACGTTTGGTAGGTAAAAGGTAAGCACAAACATTCAAAAACGAACAAAAAAAACAAAAATATTATACGTTTGAAAGGGAAAAATTCTCTATCTGTTAGCCATTTTGTTTTCTGTAAACATTTAGTACATTTTTATAGAGTAGTAGTATGTTTTACGATGATCTGTGGAGAAGCAAGCCCAGATCTGTGGAGAGGCAAGCCCATTCACAGTAAGAATGCAAGATTTTAGATCAATAAAAACCCATGTTATTAAGTGAATGCATGATGGATACGTTTAATGCCACACCGGGACATTCCAGACAAAACAATAAGATTTCCATGGAGACAAGCAGGTAGCAGACCCTCCACCAGAAAAGTTACATGGTGCACTTGTAAAAATTCTTGAAGATTATCAGTATTCCACCATGATTACAGGCACTTTGACTTTACTGTCAAACAGAACTTTCATTTTAAACAGTTTGCGGTGGTCCAAAGTTATTCCTCACTTACCTTTATGCCTTCAGAGCGTCCTAATTATTCACCATGAAGAGTTTATGAGCACTTTTCACAACTTCCAGAGACCAGAGTTTTGTCATCACGCAAAAGCTAACAATAACAAGCATCCTAACACGCACTTCCTGATTAACGGACAGCAAAATACTTGATAAGTAGATGCAGACAGCACACAGCGGACATATTTTGACTCCAAAAGCTATCTGTACTGGGGAAAGACACATTTTGCTCAACTACATCTAGTACAAACCTTTTAAATAAATACGAAAATCACCCGACAAGCTTGCAGTATTTATAGTATAACTCCAACAAAAACTGCTTTAATAGTGACATGTTTTTTTACAATGAAGCACAACTTTTCTATAGATTATTTTTAGATGTAATGAATTCATCATATGGTGCAAAGACATGAGCTGCGTGCGTGGGAGAAGAGCTAACAGTGGGTGGTTGAGAAAAATCCTCCTTCGAAAATACCTTAAAGCTGCTCCCTGCATGGCTATATATAGTCCATGTGCAGTGATTACTGTATGTGGGCACTCGTATGTGTGCTTTTATATGAGAGGTCAATTAAATGTGATTAGGAGTGAGGATGACAGTGGTACAACGCAAGTGGAGACAGGGCTCGTTTGCACTGCTATTTTCAGATATTAAGATGCAGTCTTAAAGAGTAAAAATAGATAAAATTGTGGTGCGTGAGGCTGATTTAGAGAAAGAACATACAGTATTTTTGCTAATAATGCCATATCAAAGAAATGTTACAAATATAGTATATATAATTATAGAAAACATATACTTTTTACTGCTTCTAGTATGTTAAGATACCAGCCTTGGTAGTAGTTGTTTAAAGCAGTGGTGGAAGGTAATGTGGAAAGTAAAGTACTTACATACTTAAAGTACTTAAAGTACATACTTTACTACTTGTACTTTTTACAGTGGGTCCGTTTTACTTTTACTTAATTGGACTGAAAAGTAAAAAGTAGGGGTTATTTAAAAATGTATCCGTATTAACACTGTTGACCAAAATCTGTTTCATTTTAAATCAATACAGTTAACATTTTAACAAATTAACCACACTTTATCCAGATCTGTGTGCAGTACATTTATGTTTTACTCTCAATGTACATTTTTACATGAGTACTTAAGTAGATTTTTTCATGTGATACTTGAGTAACGTTTTCTTTTTTTTTTTCCCAATTATCTTGAGATCCTGTTCCATGCCTACTGTACACTAATGTCAGATTCATTTTTTTCCCCATAACTGCATATTTGGTGGTTTTAAAAGTATTATTCTTTGACGATACTGAATGAATAATGTGCAGAAAACATTTCAAAGTTTACACAAAATGAAGCTTTATTACAGATTGTATTGAAAGTTCCAATTTGGGTAACTAAACAGGAAGAGGAAGAAACGGAAGCACTGCTCAAACTTAAGAATGTTGGTTACAGGTTACATGAACTCAACCTGGTTATGTTTACATATTTAACTGTTAAGCTCTCTCATCCCTCAATACAAAAAAGGCCTAGTGTAGCATTTTCAAATTGTACAATCCATACATTTAAACTACATTTGATTGGCCAGAACATAACACATCCCATCTTTCATTCTTCACAAGCCTATGACCTCTTATAGTGTCGTTTGTGTCACAGATGACCCCTGTCACGAGATGCAATTAGGTGACTAAACCCTTTCCCTTTAATACTAGAACAAATACTGCACCCTGCCTTTAAGAGTAACCTTTGACCTATGCCCCCTCCTCAGATGGGATGGGTCGGGTGCTCGCTCAGGACGTTTATGCCAAAGACAACCTGCCCCCTTTCCCCGCCTCGGTCAAGGACGGCTATGCTGTGAGAGGTACGTACCCAAGAGCAAAGGTCCATATTTTATTTTATTTTATTTTTATCTATTTTTTATTATTATTTCATTTTTACCCAACTTTACCTTATATTATATTTTATTTTATTTTTATCTAATTTTTTATTATTATTTTATTTTTACTCAGCTTTACCTTATGCCATACTTCTTATTATATTATTAATTCAACCAGGAGAAAGAAAAAAAAAAGTGAGGTTCAATCTATTAGGAGATGGAAAAGCTGAGGAAGGTGATAGTTTTGTTGCTGGTGAAGAAGGTTGGAGGAGGGTTGTATCTGTAATGGTAGAAAGAAATGGTAATTGTTTGAAAAGTAGAGGTACCAGACAGGGGTGTCCAGTAGCCCATAGATCTTTATGAATCAGCTAGAGAACTGTCTAAATAGTGAGTTTTTCAGGTCAGAGAGTCTCCAAAACTACTACACACAGTTCTACCTTCATCATCATAAGTATTTACTATATTTTTAGTGTTGTTTTTTTTAAAAATATGAACCTTTGTCTTCAGCGGCCGATGGACCAGGTGACCGTTTCATCATTGGAGAATCACAAGCTGGAGAACAGGTACGTAAACTATTATTAACTGCAGTGGTCATTTGTGCTGTTATAATCCTGCGTAAAAAATTGTGTGTGTGTATGTGTATGTGTTGTATAGCCAACCCACACGGTGATGCCAGGGCAGGTGATGAGGGTGACGACAGGTGCACCCATCCCCTGTGGAGCCGACGCCGTGGTGCAAGTGGAGGACACAGAGCTGTTAAGGGAGTCGGAAGATGTAAGAGATCGCTATTATCAATCTATATGAAAAAATAAAAAAAATAGATCTGATTTTGTTACTATAAACAGCTTGAGAAAGTTTATTGATACTTTGCAGCTGATGTCAACATTCCCTGGGGGTGTAACGCTAACTGTAGGCACTGTTCTATCTGAGGCCTGTTAGACTTTATTCTGAGCTTTATTTTAGCATAATTAGACCAGAAAGAGATGGTTAAGTTGGAACTACAACAAGTAAGATGCTGTTAAACAAGTCTCTCATACATAAAATTACAGTCACAAGTTCACTAGCATTAGCCAAAAGTTTCACTCTCATTTTTTTGTTGAAAATCAAATACCTAGACTGGACCATGAACACTCGTATTGATCACAGGCTCCTGAAAATGTGCTGTTTAAATCCATTTGATATTTTTTTCTTGATCTTAAAATCTTAAAAACTTTTTTGGCTGTGTTTGTTAATGTGTGCTGTGTGTTACCATGGTAACTGTTGAACATAGACATACAAGGAGAAAACCCCCAGCATGATGTCACTGCAAAGTATCAATAAGCCCACTACATAACGTCATGTGGTAATACAGGAAGTGCTCCACTGTGTTTAAACTCCATACACTTTCCTTAGAATAATTTGGATGATTTCAGCCCTGGAATTGATAAGACAGCTATTAACTTGAAAACTAATGCTTCATGACAAATAATTTCCCTTGTGCATCATGGACATTAAGACATCAGGTGGAACAGAGACAGAGAGACTAATAATAATAAAGGATTACTCAAACATGTCTAAATAAAACAAAATATAACTCCAGGTATGTTTTTGAGGAGGTAACAACATTCTCACATAGCTAAACCTTACAAGAGTCTATTTTAATAGCCACGTTACCATAACAGAGAATGTTATGTTTTCCAGGGTACAGAAGAGTTGGAGGTACGAATCCTAGTACAGGCTCGTCCTGGACAAGATATCAGGTCAGTGTCAAATTAGATTATTTAGTGCTTTCAACATCATCCAGAAGCAATTTTAAACACACAATATTATTAGTTATTATAAACTCTGAATGTTTCTCCTGTCCTTTGCCCTGTCCAGGCCTATAGGTCACGACATAAAGCGCGGGGAGTGTGTGCTGGCCAAGGGCACCCACATGGGCCCCTCGGAGATCGGGCTCCTGGCCACGGTGGGCGTCACAGAAGTGGAGGTCCAGAAGTTCCCTGTGGTGGCTGTCATGTCCACAGGCAACGAGGTGGGTCAGCAGGACTGGTACAGATACGGTATGGAAACACACAAACAGAAACATACACTATGATTTCATCTAACTTTATTTTGTATTTTGTTTTTGATTGAACTAATAAAATAAGATATGACTTTATATTTCCCAGTAGGTTGTGTTGTCTTGACGCTTGGTGCAGGAATAAGTTTCATTCATTCAGTTCATTAAAAAGCCCATATTACGCTATTTTCTGATCTATGTTATAACGTTGTTTCCTCATCACAAACAGACCTGGAGTTGTGTTTTGTTTCATTCACACAAGTTTAACACACAAACCCTGCTGAGTTCTTCTCTCAAACTGAAAACACTCTGTTCCACCTTGTGATGTCATCTGCTAATAATGTTTTTAAACTTCGTACACCTTCACTCACTTGGATGATTTCAGTCCCAGAATTGCTAGTCTCTACTAAACAAAAGGTAAAACTTAGCTCTTAACTTAAAAACTCCCACTTCATGACATCACAAGGTGTAACAGAGCATTTTGAGCTTTGGAGATAGACAACCTAATTAAAAAAGATTATTCAAACATGTGAATGAAACAAAACACAACTCCAGGTATGTTTTTGATGAGGTAACAACGTTATAACATGACTTAAAGCTCACAAGAATCCATTTTGTGTAATATAGGCCCTTTAAGTTGTATTTTTTTTTATACGTTTAGTGCATGGATGTGATCTAGTTTGGTTACATATATAAATGTATTGTCTTTATAATATGTTTGTATGAGTATTTCAAACTTACAGTACAGTATTTACTTAACTGGCAGTTGCATTTCCTTTTTTGAAGCTAAATTATTACATGAAATATTAAATTATGATTTTTCTGACGAGCTTTGCAATTATTTTTCGATTAGATAGATTCATATTCAGGAACATGTAAGCAATTCAGTCAGATCTAAAAAAAAAAAAATTAAAATTAAAAATCAAGACATATAAGATTCTTTAAATGCCTGGTCTTGTATTGTGTCCTGCAGCTGCTAAACCCAGAAGATGACCTCCATCCAGGGAAGATCCGGGACAGTAACCGCTCCACGCTTCTGGCCACCATCCAGGAGCACGGATACCCCACCATCAACCTGGGAATCGTGGGGGACAAG
Organism: Taenioides sp. WSHXM2023; assembly: GCA_029959045.1. NCBI lineage: Eukaryota > Metazoa > Chordata > Actinopteri > Gobiiformes > Gobiidae > Taenioides > Taenioides sp. WSHXM2023. The sequence continues at coordinate 22,041,500 of CM057103.1, read as the reverse complement.
TACGCCATAACCTGTTATTACGCACTTATTTATGTTGTATGGTCTTTTGGCATTCTGTTAGGCGAAAAACATAATGAGTTACAAAAATATATATAATTTTGTTGTACTATAAAGCAATGGAGGAGCTGTAAAATTGACCTGTAAACATAGTAAAGTACTGTACTTTTAGGTATCTGTACTTTACTTTATAAGTACATTTTAAAGTGGATATTTTTTACTTTTACTTCACAATATTTAAAAACGGGTATCAGTACTTTCTATTCCACTATATTTTTTTTTATTGTAAGTAAAAGTATTTTTTATTATTGCGATCTGCTTAAAAGGCTTAGTGGTTATTTTTTACATAAGAAAAATACAAAGAAAAGCATCTAAAAAGAATTTTTGCTATTCAGTTGTGTCTGTTGAACAAAATTCAGCAAAAATCTTTTATCAAAATCACTACATTTGAAGCTTCATTATATCCCAAAGTCAATGTGAAATTTGCTCTAGTGTCTTTACTCTTACTTAAGTAACAAAATTGAGTTCATCGCTGCTGTTGACTATTGCTAAGTCAGTGTTTCTCAAACTGTGGCACACAAACTCCTCTACTGTTCAAATGTTTCTCTATTTTCGAGTTAACCTTATCAAATTCTGGTCCTCCTTTGAGTCATTTTTTGGTTAGAACTACTGATAACGAGTGATATTTGGTGCGAGAAATTGAAGAACTTCTGGTCTAAACGTAATATTGTTTTGTGTTTTTGTTTCGTGTAGTCCCGATGACCTCCTGAACGCTCTGAACGAAGGCATCAGCCGAGCAGACGTCATCATCACCTCAGGAGGAGTGTCCATGGGAGAGAAGGTACAGCAGAGCGCTGTGACGTACTGACGCCATGTGGTAGGAAAGAGAATTACAAGAGTGTACTGCTGTTATATACATGTTAGAATACAGTGTGCAATAGCAGGGCAAAATCTGTTATAAAAAAAAAGGCAATATTATTTTGTTTATTTGAATGTTATAGAAAAATACAAATTATTTATTCTTTTCAAACAGCTTTTCACTGGTTTGGTTTGTGATTTCAGGACTACCTAAAACAGGTGATGGACATCGACCTCCATGCTCAGATCCATTTTGGGCGTGTTTTTATGAAACCAGGGTAAGAGCCACAATATGTTGTAATATTCTTTAATAATAATAAAGTAAATGAAAATGGTATTGTGTAGTATATGTTTTCAAGGTAAACTATGGTGTAGAGACAGCTGCTTGGCTCCACGGAGATGTTATTCATGGGTTTCAGGCATAGACTCTGTAATAATGGACTAAGGGAGTGTGACGTCACCCATAGTGTTCGGCTCCAGTCAAATGAAGCTCACGAGGCCAGCAGTTATAGGAGCCGGACAAACGTGGTGCACATTATGTAGTGTGACATTCAACCTTATAAGACGTATAAAAAAGCGTGCAGGCTTAAATAAGAATATTTTAAGATGAAAATTATGAGACTGAAAGCAGCAGTTACAGACAGAGGGGCGACAGTTTTTCAATAGAAACGGAGTCGATGGAGTGGAAGTGCGTCCATGCTCACTTCCTATTTGGAATGTCCATTTATATATACAGTCTACGGTTTTAGGCAAACAGTTCCTTCAAGATGAATATTGCATAAACTGAACAAATAATTCATTACGTAACTTTTGAAAGGTTTATATTTTGCTATAACTTACTTTTCCAACATTTAATATAATAATAATAATAATTTCTCTCTTTCTCTGCAGCCTCCCCACGACTTTTGCCACCCTGGACATAGACGGTGCTCGTAAACTCATCTTCGCTCTCCCAGGTAGTGTGTGAAGTAGAGAGCTAGAGTCCCATTTACACTGCTGTTGCCGAGGAGACAGTACTGATATGATGTCCTCTCTCTCTCCCCCCTCCCTCCTTCTCTCTTCTCCCCTCTTCTCTCCATCTTTTCCCTCTCTCCTCTCTCTGCCCCTGACGACTGTCCCAGGAAACCCCGTGTCGGCCGTGGTCACCTGTAATCTTTTTGTAATTCCTGCCTTGAGAAAGATGCAGGGGATTTTGGACCCCAGACCTACTATAATCAAAGCAAGGGTATGACGCACACACTCACACACACACACACACACACACACACACGGTGAAGGAACTGAACTATTTACTGAATTTCTAACTCACAAGTGAAAAGAAAGTTTAAAGGGCCCATATTACGCTATTTTCTGATTTGTTATAATCTTGTTTCCTTGTCACAAACACACCTGGAGTTGTGTTTTGTTTCATTCACACATGTTTAACGCACAACCCCTGCGTATTTAGGCTCAAATAGAAAACACTCTTGTGATGTCATGTGCTAATACAGGAAGTGCTCTATGTCTGCATACACTTTTAAACTGCATACACTTTTACTAGAATCATTTGGATCATTTCAGCCCTGGAATTGCCAATCTTCGCTGAACTAAAGGTAAAAGCTAGCTGTAAACTTGAAAACTACCACTACATGACATCACAAGGTGGAACAGAGCATTTTGAGCATTTGAGATGTGGACAGACTAATAATAAAGGATTTCTCAAACATGTGAATGCAACAAAACAACTCCGGGTCTGTTTTTGAGGAGGTAACAACATTATAACATGACTTAAATCTCACAAGAGTCCGTTTTGGAAAATATAGGACTTTAAGGAGTTTAAACATGATTTAGATTTTCTGTTTGATTGGGAAAATGCGCTTGCAAAACAAACCATAACTCAAGTCCTGATTTTTACTTCTTGAAAAACAGAACAAGCTCATTTTAAACAGTTCGCAGTGGTCCAAAGTTTTCTCATTATCCAAACACATTCCGAGCATCGTAATTATTAATCTGCACTGAGTTCATAAGGGCTTTTCACAACTTTCAGAGGACTAAGAACAACTAGCATGCTAACAGCACACCAGCCTTACTACCTGGGTTGCTGACTATTTAAAAAACGCTTTATAATTAGATGCAGAAAACGCATAGTGGTCTGATTTTGACCATAAGAGCTGCTTTTACAACAGGTTATATTTTTACTGGGGCAAGACAAGTTTTACTTTCATGGAAAAATCGGGTATAGTCCCTTTAAACGGCCCGGTACTGTCTTGTGGCTTGTGGCTTGTACAATTTATTAGTCTTAGTTTTGTGAATTAAAAAAAACTTGAGTGCATTGTCTGTGTGTGTGCCCATAACACTCAAAACAAAGTACTTATTTCATACTTTTCCACCATTCGCTAGATCTATATTTCTGAGTTTTGGCAGAGGAGCTGGTCACTGTCCACTCTGACCTGCAGACCTGCCCGTTCTCTGAATATTCATACACTGGACTAAATACAACTCTATCATATGCACAGAGCGCTCCACAGCACACTCGCCAAAATGAGAGCGGGCCAATATGGCGGCGCTCCAAACATGATTGATAGTTAGGAGGGGTTTGAAATCCAAGGCAAGTCCGTACTGCCATCTAGTGGTAGGACTCGGACATGTGTTTTTGGCAATAGTAAAGATTAATTTATTAAAGGGCCCATATTAAGTTGTTTCTGATCTGTGTTATAATGTTTCCTCGTCACAAACAGACCTGGAGTTGTGTTTTGTTTCATTCACACATGTTTTAACACAAAAATCCTGCATATTTAAGCTTTTCTCAAACAGAAAACGCTCCAACTTGTGATGTCATGTGGTGCTACAGGAAGTGCTCCACTGTGTTTTTAAACTCCATACACCTTCATTAAAATAATCTGGATAATTTAAGTCCTGGAATTTCCAGTCTTTACTGAACTAAAGGTTAAAGATATCTGTTAACTTGAAAACTACAGCTTCGTGACATCACAAGGTGGAACAGAGCATTCTGAGGTTTGGAAATGTAGACAGAATAATAATAAAGGATTACTCAAACATGTCTGAATAAAACAAAACACTTCTCCAGGTATGTTTTTGAGGAGGTAACAATATTATAACATGGCTAAAACCTCACATGAATCAATTTTGCGTGATATAGGACCTTAAAAATAAGTAAAGGCAAGTGTTACTAAGTTGTCTTCATGTTTTAGAATTTAATAATGTCGTAATTTCAGATGAAGAACATTCTTTTTTTAATTACTTTGCCTTTCTTATGGAGATTACTTTTGAAGCAACAACATTCTTATAGGAGTAGTCCAACATTTTGCCCACTGCACATCTCCAGTCAAAGCATTACACATAAATAAATAAATATGTACTGTACGTGCTTGACGGTGGAGCCTCTTTTATATCTGGCTGTTGTGCGTCCTTCAGTTGTCGTGTGACGTGAAGCTGGACCCGCGCCCTGAGTATCACCGCTGCATTCTGACATGGCACCACCAGGAGCCTCTGCCGTGGGCACAGAGCACAGGTAACACGGGGTCAACTGTGATGTCATCAAAATGAGACCGTGAATCCCATGTACAGTCCAGTCGTGATATTCTGGTGTTGTAGTTTGTGTCTGTTGTGTTGTTGTTGTTTGTTTGTTTGTGTTGTTTATATCTTGTCTTATTTTCTGGTAAGGTAGGTAAAGATTACTTGTAAGAGTTCACACTTTTTGGTTAAATCACTCAGCATGACAGAAGCTGATCAGTTGATACTTTGCGGCTGAACAGTTCCTGGGGTGTGATGCTAACTGTAGGCACCACTCTGTCTGAAGCTCTATTACTCAAATTTAACTTTAATCTGAGCTTTATTTTAATACAATCTGACCAGAAAGAAGTGACTTAGCTGGAACAACAACAGATGAGCTGATTTGTGTTGTGAAACAAGTCCCTCTCAAATAATATTACACTCTCACCTTTTAATTGAAAATCAAACACCTAAACAGGACCATGAACGCTCGTATTGATCACAGGCTCCTGAAAATGTGCTGTTTAAATCCAGTTTGTATTTTTTTTGGTGACTTTTCAGATAATCTATACACTTACCAGGCTGTGTTTGCTAATGTGTGCATTGTGTTACCATGGTAACAGCTGAACATTCCGCCATAGACATACATGAAGAACACCTCCAGCGTGATGTCACTGCAAAGTATCAAAAGGAGCCATCCCATCCCCATATTCCAGTACTGATGCAGATTTGTTTCTCTTGAGCTCAACAGTGACCTCCCGCCACTTGGTTCCAGAAGTAACATTTACATTATTTTTTCCCATAGACTTTCAGAAAGAAACATTTTATTAAAAGTTTAAAAACTTACTCAGGCCTAATCAGATATGTGTTAATTAATGGCCACAAGACGTATCATTTGAATCTTTTTTTATTCTAAAGTTTTTTAAAGTTTTTGTGTTTTTGTACTGAAATTAAGTTATGGACATTCGTTACCACATAGTTGTGTCTTTTAAGTGCATATGCCAGGCTTTCATGTTTTTCTAAATATGACTTGGTTTGATGGGATAGTAAATGTGGTTAATATTTATCATAATTTTACAATGGTCCAGTAGCAGTTTGTGTTTGTGTTGAAAAATACAGAAAGTACGTAGAGTAGCGCTGAATTACTGAATCACAGAAAATTCCTTCCAGAATGCACAGATAATTTACACACAAGGACCGCATTTTTCTGCTGCCTATATCCAACCAGGAAGTACAATTATAAACTGCACTAAATTTGTCAAAACTGTTAGGCAAGATTTTGACTAAAATCTTGAATATGATTATGTTTTTCTATGTTTTAGTGAAATTAGTAGTCTAACCTGTCATATGCTCTTTGAACTTTTAATTTTGTAAATTTTCGAGAAGTCTATGCTTGGGAAAATGTACTTATGGACCCTCAGCTGGCTTCGAAGTGGGTGTAATAGGCTCTGTGGACAGTAGTACGCTAGCTAACTCACTGTGTCTCAAAGCTTCACAGTCACATTTATTAAAATTGTAAAACATAAAATAAACAACCAATTAAAATCCAAATTAATTAAATGAAAGACTACCCAATTATTTTTATATGTAGAGTAATTCAGTTTGTGACATTGTTTTAATATTTATTATACCTCAGCATTAGAATTAGCGTTAGCATTGGGACACAAACATCTCTTTCAAAACACAGAAGTGTCCTTCACTGAAGTATTTTATTTGTGTACTTTTTAACAGTGACATCCACCCACAGCTCCCTTTTCATTGCCTGAGCTTAAAATATTTTAGCACGACCTGCCAAAAACCTCATGAACACAAAATTGCACAGGAAGTACTGACGCTAACAGTGAGCTAGCCGGGCGCTACTGTGCACAGAGCCTATTGTTGAGCTCCACACTATATAATATTACAAACTACTACCATTGCTGGATGAAGTACTCAATTCTGTTACTTAAGTAAAAGTACAGATACAGGGTAAAAAGATTACTCAAGTAAAAGTAAAAGTATCACATGAAAAAATCTACTTAAGTAAAACTATTGAAGTACCTTATGTGATTACGTTCTTTTTTCAGACCAAGGGTTTGTTTTCATACCTGACAGTTTCGACTTCTCTCTAGCAGTCGAATAACATAAATTACCTGTTTAAAAATGTACTTTAAGAGTAAAAAGTAAAAGTATTTTTGCAACAGTTTTTTTAACAATTAAAGCATCAAGTGTACTGATTTTGATAAAGAATTTAGCTGATTTTAAATAATTCAATTGATTTCTCAATTTTTCTAGCTATTTTTTGTGTATTTGTGTATTTGGTTTTCTCAAAGTTGAGATGGTAACACAAATCAAACGTGCTAAAATAAGTCTCAGTCATTTCAGTAGGTCTCAAACCATAAGGAAAAGTACTTTTACTTTTCCGTACAAATCTAAAATGTAGTGGAGTAGAAAGTACAGATTTAAGCTCTTAAATGTAGTGACGCAGAAGTAAAAGTATCCAGTGGAAAAGTTACTTAAGTAAAGTACAGATACCTTAAAACTGTATTGTAGTAAAAGTATTGTACTTTTACTTTTGTACTTCATTACCTTCCAGCACTGGTAGTATGGAGCTCAACCGTAATGCCCACTTCGTACTACATAATATTACTAGGTACTACTTTCTCTGACCACTCCTTCTCTCCTTCCCATTGGCTGACCGGTGCAGGTAACCAGGTGAGCTGCCGACTGATGAGCATGCGCAGCGCTAACGGGCTCCTGATGCTACCTCCAAAAACAGAGCAATACGTGGAGCTGCACAAGGGCGAAGTGGTGGACGTCATGGTGATCGGCCGGCTATGATGTCATCACTGTGGGACGCGAGCGGGGGCGTGGCGGGTGTGAATGGGGGCGGTGGTTCACGGTGCATGTCCACATATCATTGACTATTCTGTAATATGCAACGGCACAGCTAGTTTTTATTGATTTGGATAACGTTGAGGTATAAGTCAACATCTTGATCACACCTAGATACATATAAAAAATTAATTTAAAAAGATTATAGTATTTCAAACTAAGAAAATATAACTTTTAATGAAAAAAATCAAATTATAAAAAGAGATTTATTCTGTAATATATTATTCTGATTATTCTTCTTATTATTATCATTATTCTTATTATTCTCATTATTATATTAAGGCGACTTTGTTCCTTTCATTGCAATTGCTTTGTGTGTTGCTAGACCTTATCTATAGCAGTAGCATTTTAATAGACAGCTGTAGGTGCCTGCCGGGACAAAAAAAAAAAAGGAATTATTATTTTTTCATCTTTAGTGGAAAAAAAATAATCTGTTTTTTGACAAATGAAGAAAACATTCGAGGAAGACTTTCAGATTTCCCATGGTGCTCAGCTAAGAGGAAGGAGGGGCGTGGCCACTGGGGGCTCGGTACAAGACGTTTCGCTCAGAGTGGGCGTGGTTTAGGGATGTGTATGTTGATTTAGACCATAGACTGTATAAAGAAGTGGACTTGAGGGAGTGTGACGTCACCCATAGTGTTCGGCTCCAGTCAAATGAAGCTCATCGAGGCTAATTAGTGAAATAAAAACACTGGGATCATGTAGAATATTTTAAGACGAAAATCAGGAGCCTGACAGCAGCAGTTACAGAGAGAGGGGTGACATTTTTTCAATACAAAGTTAATTGGAGTCAGTCGATGGAGCCAGAAGCGCGCCCATGCTCATTTGTTATTAAGACTGCGGCGGCTAGCGGGTTAGCTATATCCATATATACATTTACATATACAGTCTATGGTCAACACAGTTAACAGGGCAGGGCAGTTCATTTCAATCAAGCCTAGTAAATTCTTCTTGTTGACTACACAGAAAAAAGCAAAGAATCATGGTCTATGTAGTTTCCTTTGTTTAAATGACATAATACTATATTGTGATATTATGATTTCACAGTTTTTGTTACATCCTTATGAAAACCGTAACTTTCCTTAACCCTTAATCTAATACTAAAGAAACATTGTTTTCATGGACCCCTCCTGGACGAATGAGGGATTACACCGAGTTGTTACTAATAACGATTTTTATGTTTTGGGTTTTTTTGTTTGTTTGTTTGTTTTCAAAGTAAATTTCACAACAACAGTCACATTTTTGTTTAGTGAGGTATACAAACCCCACCCTTGGGCGAAATGCCAGGATGTTCGAGACCCCCGCGGCCACTTTCAGTCCGAGGCGCCCTGACTTCCTGTCCGAGGGTGGCGTTTCCGTTTTTCTCATTAGTATGCATCATAACGGCTTCACAAATAGCTTTGCTTGTTGTTTATCTTGTGAGTCTTGTTTATGTGCGCAGTGCCAAATGCCTGGGCAGGGGGCGGAGCCAGAGTGCGCGGTGGGCGGGGTCAAGTTAGGTTAGGTTAGGCATAGAAGGAGGAGGAGGTGTCTGGGGAGAGGGAAACCTGCCCAAAGCTTCCTTACACCGGGCCCTCCCTCGCCTCACTACAGCGGGGCGGGCGAGTGAGCCTGGGGAGAATAACTTTTTGTTTGATCAAATATTTATGAGAAAATGAAATATGATAAAAGAAGCAGCTTCTTTAAGTGCTGACAGCCTTTTTAACCAACTTCACAAAAAATGTACAGAAAAAAATGGAACCATATTGTACAGATATATGTGACCAGCACTCCTATGGAAATTATTATTAAGCAATGAGGAGACATTGAACTACGCTGTACTATAACATTTTCTGTAATGAGATGAAACTGAAGAAAGAGGCTACGAGAATAAAAATCCTTGATCATTATGTAAAAAAAAGTTCTTGTTGGGTTTCCTTTTTTTAATAAAACGTATATAAACTAAGCAACGTGTGGGCTCTTCTTGCACATGTGTAGACTCATGTTTTTATTATTATGTTACTGTACGTATTTTGAGCTTTGGAGATGTAGACAGACTAATAAAGGGTGACGTGACATTCATGAACGAGTCGGCTCTTTTGAACGGTTCCTTAACGTGAATGTTTGGAACCGGATCTTGTTTTTGTTTTTTTTAAAGAACCAAATTTTTTTCTTACTAATTTTTATGCATTTTTACACTGATTAACACTGAATACGGTGACCAGATTTTCAAAATAAAAAACTGACACCCCCAGTTTGTTGTGGTTGGTAATAATAAAATTGTGAATCGAGTGCGTAATCTGTGTCAGTATAGGCACATTTTGTTTGTGTTTTGGTCATTTTTAAGCAGCTTTTCTGTGTTTTACCTAAACAAATGACAATGTATACCTCTCTTTACTGTTGGCAGGTATCAGATTGGTTAAAAATAGGGACACCAGGGACATTTTTCATACAAAACTGGGGCAAATCAATTGTTTTTGATAAATCCACTGGAACAGGGGACAAGGCTCAAAACTCAGACTCTCCACAACAAAACTGGGACTGTCACCCTAACACTGAACCAACACAAGAATCAGTCCAGAAACAGAGTAGGCGACACGAGTAAGAGCTATGTGCACAAAAACATACTTGACATCATAACAGTTTTTTAATTTATTATTGTAGTGTCACATTTTATTTAGATTATGGATAATTTCAATGGGTAAACACTCACTCTCAGATGAAAACATTTTAAACAAATCTGAGCCTTGGTCATTTCTCTGTGATTAGTCAAAGTTCAAAGTCAGCTTTATAGTCAAAAACCATATGTACAGGTTGCACACACAGGATTTGAAATTGCAGCGCTCCCTCGGCCCACAGTGAACATTTAACATCTTATAGACAGTCAGTAGTTAAATAGTAGTTCTACGGTTCACACTCCAAACTCAATAGACTCCAGTACATCCAGAACTCTGCTGCCCGCCTCCTCACCCACACATCCTCCCATGAACACATCACCTCTGTCCTCAAAGATCTCCACTGGCTCCCTGTCCCCCATCACATCCAATTCAAGCTCCTCACCCTTGTGTACAAGTCCCTCCATAACCTGGCCCCCACCTACCTCTCTTAAACACAAGAACTGGGGGGACTGGGCCTTCTCCACTGCTGCCCTCGTCCTCTGGAACTCCCTGCCCAAACACATCAGAGACTCATCTACACTCCCCATCTTCAAAAGCCTTCAAAACTCACCTGTTCAAAACTGCATTTAAATAACTGCATTTCCTGTTTATCTGTTTCTTTCATTTGTGTTTGTGCCTGTCCTGATCTGTGCGAAGCGTCTTTGAGTGTCATGAAAAGTGCTATACAAGTGTTATTATTATTATTATTATTATTATTATTATTATTATTATTATTATTATTATTGTCGTATTTTGTTGTATTGTTGTACCGAAAATCCCATCACTCCCTCCAAGTATCTTGCAGTTCCCCTTTTGTCCACATGGCGCCGCTGTCTCACCGCAGTGCCTCTCTGGTGTTACCGGGGAAACGGCCCCAAACAGCGGCTGCCCTGACTCCGCTCCTCCGCTAAACCCTTCTGTCCGCCCGGGAGTCCCACCACACGGACCCGCAGGAGCACCGGGTCCCAGCTCACTACAGCCCACTTTTGGACACTTTTACACTTTATTCTTTCACTTTGACTGGATTTTAACGGAATAAACTCTTTTATTTTGCCCGATCAACAGGCTGCTTTGTGGTGAGTACGTGCGGAGGAGCGGAGGAGCGCTCTGGTGTTAGCCGTGGCTAGGCTAACTTATTTACCATTGTTATCAAGTTAATTTAAGAAATGAATTAGCAGCTGATCGATGCAAAATTAGCGTGATGTGTTTTTGAAGAGGTAAAAACGAGGCAATTGTTGTTATCATGTTAAAAAATTATGAGTTAAATGATGGTTACTGGGTTGAAGTTGAGAAGTAGCAGACTTTAAATGCCTATAGATTATATAGGAGATGCACTTAACCAAACTATACTGGTAAAACTGGAAGTCAAATTTATGTGATTGAACTAAAAAAAACGAATTTAGTTTCATGCATGAATTTGACAGCCATTTATGCATAAAACTAAGACATAATCAATATATGGTATGACAATATTTTTTAATTTAGGTTGTATTTCTGTGTGAAACAAGAGGTGTACTGGGACTAGGGTTGTCAAAAGTATTGAAAATCAGATACTAATCAATACTAACTAGTATCAAAACAAGATATTCATTTGAGCAAGTATTACTAGATACTAAAAATGTCACATTCCCAGGACAGAAATAAACCTTTCCTGAAGCTTTAGAATGATTTTGAGCTGTTTCAGAACAAGTATAAGAGCACACAGACTAGTATACGCCCATGGACCACTATGGAACCTACCTGGATCACTGAGGGAGTACACAGATATAAGGCCACGTGGGAATATACAAGAAAGTACTATGATTAAATGTTGAAAATCACATTCTATTGTCTTTTTTTAATATCACAGTATCGAGTAGTGAGTCTATTCTTTCAAAATCAGTTTGCATTTTTAGTATTGTGACAACACTAACTGGCACAGTGGAAAACAGTATGTGTTGGGAAACAAGAAGCTTAAAGGTGCACAGGTGTAGCTTTTCTGGTGGGGAGTCTACCACCTGCTTGTCTCTATGGAGATGTTTAGCTGGAATGTTCCACACTATGACATTAAACTTAATTATCTTTGTTTCACTACAGGTTTATAGCTCAAAAACATGTATTCCTACTTACCTTTCCACAGATCTGACCTTTAACTTGGCCCAATGGCGTCATCTGCTTGTCTCCATAGAGCAGGATAAGTTTAAAGGTCCTATATTACATAAATTGACTCTTGTGAGCTTTAAACCATCTAAGAATGTTGTTACCTCATCAAAAAACATACCTGGAGTTGTGTTTTGGTTTTTTTTCATTCACACATGTTTGAGTAATCCTTTCTGTCTACATTTCCTAAGTTCAAAATGCTCTGTTCCACCTTGTGATGTCATGAAGCTGTGGTTTTCAAGTTAACATGTTTTACCTTTCAGTAGAGATTGGGCTGAAATTATTCAAATGATTCTAGTGAAGGTGTATGGAGTTTAAAAACTCAGTGGAGCACTTCTTGTATTACCACATGACATCAGAAGTTGAAACAGAGCGTTTTCTGTTTGAGGGGAGAACTCAGCCTAAATATGCAGAGTTTATGAGTTAAAACATGTGTGAACGAAACAAAACACAACTCCAGGTATGTTTTTGAGGAGGAAACAACATTATAACATAGATCAGATCATAGATAATAGATAATCAATGTAATATGGGCCTTTTAAAATAAATTCTGCGACTTTATCAAGAACAATTAGATGACTTGGTTACAATTTAAGTATTTTGTTGAACAGATATTCACCAATGAGGAGAGGGTGCATTTCCTCTCTTCTCATTAAGGATCTGAAGACTTGATTCCATTAAAAGAGGACAGTCCTGAACAAGAGGATTTTGCCAGGTAACTCAATTATGCTCTCCGCACTACTTTTACCACTCATCACCTTCACACTGTCTGCAAGCTTTATATTATTATTATAGACTGTATAACAATAATTTATTTGTTTATTTCATTCTTATGACTCTCTACTACTAAATACTTATGTTTAACAATTTGCAGTGGTACAAAGTTTTTCCTAATGCATTCTGAGTATCTTAATTATTCACCCTGATGAGTTTATAAACATTTTTCACAACTTTCAGAGACCAGAGTGGAGTTTACCGACATGGTAACGCTAACCACAACTACTAGCATGCTAATAGTGCATTTATTTATCGGACAGTAAAGCACTTTATAATTGGATGCAGACAGAACATAACAGATCTTTACCTTATACAATATATCTTTACTGGGGCAAGACACATTTTGATCAAATACATGAAAAAAATCCTATTGCTTTGCCTCCAATGTTCCACAATATGGTATTAAACTTATATAAGATGCATTTATTTAGTTATGGGTCTTTTTATTGCTCAAAAATACCTTTAAAAACATGCATTCTGACTGTGAGTGGGATCGCCTCTTCACAGATCTCACCCGTAAATTGGCCAGGTGGTGGTGCTTGTTTCTGTGGAGATTGAAAAGTTTAATGCCATACTTTGGAATATTGAAGGTAAAGCAATAACATCTCTATGGAGAATGGAGAAGTAACTGGCGGATCCTCTACCAGAAAAGTTACACAGTGCGCCTTTTTGTGACATTTTGAACAGGGGTGTAATGCTCCAAACAATCAAAATACTGTATGTGATTGTGATATTATAACATTATCAACCTCTTGCCTCATGGTATAAAAATAATTACAATGAAAATCTTTACTTTACTGAGCATCTTCCCCTTTTTAGGCCCTGTTTCCAGTCCCTGCCCACTGCCCGGTCCACCACCAACCAGTGCTTAGTGACCACTGATCCGGAGAGCTCACTGGCCTAATTAACAGCATAGAACAGATGGCTCTTTAGCGCTCTATGCTAGTTGTGAGCCCTACTACTTCAAGTCTAAACGCAGCTAAATGCTCATCAGCGAGTGGGCAGGGCTTAGGTGTAGCTGAATGTTTAAACCTAATAAGGTGTGGGAAGTAGGACCAGGGCGGGGAGCTAATATGGCTGATGATGGTATTTATGACTGCGGAGAGAAGAAAAAGGAGGACCAAAGCTAGTTAGAAGCTCAGTCTGGACTATGTATACATTCTGGTTTCTATAAATGTTGGTTGTTTACAAGAATAAGTTCAAACATGACCCCCCTGACCACTGCGATGATGGTGGACGTGCAGATGACCATCAGGGCGAGAGAAGGGGTTAACAAGTTCAAGGCAGGTTCACAGGGTTCATTCATTTGCCAGTTGGTTCCAGTCATTGAAGAACGTTCTATGACAAATCCCTATAGCTTAACATTGAGCTGGAGGACAGGACAGAATTCTGTGGTTGAGTTTGTCAGATTTTAGGTTTGTTGACCTGGTTGATGGTTAGCATCTCTGTAATTACTTGGCCTATACCATAAACTGCATATATAAATACACATAGCTAACTCGCTAGCCGCCACGTTCCAGATTCACTTTATGAAACACTTTATATTAAAAACTTGTCACCCCTCTTTCTGTAACTGCTGCTGTGAGCCTCGTCATTTTGGTCTTAATGTTTGTATTAACCTTCTCTACATGATTCTGGTGTTTTTATTTCGCTTTTTTGTCCATAAATTAATTCTTCTTCCTAATATGGAACTCGGCTCCAAATTTGCCCCTAAAACTGCCAGCCGCGTTGAGCTTCATTTGACTGGAGCCGAACGCTATGGGTGACATTACATTCCCGTAGTCCACTTCTTTGTGTGTCGCCATTATTCAACCGCAAATACGTGATTGTTGACAGTTGAAGTCACTCGTCATTTTCAGATTTTCCATTTGGATATTTCCTTTGGTGGCCCATGTCCTCCATCAGAAATCATGAAATCATCCAATTGGAGATCGTGAACGTACCCTATTAGTGGGTTAAAGGTGGACTCCTGTGTAAAGTAGATTTCCATGGAGGTGTCTGAGGGCAGGGCAGACTAAGCTGTTGGGCACATATGGGACAGGTGTACGAGGCAGGGGTTTAGGGAGATTTCAGTGGGACCACTTAGATTAGAGAGAGTGGTGAGATGGTGGAGGTGTCCTTGATTAACCGTAACTACGAATAACAATGTCTAAATGTCATGAGCTACAGTGTGATATTGATATTTCTTACATTTCTAAATTATATATATTATCATCCTCCATTTTTAAAAGTAGCAAAATAGCAGCAATTTTCCTCTAGTTTGCGGCAACAGTTTTTCAGTTTGTCACGCTCACTTTTTTGTTGAAACTCAAACACCTAAACAGGATCATAAAAATATATTGTTTAAATCCATTTTGTGTTTTTTTTCTTGAGTTTTCATTCTATCTAAAAATTTAAAGTTGTGTTTGCTATCAGTATGTTTTTTTAGGAAGTAAATTTTACATAAATGCAGTGACATCACACTGGGGGTGTTCTACATGCATCTCTATGGTGGAATGTTCAGAAGTTAACAAGGTGACACAATGCACACATTAGCAAACACTGTCAAAAAATGTTAGGATTGTCTGAAACTCAAGAAAAAATACAAAATGGATTTAAGCAGAACATTTTCAGGAGTCTGTGATCAATACAAGCGTTTAGTTTGAGTTTCAACAAAATGGTGAGAGTGACTAACTGAAAAACAAGCTTGTGACTGTAATGTTATTTGAGAGGGACTTGTTTAACACCAACAATCACCTCACTTGTTATAGTTCCAGCTAAGTCAGCTCTTTCTGGTCAGATTGTGTTAAAACAAAGCTCAGATTAAAGTCTAACAAAGCCTCAGACAGAGCAGTGCCACAGTTAGCATCACCACCCTCCAAAGCCTCCCCTTTTGCTTAATTTAACCAATATTAATAAAAATAAATCATCAACTAATCAATTCACTACTTTATTTCGTATGTATTTTCAGGAGCTGTTGAAGATGTCCCCTGCGCGTCTGTTACGGGCTCATAGATGAAAAACCAAAAACCTAAAATTCCTCCAATGTGGCAGAGATGATCACCGGCCACATGAACGGCTTTGTCCAGGAAGCCAAGCCGGGCGTGAGGGAACGGGCGGTGGACTGTCCCGGGGAGGAGGAGGGGGAGGAGGGAGCCGACCGCCAAACTGCCCCAAACCTGGTCAAATCTCCCCAGTTCCCCGCACACACCGAGAGGGTCAAGCACTACCAGGAGGAGCTGAGGAGGAGGCGCGAGGAGGAGGCGGCCAGCAGGGGGAGCAAGCACGACATTGACCCCAACGCGTCACTCCGGCTCAAGAAGCTCTCCCAGAACCAGAAAGTGGGCATTGATAACCCCACTTTTGAGAACAAGGAGAGGCTCAGCAGAGAGGGTGTCCCGGACTATGTAGCTGGTGAGTAGGAAGTTCATTTTTAAAGTACATTTTTATGACTTGGGTAAACAGATATTGTAGATAAAGGAGCAAAATGTTTCAATAATACAAGCAATTTACTCCATTCATCCATCCATCCATCCATCCATCCATGATGAGTGACTGCTGCTGCCATCAGATGTAGAAATGGGAGGCAGGACTCGGTGATATGAGAAAAAAAAGAATCACGATTTGTTTCCCCCATATTTATCGATCTCAATTTTTGATTCGATCTTCTTCCATCTTATTGAACACAGACTGGCATAAATTGATTGGACCAATTTATGTGTTGATAGGACCAATAACATTTTAAGTTTGGAATGAGTTTGTACAAAAAATTAAACCTAATGCATATGCGCAACAACAGAATCAACAGAAACACATGCGATGTCCGTGTGCTAAATTAGGGCTTACTGTATAGGTTTCACTCATACACGATGTGAAAATAGTTGTTTACTTTCCGTAGCTTGGATTATAAAGATGAGAAGATGCGCACACACAGAGGCAGACGGCACCGCACACACAGAGGTAGACGCACACACAGAGGCAAACGTGCACACAGAGGCAGTCCCAAAATTAAGATATGAACATTAATAACAGACCTATGAATAAAAATGAAAGACAAAATGTTGGGTTCACTTCACATCACATCTGGAGAACAAGTTTAACTGTCAGATTTGTTGACTTAGTTTGCCTGGACCTAGTCACACATGAAACAAAAACACAAAGTTCAATGTCTTCAGTGGTGCCATGGTGCCTGCCCTCCATCTGAAACTATGACATCATCAGATTCTACAATGTGAAGGCAACTTAGGCTCTTAAGTACTTTTACTTAGTCACTTCCCACCACTGGAGTATTGTGACCACTTAAAGGGGCGTTATGGGATGTGTGGGGGTTGAATGAAGCAACAGAGGGGTCCCACAGAGGCAGGGCGGTCAAAGAAGTAACACAAAGGAATCCAATACAAAAGGTTTGCAGAGCCCAAAGTGAAAACACATAACAGTGAAGTGAAAGAACAGCAGAGGATGAATCCAATAAACAACGTTGTGATTTATTCTTTGTAGTAGTGTTACCCTCATAAAACAAGTTATCTAGGACCTCCCTGGTCGGCTTTAAAACTGGACAGAGTTTGAGGTGTCTTGTGGTTTTAATTTTATATTGTCCTGCATGTGATTTCACCTACCCCCCATCCCACCCCCTAATTTTAATATTAAAATAACGATACAGACCGAAATAATCTGTACCTATCTGATCGTCTTTACTACAAATTAAAATGTTGTTATGTTTGATTTCACGTTTTAATGAAAGTGAGCATTAGCACTGAGACATATGTTATCATCCACCTGCAGCTCCCTGTCCACTGCCTGATCAGGATTTATAGATTTTTAGTCCAACTCAGCAAAATTTCTATGGGATTACATTAGAGCGGAAATGGTTGAGAAGATTGTCCCTCTGACTTACTAAAAACACCAAGCAATAAAGCATAATATGTCTCTAACCTAACACATGGCGAGAATGCAGTCTAACCCATGCTTGCTTCCTCCCCAGATGTGTCTGAATTCGTGGAGTCCCTGAGGTGGGCTGAGTGCTGTCTGACGGACCCCCAGAGCCTGCAGGACACAGAGCAGCTCCTCCAGCTCCTGTCCTCAGAGGAGTTCCACAGCGCCTACAGCATCTACAGCGTGGTATCCCAGCAACTGAGCCACATCAGCCCCACCTCACCCATCACCACACAGGCTCAGGACCTCTGTCTGGAGGTAAGGGTCAACACATGCAATATGAGTCAAATGGAAGAATCTTCATTCACTCTTTGTTATAAGACAGGATTTCACTAAATTACTTTACTTTACTAGTTTTAATTAAAGGTGCACTATGTAACTTTTCTGGTCCACCATTTGCTTGTTTCCACAGTATGACATCAAAACATGTCTATCTAACATTCATTCAGTTACAGGTATTTTTGCTGAGAGATAGTTTATTGATCCCGAGTGAAATTCAAGTTTTGCTGCAGCAAACTGTTGCAGTTCTGCGACATTTCCACTGCTCTTCTCAGTGTCCTTTGTGTCTCAGTCAAAGGTCTCAGTGCAGTTTCACAGGAGGACTGGTCAGGGAGGGTCAGCAGATCCTGTGTCAGGGCAGTCTGAGGAGAGGAAGAGACAAAAGTGTCCCTCCTCTGTGTCCTGCAGCATCACAGCAGTGTGCAGGGAGGACCAGGTGGACACAACAGGAAAGGCCTCGTTCTTACCCCGCGCTGGTGTTTTGGTTGGTGATGAAATAGTTCATTCCCTCAAGGTATTTCCTCTGGAAAGTTCATACTTACAGTGAGCAGGGTTGCCTTTTCACAGATCTAACTTGGCCTTGTGGCGCCACTTGCATGTGTCTATGGAATTACTATGTGTAAATGTTAATGTGTAATTGCTTTGCCAGACACACTGCATTTCAAATTATTATCCATTATCCATTATTTTTCTCTGATTTTGCCAAATTGTCAATATAAATATAAACATTTTCAAGTCATCAACCTTTAGAGTACAGTTCAAATGTTACTGAACAAATCTCCTAATGATAACAGTATTTTTTTTTTTTTTTTTTTTCAAAAATAAAAAACTTAAAATGCACTGTTCCAAATTATTACGCACAACAGAGTTTCAAACCATGTTATAGTTGTAAAAAACTGAAAATGGTCATTTGTTTATTTTTCAATTAGAAGCATTAGCATATTACTGAAATCAAAAGCTATTTCAATCAAAACATCTGAACAGGTCATGTTACATTTTAACATAGGACTCCTTATTTGACAGGAGCTTCAATTCTTGCATCCATTGAATTTGTGAGTTTGTGGAGAGTTTCTGCTTGAATTTAAGATAAGATAAGATAATCCTTTATTCGTCCCACAGTGGGGAAATTTCAATTTAAAAAAAAAAAAAAAAAGAATTTCTTTGCAGGATGTCAGAATAGCCTCCCAAAGCTGCTGTTTGGATGTGAACTGCTTCCCGCCCTCATAGATCTTTCACTTGAGGAGCTCCAGAGGTTCTCAATAGGGTTGAGGTCAGGGGAGGATGGGGCCACACCATGAGTTTCTCTTCTTTTATGGCCATAGCAGCCGATGTTGCAGAGGTGTTTCTTGCAGCATGAGTTGGTGCATTGTCATTCATGAAGATGATTTTGCTACGGAAAGCACGGTTCTTCTTTTTGTTCCATGGAAGAAAGTGGTCGGTCAGAAACTCCACATACTTTACAGAGGTCATTTTCACACCTTCAGGGACCCTAAAGGGGCCGACCAGCTCTGTCCCCATGATTCCGGCCCAAAACACGACTCCTCCACCTCCTTGCTCACGTCGCAACCTTGTTGGGACATGGTGGCCGTTCACCACCCAGCCACCACTCCATCCATCTGGACCATTCAGGGTTGCACAGCACTCATCAGTGAACAAGACTGTTTGAAAATGAGTCTTCATGTATTTCTGGGCCCACTGGAGCCGTTTTTGCTTGTGAGCTTTGTTTAAGGGTGGCCGAATAGAAGGTTTATGTGCTCTGCTTAATAATATGGAACATCCTTCTTAAGTCATTTTTCCTTTAATTGGACGCACTGGGCAAACTCATTGGCACAGGTGTGTGAGATTCATTTCACTGACCCAATGAGTCATTTTGTGTGAAAATTCTAGTGTCGCTAATTTTACCAGTGCATAAACGTACCTGCAGACTTCCTGAGCCCATGCAGGTAGAGCTAATCTCCACTAGCAGCAGCAGCAGTGGCCCTGGTACAGAAAAGGAAAGCAGCTTATGGTAGTGAGAGCCCAGACACAGCATGGGGGGAGGGGGACTACCCACCTGTCACACCCACACCTCTGCAGGGGGTTTAAGATGGGACTGGGACTCGACAGTTTAGGAGACATGGCTAATCGCAGTTATTGTGGTTAGATTTGAGATTTGAGTTCAGAAAACATTTTGAGTTCAGAAAACACCATTTAAAGTGGGACTAAACACCTGAACTCCACTCCCAAACAAGCACATTTCAAATAGAGCTGCTAAAATGGGCAGTACCTGGAGGACTAAAGAAAAGAGTGAAGCGGGAGGAGGAATGGGGTCTGAACATTTTAAGAAACAGTGTGATTGGTATCCACATTTCAAACTCCGCCCTTGTAGCCAGTGTTTGTAATCAGAAATACTTGGCTGTAATCAGGGCAGTCCTGCGTGATGTCACCAAATACCTGAAACTGGCAATAGCCACTGGAGCCAGGACCATTGTCAAAGCTAACCTGCCAACCTCGTTCCAAATAGGCTCCATCGACTCTGGGTCTGGCCCACTTTGTATTGAAAAAAACGTTGCCCCTCTCTCCGTACCTGCTGCTATCTGACTCCTCATTTGGTCTTAAAATGTCCGTATCAGCCCACTCTACATGATCCTAGTGTTTCACTATTTTGTCTGTAAATCAGTTCCTATTCCTAATATGAAACTCAGCTCCAATTTCACTCCTATAACTGCTAGCCTCATGAGCTTCATTTGACTTGAGCCGAATGCTATGGTTGATGTCATACTCACTTAGTCCACTTCTTTATACAGTCTATGGCCAGGACACACCCATTTTTATGCATTTTCTACCCTAAAATTGCCAAAAAGGACTATAGGAACAGAAGACAATGCTATTCAAACACTATAGAAGTTTAGCAGCAAAAAAAGGTTGATTTAAAATGATCTTCTACTAGTTTACATTGAAACAGCAACTTCAGACAATACAAAAAGACAGTATTACTTAATGTGGAAGATAATAGAGAATTTGAACATAGTGGGTTAAGCATTTGTCTTGAACTTTGTCTTGAACTTTGTCTTGAACTTTGTCTTGAACCGGCGCGTGGGCAGTTTGAATCTCACCCTAAGCACATTGTTTTTTCACAGGAAGTTCAGATGCTGTAAAATGCTGTGTTGTGTTCAGGTGCAGAGGATTCTCCAGTCGAGCCAACAGAAGGAAGGTCTGGAACTGAAGACTCTGCTCACCAACCCCCACCTGCAGGTCATACTTCAGAACACACTTTAACCAATCGGAGCAAATATAAGATTCAAAAAATTAGAAATACTTTACTAATACCTCAGAGTAATGAATAAAATAATACAACAACATAGCGCTAAACAGTCTCAATATTTACTTTCAATAAACAAGTGTCAGAGAGGGTAAAATAGGCAATAAAAATGGATAGAGGAATTTCAGTTTCTTAAAACGGGTGCGTTGGAGGAGAAGGACCAGCCCAAAATATGAACAGAGAAGAATCCCATATACTGTTCTATTAGCAAATTGTGAATTTAATCAGGACATCAACAACGTTTCGGCATTAGGCCTTCATCAGTTTCACAAAATCCAAATTTAGTGTTACGATTATTGTGAGAAGAAACATGTAATATTATCACAAAGTTATGACAGTAATATTATGTGTGAGAGACTTGTTTAAGTGCACAAATTATCTCGCCTGTTGTAATTCAAACCAAATCAGTTCTTTTTGGTCATATGTTAAAATAAAGCACAGGTTAAAGTCTAATAAAGCCTTAGACAGAGCAAAGCCTACAGCTAGCAGCACACCCCCAAGGAATGTTGAAGACAGCAGCTGCAAAGTATCTTAACTGGGGTACGGTGGCATGTCTCAACACCAAAGATGGAGTGTGACAGAGGATCTAATGATTACATTGAAATTCTTGTCTCCCCACTGCTGGCACATCCATTTAACCTCAGTCTTTTATCATCCCCTTTCATTTGAGACAGGTCAAGGTGGAGCTCTGTTTGGCACCATTTGTACAGGAGATTAATGAAACTGGGCTCAGAGGCGGCCATTATGGAGACGAGGCTGCTGTGTCTGTAATGAGGGACAGATTCTGAAGACAAGCAGCAGGGTTAGACAAACGCTGAAGAATGTGAAATGAAGTGAACCAAGGTTAAACAAGTCTGGAGACAAGAGAACAGTCGGTGGAATAATTAGGTTTGATCAAAATCGTATGAAAAATTGTATATTCAGCTTGTTACTGTTGCAAAGTGGAAGGGGCATCACACTTAATAACTTAATTGTGAGAAATGTCAACACGTAAACAACAGAACCCCGTCACTACAGACTACAGCCGAAAAATACACTCAAATAAGAGGGATTCATTTTCTCTGTGTTTTTTTTTGGACTATAATACCATGAAACAGACAGCAGCACAGTGGCGCAGTGGTTCGCACTCTTGGGACTCCCCTGAAAATGAGATTCTAAATCTCAGTGGACTATCCTGGTTAAATAAGGAAATGTTAAAAGTATCCTACTGTGAGCAAGCTAGCTTCTCCACAGACCTGACCAGTAACCTGATGCATGGTAGGTTGCCATAGAGATGTTATTGCTTTGGGAATTTGTCTTCTGCATCTGTCCTATGCTTCAGTGCCGCTGGGACATCTCTTCAGGAGCAGTGAGCACCACCGCGCAGTGCTCGGAGACCCATCTCCAGGTCTTGAGTTAGTCTTGGTCAGGACTACCTTTGCTGGAGAAATGCCTATTGTGGATGTTTTTGGGTTGATGGAAAACCAGGGTGCCTGGAGAAAACCCACCCAGACACAGGGAGAAACATGCAAACTCCACACAGAAAGGCTCGGGTTACCCAGGGTTCAAACCCAGAACCTTCTTGCTGTGAGTGTTAGCCACGCAGCCGTGTGCCGCCGTTCTACAGAATGGCATAAGATACAGTATATCATAGAGAAATACAGATCCTGTGCTTGCCATCAAAAACCATGTGGTGCTGCTTTAACTTACTATTTAAAGTACTATTGCATTTTTCATGATTTTCCAGGTGTACCATGAAAAATAAAAAATTAAAGCTACCATTTGTAATTTGATTGGCTCTGTTGTATTCTCACATACCACCACTAGATGGTGTCTACATGACTGCTGTGCCAGCTTTTTCAAAATGGCTCCTGTTGGCTCCTTCACAAGCACAGGTCAGATGATGAGTGGTGCAGGCTGACTTTTAACTGCACAGGGATTAGGACGGATTGTGCACAGAGCTTAGCCTGGTGGGACAGACACTGCTGGTTCCTCACACAGGACCCTCCTCACAGTCACTCTGCTGCATCAAGTCTGTGGACGGCCACGTTTATGCAGCAAGTGATTCAAATGAGGACTCAGAATCGGCAGGGACCCTATGATTCCCAACTTCATAATTTTACATAACGTTTTAAGATCTAACTCTTAAACATTGTTATCAGACCAATCACAGCCACTGAGTTGTACATTTAGAGTTACATGAAACAAAAAAGCACTGAATAAGAGGGCGTGTCAAAATATAATACTCGATATATTAGTCCCATTTAGGGCTGCAAGATTAATGGCAATCAAATCCCAATTTGAATGGGTGTAATTAGCAAAGGCTGCAGTTTTTGAAGTACAAAGTCTTACACTGCTACTCTCATTAAAACATAAATCACAAGTAGAATCCTAATGCTTGTCAGAAAAAAATCACAATTTGCTCTTTCTCACAGATGGTTCAGCCCTAATCCCACTTCATTTTTATTTTATAATTCTTGCCAGTCACAAACATAATAAAATTTTGCTTTTGGGTCTCTGTCTTGTCTGTTCCTTTGTGTGTTTGTCCATGTCTGTTTATGTGTGTGTGTGTGTGTGTGTGTGTGTGTGTGTCGCTGATGCAGGCCCATGACCACGTGGCTGAACAGGAGCTGCCGGAGGGCCAGGTTCTCACTCAGTACCTGGGAGAGTCCGTCAAACTGGTCAGACTGGAGAAGACCCGAGATACGCCACTGGTGATTTTTTTTTTTTTTTTATTTCAGTACCTTTAAAGCACATATGACAGGTTTTCATGCTTTTTATAATTTTCACTTGTAAATATTTATCATAATTTTACACCAGTCAAGTGGCAGTATTTGAAGAACCACTGGAAAAGTTGAAAATGAAATTGACAGGAAGTAGTTTGATTAGTTTGTTGTTACCCATGGGTCCAGAATGATGAAGAATTAGGACTGTTTCCATAGCAATTAACAGGTTTAAGTTCTCAAAATGTTGCATGATATTTAAAGGTCCCATATTACGCTATTTTCTGATCTGTGTTATAATGTTTGCTCATCACAAACAGACCTGGAGTTGTGTTTTGTTTCATTCACACATGTTTAACACACAAATCTTGCATATTTACGCTGTTTTATTCTCTCAAACGGAAAACACTCTGTTCCACCTTGTGATGTCATGTCCATCTCAAGTGTGTTTTTGCCGAGTATTCTAACATGGCTTAAAGCTCGCTAGAGGTGATTTTGTGTTATACCTTTCAATTTTTACATTTTTAATCACTATAGCAACAGTCCTAATTTTGATTGTGTGATTTCATTATTTTAAAAAAGAAAGTAAAATTATAAACACCAAAAGATGTCACATTTGGAAATATTTGGTAAATATTTCAGCAAACACAATTATCTTCGTGTCTTACTGTGTTCTAGCTAAATAAATACTCCAACTTGTCATATGTACTTGACACAATTCAAAACCCATATTTGGTGATTTCGCGCTCATTTCTTTTGCGTTCTGCTGGTGTGTAGGGTGCGACGGTGCGTAACGACGTGGACAGCGTGGTGGTCAGTCGCGTGGTCAAAGGGGGCGCGGCTGAGCGCAGTGGTCTCCTCAGCGAAGGAGACGAGATCCTGGAGATCAACGGTATCCCCATCAGAGGCAAACACGTCAACGAAGTGCACGACATGCTGGTGAGTTGCTTTAGAGTGTTTTTCAAGAAGCCATGCCACATCATTGTTTGATTTTACATATGTAAACCAGGTGCTACTGCATATTTTTGGTATTCACTGGACTTATTGTCATATCAGAGCTCGGATTGCCTTCACTCCCAAGTATGTGTATGAAATAAATCTAAAAGGTAATAATCTACAACAAAAAAATCAATAAGGAGGACAGAAATATTAAAGGGAGTATGTAGAATTTGTATTTCAACTTTTATAAACATGAACATGTGTGTCCCCAGATATGAGGTAAACAAATCAAATCAAATATAGCTCTTAAATGTTCACAGTTGTAATGTTGTTTATGTTATAATTTGGTGTTTTGGTTCTCAAGACAAGTCTCCAATCAGAAAGCAGAATGAGCCTCACATGAGTCTCATTTGGGTTGCCAGTTCTAATGCTGAAATCCAGTTTGTTTTAAAATGACTCTCTGATCAGCTGATCATGAATCAGTGCTAGTGCAGCCTGTGCAGCTCAGTGAGGGAATTCTGGAGGTTCTGAGCTTCACATGAGCCATGGTCTGTCCATAAACTGAGAATGAGACAAACCTGAATGTGTTTCTATCTGCAGGTTAAAGCAGTGGAGACACAGGCTCATTTGTGATTGTAGTATATTTTTTAAACCAGTAAAATTCTGTTATTTTGTGTTTGATATTTTCATTCTACTGTCTAAAAATAAAGGCATCGCTAAATGTCTGTGTCTCATCTCCATCAGCAACAAATGCACGGGACACTCACCTTCCTGCTGATCCCGAGCTCTCAGATTAAAGCGGCTCCTCACAGACATACTGTCGTAAGTCCATATATAACCTGTCTGTGCGTGTCTGCTCCTGTCTGCTCCTGTCTGCTCCTGTCTACTCCTGTCTACTCCTGTCTGCTCCTGCCTTCTGCCACTGCTCCACTCACCCTCTAACCGTGTCCACAGATGCACGTTAAGGCTTACTTTGACTACGACCCCTCGGATGACCCCTTCGTGCCGTGTCGGGAGCTGGGCCTGTCCTTCCAGAAAGGAGACGTCCTGCACGTGATCAGCCAGGACGACCCCAACTGGTGGCAGGCGTACCGGGACGGGGACGAGGACAACCAGCCACTCGCAGGGCTGGTCCCAGGTACCAGGAAAATTAGTGACGGATGAAAAATGTATTGGAAAAAAAATGTTAAGACGATAAATTAAAAAGTACTTAAAGTGGGACTAAATAACACCCTCCCCCCTCACTCCAGTCTTTTGTGATGTCACCAACTACTGGAAATTGCAGAGGCAGCACAAACTTACATTTAGGCATTCCACTTTTGAAAATAAACTATAAATCAACTTTTTTGCTATTAAAAACTGTATATGTTTTTTTAACACTATTGTGTACTTTTTTGCAATTTGAATGCAAACTACGAACATTTACAGCTATGTTTTCACACACAAAAAAAACAAAAAGGTGTGCTGTTGTGTCTGGAAAACTCGGTTAAAGGAAAAGTTTGAAGGACTCATATTACACGTATTATTTTCTGATCTATGCTATAATGTTGTTTCTTCATCATAGTGTTGTGTTTTGTTTTATTTACACATATTTAACACACAAAACCTGCATATTTAGGTTGAGCTCACAAATGGAAAACACTGTTCCACCTTGTGATGTCATGTGGTAATACAGGAAGGGCTCCACTGTGTTTTTAAACTCCATGCACCTTCAGTAGGATCATATTAATTTGAAAACTACCACTACATGACATCACAAGGTGGAGCAGAGCATTTTGTGCTTTGGAGACGTAGACAGATTAATAAGAAAAAGCTACAAAAACGTGTGAATGAAACAAAACTCAACTCCAGGTTTGTTTTCGATGAGGTAACAGGATTATAATATGGCTATAAGCTCACAAGAGTCAGTTTTCTGTAATATAGGACCTTTAAGCTTAATAATATCGTGTTTGTTAATTGTTTAGGTAAGAGCTTCCAGCAGCAGAGGGAGGCGCTGAGAAGAACCATCACAGACCGGGCGAGGGAACAGCAGCAGCAAGGTCCCTCACTCACATTATGTCCTGTTTTACGCCGCACACAGGGCTCTCATTTAACAGCGTTTCTTTGTGATTCTCCTGTAGGAAAACACTGGTACGGGAAGAAGAACAAGAAGCAAAAGAAGAAGAGTCTGACCAGCACAAACAAAAACGGTAAGGAATGCTGGAGCTCTGTTACTCAAGTTAGACTTTAATCTGAGTTTAGTCACTTTCACCTTTTTGGTTGAAAATCAAACACCTCAGGCTCCATTTTGTATTTTTTCTTGATTTTTCAGATGATCTTAAAAGGTTTTTGGTAGTTATTACTAATGTGTGCAATGTGTGATAATATTGAGAGACTTGTGATATATTTCAATCACGATATTTACATTATTTTTACATCCAGTTGTAGCAGTAGATGAAGCAGCAGCAGTGGAGTTAGTAGTAGTAAGAGAGAGACTTTATTGAACCCGAGGAAAATTCAGGTTTTGTTGCAATAACATTTACACCATGTTTCTCAGTGTCCTTTGCGTCTCAGTCAAATGTCTCAGGGCAGTTTAACAGGAGGACTGGTCAGGGAGGGTCAGCAGATCTGTGTCAGGGCAGTTTGAGGAGAGGAAGAGCCAAAAGTGTCGCTCCTCTGTGTCCTGCAGTATCACAGCAGCCTCCAGGGGGCGTCAGGCGAACACAACAGGGAAGTTTTCACTGTTCGTATCATGTGACACGTGCAGTAGTGCCTCAGGAGTTGATTTTTTCACACAGCAGCTTGTTCAGACTGTCAGATTAGTCCAGTGTTTGTGGATGGGATCAGACTGAGAGCAGGTGTCTAACACTATTAACCTTATACACTTTGCTTCTGCACCACCAAAGGGCCTGAGTGGAAGTCCACAGGCCGGTGTGCAGCCGGCAGTGTGGTGAGGGAGCCGGTACCAGGGACAGATCATAAATGTAAGATGATAGAATGAGAGTAGCTCAGTTTGTAGTTTCGTCACTGATCTGAAGGTTGGCAGTTTGAATCCTGTTTTTGGCATAAACATCATTGGTTGAGTTTTCATTCTGTGTTGTCATTTTATAGATTTCAAAGTTGCATCAAGTGTACAACTACTAGTTTAAATTCAAGTTTGTGCTAAATTATTGTTTAAAAAGCACATTAGAGATACATTTTCCTTCATGGATATAAATATTACAGAATGTTACTATGTAAAAAAATAACCCTGATTTCTATATATTTTATTGACGACTGTCTTTATGGTACATTTTATGTTTTTTATGAAGGCTTTACTACAAAAGAGATTGTTTTAAAGGGCCCATATTACACTATTTTCTGATCCATGTTGTAATGTTGTTTCCTCATCACAAACAGACCTGGAGTTGTGTTTTGTTTCATTCACACATGTTTAACACAAACTTGATGAAAAAGCACAAAAAAGCCAAATTACTAACAAACCATGGATACTAGCTTTTCACACATACACTCATTTGTTGCACATAACAGAACTCAAAACCTGATATAGACGCTGTTATCTTATTGTAATGTATTTCTCATTTCGGATTGCGTCTAACTCCCTCCATATTTGTTTTCCAGACAGTGATGAGATCCTGACCTATGAGGAGATGTCCCTGTATCACCAGCCGGCCAATCGGAAACGCCCCATCGCCCTGATCGGCCCCACAAACAGCGGGCACGACGAGCTCCGGCGCAGGCTCCTGTCCATCGAACCAGAGAAATATGCTGTCGCTGTCCCTCGTAAGTCCTCCTGGTTTATTTAGAGCAAACAGATTTTAAAATGTTAAAAATGTTTGTGATATTTGAATAGGATATTTTGACACACTGAGTTTTACACATTTTAAACAGTGGTGAAAGTAATTAGTTTTGTTACTTAAGTAAAAGTACAGATACCAGAGCAAAAAAAATACTTGAAGTAAAAGTATCACATGAAAAAAAACGACTTAAGTAAAAGTATTAAAGTACCAGTTTAAAAATGTACTTAAAGAGTAAAAAGTAAAAGTATTTCACACAGATTTTTAGATCTAATAAAGCTTCAAATGTATTTAGATAAAGATTTTTCTAGCTGTTTTTATTTGTTTATTTGTGTTTGCTCAGACTATGAACGTGTTAAAAATAAACCTTCAGTCTTTTCAGCAGGTTGTAAACAATGATAAAAAAAAATACTTTTACTTTTGAGTCCAGTTAAGTAGTTAAAAATGTAGTGGAGTAGAAATCTTTACTTAAGTACTGTACTAAATAAAGGTCCTACATTTGTTATGAATTCTATGGATACAAGGAACTGAAAGAAGGATCACTGGATTATTTGCTGAATATTTTAAAGGCGCACTATGGTACTCCACCAGCTCGTCTGCATGGAGATGATATTGCACAAATGTGAACTAATTTTAACCACAGAAGTGCAGAAAAAACACTTAATCCATGAGTTTCAGAGTAATGAAGAATTAGGACTGTTACTATAGCAATCTTGATGACGAAAAGTGCTCAAAATGGCGCCTATAAACAGGAAACTGAAACCCTTGAATGCCCTGTTTGTTTTTAAATTCACATATTCAGATTTTTAGTGTTTGTATTGTAGATCAGCTCATATTTTCAAACATTTCTTTCCAGACACGACCCGTAACCCCAGAATCCACGAGCGTAATGGCCGTGAGTACCATTTTGTGAACCGCGCGGCGTTTGAGGCCGACCTGGCGGCGGGAAAGTTTGTCGAGTCTGGAGAATACGAGAAGAATCTGTACGGCACCAGCACCGACTCTGTGAGACATGTGGTCAACTCAGGGAAGATCTGCCTGCTCTGTCTGCACTCCAGGGTCAGTACACAACAGTGTGTGAGCAGGAAGGGCTTCTGATCCAGAAACAGGGATTTATTTAAACTGCCTATGGCACAATTACATGAATATAACAGATAATGAACCTTGTTAGTACTGTATATGATCAGTATGTTTTATGGAACTGGAATCCTGATTTGTCCTATTTGAGAGAAATCATATTCTCTATCTGTGCTTTTCAGCCTTTTTTGATTGACAGCTCTTTTTTTGGTTGAAAAGATTCCGTGGCACACCATCCTCTTCACGTTCAGATGTTTGTTCAGGCATCCAAATAGCAATTTATTACATGAAATAACTAAATTTCTTATTAGGTCAACTGGGTTTTGTTCTTTTTTCTCTCAAACGTGGCCATCCAACCACTTTGAGTTGTAATATTTTATAAGGACAATTTGCTTCTGAACTTAATGACACAAAATAATAAAAACGTCCATGTGTCTGTCTTCCAGTCATTAAAAGTGCTGAGGAATTCCAACCTCAAGCCCTATGTCATCTACATCGCTCCTCCATCTCAGGAACGACTACGCACCCTGCTGGCAGCAGAGGGGAAAACACCAAAGGTACACTGCTCTTCTGTATTACACACAATATTTTGCAATGCGTTTTAATATATATATATTCCTTGCATTTTGTTAAACAATTTAGCAGCATGTTTTATCAAAAGTATTCTAGTTTCCTTCACATGATGTCCCTGTCTCTGTGCCTGTAGCCAGAGGAGCTGAAGGAGGTTCTGGAGAAGGCCCGTGAGATGGAGCAGACTTTTGGACACCTGTTTGATGCGTCTCTGGTGAATATGGACCACGAGCAGTCCTTCCACGAGCTGAGGCGCCTCATTGACCGCCTGGACACAGAGCCACAGTGGGTCCCTACCTCCTGGCTCTGCTAGACTCACACTGCACTATACTTGAACTGAAATACTTGCATTACTAAAGCCCAAAACATTTCAAAAAAGGAATACATTAGAAATTTGGGATGCCACTTTATAACAACTGCACCTTGATTCGTCTTAAAGCAGACCTGTTACGCAAAATTGACTTTAAGGTGCGTTTAATCGTGTTATAGTTGTCTCCCCTTCTCATTTACCCTCGTGAAGTTGTATTTAGAGTGATTTAGCGTGGGCTCTCCCTGTACAACTAAACATTTCTGCATGTTTGAGTTATCTTTATACTCCTGCATTCAAGACCTCAAAGTATTGTTTACTATGAATCAAATCTTCCTGCTTTATTAAGACTAATTAAGGTGTAGTCATTATATAAAGTGTAACCCAAGACTTTATCTTTTCCAATGATGACCAAGATTTCTGATGAGGACCAAAGGAAGGCAAGAAAAACTGTTAGTTTTTTACTTTTTAAGTGTTGAAGGACCAGGTGAACGTGACGGACTACACTGCACTACGACCTCTGCTGATGAAGAAGTGGAAGGACATTATGGGATTATTTGTCATGTTAATATTGTATGTGTGTCTGTGTTTTTCCAGATTTCCAAAAAGTGTCATTTATCGACCAAATAGAAAACCATATCACCTATTTATATCTGTACATGTATTTTCTTTTTGCCCTGAACCTACTGTGGACTTTAAATATTGGTTAAAGGGCTTTTTATCGAAGTATGTAGTTTACAAACCAAAAAGGACATTTCAGAAAACTGTCCTTGTCTTCCATTGATATCTGCTGTTGCACCACTGTCAGTATTATATGTGTTATTGATACGAACCTCGAGTATTTCTCTTCTTTTTTTCTATTGCTTTTGCAGCGATGAGCACATGGGCAACGATGAGCACATGGGCAGCGATGAGCACATGCATTTTTGTAAACTTCACACTTTTATTCACTCCTCAGGCGTTCGCCCGTACGAGCTCAGATTTGGTACACATTATCTCAAGGGGTGGGACATCAGAAGTTATTCATATTTTTCACACACGTCTTGCAGTCTCTGAGCAGTGAAGCGACAAAAAATGCAGAATTTTGGACATTTTGAGTTTTCACAAATTGCTCCCATTTGCACATAAAAAAATTTGAATCAGTTCTTAAACTCTCTGTCCTAAAGCTACTTAACGTGAAAAAAAAAATGAATTCAGCGCATTAGCGTCCCGTACAGATTGAAACAAAACTTAAAATTTAAAATGTAGTTTTTCAAAAATTTCTGAAATTTTGTACAAAATTCAGTTTTGGCATCGCGATCCAAAAAGTCAGTGACACCATGTCATATCTTTTACAGCGTCGCCATAGCGATGACATAAACTCTCCATGTTATTCTCACGGTAAAATCGCCAAATCGCACAAACTTTTCAGTCAAACTTAAATCGTGGGTGCACACCCCAACCCTGAACAGACTGATAGAAGAAAATACAAAATTACAATAGCGCCCCCTAGACAGTTTGTATGGAACAGTAACGTTTTAATACAAAATCTGGTACGCACATTTGTGACATGGTGTCAGTTAAAAACTCAGTGACGCCCACACCTCATTTACATTGTGCTGCCATGGCGATAATCCAAAAATCTGTCCTTGCCAATCGGACGTCTGTACACAAAGTTTGGCGTAGCCAAACCAAATTCGGTAGCCAGATGCATCAGGGCAGTAACAAAAATTTGTACTGTGACCACACCGCTTTGCAAACCTTTTTTTAAAAATAAACTTGCACAAAATTTTGAAAACTGTGTTAAAATATTTTCAAGACATTGTTTTGGCTTTGTCTTGGAAAATATGAGCTGTCCCAAAGACTGAAGATGGGCTTGGTCATGTCTGTTGGTATTATTACTTATAGACTTTAAGTACGTTTTTCTTGGCGTATTCTATGTCAACATTTCCTTGTGTTGAGCAACTTTTGAGTTGAATAAAGTAATTTTAATGTAATGTTTGGCCGTCCCCTAGTGGACAGAGCTGGATATCAGACTCGAGTTAATAAAGGCCATTTTGAACCTCAGAAATGCATGAAAATCAGTATTGAACAGCTTAAGTCATTACAATGGAGAAATTGCAGCAACAGCAACGTGGGCTGCAAGAGTATCAACAGAATACAATACATGAAAAGTCAGTTACAATGAACGAATTAAACTTTTTCATGAAACCCATCTCCACTGAGAAGCATGTTAAAGATCTATGGAAGCAAAACCAGCAAATCAAGGACAAGACAACTCTGACCCCCTCTAGAGGCCCATATTTTAACCACATTTACACACCTGGAATTGTTTGATTAATACGATCAAAAACCTAGTCCTGAAACGGGTGGTTTGTGTTCTTTTGTGTTTGTGTATTATAATTTGGCCAGTATTTTTATAGTTTATTTATATACTAAGTAGTTTTAGTCAGTAACTTGAAATTACTGCGTTTATCAAAGTTTTCAGTAGAGCAGAATTTCAGAAAATGTATTTTCATACAATAATTTATTTATTATTTGAAATTTAACAAAATCCTGAGAGTGAGTCAACGCCTTCTGCAGGAGAGGAAGCAGAAACAATAAAAAGTGTTTGTCTCACTGTGGAGGACAAGGTGTTAAGAACATGACGTTTAAACAAAAGTGAATGGGTAAAGGTTGAAAAACAAGTACATTTCATTTAGACTGAAAGAGAACCTCATACAGTGTTATGAAAACCTGATTATGACTTTATTATGACTTCTTTCCTTTACACACCTGTGGGTGCAGCAGGAGCCTGTCCTGAAGAAGCAGCAGGTCCAGGAGGTGGGAGTTCTCCAGATGTTTCTGTCATGAAAACAATAAAGAAATATTCCACAGCAGTTATATTTTAGCTTGGTGTGTTTTATTGCACACTGAATTACTCCACGTCCACATCATAGAACTATAATAAAATATAATAAAAAGGGGCAAAGGGAGAGTCGTTCATTTGGATTAGTCACAGTATAACTCCACATTGTGTCAGTACTATTACACTATTAGTACACGTACATGTGTCACCATCAGTAAAAAAAAAAACACGTGTTCAGAGGTACTGTGTCTGTACCATACTGACCTCAGACTGATTTGTGGGTCATTTATTTATTGAAAATATGGAATATTTTATTATTTGACATTGTTTAAAAGTATAAAAAGTTAAAATTGCAATTGGCATTATGAGCGTATATATGTCATGAACATTTTGCACATTCTTTTTTAAATACCAAAGTGTAATGTAAGGCCTTTTAGCTCATGATCACAGAAAAACAAATAGTAACATGTAGTTTCTCTATATCTGTTTAATACAAATACATTATAACAGGTGTTTAGTGACTGTTTTATCACATTTTTATGGATTATTTATAAATATCATTTGATTATTGTTATTGTGAGGAAACAAAATACATGTTCAGGTATTTTGGTCACAGTGTTATGGCTGACTGCTGTTTCTACTGTAAATATTCTTTCCTGTGTAGTATTTGGTTCCTTTGTCTCATGTATTAGTCCTGTGCAGCGTCTGAAGCACAGCGGTGTAAAACACAAGTGTAATGTGAAGTGAACGTGGTGCTTTGGTGTTCTGTTCTGTTCATGCCGTATGAGTGTTAAACTAACCAAACACAGTGTTATTTTGAGGCAAGGAGAGAGATGTAACAACGAAGTGTGAAGGAGCTCGCCTCATTTTAGAAGAGGGACATTATAGCAAGACATATTTTCAAACATTTCATTAAAGAGGCGTATTCCTTTATATATTTTTGTTGTTTGCTTGTTTGTAAACCACAATATTGATATAAAATCGCTTATAACAGAATTGAAATTGGATTTTTTTATTGTTAAAATGTATTTTTTAACTGCTATATTACTTTATATACTTTCTTTACTTCCCTTCCCTTTGCTCTCCGCGCTAAGTCACTCCCCCTTCATCCCGCTAATGAAACCACAGCACATCGCATCAGGTTTGTGAAGTTGTAGTGTACAGTTTTGTATCAAACTTTTGTATATTTATGGAGAATTGCCATAGAAGTTGTAAGTTAGATTCCTGTTATGATAATATTTCCAAAAAAGGCAAATAATAGTAACCCTAACCTATACAACTTAAAGGTTTTGGTGATTCTTTAATTTTGACTTAATTTGGTGGGATATTACCTGTTGTAAATATAAAAGAAGTCATTTGTGAATTTGAAAAACATGTGGAAATTATTTTGATGACAACACACTGGGAGAATTCTGTCCAAAAGTTCAGCACAATTTACACAAACACAAAAATCTGATAGATTACAACATTATTTCAACAGAATAAAGGCGTTTTCTTACATTTTTATTTGTCAAATAATAATTTCGGTGTACATTAGAGGAGTTTTTGTGATGACAGATATGAAATTCCCTAGTGTGATGTCAGGATTTCCAACCAGGACGTAAAATTTGAAATATAAGTGTGTGTCTTAAGTGCGTTTTAGAGAAATGGAATTGTCCAACCTGTCGCTTAAAAAATACAACTTCAAATTCACGTTTCAGTTACAATAACACGTTTATTTTTGATGAAGTGCTGAGGTTTGGTCACGTACACTCCTTGTTTTACACAAGTGTGGGACAAATCAAAATACAGGTTTGGTTCAATGGTAAACATCATCCTCCACAGAGGTTTAAACCATGTGTACTCTACTCCAACCACTCACGTTTTTACAGCATGCAATGGCTTTATATAGCAGAGATATGTACAACTTTATTCACACAAAATAATCATCTTTACTGCCAAGGCATGAGTGACAAGTTGCAATTTCTTAAAGGAGACATATTAAAGGTCCCGTCTTATGCTAGATTTACTTTTTTGCAGAGTCTAACCAATTTTATGCCATCAAAAACACACCCGGAGTTGTGTTTTGTTTCATTCACACAAGCATATTTGAGTAATCCCGCATATTCAGTCGTTGTCCAGACTCAAAATGATTGGTTCCTCTGCGTGATGTCATCAGGCACTAACCCAAAAAGAGCTCGTTTGTGTTTTTAAAGTCCATAAACTTAAACTTAACTTATTATGATTGAGCTACTCAGCTATTCAACTGACTTCAATGTTCGCAGCTGTTTACTTACAGCTTTTAGCCTTGTTTTTAGGATTTAAAGATAACTTGAATGTACTAAAATGAAACAATATACAACTCCAGACATGTTTTTGATGAGAAACAAAAAAAATCTGTTGCAAAAAAGTATATTTTCCATTTAAGACGTCTCCTTTAAGTTCATTAAAGGTCCTATATTACGCTAAATTGACTCTTGTGAGCTTCAAGTCATGTTATAATGTTGTTACCTCCTCAAAAACAGACCTGCAGTTGTGTTTTGTTTCATTCACACATAGTTTTAAAGTTACCACTATTTTTTAGCTATTTTCACCACTCAGTGACATCACAAGGTGTAACTGAGTGCATTTGAGAGAAGAAAACAGCCTAAATATGCAGGATTTTTGTGTTAAACATGCTTGAATGAAACAAAGCACAAGTCCGGGTGTGTTTGTGATGAAGATACATTATATTAGAT
The DNA here is from genome assembly GCA_029959045.1 of Taenioides sp. WSHXM2023. Taxonomy (NCBI): domain Eukaryota; kingdom Metazoa; phylum Chordata; class Actinopteri; order Gobiiformes; family Gobiidae; genus Taenioides; species Taenioides sp. WSHXM2023. The sequence goes on along the minus strand of CM057103.1, from coordinate 22,005,321 downwards.
CAAAAATGTGCGTAATATAGCCCCTTTAAGTTGTAAATTTACAGTTTCCAACACAATAAACCACACACTCAAACACATACACGAAAACAACTTCCATCACGGTGAATGAGAAGACATGAACGTAGCCCGCGAGGCACAGAATAAATATTTTAACTATGAGGAGGTGTGCGATTCTTATTCGAAGAGCAGGTCCTCGTCAGCCTCCTCCGTTAGCATGTTAGCCGGCTCCGCTATGGGGCCTAGCTTAGCCAAACGGGCAGCGATCTCCAGCTCCGTCCTCTCCCTCAGCTGCTTCTTCTTCTCCTGGATCTTCTTCAGCCTGGGCACAAAGGGTTCCATTGGGTTAGTAGAATGCGGTAAATGTCCTCTCCTGCATTACGTTACATTGACTTCTGTGAACTTTTAGTCATGTTAGAATGTTGTTACCTCTTTAAAAACAAACCTGGAGTTCTGCTTTATTAGTCTGTCTACATCTCCAAAGCTTAAAATGCTCTGTTCCACCTTGTGATGTCATGAAGCTGTAGTTTTCACGTTAACAGCTAACCTTTAACTTTTTGTTCAGTGGAATTTTCAAATCCAGGGCAGAAATCATCCAGGGGATTCTAGTGGAGGTGTGGAGTTTTTAAAAACACAGTGGAGCACTTCCTTTACTATTCCTGTTTGTGAGATGAACTCAGCCTAAATCTGCAGGGTTTGTGTGTAAAACGTGTGAATGAACCAAAACACAACTCCAGGTTTAGTGTTGTAGAGGAAACAACATTATAACAGAAAATAGCGTAACATGGGCCGTTTAACCAAACACTGAGAGATATTTAGTTAAGTAGTACAATTAAACTGGTACTTTGCAGTGACATCGCACTGGGGGTGTTCTACATGTACCTCTGTGGTGGAATGTTTATCAGTTACTATGGAGACACAATGCACACATTAGCAAACACTGTCGGTAAAACAACTGGGGTAGGACATGATCATTTTTGTTTAAACTTCAACCTACTCCTTTTGAGCACCAGAAATGTACATATTCTTGTTTGTAATGTATTTTGCTCAAACAAATGAAATGAATGAATGAAAAAACACTGCCGTAAGACGGTCTGAAAACTCAAGAAAAAGCACAAAACAGATTTAAACAGCACATTCAGGAGCCTGTGATCAATACGAGCGCTCATGGTCGGGTTTAGGAGTTTGATTTTCAAGAAAAAGTATTTGCACTGTCATTCTTGTCTCTTGTATAGCTGTGATTTTATAGTTTATTACTTATTTTTTATTTTATTTTGACTTGTACATATACATTTATTTTTATAATTATGTCTCATTTGACACCTGACATCTTTTTGCTACACCATCTATTTTTTACTCTCTGTTATTATATTATATTGTGATGTTTGAGCTACTGTGTCCAAATAATTTCCCTTGTGGATCAATAAAGTTTGTCTAAGTCTAAGTCTAAGTCTAAAAAGATGAGAGCGACTCATTGAGAAACTGTTGGCTAATGATAACTAGCTTCATGACAATCAGCTCACCTGTTCTTTCTGGTTGTGTTAAAACAAAAATCAGATTAAAGTCTAACTTGAGTAACAGAGCAGTGCTTATAGTTAGCTTACACCCCCAGGGAGTGTTGACGACATCAGCTGCAAAGTATCAATATATTTAATATGAAAAAAGTCAAAAAGAGGCCAAAGCGCGGACTTCTCATTCTAAAACCTGCAGTACCTGTAGAACTCCTCTCGTTCCCGCTCGTCCAGCTCTGTGATGATGTAGGTGAGTGTGCGGTCGATCCTGGGAATGATCACTGCGAAGGAACGCCACATGTCAAACCACGCATTTCACTACTCGAAGTACTGTAGTATTTTTGTGATAAATGAAGTACCATGTTCAATAGCATTCACGCGCCGGTTGGTGATCTTTATGGCCTCATCCAGAGTGACAAAGGAAGTCTGTAAAGTAAACACACAGATATTTAAATCGAGGGTATGTAGCCTAAGCACTTACTGGTTTAAAGGTCTTAAATTGCACAAAACTGACTCTTGTGAGCATTAAGCCATGTTACCTCATCAAAAACATATACGGAGTTGTGTTTTTTTTTCATTTACTGGTACACATGTTTGATTAATCCTGGTTTATTAGACTGTCTACATCTCCAAAGCTCAAAATGCTCTGTTCCACTTTGTAATGTCATGCAGTGTTAGTTTAACAGCTACTTTTTACGTATTGTTCAGTAGAGATGTGCAATTCCAGGGCTGAAATCATCCTAGTGAAGGTGTACGGACTTTAAAAACATCTAGCTGAGCCTCTGAAGCAACCGACAGAGGTAACAAGTTTAAAAGAGCGCCTCCTACCTGTAAAGAGGCCAACTCCACAAGCAGCTCCACGGCGCGGGCATAGTTCCTCTTCAACCGGGACAACTGCTCTCCTCCTCGGGCCAAACCAGTCAGCTCATAACCTACAAACACAAAGAAAGTGGTATTAGAATGGGATTAAAAACGTTATAATGTTTTCTGTTGATACTTTGCAGCTGAGGCGTGACTTACTGTCCCCTCCCTCCTGGTAGTGCTCGAAAACCGGCAGAGTAACACCTGCAGAATAAAAACGCAAAAAAGATTATAAAAACGAATACATGTGTAGGTGAGGTTGAAATGTAATTTAAATTCAGACCTGCAACGTTGTCCTTCTTGGCTCGGACTTTCACTTGGGCTTTGTTGACATTCTGGATTATAGTAGTGCTGAGAACAAGAGTATTACATTGCAAATTAAAATGTTTTGTCTAATTTAAAATATGCACTGAAAGCAGCTATTGTGCACTCAGTCCAAATTTTCAGACAAGTATGTCATATAAAAAGGGCAGCAGCAGTTGCGAGGACAATACTGTGCTAAGGAGGAAGTAGTCAGATTAAAACAAAAAAACAAAAAAAAACAATAGCTGATCAAATTCAAGTGGGTGAGCTGCGTAGTCAAGGTCATTTGAGGTCTGGTGAAGGTTAGTGGATTTTTAAAACACCACTGCTAAATATAAAGAGAAAATAAATAAAGAAAAATAATACATGGCATGCCTATTAGTATTTCGGAATATTCACATTACATAAGTTCTGCTTCTCCTCATCTCTTTCAACATCTAGGCTTTTGTGGTAGCAATTTGTTTTTTAAGCTCTTAGATCTGCAAATGTATTGTATGTTTTAGTATATTTGATTTTTTTGGGTCTTTGTAAGTTATAATCCCGGTCCTGCCAATCTCCATAAACATCCCCCTTACAGCCCACGGGAGCTCCACAGACTAAACAGATGTGTCGGGTCTCACCTGAAGTCTCCAGCAGCAAACTTGGCCTCAGCCAAAGAGAAGGCAGCCTCCCTCATCACCTCTCCCATTTTGGTCTTTGTCTGAGAAAAGATTCAAATAAACATCAAAGCAGCAAGTTCACAGTGTGCATATACTGTACACTCATTAGACTTATCTTGAGAATACATACAGTTGAAGGACAATAATGCTATTCATAATAATATTAATGCATTAGTCTTATATAGCGCTTTTCCAGATGCTCAAAGTCGCTTTACAATATGGTGCGTTATTCAGTCACTCCACACTCATAGTGGAAAGAGACTATTGTAGACACGGGTGCCTTCTGGACTTTTTTAGCTTCTGAGATCAAAAATATCAGGCATTGATAAGGTGCTATGGCCACAAAGTGAAAAGGTAAACTAATGGTCATTGTATACATGTGAAGTTACTGACTTCAATGATTTTGCGTAGAATCTGGCGGAAACGCATGGAGAGGGCATCAGACTTCTTCTTGAGAAGGTTGCGTCCTGTTTGAGCCCCTTTCAGACGAGCCTTCATAATGGTCTGAGCCCTGGGAACACATAACAATACTTAGTACTTAGTAATACTTAGTAGTATAAATGAAAAAAAAACAAAACTGTCAGCCAATCACAACTCTCAAACCCCTGAAAATTCACTCCATCAGCTGCAGCATGAGAGCCACCAGCCTCTCCATCTCCTCCTCTTCACCATTTAAAAGTCACTATACTACACTGTTTTATACCTCCCAAAAGTCTAAGCCCTAAAGTTTCATTCTCTCTTTCAGTATTCATTCATTCACTCACTCACTCACTCACTCACTCAGAAAACACACTCAAGACAACTCAATATTTTACAGCAACAACAAAACATGTCATTAAGAAATTCCATCTTCATCCAAAAGCCTCTGTCAGTTGTAAATGTTTGTATAATATTTCACTTCCAGACCTTTAGACTGACAGCTCACAAGGGGCTGATGGACAATCACATGATAAAATATAGCTGTTCCTCTTTTATTAGATACTAGTTAGTGCAGGAACCAAGGCAGGACTTCCTATTAACTATTAAGACAACAAATACACTATAACCCCAATGTTATCTTACGTTCATTGTGCAGTAATAAGTAAATGTTAGCCGTGAGAAGCTAAGCAGCAAGCAGCTTACATTCTAGAGGGGAATATGTCGATCCTCTCTTTCCCCGACATCTTCTTGTCCTTTGGTCGAAAATACAGCGATTACAACTAAATAATCTAACACTAAATATATATACGTACTCCTAACATATAGATCTAAACATGCAATCAATAAAAATAACTGTTTTTGTGCAGGATTAGGAGCATAGATGGATGTTCGTGATCTGCCCTGCTCCGCTGATCAGCTGCTGTGGTCATGTGACAGCGAGAAGAACCCTCCTGCGCATGCGTCACACGATCTTTTCCGGGTCGTAGCATTAGCAACACTCATGAACGAGAGCTAGCGGGCCTGAGATCTGCGTCAAATACACGAAATCGAGCTCGCGAAAAGCATCTACAAAGAGACAATACGGACCATTCCACTGTAAAAGAGCAGGACTTTATGACACAGGTGAGTTTGAGAGGGTTGGTGGTGTTGTTTACGGGGAAGTGTGCGGTGAGGGGTGTTAGCCGCGAGCTAAAATGCTAACTCCGCATGTGAGGATGAGCCGGAGCCGGTGTGAGCGCTTCATTTTGGGAAAATAAAGATCAAGTGAATAGTTTTATTCAGAAACATTCGTATTAACATTTAGCTCAAAGTTAGTAACGTTAATAGTTGTATTATGTTGATAATAACGTTTGCCTGTAGCTGACTGATGGGGAATCTGTTTCTGTTGAATTGCATCATCCTCATTCATTGCACAAAAACACATTCCCCATGGTTAATGTGCTTAAACATTACGGGACATTGCTTTCCTGTCATTGTCAGCAATCTCAAAGCCTTTACAAGTGTCCAGTAGTGTGATGCTTTCAAGTGCTAAGGTAACTTTTTCTTCAGACAGAAATATAATGATTTTTTTTTCTTATATATCTTAATCAGGGCTGGGCATCATTAAGAAGTTGCCGATACGATACGTACCTCGATACATAGGCCACGATACGATATGCTTTTTCAATCCGATTCAATGCGATTCAGTGAAAAACAAAGCCTAAATCCTAAAAAAATGGCTGATACACTAAAAGTCTACAAAGTTTGTGCAAAGTTAATATGAAAAACACCAATTTTACTCATCAAAACAGTGAAAATATCAACGCAATTGTAGCTCTTCCACAAAATAATTTAGTAAAACATACCTAACAATGCTCTTTGCGATATAGCGATACAGCAGCCTACGATATTGATACTGTATCATCAAATAAAACTGTACGATATATCGATATTTCAGTATTTTTGCAGGTTCCTAATCTTAATTGTTTGGTAAACAGATTAAAGATGCACTACAAACCTTTCCTGGTGGAGAGTCCGTCACCTGCTTGTCTCCATAGAGATGTTATAGTTTTCCTTAGAAATGTTACACGGTAGGGCATTCTAATCGACCGTCTCTGATCAGATTGCAGTTTGCAGATGATTTTCAGTGTGTTTTGTAGCAGTAAAACGTCCTGAATCAAACATGGATGATATAAAAGTTAAATAAAATACTATGGAACATTCTTGACAAACAATAACCTCCACTGAACGGAAACAAGGATGTAGTCGATCCTCAACCAGTGATGTTGCAACATATCCCTGTGTATCGTATAGACTCAAAGTATTATTGTTTTGACTCTGCCGCTAATTGATCTCTGACCACTTGACTATTAAAATAAATTATTGTTATTTACAGTTTTGAGTTATTTAAGTTTCTTCAAATCTAGTAAATCAAGTCAAATTTTATAATATCTTTTTAGAGTGACTAATATGGAAATACATTGAGAATTGTATTGCGTTAATTGGGACTTGAGGATCAGTTGATTTTATATTGTGAAAAAAATTATGTTGGTAAAGGATAATCAAAACTAATATGTGTTTAAACTATAATCTATCGTCCCAAAAATGTCCCCCCTCTAGCGGAGATAGACGGACGTATTGTTTCGCCGATATATCGAGCCGATACTAAACAGTGCAAATATCAGCCATCGGTCTTAAATCTCCAGCACAGGCCGATATTTTGCCTTTTGAGTACACACAGTTTAATTTGAATACTCAGAGGACACTGCACAAAACATGACTACACAGTTCTCTTAGGTTTGTGGTAAGAAAGGACTGTGGGTAAGATTGTAGTAAATTCAGATTACTTTAAATTACTTCAAATTACTTCAAATCAATCAAAACCAGCCCCACCAATCGCAACGAAAATATTATGTTTTTTCTGGACTCTAAACCATCTATATCGGCATCAGATATGGGAAAAAAAACATTGGTCGATCTCTACTCTCTGGTCTCTAACTTGTGACCGTGTGGTGTTGCAGCGATGCCGGGGCTCAGCTGTCGGTTCTATCAGCACCGTTTCCCGGAGGTGGAGGACGTGGTGATGGTGAACGTGCGCTCCATCGCAGAGATGGGAGCCTACGTCAGTCTGCTGGAGTACAACAACATCGAGGGCATGATCCTCCTGAGCGAACTGTCCAGGAGACGCATCCGCTCCATCAACAAACTCATCCGCATCGGACGCAACGAGTGTGTGGTGGTCATCAGGGTGGACAAGGAGAAGGGTAAGAGACTCCTGACTACTGCACATGATTAAGTTTAGTTCTTCAAAAGACAATATCGTATTAAGCTTTTATTATAAACATCAATTGCACTTTAAAAAACGTTTTTACCTATGTTTGCAAAATGGTTACCGCTAAGCTTTCGAGCTACTGAATGTGTAACAGAGTGTAACATTATTTTAGTCCTTTATCTGAATTGGTCTTGGTTTATTTATTGTTTAGTGCTCATTTTGCCCTGGATTTTGATGTGGTCTTGTTCTCTTGTCCATCTTTAATTCCATCATTGCTTTACTGCATACTTTATTTGTATTGTTTCTTTTTAGGATACATTGATTTATCCAAAAGAAGAGTGTCTCCAGAGGAAGCCATCAAGTGTGAAGATAAATTTACTAAATCCAAAACTGTAAGTACATAGTTTTATAATGGTAGTCTGTTTATTGAACAAATGATTCACGTCAGTGTTAGAGTCTGTCAGAAGCTGTCACCTAACCCTACCATCAGTCTTTTGTTCCTTTGTACAATACATCTACGTAATGATTGCTTATTTGTCATAAGAAACATTTGCCGAAATCTGTAGAAAGTTTAAAGTAAAAGACATTTTTATTGCATGTAATAAATGTAACTTTTTAGCAGCACCTCAGTTGTAAAAACTTGGAGAGTTTGTTCATCATGAATTCAGGGTATCCACTGCAAAAAAAAACATGACTTTGGGTGAATATTTTGTCAACTGAAATCCAAACTCTGATACAGGCTGACTGTATTAAAAGGTATTTTGGTGGACCGAGCTAATAAGAAACTGACTGAACATGAAGTTTATCCCCACTGCACTTGTAGCACTAATGATAAGTTTCCCTCTGTGTCTGTCTCTCTGTGCCTGTGTGTGTGCAGGTTTACAGTATCCTGCGGCACGTGGCTGAGGTGCTGGAGTACAGTAAAGACGAGCAGCTTGAGAGTTTGTACCAGCGCACGGCCTGGGTCTTTGACGAGAAATACAAGAGGCCTGGTTATGGAGCTTATGACGTCTTCAAACAGGCCGTGTCGTGAGTTCTGATCATGAGTTTAATTCATTATTTCTCTGCTCATGGTTTTTAGGTTTCTTTGAGCTAGTAGTAAAACATTAAAGATGTAATATATGTAATTTTTTCTGGTGGCGGGTCCGCCACCTGGTTGTCTCCATGGAAATGTTCCACAATATGGCATTAAACATCTATTATTGAGACAAGCAGACTATACCAGACTAAGTTACAGGTCAGATCTGTGGCCAACTCGCAGTAAAAATGCCTGTTTTTCACCTTAGTTAAATGCAAAATAAATGTTTTATTGCCATAAAGTGGAACATTCCAGGCAAATAACTTTGAATAAACTTCATAAAGATGAGCAGGTAGCGGACTCTTCACAAGAAAAAGTTGCATAGTGCACCTTTTAAAATTAAATATTGTGAGGTGGGTAGGATAGCTTTGGTCTTCTTCGAGAGCAGTGGCACTCAAAGTTGAGATTTCTAAATGTAAAAGTGGATGGGGTTAGATGATGATGGCTGTAGTCCACAGTGTGTAATGCGTTTTGTCCGCTCCCTCAGAGACCCTTCGATCCTGGACGGGCTGGAGCTGTCAGAGGAGGAGAGGAGTGTGCTCATCGACAACATCAACAGGAGGCTCACCCCTCAGGCCGTAAAGATCAGAGCAGGTACCATCACCGTGCACCTGCACCATGTGTGGGACTTATTTGAAAATCCAAACATTTATTGAAAAAGTCTTACTCCTCACTGATGATTCCATGTGTTGTGTGGCAGACATTGAGGTGGCGTGTTACGGCTACGAGGGCATCGATGCAGTGAAGGAAGCACTGAGAGCCGGACTCGGCTGCTCCACAGAAAATATGCCCATCAAGGTAACGATGTCTCTCATGTAGCTGTTTTTTCAGAGAAAGTGGTTGGTTAACAATGTGTCCTGCATCAGAAAAGCCCCATGTTTTCAGTTGCCACTTGGTATTTAATGAAAGGTACACTACCTGCTCGTCTCCATGGAGATGGATGAAGTCTAATTCCATACTATGAAACATGCTAGGCAAAGCAATCTATCTTCGCGGAGATGAGCAGGTACTGGAAAAGTTTCACAGTGCACCTTTTTAAACTTTCTGATCTAAATACAAATTCCCTACACCTGTCTCTAGTCTTGAGGTCTGTTCCTGAGTGAGAATTGTCTCTAGTGCGTTAAGCATCTTCTGTCGTATAGCGCACGTTTCATACAAGTGCCCTTAACTGTGACGCTTTGTTTACAGATCAACCTAATCGCTCCTCCTCGGTACGTGATGACCACGACCACTCTGGAGCGCACAGAGGGCCTGTCTGTGCTCAACCAAGCCATGGCCGCCATCAAGGAGAAGATCGAGGAGAAGCGAGGGGTTTTCAATATCCAGATGGAGGTAATTCCTTTTTTTTTTATTTTTTTTATATTCATTAGTAACATTCTCTAAGCACTGCCTCTGTTAGTGGGTCTGATACAGGAGCAGTTACAGTGATTATAAATCATAAATCTGCTTAATGGGGTATACAGTAAAGCTGCCCGATTATTGCAGTCACAAATATTACTCCAATACTACCAAAATTATGGCCTTATGTTATCACCACGACGGTCCTGCATGTTTTTTAAGATGGATAGTTGAAAGGACTTTTAGGACAAAGTACCATTGCAGGTTTGAATAGACTATTAATAAATGTCAACACACACACACAGTTTAAACGGCCAGAAAACTACAATCCTTGCACTTAAATAGGCTCTGTGCACAACAGCGCTGGGCAGCCACACTGTTGGCGTCACTACTTCCTGTCCAGTTGTGTATCTGTGGGTTTTTTGTCGAGCTAAAATGAATAAATCCATGTCTAAACTGATGTAAAGATCAGCCTGATCCTTGAAGCTATTTTATGAAATAGTTCTGAGGATTGGAAAATATTAAATTGGCTCAAATATTGACTCAGATTTTGTTTATACAGACTCACGATACAATATGGCGATACATGTGACAATCAAGATATTTGCACGTGATATTCTGCAGTTTATCATATCTATTTTTAAGAACCAAATACGTTTTCACATTTTTATGATACTTCGGTACTTTAGCACAGCCTTAGTTGGGATGAGTTTAGGTCTTTAGTCCCACTTTAAAGGTGCATTGTTTAACTTTTCTGGTGGAGGGTCCGTCAAATGCTTGTCTCCATGGAGATGTTATTGCTTTTTCACAGTATGGCATTACACCTCTATCTTCATGGAGACCAAAGCAGACCAAGTTACAGGTCAGATCTGTGGAGAGGCGATCCTGCTCAGTCAGAATTCCTGTTTTTCTCGGTGTTTTTGAGCTATAAAACCACCTGTAATTGAATAAATATAAGTTAGAGCTGTTTAATGTCATACTGTGGAACATTCCAGGCAGAGCAATGACATGTCCGTAGAAACAAGCCTTTATTATCTGGGAAACTACTCTTTCAAAGTGCTGAACAAGAGTTATCTCCACAGCTGATGCGCTTCAATTTCTTTTCTTTCTTTTTAGCCGAAGGTGGTGACGGACACGGATGAGACGGAGCTGGCCCGACAGCTGGAGCGACTGGAGCGGGAGAACGCCGAGGTGGACGGAGACGACGACGCGGAGGAGATGGAGGCCAAGACTGAAGACTAAACAACAAACCCCACCAACAATGGGAGCAGGACGTGTATCTATGGACAGAGCCACTCGCCGGGTCTCATATTTATCATAGCGCATTCTTTTACTGTCTAATGTTCAATGGCCAACAACCTGGTTTAAGTTTGACAAGATAGACACGTAGGGGTGGGCGCTATGGCACTACCAGCTTTTCCCCATCGATTCTTATTGAGAATGAACATCCGTCCTGCTCCGATTGAGTGACAGGTGGTTTTAACCAATCACAGCAAAGTAGAGAAATATATTTTGAAGGCGATTTCATGCTACAAAATGGCTACCTTTGTTCTAAGAAAATGCACGTTTGAATTTTGCCATATCGCCCCACCCCTACAAATATATCTGCCTCTAACATGGACACAAATCAAAATATAGACTATTTTTAAGTACATGGATTTGAAAATAAGGCGTTTACATGCAGTGGCCTTCCCTTTCGCAGCAGAGCCCAGTGTCTTTATATTTCACGGCGTTTCATCACTAACTGGATTTAAAGGGTTACGCCGCTGTGTGCTGCTTTCTCTTCCAGGTAGTTTTTACTGCGAAGATTCAAATACTTGTGTAGCTCTCACATGGCGCCAATAAACATCTGGAAGTTTTGAAATTGATGTGTCTTTGTTTTGTTTTTGTTCCGGTCTGTGTGGAGTTTGCTCATTTCCCCCCGTTACGGAGTGCCTGGAGGAAACAAACCCAATCAACCTAAAACAGGCACAATAGATTAAAACCTCCAGCTGTGATAGTCCTGGGCTGAATCAAGATTTGGAGATGTGCTCCTGACAAGGCCCAGCGGCATTGAAGGTGGGTCACATGTAAAGGACAAATGCTAAACTTAAAGCTACCATCTGTAAGTTTGATTAAGGTTGATTTTTCACCAGTAAATGTCAAATGTGAAACCTGTTCCCCCTCACTTGACCTTCGTTTAGGCGCACATATCCTACTGTTCTTTTAGACCAAAGCTGACATTGTTAGAGGAAATTTAGAGCAGTGATGTGTGAGAATACAACAGGGCCAGAATTACCAAATGCCAAATGGTAGCTTTAACGTCCTACAATTTGAAAAACGCGTATTGCACTTCAAGCTTGAGAACAATGGCCAAAAAACAAGTTTAACCTTCACAGCGTAAGAACTTGTTTAACTTCAATAACACCAATATTGCCAAATTAATGCATTTAAGTCCTTTCAATCTCATTTTAACGAACTAATGCTGCAATATATAATTTAGATGCTTTGATTTGCCAATTAAATAAAACCAAAGTTGTTTTAATATAAAAATTGACTTTTATTCAAATATTCACCAATACAATAAAGAGCATATTTTTTCCCATCCATATGCTCATTTCTCCTTCAGTGGTTATACGTGTTCCTATTTTAAACCAGCTGCTAAATCAAGGTGAGATGGTCTGAGGACTACCACCTGTACCTGTACGTACCAGTGCTTCCACGTCTTAGGAATGTGAAACAAAACTTGATATGAAGCTTATAATCTGTTCAGATCAAAGTAAAATAACTCGTTTTGTCAATGCCCCGAAACCATTTGAACCAACTTAATAACTTAATGTTGATTGAAGTGTGACTTTGCAGTGCGTGGTCAGTACAGTAGTGTCCATATGTCCAGAGCTCCTCTCGACATTCAACAAAAACTTTATTTACAGCAAAATGCACACGGCACAATGAGCACCTGAACATGAGGAAGTTGGGTTTTGAGTCCGCTGATGAGAGAGTAGTGAGGTGTGCAAATGTCCGATGATGAACCAGTTTGTTGACATAACGCTACGCTTTTGTACACAATGTTTAATGGAATCTTCATCTGTGACATTTATTTTACGAGTCCGATCTTCTTTGCTTCTGTTTCGTATATAAGCAGTCTCCACATTTTGACAATAAAGACTTCAGCCTCTTCGTCGAGGACCATGGCAACGTCGTCTAGAATACCCTGTGGTGTGCTATGAGCCATCACCTGTCAAGGAAAAATGGGTTAAAAGCTGAATCAAGCTTGTTACTCCATATTAAATACACAGATGGTCTGACAGGGTTACCTTCGAGCAGACAAAGTCCACTAATGTTGGCTCCTCCTCTCCAATGTACTCTATGATTTTCTTATTGATCCAGGGTCGAACACGCCGCTCCATCAATGTCTGAGCAAACAAAAAGGATTTTTAGAAATGTCAACAAGGCAAAGAAAACATTTACTCTGACCCTGGCTGACTTCACCTAAAATACAGACTATTCTACACTTAATAGTCCTATTTTAATCTAATGTATCCCTCACCTAAACAAAATGTTATGTTTTCAAAAATACCGTCTTATAACCATTTCACTGCATTGAAAGAGTCTCTAGTCTGTACTCTCACTGGTTTAAAAATGTGCTACAATCACTGCTGAATCTGGGTTTCCAGTGCCATGACTCATTTGAAAGCTCAAAACTTCCAGAATTCCCTCCCTGAGCTGCAGAGGCTGCACTAGCACTGGTTCATGATGGGTTTCAGGTACTGGGGTTTAGGTAGTGACCGTTCAGGTCAGAGAGTCCTTTTATGCTGCTGCCTTCAGACAATGGCATCAGGGTTTACATGTAAAGTCTAGGCTGGTCCAGTGTTTACAGACATACACTTCTTCTACCTTTTCCTCCACTTTGTCCACAAATGTGCTGAATCCCACCTCACACTAACAGGAGTATCTTAAGCGTGTGCGGCCTCACCGAGTCGACCATAGCCCAGTCCAGAGGGTAGGAGAAGAGCTCTGGTTTGCCTGTGGGGATCTTCTCGATGAGGCTCTTGATGTGCTTGCGTTTCTCCTCTGCATTGGCTCCCTTGATGCTGGACAGACCGGCTCCGTCCACGCCCAGACTCTTGTCGTCATCGTAGTCCAGAGGCACCAGCTTCCTCTTCCGAGGAAGCTCGTCAGCCTCCTCATCATCAAACTTCCCAAACACGCTGTCCACCGGGAGCTTCTTCCTCTTGGCTGCGTTAGGCTGGCTGGGGCTGCCCGTGGAGCCTGCTGGAGGACACAATGGAGGAAAACAATGTCAAGTGATTACTTCCAGCAATGGTGACAGTAAAAACTCTCACACTCTATACTGATTATGTTAATCGTACTCACGTACATCACTTATATCATTCTTATTTATTCTAACAATGTGAAAGTCACTTTACATTGTATTCCTCCACACACTGGGGTGGTAAGCTACACGTGCAATCAGAGTTGTAGCCATTCATATTTAAGATATTAGGCTGTTCTACAGTGCGCAGTGGAGCTGGTATCAAACTACCAAGCTTCTCCTTCTCTACCTGCAGAGCTACTAAATATTGTATAATATTGTATAGGCCATAAGGTATTCATTGATAGAGTGCACATTTTCAGTGTGTTGCAGGAATGTTAATATGTCAATGCCCGGGTTTAACATCTGTGGACTTTTCTTTTAGATATTTTGGGCCAAATGAAATCCCTGAACACTGGCTCAGAGCGGCTCCTCTCATCACCGGGGCTGGATATCAAAATCTAGACTGAAATATTCAGCTTGTGAAGAAGAAACGGGAGTTCAAAGCAACTTGTCCTAAACTGAAATGTGCAAACATGCTTGTGCCCAAAGGCAGCAGCAGGGATCCAACTAGCACCCTCCCTGTTGCCCTCCACAGACACTGACCCAGTTTGAGGCTCAGTCCGATCTTGGGCCGGTGCTCCTCCTGTGGGAGGGCATCAGGTGGAGAGTTCTCGTGGGGGATGATGATCCCGCAGGGCGACTCGTCTCCCGGGGTGTTGGGGGACACATTGCCGCTGGCAGAGGACACAGAGGGGGCGGCGGTGATGGGTCTCATGGTGGGTTTGAGGGACGGGGGCTTCACGTCTGGGGCCTCTTCGTGGCTGTGGTCATCGTCCTCGCCCTCCTCCACCTCGTCGTCTGAGGGGGGCCGTGGATGGGGCTCTCCTCTGTCCAGCTCTGGCCTGCTGTCCCTGTGCTCTCTGTGCTCCCTGTTCTCCCTGTGGTCCCTGTGGTCCCGGGACGGTCTGTGGTGCTCGCGCTCTTCCTCGGGCTCAGGCTCCTGGATTAGAGGAGGCTGTCTCAGACGCTCCTCCTCTTCCTCTTCCATCTGCAAAAAAAAAAAAAAAAAAGTGCTCAAATGTTGCTCCTATAATTCAGTTTAGACTTTTATATCTTCAAGTCATGAGGTAAAATGTAGAATAAAGCATTTTCTGTTGACAGTAACTAGCAAAGAGTTATAAAGAGATCATTGTTGGAGTAAGAATTTTGGTTACATAACAGAAAGTAAGTTTTATTAAATCAAACTTAAGAAATGAAGTATGTGGATTTAAGATTTCAAGCAGCCTGAAATGCAGTTCAAAACACACTTTTAACTATTCTTGCAGATGTTTCTCAATCTAACCTGGCCTGTATTACTGCAGCTAAAAAGCTGCAGAATCCCTTGTATTAAGCCGCTCCCCTTAGTGGCAGTCCAGACAAAGGCAGGTGGTCAGTGGTGATGAGATGCAGTGGGACAGACTTCATAATGACCTTCAAATGCACATGCTCCTCTGGTCTCCCCTCCTCCCCCTCCGGTCTCCCCTGTCCCTCCTCTCCCCCCACACTCTCACCCTCCTGAGCTCTGCGTCGGGGTCCGGGTGTCCCTCGTCCAAAAGCCTCTGTCTGATCTCCTCCAGCTCCTCCTTCTCTCTCTTCCTGTCTCGCTCGTCTGCCTCCATCTCCTTCTCTCGGTCTCGGAGGCGTTTCTGCAGCGCACTGCCCCTACAGGTCGCACGGGGGATGACAGGAGAGTGTTAGGACAATAGGCAAATGAGCTGCAGTGTTCATGCATGTGTAATTCAGGTCTATTTAATATGGTTTATGAAACATGTAGACATTTCATTGAAAACATGTACAATTAAAGGTGCTGTGTCTGATTTTTACTGTCTTAAAAACAGGAAAAGTTCATTTTAAACAGTTTGCATTGGTCCCAAGTTATTCCTCACCTGTCTTATGCATTCCAAGCATCATAATTATTCACAGCAATGAGTTTATGAGCGCTTTTCACAACTCTCTGTGGCCATCACAGTAATGCTAACAGCAACTAGCCTGCTAACTGCGCATTTCCTGACTCTCGGACAGTAAAATGCTTTATAATTAGATGCAGACAGTACACAGCGGGCTTACTTTGACCTCAAGAGCTGCTTATACAATACATCTGTACTGGGGCAAGACATGTTTTACTCAAATACATGGAAATAAATCTGGTACAGGGCCTTTAACTTGTTGAAAAATAAATATGGAAGTGGAATTTTGTGGTACAGTTTTAGTTTTTTAGTTGAGTAAATGAAATAAAGTGTTAGTGTTTACCTGTAATACTTTGGGTCATCTCTGTCGTCGTCATAATCTTCAAGGAACTCTTTCAAGCGCTTGCCTTCTTTGACCTAAGCAAGTAGACACAATTAAGATATTCAGTACTTTTTCTTAAATACCATAAAATGCCGTTTTAAATATATGTGCTTTTGTCTTGCCATTTCTCGCTTGCGTTCATCCTCCCTCTCGGTTTCTTTGGCGTAGTCCCGGGCCTTCTTCCTCTCCCTCAGTTCCCAGTTTTTTAGCCGCTTAAGTCACAAAAGCAAAAGATTGTAATTTCTATTCGTATCTATTGTTATTTTGTAAGAATGTATTAAGAATGCAGACCTCTTGATAGGCTGCCTCCTTGTCTCGGAGCTTCCTCTCTAGTTTCCGTCGCTCGTACGCCTCCTCTTCATCCTCGGGGTCACGCTTCTTCTCTCGCTCTCGGTCTCTACTCACCTCTCTGTCAACACAATTTAAACTGTTAAAATGATTGATTTAGTAAAGAATCCCCTGACAATGAAGGGCAAAGAAGACCTTAATTATCTAATCAGGGTCAGCATTTATGAATGTTCATTTTGAATATTTGTACCGCCGTATCTGTCTCTTCAAAAGACACAATCTTTTTCTTTTGGATTCTTAATTGCCATTAGGGATGGTAGTTGGTCATAGTTATAACCAGTTAACCACAGAGACCCAAACCCACTTCATTACATAAAGAGACACTAAAACGCAGCATAGAGGCTAAAGGCCAACGCACACTGGGACGCTTTGACGGGTTTGCTGAATCGGGTCGTGGCACCGCGTCTGAAAACAGGTGCATTTTGCATTTGTGCAGTGAATACAGACATGTCTGTGCTCTGTGACTGACAAAAGGAGGGCTGTAAACTCTGAGGAGAGCAATGAGAGCTGCAGCAAAGGCAGGGAAAGCCCCGGTGTTAAAGCCTTTTTAAGAGCCTTGATGGTGTTGACACACTGCAAAGGGCGCGACATGGCCCGCCGTGTTTTGGTGTGCGTTCGCCTTAAGAGAAGTGAATGCAGAAAAACCTGACTATTAACAGGAAGTAGTTTTGTGTTCGTGCTAGCTTTACCCTCATCTCACAGCGCCACATACTAACCATCTTTTTGTCAATCGCTGAGATCGGCCCTATGATTAAAAGTATAATTCAGAAATAATTTAATATGAGTTGTGTTTGGATGATGTCAGTGTCTCACGGAGCAGAGCCCTGCCCCTGGACCCAGAGCCGTGCTCAGGGCATGGAAACACAACTGGGCTGAAGAAAGCTGCACCCAACAGACCCGCTCCAAGGTGGCGTCAAGCCAGTGGAAAAGAGGCTAAAAGTCTTAATTTCTCATCAAAATAACTTATTTCTCAATATTGTTGTGTTCATACTGTCAGCACTGTGGAAATAAACACACAGCAGATGCATTTCAGTGGTCACAGATAAATACTACTCTGCCTGTATCCTTACACACACACAGACACACACACAGACTGACCTGGACCTGCTGCGCTCCGTGCTCCTGTCTCGGCTGCGGGACCAGTCTCTCTCTCTCTCCCTCTCTCGGGTGCGCCGCTCCTTGTCTCTGTCTCTCTCCCTCTCTCGTTCCCTCTCCCGCTCCCTCTCTCTCTCCCGCTCCCTTTCCTTCTCTCTCTCTCGGTCGCGTCGCTCCCTCTCTCGCTCGCGCTCCTTCTCTCTTTCTCTTCGCTCGCGTTCAAACTCCAGGCGCTCTTTTTCTCGCTTGTCTTTCTCCTCCTCCAGTTTCTGCAGAACAAAACACAGGTGGGTTTTAGCCGGTGCCACACGGGGGTTTGGAGGTTACATTGCAGCTACACTTCACAAGTCAAGTGGTTTCCAGATAAGATGTGGACACTACAGCTGCCCTATAATTGGAAATATATGGCTACTCTAAACTGATCTCACAAAAGCTAATGTGGAACAGTGTCATCTTAGTTTTCTAAATGTAAAAGTGTGTGCATTTAGCAAATGTTCAACTGGAAACCACTTAATGAATCTGTGAAACATGTTGTTTAAGAGAAAATTGTGTTGTGAGACACATTGCATTTTCTTCCTTTGAGTACAAGAACAAAAACAGTCAA
This sequence comes from Taenioides sp. WSHXM2023, assembly GCA_029959045.1. Classification (NCBI taxonomy): domain Eukaryota; kingdom Metazoa; phylum Chordata; class Actinopteri; order Gobiiformes; family Gobiidae; genus Taenioides; species Taenioides sp. WSHXM2023. Next base: position 21,987,232 of record CM057103.1, on the reverse strand, counting down.
ACACAGGCGTCAGTCTTGGTTGAACTGGTTGAGACTTACAGGTGTTGAACTACGGACTCAGGCCTTCGCTGCCCCTACAAGCCTTTTTAGTTAGGCCTGGGAGGAAAGCAGGTCACATGGTATACAAGGGAGAAACGTTATGGGAGTCTGACTTACTCATCATATATCAACAAAGCATTACAGTGGAAATCAGATTACAGCCTTGGTTCATTTGACAAGCATTGGATACACAGCTATAGAAACAGGAAATAATGTCACATTATTTCTGCAAAGGTAATTGAAATGGGAGAAACTGTCTTACCCACACACTGGCGTCTTCAGGATCATCATGGCTTTACATTCACACACACCAACACTCACAAACAGACACAAGGCTCATATACTGTAGACTTCAAAAGTCAAACGTGTGGTTCACAAAAGTAAATACATTTTAGTACAAGGACTACAACATAAAAGCCTTGTGATTATAAGAGAAAAGGATGAAGAATGAACAGAGACAACGACATGTTGAAATGGTGATATTTGCATTTGGAAAAAAAAAGTGCTGTAAAAATGTGTTGCTGATCTTACTTACCTGCAACTGCACACGTCTTCTGCTTACTGACTGGTCTACTTCCTACACGAATCATAGGCTGTACTGACCCTAAAACCTTGTCCCTAAAACCTTTAGACTAAACTGTCTGATATGTTCTGTTATGGCCAAGGGTCATTGTGTTTTTCTTTCCTTTTCTAGTTCATAAAATATTAGTTTTATTTTCTGTTTAATTTGCCACAGCTCAGATGGTTGTGCACATTTACATTACAAACATTTTGCAGATTAATTAGTTGATGGATTACATCATGAGAATGAGCCTTACTCTGAGTCCATCCCAAAGCCTTGTCCAGTGTTCCATTTACACTTTCTGTGGTGGAAATGTAAAGGAAATATGCTTCAAGATGCAAAGCCAAACTAAAGCGGTAATGTATCGAAGTCGTGTGATGGTTTAATGTGCCTGTGATGGAGCCTCCGGTGAGAACAGACAAACAGAGACAGAGCACAGCAGCAGAGACAGAACACTCACCTCATAGTCTTCAGATCACAGACTGCTGTGGAGAGAGCGCCCCCCCGACTCTAAACATCAGAACTGCAGCCAAGTCACTGCAGTGGTTATTGACAAGTGTTTGAGCACTAAGAAGACAAACCATTCTCTTACAGAGGACTCACACAGGTTGGCCGTCTTCTGCTTTCAACACGTAAAAGGGAAACGATGACAAACATTGTGACATCCGATTCAAAATGGTACATTGGAATATAAATCTTGTATATTTTTGGAGCAATGAAAATTGTGCTCTGCAGCTGCCCCTGTGCAAGTCCTCCAGAGGGGGGCGCCCCAAATATGTAGAGAAAATAAAGTCTGATACTTACATCCTATCCTGGCAACTTTTTCCAAAGCTCTGAGATTCATCTTGCTTTAGTCACCATATGATCACTATCATAATGGTGGGGTTTAATGAATAGATTAGCTTTAAGTAACTTAACATTGTCTCCATGCATTTGTGTGAGATGAATGAAGAATGCATCTACAATAGTCACTAAAATGCTCTAATACTAAGTTTAGTTGATTTATTCAATGTGTCACAACTAGCTACAACTCAACTATTTGTAATGCCTAAACACTCAACAAACATGTATTAATGTTTACTATTTGGTTTATTTATGAGCTTCATAGCCATTCATTTGGCAAATAAGGCGGTAGCTTAAGCTAAATGTATAATGTAACTCTAAAAACTGAACTATGTGAGGAGCTGCTTTCCAAAATACCTGTAATAAACAATAGGATCAAATAGGCCCATTTACCTTGTGCGTGTCACGAAATTTACTAATTTCTCTGGAAATGAGGTCTCTCTTGTCTTCCTCCATATCGATTGTGGTGATGTCATCCTGAACAAAAAAAACCCACATGAATCAAGGTCAATCTACAATGTCGCTGTATCAGCACATTTGGTAACAGCTGCAAACTCAGCATACTCTTTAATATGGATCATGTTAAATTGTGGCCCTCTCTGAGGCACCCTTTACATTCAGAAAGACATGGGGATTGGGACTGACACATTAGGAGGTACAAGTTAAAGTCCCATACCTCTTCTTTTTTCTCCTTTTTTCGTTTGCGCCGCTGCGAGTCATCGTCCAGTGATCGTGCGTTGAGCTCGGCAGCGTATTCTCGCATGAGGCCGTCAATGGCACCTTTCACTATTTGGTCTTTCTGTTTAGTTTCATCATCGATCTCCTCGTCTTCATCGCCTCCACCTTCCGGCTTCTCTTTCTACACAATATTATAGCATCAATTTCAGTCATTAGCAACAACTACAAACATTTCCACTGACAGTGCTTTTAATGCTTTTAATTAAAATCTTTATTTTTTTGTTTTTGTACCCTTTTACAGGACAAAATGTTGACTATATATCTCATCAATAACATAAATATTATTTTTAGAGCGCTGCTTTCAGCGCAGTGGTCTTATTTTGTCACAAAGTGCTGCTTTAACAATATACTCTTTGTGGGGACACAATACATTTACTCATTAGCCAAGAAGCTTGGCTTGTATAAATAAAAAACAAATTATGATCATACCCCATTCTTCATCTTCTTTTTTGCCTTCCACTCATCAAGCTGAGCTTTTGTCTTCGCATCCACTTTGACCAGCAGATTTTTGTCTCCAACCTGGAGATCATGTAACAGCCGCAGTGCTCGGAGCGTGGACTCTGGCTCCTTGTATTCGCAGAAACCAAAGGCTGAAAGAAAACAGTATCAAGGGTCAATTTGATTGCATCAAATGTCTGAAGCTAAATAAGACATATGCTAGTTATATCATCTTTTGGGGGGGGCATTTTTGGTAATGACACGCTACAAGATTATACTGACCTTGAAGTTTGCCAGAAGCCCCCTGTACTCTCTTCCAGCTCAGGACAATACCACATTTCTTAAAAAAAGGAAGGCCATGTAAATAAAAATGAACATTTTACAAAGTCCCGTGTCTCCCATGTCTTACTGCGAGTAGCTGCCTGATGAGCATGTCTGAGGCCTTCTCTGAGATGTTGCCCACAAACACTGTGGTGGTGGGGCCGCTGTCTTCATCTTTGGCTCTCACAGCTTGGATATCTTTCTTGGGCATGGGAGGTTTGCTGACCACAGGAACAGAGGACACCATCACTGGGGTGGGGGTCATGATGCCCATGTGAACAGGGATCATTGGAGCCCCTGTAACAGAAATGGTAGGTTTTAAAGATATATATATGCCACAGAAGATGGTATGAATGAGAGAGTCATATTAATTAAACTGTTACCTGAGGGGAAGCCGGCATACTGAGGGGGCATGCCCGGAGGAGGCAGGAGCGGCCGGTTGAGATGAGGGGGGAAAGACATGCTGGGTCTGACACTAAGCAGCAGAGAAGAATGGATTACAAAACTGAGTTAGTTTACTGGTGCTCTCCTGTACTACAAACACATATGCATACAACCAGTGTACATTTAACACGCTGATAAACTTCCTAAAACTAAAACAGTCGCTTGTTAAACTATAACTAAGTATTCTTTTCTAAACCATGCTTAATTATTGGCGTGCTGACGTGTTTCTGTGGGTTCATATGTCATTTTAAGACCAAGAAACACCGTTTACAGTACATTAAAATAAACGTACACTTAACATAAACCAGGAATAATACCTAAACTGACATAACAAAGCGCGCTACTGTCACCCGGCACAGCTAAACGCGGTTAGGCTAACGCTAGCTCAGGCTGTTGTTGGCGAACTAACGCACGAAAACTAATCACACGCTACGTTCTGGTCTCCTGAAGTAAGTTACATGAGAAGAAAATGGCTCACCCAGTCCCAGGATATGTTTGAAGGGACAAAACTCGCAATAAAAACTTAAATATCAAATCTTTCAAACGTCTGAATGTTCGACTAGCACAGTGGTTAGTCACGGGCCTGCGGAAACACGGCGCAGGCGCAGTACGCACACACCAAGGAGCGCTTGTTTTGTGACCAGGCGCGTACCGACCGGAGTCTAAAACAGAATAAAATACATGTTCTGATCTAATGCAATGCAATTTAATGCTACACTCACATTTGTTTTACGATTTTCTGATAGACAGGCACACTAGGACAGAAAAAGATGCACAATTTTGTCACGTTGAGATTTTCTGATCTGTTTTTCAAGGGAGTCCAGGCCAAGAGGCATCAACTCAAGCCAACAGACAATATAAAAGGTTAAGGACACAATTATAAACCATAGAACAGGGGTGGGCAATTATTTTTTCCTATTCTGCATAATATTAATTGTATTTCTTTATTAAAAAAAAAAAAAAAGCAGTAAATAGCATTGTTTTAATGCGCTGGTAAGACTATGTATGTTATGACTAAGCAATTAAAAAGTGAGGTTGCGTTGCAAAAAATGCCTCTAAAATAAAAGCAATGCAGCTTTAGTCCATGCATGAGGTAAAATTATAAAATATGTTTATTTTGTAATTCCAAATTATCTTAAATGGGCCGGTTAGAGTCAACCAAATGCCCAGGTTTGCCATAGACTGTAGGTCAGGGCTTAATACCGTGAATTATTTTATTTATTTATTTCTGAAGATTTTTAAGATATAATGGTTGACTGAGAAGTACTCTAGGATAATGCTAAGATAATAAGGGGTAAAGGTATAACATTAGGCAGCCGCGTTATGTAAGAACGATGCATTTTAAATCATAAGTAAAATATACAATACACAAAATGACTAAACAGAGCTGTAAATAAATTAAAACAGGAATAAACGCGACGTAAATAATTAATGATAAGTAAATATGCATTAAAGTTTAACGGCTAACGCTTAAGTTTGCGTTGCCATGGTTTCTGTTGCGGTTGCTAGGCTCCGGTGCGGCAGCTGCGCAGCGACAGACGCGGCCTGTATCTGACATGTTCCGCGGGGCGGTGATGGGGCGGCGGAGGGGCGGTGGGGCGTCGCGGGTTTTCCATGGAAGGTGCTAGAACAAACGCACCACCACTATACAGCTTCTACACATCCCTCCGCCATGTTACCAAGACCCCAGCAAAAACACATTTATTTCCCAACTAAACTCATTTTCCACACAGTTAATGTCCTAAACGTGCATGTAAAATCAAATTCCTACTTCAAATGTTAAAATACTTCGCGTTTCTACTTGTTATAATCGAGCAGTCCGTATTAACAGGTGCATTTGGTTGGGTTTAACTTTGTTACGTTGAAAATATGACTCAATATAACGACATTTTGTACAAAAATGTGAACTATCCTAATTTGTTGTTTCTTATTCTTTGTCTTCGTGATTTTCAATGAAAAGGTGTTCCGGTCCGGGCGAATTCTCTACAATCCTGTTATTTCGCTCGGAGGCTGCACTTGCTGTTGATGGTTTAAATTTCGAAATAAAATATAGTTAACAATTATTATATGGTTTTATCAATAATTGTGCAATGGTTAAGAATTGGAATAATTAATAGTTGTGTATTCATCACAGTACACAACAAGAAACTAGACTAAATCTGTAATTACTAACTAACTATACAAATAAACTTACCCAAATCATATTGCTTATCCTAACACAACCTAGAAGTAATCACGACCACCTATGCGACAACCTTTAGTCGTCCCCTAATCACACCTTAAGCCGTTACATTTATTTTTTTGTCAAAATCGTTGTAAATAATGCACGAATCAGGGGCGTAATACGCACTCGGACGAAACGCCTAGAATTTAGACATTGGCGGAGGGATATGCCTACCCACCGAAAGCCATGTGTATAAAGATTCCGGTCTATTTAACGGAAGTCTCTTTCTATTTCCCTGCGTCAGAGAGCAGAGGGATAACGCTTTGGTCCCATTTTATCCAAGAAAAAGCTATAAAAAAAAGAAACAAGGTATGTCCATTTTATGCATTTTGATTTCCTCGTAGTGTAATGAGTATCAGGTAGTCTTGTTAATGTTAGAAATTCATCCGATCGCGAATAACAAATGTCCGATTAGCATTTTTATGTCGATTTGGAGAGAAACGAACGTCAATTAGCAGGTGTCTTTACCATCTTTACCATAACGCCTGTTTTGTTAACATCTATGTGCAAGCAATCCACAATTAACGAGGTGTTAAAATCATCACGGGGAGATTGGGATGCGGCACTGCAGCAGGGTGGCCAGGATTAGTTTACAGCTCATCAAATGTAATGTGGTCGATCATGTATTTAACTTTATCTGTCTTCTATTTATCTTCCTCGCGATACTTAAATTATAAATGTAAAAATGACCTGACGTTTAAAATGACGTTTAAAAACGTTAAAATCTGACCAAACGACCAAGAACTAAATTGTGATTAAAATTGCAGCGTGTTATTTTTCACACTCCTTTCAAATTGGCTATACATTTGAATAATGGTGGTATAATGTCCCCATTATAGCTTTCTGAGTGTTTTGTGTAGCCTGGCCCTTATTCTGGATGTCAGGCACGTTATGCAACCTCGTGATTGTGCTAACCTTCAGGAGCACGCGGCCTGTATGTGGCGTCGGGATCGTGTTGTGCCACATCACGTATTATTCACGTTAGTAACTGTGCAGTCCGTTTGGTGACTTATTTATTTTTTATTTTTTTTTGGATCCCCATACCGGCTTCTTTAGTTTCATTTCTGATCCTGAAACACGTGCCCTGGACTCCATTGTCTGCCTCCTTACGCCATGTTTGATCGAGGCCACTTCCGCCTATCACTGTAGAACCGGTTTACTAGCGCTTTAGGACATTGTAGGCAACAATAAACCAGCAGTTTGACTACAAAACTCTATAATATAAACGAGTCAAAAATACTCTAGAGGAAAAAGTAGTCGTGCTTGGTTACAATTATCTGTAAAATCGTAAATCCAGTGTAATGCAGGTGCAGAACTGTTTAAAGTGAAAACGTTTGTTCTAATCCATCTGACTCTTGACAGATGCCTGCCGATGAAGCAATGGAGCCAGAGACCTTTGCCTTCCAGGCTGAGATCGCACAGCTCATGTCCCTCATTATCAACACCTTTTATTCCAACAAGGAGATCTTTCTCAGGGAGCTCATCTCCAACGCCTCTGACGTGAGTTTTGTCAGCATTATATCCAATTTGCATTCTGGTTTTCATAATAATCTAATGTTTTGTTTGTTTTTTTAGGCTTTGGACAAAATCCGTTATGAAAGCTTAACGGACCCAGCCAAGTTGGACTCTGGCAAAGATCTTAAAATTGAAATCATTCCTGACAAAGAAGAGAAGACGCTCACAATTATTGACACTGGGATTGGAATGACCAAAGCTGACCTCATCAACAACCTGGGAACTATCGCCAAGTCGGGCACCAAGGCTTTCATGGAGGCACTGCAGGTACAGTAGACTCTAGTCCGGGTCCACGTGAGACTACACTTAGACTTAGACAAACTTTATTGATCCACAAGGGAAATTATTTGTTACTATAACTTTACTTTATTACTATACCAGGGGTTGTGCAGTTTGTCCTAACTTTGTCTCATTTCAGGCTGGGGCAGACATCTCCATGATTGGGCAGTTTGGAGTGGGTTTCTATTCCGCCTACCTCGTAGCTGAGAAGGTCTCTGTGCTGTCCAAACACAATGACGACGAGGCGTACCTCTGGTCCTCCTCAGCTGGAGGCTCCTTCACCATCCAGCCTGGTATGTACAGAACATCTGATGTCTTGTAAACTAACATTGTGATATTTGCATTCAAAATTGTAGTTGACTAATTTTCTTTGTCCTCTTTGGTCCAGTTTCAGGTACAGAGTCCATTGAACGTGGAACAAAGATCATTCTGCATTTGAAGGAGGACCAGATGGAGTATGTTGAGGAGAAGAGAATCAAAGAGATCGTAAAGAAGCACTCGCAGTTCATTGGCTACCCCATCACCCTATATGTAAGTGGTCTCTACTGGTGGGCTAGTTTAAAGAATCATGGCATTAAGAACTTGAACATTTTAATTGCCAATAGTAATGTCCAATTATAATCGAAAAGCCCCAATAAAATGTGCCAAGTTCATACATTTGATCATCTTTGTTTGTAATTAAAGCTATAATGTGGAATTTGGCTAACTCGAGATTTCCTTTTTTTTTTTTTTTTTTTTTTTTCTTTCCTTCCCCAAATTTTGTTGGGATAATTTAAAACGCCAACATCCACGTTTAGAATTCCAGTCTGAACAACCCGATACCCTTTTGGCAACTGCACACTATTCAACACCCCACGCATTGTCAGATGTAAACAGCCTGACATTTAATTTCCTCAACAGGTGCAGAAGGAGCGTGAAAAGGAGGTGAGCGACGATGAGGCAGAGGAGGAGAAAGAGGGGGAGGATAAGGAGGGAGAGGAGGGTGACGCACCCAAGATTGAGGATGTGGCCGAGGATGAGGCCGGGGACAAGAAGAAGAAAAAGAAGATCAAGGAGCGCTACACCGACCAGGAGGAGCTGAACAAGACCAAGCCCATCTGGACCCGCAACCCCGACGACATCACCAACGAGGAGTACGGAGAGTTCTACAAGAGCCTCACCAACGACTGGGAGGACCACCTGGCTGTCAAGGTGAGCAGGACGGCAAAGGGTGGACTGAAGACTTTATATTGTGGGTTTTTCATTACTACTTTGTTTTAAAAAAAAAAAAAAGTTTTTAAAATGTAGCAAGTTTAAGGGTTTATTAGAAATGATCAGGTTTATATTTGAATTTACTCTAGAGAAAAATGCCTTGGATGGGGAAAATCTCTTAATATGGAATATAATTTACGTTCTATTGGGACATCAAAGCCATGGCATTTTCTTAAACTTGGAATGGGTAATTTGGCCTCTTATGTACTGTATAATAGGGCTGGGAATCATCTTGCTAAGATGCCAAAAAATACTTTGTGATATACTTATGTAGTGAAGGCCAGTGATCAAATGATCAGAATGAGCCGAGCAACAGTGTAGTCGACAAGTGCAGCACTCTAACTGGTGCAGCAGGCTTGTACTCTTGTGAATTGATTGAATAAGCGGAATCCCACAAATGCATGATTGGAAGAAGGAATCATTTGAACACTAGTTGCTATGAGCATTGACAAAGAATACCATCTTGTGTTCCTTTGTCAGCACTTCTCCGTTGAGGGCCAGCTGGAGTTCCGTGCCCTGCTCTTCATCCCCCGTCGTGCTCCCTTCGACCTGTTTGAAAACAAGAAAAAGAAGAACAACATTAAACTGTACGTGCGCCGAGTCTTCATCATGGACAACTGCGAGGAGCTCATCCCAGAGTACCTCAGTGAGTGGAACAAACGTGCATTATTACTGTCATTTCAAACTGGATGTTCAACCAAAAGACTGCCTAGGTTTGTGTGTAAACTCAGCTTTTTCCTTTTTTCTGCTTAGATTTCGTCCGTGGTGTGGTGGACTCTGAGGACCTGCCCCTGAACATCTCCAGAGAAATGCTGCAGCAGAGCAAGATCCTGAAGGTGATCCGCAAGAACATTGTCAAGAAGTGCCTGGAGCTGTTCGCCGAGCTCTCGGAGGACAAGGACAACTACAGCAAGTTCTACGAGGCCTTCTCCAAGAACATCAAGGTACAGCCTCATCTGTTCTGTAATGTAGTGTGGGCAGCTGGGCAAAAATTAAAGTTGGATACATTTGAATAGGGAACTTTTTTTTTTAAGAAATGCAAATTTAAGTATCATTTATTTAAACAGATTTCTGCACTTTATTGGGTAATTTAACATCTCTCTCAGTCATCATTACACCTTTGTTTTTAGTTGGTTTTGATGGAGTTGATACTTGGGATTGATGTCACGCTGGGGGTGTATTGGCAGAATGTTCACCTATTACCATGGCGACACAGTGCACACATTGGCAAACACGGCCAAATTTTAGATTGGCTAATGCTCATTAGTCACTGTAATTTTATGTGAGGGACATGTTTAAAAGCACAAATCAGGTCGTCTGTTGTAGTTCCAACTAAATCTGTTCTTCCTGGTCAGATTTTTGTTAAAATAAAACTCAGATTAGTCCAACAGGGCCTCAGACAGAATAGTGTGAGCAGTTAACACACGCCCAGGGAAATTTCAAAAGCTGCAATGTGTCAAGGTTTTTTGGAACAACTACTGCCTCCAAATGGTAAATCTTGTAGCTGTTTCTTTTCTGTTTTATTGACTGCTTTGTCCCTCCACAGCTGGGCATCCACGAGGACTCTCAGAACCGTAAGAAGCTGTCGGAGCTGCTGCGTTACCACAGCTCTCAGTCTGGAGACGAGATGACCTCCCTTAACGAGTACCTGACCCGCATGAAGGAGAACCAGAACTCCATCTACTACATCACAGGTCAGACGGACGCACAGCTTGGTTTACAAACTTATTTTTGTATAACTCAAAATCACAACAGCTGTCACTTCACAAAATATGTAGGGCTCTTGTAGACTAATCAGTCAATGGAGTCTTAGACCTTTCGAATTTTGCCTTTTATTTTATTTTTTTTTAGTCAATCACTGCACAGGGCGTGTCATGTCTACAGCCTTAAATGTGTTTTTACATCTGTATTTACCCTTTCTTAAAATCCAATATCAATATGAATTGGCTAATTTTCATCTTAAGTCGTTTCTTGTCCAGACCATCTAGGGATGAAAACTTTATATGATGGGGACGGTGCATATTAATGAAAACCTGTAATTGCAGTGTAAAGATGTTAACCGTTTCTGTACAGTCAGCTGCACAAATGACAAGAGGGTTAACGAAAATCTGTAAAGGTTTTCTAATAAGGTGTTTGTTTTTTTGTTGTTGTTTTTTTGTGATGGTGATGGCTCTGACTTAAATGGTACTAACCTTGACGTTGCTTTCAGGTGAGAGCAAAGACCAGGTGGCCAACTCTGCGTTCGTGGAGCGTGTGCGTAAGCGCGGCTTTGAGGTGCTGTACATGACGGAGCCCATCGACGAGTACTGCATCCAACAGCTCAAGGAGTTCGACGGCAAGAACCTGGTGTCTGTGACCAAGGAAGGCCTGGAGCTGCCAGAGAACGAGGAGGAGAAGAAAAAGATGGAGGAGGACAAGGCAAAGTTTGAGAACCTGTGCAAACTCATGAAGGAGATCCTCGACAAGAAAGTGGAGAAGGTATGTGCAAGACTTATAATAAACAGTTAATGTGAAGCTAAACCTAATTTTTTATTTATTTTTTTTGTAATGCTGTTAAATATGATTTGATACTTTTTATTATCGTATCAAGTCTATTCCTTAGTATTGAACTCATGTTTGAAACTCTTAACATGTGGTGATGAATATTAAATTGAACACGACTCATTTCACAGGGCTGGTCATAGATTTGTTCTGGTGAGTTTAAAGTAAGCCTCGTTTCAGTGATCTGCATTGTCTGGAGAAGTGTAGTTTTGAGACGGTCTATTTAAGAATGGAATGGAGCTTAACAGTGACTACCCACCCCTGGTTCAGAAAGTAAATTTCCCATTTGTCTCAGACTTTTCTGGAAAAATGTTGAAATCTTGCTCATGGCTCATACATGCTCATAATCAGCTATGTGATAACTAATGGCTGTTTTTGCCACAAAAGTCTGTTTCTGAATAGTAACGTTTTCCTTTTTAAATGAAGGAAAAAATGTAAGTATTAAAATGTTTAGCGCAAAGTCTATAGGAAAAATTTATGGAAATTTTACTTTTGGAACCAGAGCAGACTTGAGAGTGGGTTAGACTGTTGAGCATGTGTGCTTTTAAACTGTAGTACACTAATTAACATTTTGGACTATTTTAAAACTCTTGTAAAGTGTTCACTAACATTGTGTGTGACATGGTTTTTAAAACTGACAAGTCATGTATTATTGTATTGTATTAATTGTTTTAGGTATTTGGAATGGTTTGACTTTTTCCTCCTAATACGTAACTTTTATTTTCTTTCTCTAACTGTTTTGACCTGCTCAATCTTTCAAACAATCTCTTCACCGTTGCCCTCTCCCCTCTCCACACAGGTGACAGTCTCCAACCGTCTCGTCTCCTCCCCGTGCTGCATCGTCACGTCCACCTACGGCTGGACGGCCAACATGGAGCGCATCATGAAGGCCCAGGCCCTGCGCGACAACTCCACCATGGGCTACATGATGGCCAAGAAGCACCTAGAGATCAACCCAGACCACCCCATCATGGAGACACTGCGGCAGAAGGCGGAGGCCGACAAGAACGACAAGGCAGTCAAGGACCTGGTCATCCTGCTCTTCGAGACTGCACTCCTCTCCTCGGGCTTCTCCCTGGACGACCCCCAGACCCACTCCAACCGCATCTACCGCATGATCAAACTCGGACTGGGTAAGGGCTACGCGGGGCTCTCAAATGGTGGGGCCATTGGAAGAAGTTGCTTTAAAAGTGACTTGTAGTATCCAGGCAACATTCCTCAACCTCTTCACAATGGGTTTTAAACTCTATTCACAATTGGAGGCAACAGTTTTGCTGTCATAATAATGCTTAAACAACTAGCATGCTAACTGTGGACAATAAAAATGCTTTATAATTGGATGTGGACCACACAGTACAGGTGGCTATTTAGACCATAAGCTGTTTTTATTCTACATCTGTACCGGAGCAAAACAGATGTTGCATTAAAATATAGTCCAGTTCCCAAAAAACTACTGTATATATCAAAATTATTCATCTAAAAGCAGCATTTAACATGGTGATATCCCTCAGTTTAGCCAGTTTGTGCCTCAAATATAGAAAAATGTCCGCTCCAATGCCTCTTGTAGTACAACATGGACTTGGACTATGCTCCATCCACTGGGGGCCACATTAAGACGGGGGTTATAGTATAGATTTGTGCACTTGTGAATATGGCACTAGATTCACATTGTAACCCTGTGTCTTGTGCAGGTATCGACGATGACGACATGCCCACAGAAGACACCCCCTCTGCTGCCGTCCCTGATGAGATCCCACCACTGGAGGGCGACCTGGAGGAGGACGCTTCTCGTATGGAGGAGGTCGACTAAACCCCACCCCGTCAGACATAACTGTTCTATTCACATTCTCCATAAGTCATTCCTTTTTTGTGATGGACCAATGTTGGAGCGTTCTCTGGACCATACGCACTGTTTGGCTGTAAAGTTCATTTGTTTTACCCTGCTGTTGCACTGAGTTTTAAGCTGGAGCGGAGGAGCTGGAGAAGGTACATTCCAGATGAGAGGGCAGTCTGCTCATGTGCTACACCGCCCGCTGCATGGAGGACTGGTCATTGGCCTGAGCCCAGGCACTGTCTGTAACAAGTCTTTGTTTTGCAGAAAATTAAAAAGATCTAATACCCTTACACTTCTGACTTCTCATTACTATAAAAAACTGAAAACCTATGAGGTACCTGGAGGGGTACACAGGGAACTCAAAATACACAATCTTTAACTATTAGCTCTGTTTAAAAATGGGGTCAGAGATTCCTTAATTCAAATGCCTTAATTCAAATGGTGTTAAAACTGTGTTGTGGTACTTTAACTTGGACTGATGTTAACATTGTCCACTAGATGGGGCTGTGACTTCATATATAAATTTCTGAACCGTTGACTGATGGCGCTCCTATGACAAAAATATAAAATGTTTGTCATTCGTCAGCTATAAGTGGAATACTTGTATGGAATATGAGTTTATAATTAAGAGCTGTAAAGAGTCCCCAGTGTAGGGCTGAGGCCGTTTACCGCTGAGCAGAGCAGTGCCACTTTACTCCTTTACTGGAAATTACCATGTGTGTAGTGACTCATAACATTACAGGTATTCTAATATACAGACTCACTGAAATATAATCATTTTTTAGAATTAATTATGTTCTAAGGTGTATAAAATATCCCAATATGAAAAGCACACATCACAATATTTGACACAATATTTAAGAGACATTAAGTGAAAAGTCTTAACACAAACCACCATTACAGGTTTACTGAGATAAAATTACTAAAAGGTGCACTGTAGCTTTTCCGGTGTGACAAAGAAATTGTATTTCCGTGCTGTGCCAGCCCCACACTGCCCGCTCAGTCCTTGTTATCTTAGCCTAAGTCATCAGCGATATTATAATACTCCCTACAACAGAAGTATAGGCTTCCTGCAATGAACAATACTAATAATAATGTCTCGATCCAGCCTCATATCTCTTCCATCGATTGGGCTACTTCAGTGTATTCTAACACAGAGCAGGATTTGCGTTTAAGATTCCACTGTATCTCCACGAAGTAGGTGACCGGGCCAAGTTACAAGTCAGATCTGCGAAGTGATTGAATATATTTTTGTATATTTTATCAACCCAAATGCAAAAGTCTGCTAGTGTGGAAAGCATTACTTCAGTTGCACTCTTTAAGTTATTGTGTTGTGACACAATAGTGGAAGTAGTGAGGTTCAGACGTACAGTGAGCCGACATGAGGGCAGCAGCTGTGGTCTGCGGTAGTGGAAACAAACACAGTTTTTGGTTCCTGTGAGAACAAAAGTGTTGGTGGAAAGAGGTGACACAGCTTCAATCACTGGAGAATGATCATTGAGATAATCACGATTATTCAGGTCATGAAACTTTTAGAAGCAAAATGAAGCTATTTCATCTCAGTCTATAGTAAAGTGTGTTCATGTGTTTGTCAAATTCCCTTTTCCTTCATTAATCTGATCACTAGACCAGGTGAGATTACTAGAGACTTATTAAAAAATAAAATAAAAGCATGTTTTTATTTTGCTACTTTGAACTATAAAAAAACATGTAAAAAAACATACTTTGAACTATAAAAAAAACAAGACAGCCTCTTCCTCCTTTTTTTTCAATGGAAGTGTTGTTCTTTTGGCAATAACCTTTACAGTATTTATCTCCATGGTGCCGCCTCCAGAAAAGTACATTACATTACATATTGAAGTTACCATTTAAAAATTTACTTTTAGAGTCAAGGTCAAGGATGTAAAATTAAAAAAAGATAAAGTATTTTACATTTTCAGAACTAAATCGTTAAAAAAAAAAAGCCCTTTCTAGACATTATTACTGCTTAAAAACTAAGGACTACTTTCTTATTTAGTAAGGGTGTGAATTGTGAATTTATTTATTCTCACAATAACACTAGAGTTTAAAGCCAAGATCAAACTGATATAAAGTTTGTGGAATGTGTTGTAGTCCTTTTTTAGGAATATATTTTGTTATGACCACTGTAGAACTCATTTGGAGGCTCTGAGTCAACCAAATGTACAGACACCCCACCCTCACCATTTCCACTGCTACAGTAACAGTGAGTGTGGAGGTCCTAAAGGTCAAAGGGCACCGGGGAGTCAAAACACAACCTGAAAACCGCTCAGTCAATTCCATGACATGTTTACAACCGCATCATTACAGACATACAGTCCACTCTACAACTATTATCGGTACTCTTATTACTACCACCAGTAAATGAGTGTGTTTACATGTGCATCAGTATCCCGGTTATGAGCCTTATCCAGGATACTCATGTCCCTGTGCACATGAGGAATCAGAGTATCCTGGATATTTAGACTGGTTTCTCTGGTAACTGTGGCACAGATATGGCAAGGAGCTAAACATGTAGAAACTTTGCTAACTTAAGGCTTTTTAAGAGGTTTCTAACAACAAAAATAGAAGATGTAAATTCAAGTAAGAACATGAGACTGCGGAGCTCTGTCACAGCTTCAGTAAAAGTCGTTTTTAAGAGTTAAAAAATACAACACAGTGTCACAGAGTCAGTTTGGTTCAAGAGCAGCACAGACAGACAAAGAAGTGAGCCTGAGGTTAAAATGTGGCTGTATTAAACAGTAGACTGCTTTATTTTGTTTATAAGTACAGAATATTATTACTTTAAAAGTCCTGGTAAGAGTTTGAGTTTTGGGAAAGTAACTGCTCCTAACGTTTTTGATACAGTTTCAGTTTTGAGAAATCAGGATACTGCGTCTACAGGCCACAATATCCTGGATACTCTCCGAAAAGCCCAGTGAGAGTCTCCTGGTTTCTCATAACCGGGATACTGGCATATCCAGGAGACTGAAATCAGGATACTGCGTCTACACGGACACTCACATAACCAGGATACTCAAAAAACCTGATTATAACCGGGACACTTGAGCACATGTGTACACACTCATGGATTATTGGGTTTCAGATGACGCCACAACATTCCAATATTATTTAGATGGGGGCTACATTAATATTAAAAAGCAAGCAAGTTTTTGTTAGAAATGATCGGGTAGAACATTTGTGAATTTGCCTTTTGTATTTTACGGCAAAGTCCAGTGTTTTAAATATGGAAAAGTGTCTGTTGTGCTCCATTTGGCACGATCATTATCTGAATCTGAAAACCACCAATATTTGTACAAACACTGGTAATCTCGCCTTTCTAAAATTGCTATAGTTTGCAATGACTTCACACTGAGAGGGGGATTCTACATGTATGTCTACGAGGGAATGTTCAGCAGCTACCACGGTGACACAATTAGTAAAAAAAAAAGTTTTCTCAAATCATAAAGGTGCACTGTGTAACTTTTTGGATATGTCATCGCTCTGCCTGGAATGTTCCACAGTATGACTTTAATCAGCTCTCTTACATTCTGATTGTGAGCGGGGACGCCTCTCCACAGATCTGACCTGTAACTTAGTCTGGTTTGGTTTCCACAAAGATAGAAAGGTTTAATATCATACTGTGACACGTTCCAGACAAAGCAATAACATCTCCATGGAGAAAATCTGATGGGCCCTCCACCAGAAAAGTTACACAGTGCACCTTTAAGACAAAATACAAAATTTAAGATTCAAGCAACACATTTTCAGGAGCCTGATATCAATAACAGCGCTCATGGTTCTGTTTAGGTGTTTGATTATCAACAAAAAGGTGATTAAAAAGCTCAGATTAAAGTCTAATTTGAGTGACAAGAGCTTCAGACGGAGCAGAGCCTACAGTTAGCATCATTCTGCCATTCTGTCTTGTTTAAACTTAAAACTAACTGCAAAATAACTAACCACCAGACTAAAAAAAACAGGGATTATTAACAATGAAATCACTACAGAAATCATATCAGACACTGGGGGAAACTCTGTATTGGACATCTCTGACGCCTGAGCAAAACAAGTAGCACAACCCCAGCAACCTAACCTCCTCCAAAAGGTCGAGGGTCGCAGACAGGGACTTGTGGTTTCAAAGCAGACTTTATGACACCTTTACTTGTTCACTGACGAGCTAGAGACTGCGTAGGAATTAGACATAAAGAAGGACTATGTGTGAAATGGCTGTTAGCAGGGTTAGGGGTGGCAGGGGAATACCCTCCTTTAATGTCAACTTGTAAAATTATGTGTTTTGATAATAGTAAGTAACTGTCTGGAGGGGGAAAGTCAAGAAATTCTGTGGAAATACAAAGTTAAAACCATAATTCCAAACATTCTTGACAGAGATAGATATGTCTTATGCCATACTGTGGAACATTATACCCAAAGGCGCATTTCCATGGAAACAAGGCCAAATATGAGTCAGGTTTGTGGAGATGCAAGCCTGTTCACAATACGTTTTTTGTTTTTTTGGTTTTTTTTTGTCCACCCCAATAAACGAGCATGCTTAAAAAAACAAAAAAGTTACATATTATGGCTTTAAGTTGGCAAAAAAAAAAAAAAGGTTCTGGTTAAAGGAATTGTAGGTCATGTTATAAAGTTGTTACCTCCTCAAAAACAGACCTGGAGGTGTGTTTTGTTTCATTCACACATGTTTGATTAACGCTTTATTATTAGTCTGGTTACATCTCCAAAGATCAAAACGCTCCGTTCCACCTCGTGATGTCATGAAATGGTAGTTTTCGAGTTAACAGCCTCTTTTTACCTTTTGTTCAGAGAAACTGGCAATTCCAGGGCTGAAATGAAGTTGTAAGGTGTATGGAGTTTACAAACACAGTGGAGCACTTCCTGTATCACCACATGACATCACGAGGTGGAACAGTGTGTTTTCTGTTTCAGAGAAGAGTCTAAATCTGCAGGGTTTGTGTGTTAAACGTGTGTGAATGAAACAAAACACAACTCCAGGTGTGTTTGTGGTGAGGAAACATAAGATACGCCGAAAAAAAGGCGTAATATGGGCCCTTTAATTTACAGACACAAAATCTGCATACACTCATGTTTTAATTTACTTATGTGTTTTATTATTATAACTTCGACAAAATATTAAAACAAGTTTCCGAACACACTTCATATCTTTTTAATGCACTGTGTCCCCCCGTCTCCCAAACATTCAGATGCGAAGAAAGTCTTAGAAAAGTCCATAAAGAATTTCTTCAAGTTATATTTACAAGGATTTAGTAAAAGCTTTAGTAAAATCTGAAACAAATAAAACGTGAAAATGACGGTTCTGTAGCACTCGAACGATGAAATCCGATCGGTACGAGGAGTATATTCAAACAGTTAAAATAAAATAATAAAGTAAATGTAAACATGTGCATCTCAATAAACTAATTTTACTTTAAAGGTCGTATATTAAACAAAATGGATTTAAGCCATTTTTTTTTATTACCTCAAAACGCTCTGTTCCACCTTGTGATGTCATGTAGTGGGAGTTTTCAGCAGCTACCTTTGACCTTTAAATCAGTGGAGATGTATGGAGTTTAAAAACACAGTGGAGTACTTCGCGTATTACCACATGACATCACAAGGTGGAACAGTGTTTTCAGTTTGAGAGAAGAACTCAGTATAAATATGCAGTGTTTTGTGTTAAACATTTAATTTAAACGGATTATAATGTATATTCTACTGTCAAATATTGGACATTTTGGATGTTGAAATTTGATCAAATACAATATGTTTACTTAATATTTAATTTATTGACATGCACTTTTGAGTAGAAACATAAATATTGGAATTTTATATTAATATTGCATGGATACATTAAAAACAGAACAAAAAAACTGTTCCGGTAAAAACAATGTAAACAATACTCTGAAACTCCTAATGATGCTAAACTAACAGTGTTAAAATAAGCAGTGTGTATTGTAGCTTTTCAAAATAAAGCTCACATTAAGTTAAAAGGCCTCTGGGTTTCAGAATAAGATATTTGAAGAAGACATATTATGCTTTATTCTTGTCTTTTAAATACTTTTAAATTCTGAAAACATCTACATTTTACCGTTACAATGTCATTTCATGTTTTGGAACTGAATGAATGAGTAGGTCTTGTGTAATGATTTCATCTCTAGTGAGTGAAGAAGTTTGAAATTTGAAAAAATAATAATTAGTTCATTAAAAATTAAACAGGACTCATTACCAGAATGATGCTAGCTACTGTAAAGAAGCACTACTGTTAGCTCTGAAAAGATAAACTAATGTGTGGGCTTAAACACAGGAGTAATCTGTGTAAATTTAATTAAAAATAGTAATAATTAAATTTATGACAGTTCAAAGCAATAAAAGTTAGTTTTAACATAATATGTCTCTCCAAGTGTGAATAACCAAACATTAGTAATAGGCCAACTGACAAGAACAAATGTGAAAAGTACAGAATTAAATAAAAATACGTAAATGTAAATAACAAAAATCTATGTTTGAAGCATTTAACTTTCAGGCACTCAAACTCCTCCTTAACAAAACGTTGACCTCTTCCAGTACCGTAAAATCCCTTTTTTTTTTGTACTGTTAAAGGTGCACTGTGTAACCTTTTTGGTGGTTTTGCCTTGATTATTCCACAGCACGGAAATAAACTTGGAGGTATTTTTGAGCTAAAAAACACCTGTAATTGAACAAATGCAAGGGAGATGTTTAACGCCCTACTGTGGAACATTCCAGGCAAAGAAATAACATCTCCATGGAGACAACAAGCAAATAGCAGACCTTCCACCTTAGAAGTTACATAGTGCACCTTTCAAGCAACAAAATAAAACAAAACAAGAGGGGTAGATGCCACCAAAACGTGGCTTGAGTTCACTTTTTAGTATTTGACTTTTTACACCTTTTGTGCCATGGGCTGCGCTGATCTGCGGCTAGCCTTCATGCGACTCCGCGCGTACACTCGTAAAAACAGCGCCAGGAATACCGTAAAAATCCCAAATCCCCCGACGAGCGTGACCGCGTGTCCGTAGAGGAAGCATGAGAGGAGGATGGCGATAGCTTGGCGTAGCGTCATGATGATTGTAAACACCGCCGCCCCGAACTGGTTGATAGTGTAGAATATAAATAGCTGACCGCAAGCCGAGCACACGGACAGCAAAATGGCGTGAAAAGCAAATTCTGAATGTCGTACCATGAAGGAGAGCGATTCGAAAAGCGCGCCCTGTTCCAGCAACGATCCCATGGTAAACAGACACGAGAAGAGGTTGACTCCGAACATCATCTGCACGGAGGACATCTTGTATTTGAAAAGATTATCCTGCCAGTTGGACGTGAAACTGTCGAAAATGATGTACCCAGCCAGGATGATCACGCCGCTGAACGTCGTCACCGTTGATGGGTGCTTGTTGGTCGAACTCGAGAGAAGAAACATGCTAACACCCAGCGAAATCAACACGGCGGTGAGGTATTCCCAGTATTCGTAGCTCTTTTTGGATATGATTTTCCCCATGAGCATGACGGGGATGACTTTGGACGCCTTAGCCAGGACCTGCGTGGGGAAGCTGATGAACTTGAGAGCTTCGTATTGACACCAGCTGCTCATGATGTTGGACAGGGAGGCGAAGGAGTACTTGTACATGGGGGCGCCGTGACGAGGCTGTTTGAAGAGGAGGCACCACAGGCCGGACACGGTGAGGGCCAGGATGCGGTTCATGAACACCAAGAACTGGGAGTCCTTGAAGCGCTCACCCTCGTTCTCTGGGGACTGGCCGCCGTACGAGCGGGTCATGACGCGCTCCTGGAGGACGCCCCAGGTCAGGTAGGACACCTGGTAGGAGACACAGAGAGGAGGAGTTAATATGTCCTAAAAGGAGGTGCAAGATGGGACACTACGCAGCCAGTCAAAAGTTTGGACACACACTCTTACTCAATGTTTTTTTTTCTGCGATATATGGAATTATGTAGCAAAGAAAAAAGTTAAACAATAATAATTTTACATTCATATCATCAAAGTTGCCACCCTTTGCTTTGTTGCTGCAAAGACTTGGCTTTCTCTCAATAAGCGTCTGGATGAAGTCTCCTGAAATGGTTTTCATTTCACAGGACAGGATCAAGAAAATCCAAAAGTGCAAAGCAAGGTTCAGAGCAACAAAGCAAAATTGTTTAATCTGAGATCTGGAATTATTTTGAGTCTATTTGTTGCTGTTTTTTCTTGCTAAATTCCATATGTATCCATTGATGCTTTCACTGAGAATCTACAGAGCCAAAAAAAAAAAAAAATCAAAGAAACATAAATGAAAAAGTGTGTTCAAACTTTTGACTGGTCGTGTAAGTAGACAATATTATGGAAAGATTTTAGAAGTCGATACAGTAAGTTCAAGTGGTTAAAGTTCTGTTTTTTTTCTTCTTTTTTCTTTTTTGTATGCAAAATAATCATGTTTCCCAGGAGTATTCTCTGTGGATCTGTGTCTCCCATGTCGCAATGCTGGTTTCGGCTTCAAGCATTCCACATATATATTTAACCATCGCCAAGGACAATGACGTTTAATAAGGTAAAATGTTACTTAGTACGGCTTTAATATTGCACTAGGGTAGTAGTAGATTAAAGAAATTCTTGGTCGACTAAAGACATGCCCTGCTGATCGATTAGCTAAACTCATTAACTAAAGGGGAAGTGCATGAACTCCTCCTGTAAAAATATGTATTTAAACAGAAACAGTGAATTTACATTAAAAAAGGAAGAGTAAACACATGATTCAATTTCAAAGATTTAGTTAGCTGTAGTCAAGTTTAATGTTGGTACGGCTTGATGCATGGATTCAATTATATGCATTCTTTTCTTTGTGTGGACTCACCTGTCCACAGATCAGACTTGTAACTTGGCCTGGTGGTCGACGCTCCACCAGAAAAGTTACACGGTGCATTTTCAAAACAGTACTCCCGTATTTTACTGATTAAACTTGGTAAAAATCAAAACTTTAACACTAACCAGACTATAGTGAATTAGAACTAAAGTGTAACCTTAAAGTGTTTTCCAATTTTGTTCTTTTCTTTTATTTTGACTTGAAATTTAGAGTTTGAGCAGCGTGACTTACTCCTTTTTAAAGTAAACATGACCTTGGCTCAGAATATAAAGAGTTGTATGTTCCCTTTTCATGTATCGCTGTTATCTGAACTTCCTTCCTGTCAGATAAAATGTTTCTTTACGTCCAAGGGCATTTAAGGGCACATCTGGTAAGTTTATATACACATACACTTACGTCTCTGAGCACTGGAGTTTTGCCAAATAAACCAAATATTTTGCCAAATAATTAACTAAACGTTTAAAGTATGTACAGTATGTAACTTACTGGAAGTGTAGGCCTGTCATGATAATTACTATTTCAACTTATCGTTCAATACATGACAGAGGGAATAGGAATTTTTACGGGTTAATATTTATGGTGAGTACATTTTTTTTGTACTTCTTTAGTTATTTTTTAAACTTAGACAAACTTTACTGATCCACAAGGGAAATTATTTGGATACAGTGGCTCACTCATCACAATATAATATAATAACAAAGTAAAAAAAATAAATAGTATAGCAAAAAAAAGACAGGTGTCAAATGAGACAATTATAAAAATAAATGTATATGTACAAGTCAAAATAAAATAAAATAGAAAAATAAGTAATAAACATAAAATCAAATATAAAATCACAGCTATAAACAAGAGACAATAAAGGCAGTGCAATGATGTGCTGATTGAACAGGGCATAAGGTTATCCGTTATTTATTTTTTCTGCACTATTACATGATTTTAGCTGTAGAGGGTTGAATTATGAACTAAAACTATACAATTTAATTACTAAAGTGTTACATTCTGCCATTTATATATTGCTACTCATGTTTTTAACGATAATTCTGCTTCATGGTTTGGTTTTAATATTATTCTCTATCATCTATATTTACTTCAACAATATATCAGACTTCAAAATTTGTCACCTGCGTGGAAATAGCAAGTTAAAACCATAAAAAGCTGATTTTTGTCACTAATACAATGGATCAAGTTCAACATTTGTGAATTTACCTTTTGGATATTTCATGGCAAAGTACAGTCTCATCAAGACAGACATCGCCACATGCTAGAATCTCTAAGAGTCAGGTTTGTGGAGATGCAAGCCCACTCACAGTAAGGACACATGTATTAATAATAATAATAATAATAATAATAATACCATTATTATTATTATTATTATTATTATTATTATTATTATTATTATTATTATTATTATTATTAGTGAAAACGTTACATTCTGTGGCTTTAAATAGAACGGACCGCTTTCAATTATGACTTCCTTATCATCAGAGTCATTTCACTGGGATTCTGCATGCTCATAAAACTGAACAAACATTTGATTAATCATAATTATAAATCATATACCAATAAAAACGTAAACCAAACATAGCGTCTCTCCTTTATTACCGCAGTAACTACCCCGCCCTGGGCCTATTATCCCATAATCACATTTAAATACTGTTTGGATTTGCCTACACAAACATGACACGCTGCGGGTGGATGTGCAGAGTGGATGGGGGCATGGCTTTTACCTGGAGTCCGGCCGCACACACCAGGAGCTTAATGATCTGCTTGACGGAAGAGCCCGAGTCTGGGTCATTGCGAGACGGGGCAGAGACGTCATCTATCAAACTGGCCTTGGCTTCGTTTCCAAACACACAGGCTTTTATGACCGGGAAGCAAAGTCCACTGCCTAAAAAAGAAGTAGAAATGGTGATAAGGCATAACGACGCAGGTGAGACTCAGTAAATGTTAACAGGGCAATAAAACGGTGTATTTGAATGAGCGTTTGGAGTATAAAAGCTGCTTTCATTTGACATCACGACATTTGAAACTGCGCCGCTTTGTTCACAAATGAGCTGTAGGACAGTAGAATTTGCTGTTGCAGATTTTTCGGTCTGGTTTATGGTTAATATCTTTATAATTACTAGGACTGGCACAAACGTCCTAATTTTCTATCAGCATAAATAACTAAGGTGAAATCATTTTTAGTGTCACCTTTATTAAAATTGTAAAACGTAAAATAAACACCCTATTAAAATTAAAATTAAAATAAAGATAAGATAAGATAAGATAAGATAAGATAAGGTATGCCTTTATTAGTCCCACAGTGGGGAAATTCCAGTGTTGCAACGCACAGTTCAAGAACAGCAGGAAAATGGAACATGCAATAAAACAAGATAATAGATAATGGCTAAAAAATAATAATTTAGAAATAGACTTAAAGATAGACTCTAATTTTGTTCCGGTGGAGCAAAAATATAAAATACAAAATATAAAATATAAAATATAAAATACAAAAAAAAAAAAAAAAAAAATATTATGTACAATAAAAGACTGTGGTGTTGTTTTAATATTTGTTATGCCTCAAAATGAGCATTGATACTAATCCTCCGCTGAAGTATTTTATTTGTGTACTTTTTAACATGTTCAACCTGAAGCTCCCTGTTCACTGCCTTATCTTTATATATTTATTCATTTTCCTTCATATTACAGCCAGATTGTGGACCCAAACCAATTGGATTGCTTTTTTTTTTTTTTTCAGTTTAGTTATTTCTTTCAAAAAGCAGTGAATCTACCATAGTTACACTCAAGCTCGCCATTTAAAATTCTTTCATGGTGGCAGAATGTGTTACACCTGCGATTTTTTCTTTTTACTCGTGGACAATCCCAGGAATTACCTCATAAAGTTGTCTTACCTGGAAAATCCACAATGATATCTCTGTTTTTTTATAAAGATGGATATCAGTCTGGTCCCCACGCTCTCTGTTATGTCTAGGGGTGTGCAAAAATAGTGAAATATTGAGGTATTGTATCGTTTAATGTGATGATAAAGTATCGATATCATGGGCTGCTGTATCGATATATCACCAAGACAATTTTTAGTATATTTTACTAAATTATTTTGTTACAAAGCTACAGGTTTGTTGCTTGTTTAGAGGAAGGAAACTCATTTATGCAACACATTTGACATTTTCACTGTTTTGATGATTAAAATGTGTGTTTCTCATATGAACTTTAAAGTGGTTCAACAAAGATTTTTAGTGTCACAGCCATGTTTTTATTGAACCGTATCCAATCAATCTGAAATGCGTCGTATCGAATCGAAAGCTCACTGTAACATGCCATGTCAAATGTAACCGTCCAATCTGATTCGTTATTTGGCAGCGACGCATGTCACACAGTTTACAAATAAAATTTATCTCACTTCAGATTATCAGTTTAGTGCTTCGCTCAGTGATTCAGCAGAAAACCGCCCTGTTTTTCATCCCCCTGTGATATTTTTTCCTTTATTTTTTCCGATAAATAAACTAAGACCTTGCATATCCCTGAATGGTTAATCCACCTGTCAATCACACCCATCTGAAAACGGGGAGATTCACCGGTGGCCAGACTGAAATCTTTGTGAAGTATCTGAGAAGTGTGTATTCTGGATCCCAGGCAAGCTAATGTGCTACACCTATGGCAGCACATTTTACCATGGAATTAAAAAATAAATACTGTATATAGAGAGAGATACAGATATTAACCAAAAACAGGTCAACAAATCTGCAATCAGACACAGCACATTCTACTATAGAAATTGACCTGTCCTCCAGCTCAAATTTAAACTATAAAAGATTGAAGAATGTTGTGATACGTATCTTTTAAGTTTTAGGCTTTTGGGTGTTTGTATACATCTACTACACTATTCCACAACACTGTACATGTGTGTATTCGTACCTGTATCTAAATAGTTGGAGCGTTTGAAGTATCTGATGAGCAGATATCCGGGAATGATGATGGTGGAGTATCCGAGCACGTTGACCAGGAACCGGAAGAGCCAGAACTCCTGCCACGTGTTCAGGAAGGAGGCCTCTGCTTGGGACGCCACACCGGGGGGCAAAAGGAGCAGCACCAGGGCGGGCCAAATCCTACAGGACCACAAACGTGTCGTCACTTACATGGAATATACAGGACAAGGTAGACATCCATAATGCTATATTAATTATCATGGAGTTTAGTTTCTTTCTTTCTTGATTACAAAAAAAGACTGGACATAATGGACAAGTTGATGTTGTCGTTTGGTTTTTTGGTTCTCAGAAAGCAGAATGAGCCTTACATGAGTCTCCAATTTGGACTGCCAAGTTTTAATGCTGAAATCCAGTTGGTTTAGACCTGTACGCACTCCCTCTGATCTGTATCCTCACTGCATAAACCCCAGCACCTGCAGCCGGTCATGAATCAGTGCTAGTGCAGCCTCTGCAGCTCAGGGAGGGAATTCTGGAGGTTCTGAGCTTTTACATGAAGCACGCCCTGTACATATACTAAGAATGAGGTCTCCTAGGCACTGGCAACTAGAAATAGGCCGATATATCGATTTATCAGGCCAATATTTGCACTTTTTAGCATTTCAGCATTAAATTTCAAGCAGAGAAATTGTTGTTTTGACTTACCTGTGGCTTAAAAACACATACTTCATTTGAACTTTTGCGAAGAGATAACTGCACAAACCATGACTAAAATGCTCTTAGGTTTTTAGGCTTAGGCTGTGGGTGAGTTAGTAGAAAATGTTATTTATAGAATTACAAAATCTGTCTTACATATCGCCATCGGTTTCTCTGGAGTTTAAGCAATCAGTATCAGCCAAGAAAAACCTGTATCGGTTGATCTCTACTGGAAACACATGTTCAGTAGTGATTATAGTTCCTTTTTTAAAACAGTAACAACAGAGGCAGCACACACACCCTTTCACTACGGATAAGACTAACTGGTTTATAATTGAAATGGTTTGCATATGGAAGAATATTTACACAAGAGACTGGTTTGTTCACTACATTTTACAATAAAAACCTTCACAATCTGAAGAGAGCCGACTGCCATAGACAAAACAGAAGTAAGATAAAACTGGACAGACCACATAACATCGTATCTGAAGGTTCAATTCAATAATTTTACAAAATTCTGAAATTACATTTTACGAGATCAGTGACATCTGTTCCAAGTCAGCACATGAGACACAAAGAGATGTCTAAATATTGATTTTAAAAGGAGACTTATTATGAAAAATGTACTTTGAAGAGCGTTGATTCATGTTATGATGTTTCCACACATCATTAACCCACTCACTGTTGTATTTACAGTGATTCATGCATGTTTGTGTAATCTCTTTTCACTGCCCTAGATAACAACAGTATAAGGAAAAACAATATCTTGGACTACAGCTGTTTCATTAGAGTCCGCAGAGAAGTAACATTTAAAGCATTATGTCTTTTGTTTAATCCGGTTGTCAGATTTAAAAATATGCACCTATACTGGAGACTGAACACCAATATCTGATACGTTAAAAAGTGCAAATACTGTTCATATAATTTTAAGTGGACACATTAAATCATTGAGCTTTACTTTTTTGGACTATGGATTAATAATAATAATGCATTAGTCTTATATAGCGCTTTTCCAGACACTCAAAGTCACTTTACAATTTCATGCAACATTCATTCGGACCACACTCTGATGCTATCGTAGCCACAGCTGCCTTGGGGCAGACTGATAGAAGCAAAGCTGCCAAACGGCGCCATCGTGACCTCTGACCACCACATTCATACTGGGCGAAGTGTCTTGCCTAACAACAACAGACAGAACAACAGTTCGTGCCACTGCTGCTCCACTGTGGCACTTGATATTCCCAGTGGTCTCCAATCCAAGTACTACCCAGGCTTAGCTTCAGAAATCTGATGAGATCAGCTTTGACAAGGTTTGGCCACAAACATTTAATACATTAAAATGCTTCTATTAGTATTATTATTTCATATTTAAACATTTACCTGATAATTTACATAAAAAACAATATCTAGCATGTCCGCTGACATTTGTACCCTTGTAACTTAAATAATCGTAATTACTTGGAAAACATGATTAAATTCTACATCACTAAACATGTCTAAAATGATGCATTTTACATCCCCTCCCCTCTCCAACCTGTTTAGCATGTTTTAAGATCCTCTTATAGATAAAACAGAATCTACAGCGCCACCTGACCTGAAACGGGAGCGTCCATGTTTGTGAAAAGGTGTGCTTCTTCCATGTTTGCTGTCGTGGCACTGAGTCTGTATGTGGTTTCAGGACCTCCAGCCTGGGGCCAGAGGAACGCCTAGTACAGTGCCCTCATTGTACAAAGCTCACGGCTACACTCAGCAACTTAAAACAGGGCAGAATATCCAGACACCCCACCTGACAAGTCTGTGTGTTGTGCTCAGAAAGTACTTCAAAATAAGTTAAATTAATAAAGTTAAATGTGTAATTTGTCATTTTACACACAAATGTTGTACAATAATAAGAGGTAAATCAAATATATGCAAAATGGAACGTTCAGGAATAATCGATAAATCTCCATGGAGATGTTGTCTGGAATGTTTCACAGTATGGCATTAAACCTTTCTATCTTCATGGAAACCAAACCAGACTATGTTACAGGTAGGACTGGGTATCATTAAGAAGTGACCAATACGATACATACCTCGATACACAGGCCACGATACGATACATATCTCGATACAGTGAGCTTTCGAGTCGATATATTTCAAATCGATTTGATACGGTTCAATAAAATATAATGGCTAAATCATGGCTGTGATACTAAAAGTCTTTGTTAAACCATTTCTTGTGCAAAGTTAATATTAAACACACCCATTTTAGTCATGAAAACAGTGAAAATGTCAAATGTGTTGCATAAATTAGTTTTCTTCCTCTAAACAAGTTACAAAACTGTAGCATTGTAACTAAATAATTTAGTAAAATACACCAAAAAATACTCTTGGTGATATGTCGATACAGCACCCCACGGTATCGATACTGTATCGTCACATTAAACGATGTGATAGTTTGATATTTTTGCCCACCCCTAGGTTCCAGGTCATATCTGTGGAGAGGCGACCCCGCTCACAGTCAAAACGCCTTTTTTCTGGGTATTTTGAGCGATAAAACCACCTGTAATTGAATAAATGTAAAGTAGAGCTGTTTAATGGCACACTGTGGAACATTCCAGGCAGAGCAATGACGTATCCATAGAAACAAGTAGGTGACGGACCCCGAATCAAAAAGTTACATGGTGCACCTTCAAGTAGGCTGCATATTATGTCAATATATATCAAAATCAAACCGAAATTGCAATTTGAGATGGCGAGTAGCAAAGAACAAAAATGTCCCGTCTTCAATACTCTACAAAAAAAAAATCAGATACTTTAGTTACTTTTTTCTCAAATCGTGCATAATGTTACTTGGTCGTTTGATATTGTAACCGTCTACTGTTTTTCATTGTATTTTTGTGATGATGGTTAAGTTAACGTGACATTCCAGGCAAAGCAATAACATCTCCATGGAGACAAGCAGGTAGCAGACCCACCAGAAAAGTTACAGAGTGCATGTTTAACCATTTTGTACATTTACCTGGACGTAAGCACCACAGTAGTACAATATTTTCTTTAACCAGAAGTAAAAGTTTTGTGTTTTGTTTCATTCACACGCGTAATCTTGCAAATTTAGTCTGAGTTCTTCTCTCAAACTGTAAACACTCTGTTCCACCTTGCGATGTCATGTGGTAATACAGGAAGTGCTCCACTGTGTTTTTAAACTCCACACATCTTCACTAGAATCATTTGGATCATTTCAGCCCTGGAATTCCCAATCTCTGCTGAAAACTACAGCTGTAAACGGAGATGATGACTTGAAAACTACCACTTTATTACATCACAAGGTGGAACAGAGCATTTTGAGCTTTGGAGATGTAGACGGGATAATAATGCGGGATTATTCTAACATGTGTGAATGAAACAAACACAACACCAGGTATGTTTTGATGAAGGAACAACATTATAACATGACTTGCACAAGAGACAGATGACTCACAAGAGACAATTTTGCGTAATAAAGGACCTTTAACTAGGACTAAACCAAAAATAAAGAAGAAATACACAGGTATACACATGATGCATGGTCTGGTATGATATAAGATTAGGTCTGACTGTTGTCGCATTGTTTTAATGACTGCAATTTTAATTTTTTAGCTGCTAACGTTGTTCCAGTTTGCAGGCGTCGCGTTACTCATGCCCAAGCGCACTACAACCGGAGATCAACAATTAAAGTCTCGTATTCACTTTTAAATGTCTCTTAGGCTGTTAATGTGATGATTTTGGACACCGTACCTCCACGAAATCGGCCGCATTTTCCCGTCAGCTTGGCCCCACACTGGCTGCTGTGACACCCGGCCGAACGATCAGTACCCGCCGCCTCCGGTACCGCTCCGATGGCGCATGAAGCCGACCCGAAAAACAGCTCCAGAAAAGGTTAAACACTTGCAAATAACCGTGTGTTAGGGGAAAACCCGCTGCCCGTGTCGGTACCAGCGGAGTTGTCCTCTCAAAAGCCGATGTGTTCGCCGTGTACCGGAAGCGCCGTCAGACCAGCCAGGCCCCCTCCGCTACTGTCCCCGGCGGAAGAGCGCGTGGACACGGGTACGGAGCCGGAGGAGCGGCGCCCTCTGAAGAGAAGGAGGAAAAATATCAAAAAAAAAAAAAAAAATGGAATGAAAGACGATTTCATATTTTATTATTATTATTATTATTATTATTATTATTATTATTATTATTATTATTATTAATAATAATTTTAATTTAATTTTATTTTTTTTAATAAGTTGAACACGTTTGTTTTGTTTAGAATTGACAGAATGGGGTCAAAAACAAAAAAATACATTAATCAAGTACAAGTACCAACTGCCGCTAAAATTGTATTTAAAGGTTCTATATTACGCAAAATTAACTCTTGTGGGCTTTAAGCCATGTTATGAATTGTGTGGGTTATGTGGCTGGCCTTGGTCCAGCAGGGGACTAAGGATGGAAATTAGCTCTGGCTATTCCTGCATATTTACAAGTACATGTTTCTCTTTTGCGTCATCTTGTCTTTTAATATGCATTATCCCTTTAATAAATAAATAGAAATAATGTTGTTAGTTGTGTTTTGTTTTATTCACAAATGTTTAACACACAAACCCTGTATATTTAGAGTTCTTCTCTCAAACTGAAAACACTCTGTTCCACTTTCTACTCCACACACCTTCACTGGAATCATTTGGATAATTTCAGCTCTAGATTTGCTCATTTCTACTGAACAAAAAGTTAAATGTAGCTGTTTACTTGACATCACAAGGTGGAACGGAGCATTTTGAGCTTTGGAGATGTAGACAGACTAATAATAAAGTGTTACTCAAACATGTGTGAATGAAACAAAACACAACTCCAGGTTTGTTTTTGCGGAGGTAACAACATTCTAACACGGCTTAAAGCGCACAAAGGTCAATTTTGTGTAATATAGGACCTTTAATAAAATAAATTTGTAAGAAAAACACACAGAGGACCTATAGATAAACATGTCCAATAACCCAAAGACTGGTCTGATTACTGCTATTGATACATTGCAGCTGATTTCATCAACATTCCCTGGTGTGATGCTAACTGTAGGCACTGCTCTGTCTGAAGCTCTGTTACTCAAGTTAGACTTTGATCAGTGCTTTATTTAACACAATCTGACCAGGAAGAACTGACTTAGTTAGTCACTCTCACCTTTCAACCATTTTAACCTTAAACTGGATCATGAACGCTCGTATTGATCACAGGCTCCTGAAAATATGTTAAATGTTAAATCCATTTCGTATTTTTTCTTGAGTTTTCAGACAATCTTGGACCTTTTTTGACAATGCTTGCTAATGTATGCATTGTGTCACCATGGTAACCGCTGAACAATCCATCATGGGCACACCTGTAGAACTCCCCCACTGCAAAATATCAATAGCACAGTGTTGTTCTGTCCTTGGGCAAGGCATTTCACTGACTGTATCTACATGAGTCACGGTGTGGTTGAGGTACGGGTCATTTGAATCAGGTTTTTGCTATTTTTTATTGCATTTCTAACATCCATGGGAAAATATTACACCAGTGTGCAGCTTCGACAGTTTTTGCCTACAACATTACAGATTTATCTCTTAATATCACTTAATGAGACAAGAAAAGCAAGTCTGTAGTTTCCCAGGCCACAGCCAATGAGGAAGTTAGCAGTAAAATGTCCACCTTATGTACACCCCGGACTAGTGAGGTTTTCAACTGACAAACAAAGAGGAAGAAAGAAAGATGATGATGTTTATAATTTAAGAAAAAAAAAGTAGGCTATTAAGGTACTTTTGTCTTTTGGTACAATGTGATGACTTAAAGGGCCCATATTATATTTTCTGATGTTATAATGCTGTTTCCTCATCACAAACACACCTGGAGTTGTGTTTTGTTTCATTCACACATGTTTAACACACAAAACCTGCATATTCACAAGGTGGAACAGAGCATTTTGAGCTTTGGAGATGTAGACAGACTAATAATAAAGGTCAATTTTGTGTAATATAGGACCTTTAACCACTATAAAATAATAATCATACCAGTTTATCAATTGAACAGTCTGTGATGGACTAGACTTTTGTTCTTCTGAGCCACACCAAAATACATAAATCCTGCCTGTACCCTTATTTGAACGAAGCATATTTATTATCACGAAATATGGGAATGTCCCGACACTCCTTCAGCTGAGCCTCGTGCCAAGAGGAAGACACTTCAATGAACAAAACAAACAAACCAGGAAACTCTTAAGTAGGACATTTTTGAGAACTTTTAACATGAACACAATAATGATAACACAGGCATTTGAATTAATTAGACTTGGCTGTGGTAGACTGGGTTTGCGTGACTGGAAACTACCATAAAATACTACAAGATTAATATGTAAAATAACCTGACTAACGATATTAGTTATAAAGTTTTTACTATATGCAAAATGTACACAAGTGCAGAATTTACCAAAGTACTTTTATGTATTCGCCCATCCCATAGTCAGGATGGGCGAAAACCAGAGTATATAGAGCCGGGAATCGAACTTGTGACCATCTTGCTATGTGGCGATTGTAAAATTATTCAAACTTTGTACTGTTTGTGTGTGTAGAAGCAAAGACAGGCGAAGGGTCTTGCTCGAGGGCACAGTAGCAGTACATTTGTCACTATGAATATCTGTATTAATATGAGTATTACTGTATAGCTCTATCTCTAGCTTGTTGTATGGTGAAGCTGCTAATGCTAACCACTCTGCCACTTAAGTTTTCTGAACAAATTCTGAAATAAAACAAAATGGAATAAATGCTGTTACTGCTACAGAAAATATAGGAAAGTACAAAGTATTTTTTGCTACTTAAAAGGGCCCATGTTACTCTATTTTCTGGAGTTGTGTTTTGTTTCACTCACACATGTTGTAACACACAAATCCCGCATATTTAGGCTGAAAACACTCTGTTCCACCTTGTGATGTCATGTGGTAATACAGGAAGTGCTCCGTTGTGTTTTTAAACTCCACGCAGCTTCACTAGAATCATTGAGATAATTTCAGCGCTGGAATTGCCGATCTCTACTGAACAAAAGGTAAAAGGAGCTGTCAGTTTGAGAACTACAAATTCATGACATCACAAGGTGGAACAGAGCATTTTGAGCTTTTGAAGATGTAGATAGAGTAATAATAAAGAATTACTCAGACGTGTGAATGAAACAAAACACTACTCCAGGTCTGTTTTTGATGAAGTAACAACATAATAACATGGCTTAAAGGTGCATTATGTAACTTTTTGATTCGGGGTCTGTCACCTGCTTGTTTCTATGGAGATGTCATTGCTCGGCCTGGAATGTTCCACAGTATGACATTAAACAGCTCTACTTTACATTTATTCAATTACAGGTGGTTTTAAAGCTCAAAAATACCTTTAAAAACAGACATTCTGACTGTGAGCGGGGTCGCCTCTCCAC
This sequence comes from Taenioides sp. WSHXM2023, assembly GCA_029959045.1. NCBI lineage: Eukaryota > Metazoa > Chordata > Actinopteri > Gobiiformes > Gobiidae > Taenioides > Taenioides sp. WSHXM2023. Next base: position 21,953,262 of record CM057103.1, on the reverse strand, counting down.
AGATTTGACCTGTAACTTGGCCTGGTTTTATCTCCATGATGATAGAAAAGTTTAATGCCATACTGTGAAACATTACCGACAAAGCAATAACATCTCCATGAAGAAAAGCACCCTCCACCAGAAAAGTTACACAATGCACCTTTAAAGCTCAGAGTCCATTTTGCGTAGCGTACGACCTTAAATTTAAAAAGACCAACAGACTTTTTTCTTGTTCGTAAAAATATACATATTTAACTTCCCATTTTATGAAACTTCATGTAAATCTCTGAAAATATTTCCCATGAATGAACAAAAACAAATCGTGAATTGCAGATATTTTCAAACTTTTATTAAAAAATAGATTACCTGCTATTATCAAACTATCAAGCCGCCAGTGTATTGGGTTACACACCAAAGATAAATAATAATGAAAAAAAACAAAACTCAAAATGCAAAGCAGCAAAAAAACCATAAGATGCGCTCTATGGCACATATTAGACCGAAAGTTAATCAGGATCAAAGAGATTCATATATTGGAGTTATTAAAATATATTTCTTAAAGGCCCCGTACCTGATTTTTCCCCATGAATTTGAGCAAAACTGTCTTGCCCCTGTACAGATATGTCGTTTCTTGAGGTCAAAATAAGTCAGCTGTGTACTGTCTGCGTCCAGTTATTAAAAAAGTATGCTGTCCGAGAATCAAGACGTGTGCGTTAGCATGCTAGCTGTTGTTAGCATTACCGTTGAAAGTTGTGAAAAGTGCTTAGAAACTCATCGTGGTGAATAGTTATGATGCTCGGAAAGCATAAACTAAGGGAGGAATAACTTTGGACCACTGCAAACTGTTTAAACTTAACTAGCAGTTTTTTTGTTTGTTTGTTTTTAATATGGTAAAAATCAGGTACAGCGCCTTTAATGCAAGACACTACATGTAAAAGAGATTTTTTCAGTTTTACCATTAGAATATTTGGGCAATTTTTTATTTTATTTCGTATTGATGCCGGTCATTTATTTAAAAACCGATCACAAAATTTAAAGTTAAAATGTATGTATACTGTGTAATGTAGCCGTTTACATGTAGTGCCTTGCGGGAAAAACACAAACTACAAAGATACACAAAATCTCCAATCTTTTGCCAGGCATTTCCAAAAACGCCAGAAATAATATTGAGTAGTAGTAATTAATTTGCAAAACAAAAGGATCATTTTCATTTTTATGTGTGTGTATTTGTATATTGGTAATCGATAAATATAGATGAACTGATATGTGCTACAGTAATATTAATAAACACTATGTGAAGTGGAAAACCACAGCTCTATGCATCGTTAAACCAGTGAAGCTACGTCCAGCTGCGATCCCCCAAAGTTCAATAGTTCACGCCCACCACGGAGCGGCCCGAGATCTGGATGTCATCGAACGGGAACAAGGCCAGGATCTGGAAAAAGTAACAACAGTCAGGGTTTATCACAGGACGGACCTGGTCTTTGTTTTGCAAGTCTCAAGTAAGTCTCAAGTCTGTAGCCAAAAGTCTGAGTCAGGACCCAAGTCAAAGACAGGCAAGTCCTAGTCAAGTCCTGAGTCAGTGGCATATAAGTCCAGGTCAAGACCAAGTCACGTCCCAAGTCTGTGGCATATAAGTCCTAGTCAAGTCCAAGTCAAGTCCTGAGTCAGTGGGCATATAAGTCCAAGTCAAGTCCCGAGTCAGTGGGTATACAAGTCCAAGTCAAGTCCCGAGTCAGTGGCATATAAGTCCAAGTCAAGTCCAAGTCAAGTCCCGAGTCAGTGGGCATACAAGTCCAAGTGAAGTCCCGAGTTAGTGGCATATAAGTCCAAGTCAAGTCCCAAGTCTGTGGCATACAAATCCAAATCAAGTCAAGTCTTGAGTCAATAGCATACAAGTCCAAGTCAAGTCCTGAGTCAATAGCATACAAGTCCAAGTTGAGTCCAAGTCAGGTTCAAGTCAAGTCCCGAGTCAGGGGCCCCAAGTCCTAGTCAAGTCCAAGTCCTCTGCTTTGAGCTTCAGTCAAAGTACCAAAAACAGCTCATATTTTTGCAGTTAATATGATTTGTAAACTAAACTGTGCTTAAAAACTCATGGTATATTTATATATGCAACATTTTGTAGAGGCGTAAAGAGTTGTAGAAACACATCTTTTTTCCCTTCATAAATGTCTTGACAAGACCTTAGTACAAATCGTTACGGTCATAATAGAAAGAATTAAGATGTAAAAGTGCTCAATAACAGTTTTGTCGTCATGTAGTCTGCACTGAAATAAAGCAAAGGATCCTGTCTATGTAGTTCCTTTGTTTTTTTTTACTGCTGTAACATAACACTGCATTATGAATCTTATAATCTAATGTATTCTGATAGCCCCCAATATTACTGTAAGACATTTGATGAAACAATATCAATATCAGTATTTCAGTTACTGTTACATCCAGAATAACAAATAGAGAAGCGGGAGGGGCATGTGCCAGTTTATTCCTGTGAAATTAAGCAACATTTTTGAGAAGAAGCCTCAAGTATGGAAGGTAATTTGTTTCATCAGATTTTGACTTTTAAATGCAGAATTTTTTAATTTTTTAACTTTGAAAAAACATGTTTGAATAATTTTTATTCTGAATTTAGTTGCTGAAATTTTAAGTGTACATTTTCAAAGTGGTTCAAATTCAATACAAAAAAAAAAAAAATCACTGTTTAAATATTCAGCACAAATATTTTCATGCCCTCAAATTCAATAGTCAAAATTCAGAGTGCAGAATTCGCAGTGAAAGATGCAAGATGCCAAGGCCTAAGCAATCGATCCAAAGTGATCCGATCTAACTTAGTAACAAACAGGAAATGGTGGAGTGAAGTGATCTGATTGGTCAGATTTTATCAAAACCTCATCTCTTTTATTTGTTAAGTGTAAACCCCGCCCACAGATGAGAACCATTAGGAAACAGCCTCTGTCCTCCTCACTCACACAGGATCGATTGCTTCTGCCTTGGCATCTTTGCTGTGAAATTTTCACTATGAATTTTACACTGAATTTTGACTGTTGAATTTGAGGGCTTGAAAATATCTGTGCTGAATATTTAAAAGGTGAAATTTTTATTTTGAAACATGATAAAAAAGTATACTAAAAATTTCAGCAACTAAAATTCAGAATAAAAATAATTCAAACAACTTTTTTCAGAGTAAAAATTCAAAGTGAGAAATTCAGCGGTATAAAATTCAAAATCTAGTGGAACAAATAATCTTCTATAATGAAGTTTTCTAAAGTCATAGGGCTCAAGTCCAATTTTATCAAGTCATGAATTGATATGTAGTAAAAGAATTACAGAGGAAGGTAAGAATTCTATTGTTGCTATGCAGATTTTGTGGTGGGGTTGGATAAATATCATGGATCATTGGTACTTGGCGTAACATCAGGTTCAAATGTGTGGAGTGTTTAAAGAAAGTCATTCATATTCCATTTCATAGACAGCGCAGCCAAGGTGGGTTCAGACTGGTGAGATTAATTAAGGCAAATCTATTTTTACTTAAAGACTGTGGGGAAAAAAATTGAATTGTATAGAGAAGGTTTCATTGGTGACTCATCTGGACTTTATCTTTTGCAATGAAGACATTTCCCGCTCACATCCAGAAGCCATTTTCTATTTGACAGAACTGGTTTGAACGACCAGGAAAGAATAGGAGTTTTAGAGTGGAACTGCCCCCCAAAAAAGACAAGTTTTAGAGTGGATCACATGAAAAAGATCTAATTAAGTAAAAGTATTAAAGTACCTGTTCACAAATGAACTTACAGAGTGAAAAGTAAAAGTATTTTGCAGATATTTTTAGAACTATGAAAAGATGAAGTGTACTGATTATGATAAAGAATTTGGCTGATTTAAGTGATTAAATTTATTTCTTAAATCGTTTCTAGACATTTTTGTGTATTTGTGTTAGTCTGGTTTAAATTAAATGCTAATTTGATGTACTCATTTGTGCTAAAAATAAGTCTCAGTCTTTTGAAAAGTACATTTTACTTTTCAGTCCAGATCTAAAACGTAGTGGAGTAGAAAGTACAGATACCTACTCTCAAATGTAGTGAACTAAAATTAAAAAGTATCCACTGTAAAAATGTATTTAAGTAAAGTACAGATACATAAAATTTGTACTTTTGTATTGTACTTTAACTTTTGTACTTTTGTTATCTGCCACCACTGGTTCAAACACAACCCCAGCAGTAAGTTTATTATAAATTCTAAAGCTCATTTTCATTCTTTTCTCACATCGTCATTGCCGTCGGCGAGGTCCAGCGGGGTCTCATCCTCCATGTTCCGGAGCATCTTGTCTGCCCCGGACTGGCACAGCAGGTTGGCGATGTGGGCGTCCTGGCGACCTACGGCCAGGTGCAGGGGCGTGCAGCCGTTAAACATGGCGGCGTCTACGTTCACGCCCCAGTTCAGGAGCATCGTCACCAGGGCAACGTCATGGAGCTCCACCGCCAAGTGCAGGGGGGTTTTTCCACTGGTGCCATCCTGCAGGCAGAGAGGAGAGGAGAGGGAGAGAGGGAAGAGTGGAGGAGAGGAGAGAGGAGAGAGGAGAGGATAGAGGGAGGAGAGAGGAGAGGGGGAGAGAAGAGAGGAGATGGGGAGAGAGAGGAGAGGGGGAGAGGGAGGAGAGAGGAGAGAGGAGAGGAGAGGAGAGAGGAGAGGAGAGGAGAGGAGAGGGAGGAGAGAGGAGAGGGGGAGAGGGGGAGCGGAGAGAGGAGAGGATAGAGGGAGGAGAGAGGAGAGGGGGAGAGAAGAGAGGAGATGGGGAGAGAGAGGAGAGGGGGAGAGGGAGGAGAGAGGAGAGAGGAGAGGAGAGGAGAGGAGAGGGAGGAGAGAGGAGAGGAGAGGAGAGGGAGGAGAGAGGAGAGGAGAGGAGAGGAGAGGAGAGGAGAGGAGAGGAGAGGAGAGGAGAGGAGAGGGAGAGAGGAGAGGGGGAGAGAAGAGAGGAGACGAGGAGAGGATAGAGGGAGGAGAGAGGAGAGGGGGAGAGAAGAGAGGATATGGGGAGAGAGAGGAGAGGGGGAGAGGAGAAAGGAGACGAGGAGAGGATAGAGGGAGGAGAGAGGAGAGGGGGAGAGGGAGGAGAGAGGAGAGGGGGAGAGAAGAGAGGAGAGAGGAGAGGAGAGGAGAGGAGAGGGGGAGAGGGAGGAGAGAGGAGAGAGGAGAGGAGAGGAGAGGGAGGAGAGAGGAGAGGAGAGGAGAGGAGAGGGAGGAGAGAGGAGAGGGGGAGAGAAGAGAGGAGACGAGGAGAGGATAGAGGGAGGAGAGAGGAGAGGGGGAGAGAAGAGAGGATATGGGGAGAGAGAGGAGAGGGGGAGAGGGAGGAGAGAGGAGAGAGGAGAGGAGAGGGAGAGAGGGAAGAGAGGGGGAGAGGAGAGAGGAGACGAGGAGAGGATAGAGGGAGGAGAGAGGAGAAGAGAGGAGAGGGAGGAGAGAGGAGAGGGGGAGAGGGAGGAGAGGGGAAGAGAAGAGAGGGGGAGAGGAGAGAAAAGAGGAGATGGGGAGAGAGAGGAGAGAAGAGAGGAAACGGGGAGAGAAGGAGAGGGGGAGAGGAGAGAGGGAGAGAAGAGAGGATATGGGGAGAGGAGAGTCACTTCATTGTGTTCACGCCCAGACTGTCTAAAGAAGTGGAAATGCAGTGCAATTATTCAACCCTAAAACGTGCCTGTTGAAAAGCCCCTGTCTTTCCTGTGAAATTATGAGATCAAATTTTTCAACATAAATTTGAACACAACACAATTCTTGTAAATGAGTTTGTTTCACCACATAAATTATATTGTAAAATCATCTCATTCAGACCATTGAACACCGTCTGTGCATTTACGCGGATGGGACTGTGAACACCTCCTTTCTCCTTTCACAGTTTAAAGGGCCCATATTACGCCATTTTCTGATCTATGTTATGTTTCCTCACCAAACACATACCTGAAGTTGTGTTTTGTTTCATTCACACATTTAAAACACAAGCCTGAGTACTTCTCTCACTTTCACTAATCATTTGGATAATTTCAGCCATACTGAACTAAAGATAAAACGTAGCTGTTAACTTGAACTTTGGAGATATAGAAAAACTAATAAGGATAATACTCAAACATGTGCGAATGAAACAAAATACACTTCTGGGTACTGCCACTATAATATATTAGGTTACATGACTACATGAGGTTTATTTACTAAGCACAATCAGGTGACTTTCATTGTACAGTTAGGTCTATTAATAACTAGATGACCCATGTTACATAATAATTATTAAATTATTTGAAACATGTACTGTCAAAATTTAACCTGTAGAGGCACTATAGAGAGCATATCATTTTGAAATGAGAAACCAAAATTGCACTTGAAAAGAAATTTTACTGCTGACCCTTCTGACCAGAAGACATCATAGCTAATGCATGCTGACTCATAATTTACAACAGATGCCCTTCCTGTTTTTTACATAACTGTATTAGATATTGAAAATGCATAATCACTTGCTTTTTTTTTCATTTTCAAGTCCAGTGGAATTCAAAAATAAATAAATAGGCGGGGAATCTTTTTAGCTTCACACACAACACTTTCGGTTTATCACACTGGTAAACCCCTACTTTAAAAGCACACAAAGTAAAAGTAAATATTTCTAATCGCATTAATCACAATCAAATCGAAATCACTATTTGAATGTACACGATTAGCAAATCGCAAAGGCTGCAATTTTCAGGGTACCATCATTTCCTCTACAAACAAAATCTCTTGTTTTATTCTGCATAAAAACGGCTAACCCTGCAGTTTCGATCTGTACAAACATGTTCTGTAATGTGATTCTTGTATTCGTTTGTCAGTTCAGATTTCAGTGTTTTAAAATCTGAACTATGAACAGAACTATTTCTAAAACATAAATCAAAAATCTAATTACAATAGCAAAGATTGTCAGAAAAAATGAAACTAGATTTATCTCCTAAATCATTCAGCTCAACTTCTAAATAATAACTTCAATAAAAATACTATTAAAGGTCCTATATTACACAGAATTGACTCTTGTGAGCTTGTGTTAGAATGTTGTTACCTCATCTAAAAAAACACACCTGGAGTTGAGTTTTGTTTCATTCACACATGTTTGAGTAACTTTGCCTTATTAAAACACTCTGTTCCACCTTGTGATGTCGTGAAGTGGTGTTTTTTTTTAATCAACAAGCTACCTATTACCTTTAGTTCTGCAGAGATTAGCAATTCCAGGGCTGAAATGATCCAAATGATGATAGTGAAGGCGCATCAAGTGGAGCTCTTCCTGTATTACCTTTTTCTCTTTGGCTCTTGGCGAGGGCAGATGCATTTTTCTTCACTTATCTTTTCCCTGCTTTGCGCTATGTCTCGTCTGGTCTAGTTTCCTTGAGTGACTCTCTCCGCTTTGCTCTCCAAAACCAAAATTAATTATGGACACCGCTATTGACACCACTTTTCAAGCAGGATCGGGCGAACCTGCGTGCCCTGCGGGAACCTACGCTGCCGGATACACGATGGACGGTTGGGACAAGTGGCGAGTTGTGTGTCTGTCAGCGCTCTCCGTAGAGGACATAGAGGATTTATACTTATTCGGAACCATGATTACAGGACTTTTGCTGATTGGATTAGGCGTGGCCCTGTCTTTCAAGAAAAACCGGAGTACCGAGGCAGCTGTTCAAAGCCCCACTTGGCTGCCCGGATTGATTGAAGCGATGGGCAAAGCTGCCAATACTCAAACTGTGACTGTGAGCCGTATGGACGGAACTTTGGCTCTAACAACATGGTTAACATCTCGGAGACGTTTGGATGCTTTGCATAGAGGGATGGGAAGACCTTGAGACCAATGGACAAAGGGAGCAGTGTTGTAGAAATTGGACGCAGCTGCTCGCTCTAAAACCAAAACACCCCAATCTTATCTTTTGGCCTCCCCAAGCCAGCATCGGTCACGACCAAGGCCGGGCTGGTGTCAAATCCCCCTGAGATTACAACGGAGGGAGCCTGGCCCCTCCCCAACCCCTCGCAGCTTCACACCTCCGACTGGGTGGGCGGGTCTGTCAGTGGCTGCAGGATCCAGATGCTGCTTGCCTACGTTGGACTTCCTCCACACCCCTCCCCTGTTGCTAGTCCTGTGGAATGTTTTGTACTGTGTTTTAACTGTGGTGCTGATGCTCAGAGGTGTTTTTATTTTGTGTACTCACCCCATACGATGCCCCATTAGGAGCACGGTCTGGGGGCGGCTCTCTTTTTTTTTCTCCTCCCCCTGTCCTCATGTGATGCTGTTTATTTCTACTGGAATTTCCCCACTGTGGGACTAATAAAGGCATATCTTACCTTATCTCATCTTATGACATCACAAGGTGGAACAGAGTGAGTTTTTAGCTTGAGAGAAGAACTCATTTTAAATACGCAGGGTTTGTGTGTTAAACGTGTGAATGAAACAAAGAAAAAACACAACTCCAGGTATGTTTGCGATGAGGAAACAACATAATAACAGATCAGAAAATAGCGTACCAGTAATATGGGCGCTTTAATAATAAACAAATAAAGCGTGGGATTTTATATTGGGGTCTGAATGACACATGGGACGTGAGTGGAGGCATGTCTGGTACATTGGGTATTTATTATTTCTGTCCACTAATAGAAAGTTATGAGTGTCTGGGTGCGCTAATCTAATGTGTCTCTATCTAATTCTGTCCGCTTGAATGTAGCCGCTAAACTAATGTGGCTGTATCACTGTCAACCGCCACAGGTGCGCTGGATTCGTGCACCAGGACAGTACAGTAATAACTACAGCACTGAGACACAACCTCAAGGGCCTATGACAGATCTGACTAGAACATAGTTAACATTATATTTAAAGAATTAAAGAAAAATGTTGCTTTTTTAAATTTGAGTGAAGTTTATTAATACTGGTGGTATGACACTGACAAAAACCTTTTAAGAGGTCAAAAAATAGATAAATAAATTGATTTAAAGGCGATTTAATTTAATACGCAAAATTGATTCTTGTGAGCTTTAAGTCATGTTATAATGTTGTTACCTCATCTAAAACAGACCTGGAGTTGTGTTTTGTTTCATTCACACGTTTGCGTAATCCTGCGTTATTAGTCTGTCTACATCTCCAAAGATCAAAATACACTGTTCCACCTTGTGATGTCATGTAGTGGTAGTTTTCAAGTTAACAGCTCCTTTTACCTTTAATTCAGTAGGGATTGGGAATGCAAGTGATTCAAATGATTCTAGTGAAGGTGTGTGGGGTTTAAATACACAGTTGAGCACTTCCTGTATTACCACAAGGTGGAACAACGTGTTTTCAGTTTGAGAGAAGAACTCAGCCTAAATACGCAGGGTTTGTGCGTTAAACATGTGTGAATGAAACAAAACACAACTCCAGGTCTGTTTGTGACGAGGAAACATTATATAAACATTACAACACTGACCAGAAAATAGTGTAATACGGGCCCTTTAAACAACTTAAAAAGTCTAACTAACTGAGGAAAACTGTTGTGTGAGTGAGTCTTGTTTAACAGCACAAATCAGCTCATTCACAAGTCACTACTTTATAGTCAGATTGTGTTAAAATAAAGCTCAGATTAAAGTCCAACAGCGCTTCAGACACAGCAGAGACTACAGTTAGCATCACCACCCCCCAGGGAAAGTTGATGACATCAGCTGCAAAGTATCGATAATTTTACTTTTAAAATACAACGTAGAGGCATTTCCATAACTGTTACCTAACAACCGCACAGCAAACAAGGGCTAACACTTGTTGAAATGGCACAGTAGTTATGATTGGACTGATAAAAATAAAAGATGGCGCCTTTGTTTTCTTAAATGGAGGTTTAAACTGCCAGAATTTTACCGGTACTTCCTTGTGCGTAAAATGTCCCTGCAATTTGGATGTAATTTTTAGTTAGACATAGCACTACTTCCTGTATTTTTGTACTTTTCTTTTCAACTTTTTTCCACAAACTGATGTAAAGCTATGATAAATACTGACCAGAGGTACTATCCCACCAAAACCAAGTCAGAATAAAATAATTAAAACATGAAAATCTGTCATATGAACCTGTAGCAAACCCTTTGCAGATTAATTCGCATCTGGTGACCCAAAACAAAGAGTCATTTCTGCATTTGTATGTCTGATTAGCTTAAGAAACAAAATAAAACACATTAACTACTTTTTGGAGATCCAGTTGTCTAAACATTGCAATCCAGTCTCTTTTCTCTAATTCCTACATTTTTGGGAAATAAATGGTCCTTTGTTGCATAATGAACTGTTGTCTTCAGATAAATATGAGCTTTGAAGGATGTGTTTTTCTGTGTTAACCACCAAAGGTCAAACCAAAAAGGAAATTCATTGTGCAGGTCAACCACATGTTTTGTTTTTTTTCATTTTTTTTCTTATATCTTGTGTATTGAAATGAAGTCTACAGCTAAATAAACAGTGACTCAATGATTTGGCCTTGTTATATATTTAGTAAAATAACTAACTCTTATTATATACTGTATCTGTATGGGCTCAAAACAAATACAATTTTATTACTGCATGAAAAAAAATGAGTACAGCACCTTTTAAGGGCCCATATTCAGGCATGAAAACAGGTCAGGGGTGTGTCTGGTGTGTTTGTGTACCTTGTCTATTCTTCCATCATGATTGACAGCCAAGATGGGGTTTTGTTTTTTGTTTTTTTGGGCAAAGAAACCAACCTAACAAGTGTTTTCCACAGAACTGCTTTCCCTTTGCGTTAATATCAAAGAAGTTCTATATAAAGTCCCTATATGAAGTCCCTCGGCGGCCGTATTAGAGCCGCTTTCGGGCATCTATTTCGGGTTAATAAGACCAGGTCAAAGCCATATGGTTGAAATCACAATGAAAACTTGATTATAATGGCTTGAAAAGTTCACTAATGGCACGAGAAGAATATCGGAGCACGAAGCTGCAACATGACTGGAACACCACTCGTACAGTTTGGCATATGATTGGCTCTTGGCAGTGGAACAGGCGGGATATTTGCTGACACTCGCCATATTGTGTCCCGATACATTTCAATAGACGATTTCTCAAGTCCACTGTCTCCTCGTATTAGAAATTCTCTGTTAATACCACAGACTTTTCTCATTGAATCTACATGATTCATGTAGGTCACCTGTTTTGGCTTCAAAACGCCGAAAGATGAGAGATTTTCACACCTGCATATTACACCATTATCGTTATAATGTTGTTCCCACATCAAAGACATGCCTAGAGTCGTGTTTTGTTTCATTCACACATGTTTAACACACAAACTCTGCATATTTAGGCTGAGTTCTTCTCTCAAACAGAAAAAAACCCTTTTTGTTCCACCTTGTGATGTCATGTGGTAATACAGGAAGTGCTCCACTGTGTTTTTAAACTCCACACACCTTCACTAGAATCATTTGGATCATTTCAGCCCTGGAATTGCCAATCTCTACTGAACTATGGAGATGTAGACAGACTAATAATAAATCCAGTCTAATTCACTTTATTTACTTAGCACATTTCATGACCTGTAACGTTTCCGAAGTGCTTCCCAGAAAAAAACACTTTAAACAAACAAATAAATAAATGCTCTACCGGGGCTCATAAAAATAACGATCAATCCAAAAAACAATAAATCAAGGCTAAGAACAATAGATAAAATAAACACAGTTAAAATAAATAAATAAAATAATGAATAAAAGACACTGGGGAATAAAAGAGGATCTTAAAATGAGACTAAATAAAGGATTACTCAAACACGTGTGAATGAAACAAAACACAACTCTGGGTATGTTGTTGATGAGGTAACACTATTATAACATGGCTTAAAGCGCACAAGAGTTAATTTTGCGTAATATAGGACCTAACTAACTAAACAGCGCCTGAACGATTTGGTCTGTCTCTCTTGAAAAGTCTTACAGAGCAGTGGAATGTGAAAGTCAATATTGTAAAACTGTGTCAATAAAAAGCCTCTTGGTTAACCAACCTGAATATTCAGCTCTGCGCCTTTTTTCCTCAGAAGCTTAAAGACGTCGTGCTGTCCGAACAGAGCGGCCAAGTGTAGACAGGCCAGACCTGGGGGGAATACAGTTATTATTAAAGAAGCACTATGGAACTTTTCTGGTGCAGAGGCAGGAGAGTCAGCCACCTGCTTGTATCCATGGAGAGGTTATTGGTTTGCCTAGTATATTCCACAGTATGGCATTAAATGTATTAATCTCCACAAAACCCAAAAGGTGACAACACCGCCAAGTGAAAGGTCAGATCTGTGGAGAGGTGAGCCCCACTCAGGTATTTCTGACAAAAAAAAAACTTCAAAAAAATTCAAGATAGATAAGTTTAATGCCGTACTGCGGAATATTCCAGCCAAAGTAATAACATCTCTTCATTTTGTGCATGATTTCATGTTTTGTATTTCCAATCAGAGCATAACTTTAAATTATAAATCTGGTGTTACTTTCTGACAGTGTTACAATTACTCTAACTTGAGTAGTAGTTTCCCCAAATATTTTTTTTTCTTGGACCACTACTTTGTACTTTTACTTAAGTATTTTGAACTCTATTCTAGTACAATTACCCAACACTGATTGTTATTATTGCAAAATAATTAGTGTTTCCCATTAACAGAGGAGCCTACGGTGGTTCCCATAGACCATATACTGTATATAAATGGACCTTAGCCTGCTTCCGGCTCCATCAACTCTGGTTCCAATTGACTTTACATTGAAAAATCGTGGCCACTGTAACTGCTGCAGCGAGCCTTGTCATTTTGGTTTTAAAATGTTCATATTAACCCGCTCTACATGACCCTTTTTATTTTGCCATTTTATCCATAAAGATAAAAAAGATATAAAAAAAAAACCTTAATAACAGACCAATGAGGTTCCCGCTTTCATAACAAAATTAGACTTTGTTGCTCATTCTATTCTCATAAACTAGAAGAGTGAAAGTGAAACTAAAATTATTCAACTAAAACTCATTTGTGCCACCATAGTCTCGACAAAACCTAAGACAAACACCGAAACAAACTGACTTTTCCCGATAGCCTCCTCCGTATGCACGTTGTAGCAGTACCTCTCCAGTTGTGCGTTTCCAGCACTGGACCCAGTTTGGTGGGCGTCAGGTCTCTGGTCATGTTGGTGACGCACTGGGTCTGGCCGTGCTGACAGGCCACGTGCAGGGCTGTGTTCCCCTCTCTGTCCTGGAGCTCCAGACTGGCCCCCCGCTCCACCAGGCTCCTCACCACCTCCGCCTGGTCCAGGTACACGGCCAGGTGCAGTGGGCTCTGGGGACACACAACACTAGGCCTGTCACCACAACACATACTTAAGTGCGATATATTGTTACAGATAAACGATAATATAGAAACTATTTTATGCCACAATGACACAAGGCAGGATAATCCCAGTAAACCAGTTTTTAAATATACTGTATCATTAAAAGTCCTGAGCTGTAACTAATAAATAGCAGAAGAAACCAATAATTAGCCATAGAAGTTATTTATTCTACTCTCTACAACTCAAATCTTATGTTATTGCAAAAAATGTCAAAAATCTCGCCACTTTTGCAAATAAATTGTATACACGATAAACATTGAGCCCCAAAATGTATTATTCCAACTTTCATATATTGAGGTATTATTAAAGATGAGTTTGTTGAACCTTTTCAGGTTGAAGATGGACTCAAAATGAACTCCAAAACCTACTGCCAGTTTTTTGAAGACACTTTCTTCAAGCAGTGGTACAGGAAAAAGGCTGCATCTTTCAAGAGGACCATAATGGATAATGCTCCATCGCCTGCATCGAAGTACTCCACTGCGTAAAGGCCTTAAAGATGAAAAAATAATGCCATGGCCTTCCTTCTCTGACCTAAACCCTATTGAGAACTCTTGGGCCCTTCTTAAACAGGAGATTTACAGTGAAAGAAAACAGTACACCTCTCTGAACAGTGTCTGTGAGGCTGTGGTTGCTGCTGCACAAAAAGTTGATCGTCAACAGATCAAGAAACTGACAGACTCCATTAATGGAAAGCTTATGATCATTATTGAGAAGAAGTGTGGCTATATTGGTCAAAGATTTTTTTTTTTTTTTTTTTTAATGTCAGAAATGTGTATTTGTTCATTTTGAGTCATTTACTATTCTGACTGATGAAAATGTGAGAATGGAAAATGTTCATTTTTCATTTAGTTGCGTAATAATTCTGCACGAGTAGTTGTAATAATCGTGCACACATAGATTTTCCGCTTAAGAAAGACAAAACTTCACACAAAATACACATTTGGGATTGACCCAGAGCACTTTAGTTGTTCAATTATAAAATGAATCCTCATGAATACAGCTTGCCTAATTATTATGCACACAGTGTATATTTTTAATAAAATAAAATAAAAAAGATTAAACTCATGATCGTAAATAGCTCTCTCCTTGTTCTTTTTGCTGTTGTCCCATTTAACTTAAAGAGGGAGTATTATACTTCTATGGGGTATTAACAGCTAACACATAACGTATTTAGACCATCTTGTTGCCTTTTATCGTTTTGAAAAGGCTATATTTGCCAAAAACAATTAACATGTTCTATAAGTTTCACTTTAGTTTTTAATGCAGGGAGTTTTTATGTGCTTTTCTCCACTTTCAGAGGCCAGAATGCAGTCACAATAATGTTAACAACGAGCATGCTAACAGCGCACTTCCTAGTTCACACAGGAGACTCATTTCGACCCTAAGAGCTACTTTTAATATACATCAGTACATTTTATTTTATTGTTACATGGAAAAACTGAGCACAGCACCTTTAAATGTCCCATATGATGCCATTTTATGATCTACATTATACCTGGAGTTGTGCTTGTGTTTCATTTACACATGTTTAACACACAAATCCTGCATATGTAGTTCTATGTAGTTCTTCTCTCAAACAGAAAACACTTTGTTCCACCATTCTTATGTCATGTGGTAAGACAGGAAGTGCTCCGCTGTGTTTTTAAACTCCATACAACTTTAGAATTAGAATCATTTCGATAATTTCAGCCCTGGGATTCCCAATCTCTACTGAACAAAAGGTAAAAGGAGCTGTTAACATGAAAACTACCACTTCATGACATCACAAGGTGGAACAGAGCATTTTGAGCTTTGGAGATGCAGACGGACTAATAATAAAAGGCTATTCATCAATCATGTGTATGTTTTTTAGTCAATTTTGCTTAATATTGGCCCTTTAATTGAACATTAACAGTACTGAAGAATTGTGGAGTATTACTTTCTCAGGAGTGGGGCATTCTTTGGGTTGTTTCCACGCCGATGTACTGTGCACTTTGCTTCCTACTCATCTGTCATCTGGAAGGACAGGACTAACCACCACTATGTCTGAAGGTAGCCTAAAGCAGGGGAGGTTCCAAGGCCCCATCCATTTACACGAATATTAGGACCAGACACGCCCATAGAGGCACTTCGAACGAGGGACGGGTTTACGAGTAAAGAGGAACTGCTGCTACTACTAGAGCAGTTCTCTGGAAGTACAGGTTAAAACTACTGCGTTTGTGTATGTGAGGGCTTTGGGGAAGTTACCAGTGACTGAAAACTCATGCTGGTTTATAAGAATTAGAATGGTCAGTGGGGTCATGGGGTTTACTAGAAGTCTGTAAGTAGGAAGCAAGAATGAAAGGGTAATGTAAAATGAGTAATGGGTTATCTATACGTTACTACAAATAACGTATATAGATAAGATATTAATTTGACAGGTAAAAATACATTAATATCATGCATTGTTTCCCCATAGAAAGGTGTGGTGTGGTTTTACATGCACCAAACTCAATAGATTATTATTTTTTCTTTAAAATAAAACATTTGAAAAGAGCTGTGCTTGATTTTTACTAGGGCTGGGTAGCACATCGTCTCTCATGATTCGATACGATACTCGATACATGGCTCACAATACGATATTACCACGATATAGTGATACGTACGATGAATTGCACATGATTTTAGCGACAATAGTTATTTTTTAAACCACTATTTGTGCAAAGTTAATATGAAATACATTTATTTTAATCTTAAACAGTGAATATGTCTAGTGGATTGCATAAACAAGTTTTCTTCCACTAAATGAGCAAAAAATTGTAGTGCGGTAAAAAAAAAAAAATCTGCTTAAAGATACCAAAACATATTCTTGGTGCTATATCGGAAAAGCAGCCCACGATAACGCTAATGTATCACCAAATGTAGTATCACGATATATTGATATTTTTGCACACCACTCATTTTTACTGTCTTAAAAATGTGAAAAACAGAATTACTAGCTACGGTTACGGTTAACTTATGCATTTCAAACATCATAATTATACACCATGATGAGTTTCTAAGCACTTTTCATAACTTCCGAGTTTTTCCACCTAGGGAAAGATAATAACAGCTAGCATGCTAACGCGCACTTCCTGAATACCAGTCAGTAAAACGCTTTATAATTGGATGCTGACAGCAGGCACCGGATTTTGACCTAAAAGGCGCATTGTGTAGCTTTTCTGGTGGGGGATCCGTCAAATGCTTTTCTCCATGGAGACGTTATTGCTTTGCCTGAAATGTTTCACAGTATGGCATTAAACCTTTATCATCATGGAGACCAAACCAGACAGAAGTTATAGGTCAGATCTGTGGAAAGGCGACCCCGCTCACAGTCGGAATGCCTGTTTTTCTAGGTAATTTTGAGCTGTAAAACCACCTGTAATTGAAGAAAATGTAAGGTAGAGTTGTTTAATGTCATACTGTGGAACATTCCAGGCAGAGAAATTACATATCCATAGAAACCAGTAGGTGACGAACCCCTAACTGAAAAGTTACATAGTGCGCTTTTAAGAGCTGCTTATAGGCCTACAATATATCTGTACTACGGCAAGATCAATTTAGCAATAATACAGTTATATTTAATTTATCTTTATCCGGAATGTTCCAGAGTATGGCATTTTAATCTGTCCATCTAGTGTTTATTTCATTACAGGTGTTGCAGGTCTATTGCTCAAAAATACACTGCTACTACTACTACTGCTGCTGCTGCTGCTGCTGCTGCTGCTGCTGCTACTGCTACGGCTACTACTACTACTACTGCCACTGCTACTGCTTCTACTAATACTACTACTACTGCATTATTTGACATTTTACCTGATACAAGTTGTTCTGAATGTCCAGCACCTCCTTGGGGAAGAGGTCTATGAGCTGCTGGGCAAACTTCTCGTCTTCGTGAATGATGGCGAGGTGCAGGATTCTGCAGAGGAAAAAACATGAAACGAATTTCAAAAATAAAATCACAAACTTGCACAACATCTGCAGACTCTGACTTATTGTGACACCGAGCGATCCAAACCAACACATTTCACAGAGCCTGACAGAAAATATTGCATCATCACTTTCCTCGGTATTCATCTCTTTGCACAGTGAACGGCAAGAGTTAGTGGTGGTGGAAGCACGTTGAGCAATAACTTTGAGATGGGCTGATAAAAATGCTTCAGAGCTGTCAACACACTACGAATGATTAAACCAGGGGGAGTATTTAAATTAGGACTGTAAAAAACATGTGAGTCATGTTTTGATCAGTTTTCAATCTGGGCTAATTAACAAATAATAAAATGTATTTCAAAGGCACATTGTGCACTTAGAAAAGACAGAATACATCATTCAGTTTTGATGAAATGCACAGCCCTAAGTCAAATATGTGAAAGTACTTTTACTAAAGTTGTTTTTATAACTACTGATGCGACCACCATTAGGGCTGGGTACTGCCAACTACCTCATTATACAACATACACTATATTGCCAAAAGTATTCACTCATCTATCCAAACAATGGAAATCAGGTGTTCCAATCACTTCATGGCCACAGGTGAATAAAGTCAAGCACCTAGGCCCTCAGACTGTTTCTACAAACATTTGTGAAAGGAGGAGCTCAGTGAATTCCAGCCTGGTACTGTGATAGGATGCCACCTGTGCAACAAGTTCAGTCATGAAATTTCCTCACTCCTAAATATTCCACAGTCAACTGTCAGTGGTATTGTAACAAAGTGGAAGTGATTGGGAACGACAGCAACTCAGCCACAAAGTGGTAGGCCACATAAACTGACAGAGCGGGGCGCATAGTGTACAGAGGTCGTTAACTTTCTGTAGAGTCAATTGCTACAGACCTCCAAACTTCATGTGGCCTTCAGATTAGCTCAAGAACAGTGCATAGAGAGCTTCATGGAATGGGTTTCCATGGCTGAGCAGCTGCATCCAAGCCAAACATCACCAAGTGCAATGCAAAGCGCTGGATGCAGTGGTGTAAAGCGCCGCCACAGGACTCTAGAGCAGTGGAGATGCGTTCTCTGGAGTGATGAATCGTGCTTCTACATCTGGCAATCTGATGGACGAGTCTGGGTTTGGCGGTTGCCAGGAGAACGGTACTTGTCTGACTGGATTGTGCCAAGTGTAAAGTTTGGTGGAGGGGGGATTATGGTGTGAGGTTGTTTTTCAGGAGCTGGACTTGGCCACTTAGTTCCAGTGGAAGGAACTCTGAATGCTTCAACATACCAAGAGATTTTGGACAATCCCATGCTCCCAACTTTGTGTGAACAGTTTGGAGATGGCCCCTTCCTCTTCCAACATGACTGTGCACCAGTGCACAAAGCAAGGTCCATAAAGACATGGCTGAGAGAGTTTGGTGTGGATGAACTTGACTGACCTGCACAGAGTCCTGACCTCAACCTGATAAAACACCTTTGAGATGAATTAGAGCTGAGACTGAGAGCCAGACGTTCTCGTCCAACATCAGTGTGTGACCTCACAAATGCGCTTCTGGAAGAGTGGTCAAAACTTCCCATAAACACACTCCTAAACCTTGTGGACAACCTTACCAGAAGAGCTGAAGCTGTTATAGCTGCAAAGGGTGGACCGACGTCATATTAAACCCTATGGATTAAGAATGGGATGTCACTTAAATTCATATGCGGGTCAAGGCAGGTGGGCAAATTGGAACTGCCAATCTCCACTGAACTAAAGGTAAACTTGAAAACTACCAGTTCATGACATCACAAGGTGGAACAGAGCATTTTGAGCTTTGGAGTTGTAGGCAGTGTAATAATAAAGAATTACTCAAACATGTGTGAATGAAACAAAACACAACTCCAGGCATGTTTTTGATGAAGTAACAACATTATAACATGGGTAAAAGCTCACAAGAATCCCTTTTGTGTAATACTGGACCATTACTACTACTACTACTACTACTACTACTACTACTACTACTACTACTACTACTACTACTACTACTACTACTACTACTATAATCACTCCCTACACTACTGTACAACAATTACTACTACTGCTACTACAAGCTTGGAGTAATCTTACTACTGATTCCAAATCTTGCATGCACCTCTAAATGTAGGCTGTTCAAAGTTTCAGAAGCTCAGCTGAACGAAATGCATTATGCAATAGTGTTCTCTTGACGTAAATGAGTATCAAATTGTATGAGCAGTTTTTCTTCTGTAGTTTTGTTTACGTCAAATGAAATAGACAGCGTGGGACTTAACCTTCCCACAAAAGTTAAATGATCGAGACCACTTCCTTTGAGGGCTTTGTGTGCATTTAAAAAGTACTGTACATTCAAATATCATCAATTGTTGTGTATCATTGTTTGTGTGTTTCCACTGCTCTGTGTTTCCATGTTTGTTGGGTTGTTGGGTCATGGTTAAGGTTATGGCCTGGTTTTGAGATTTGGGTTAAAGGTTCATTGTGCAACTTTTCTGATGGAGGGTCTGTCAAATGCATTTCTCCATGTCTGGAATGTTTCACAGTATGGCATTAAACTTTTCTATCTGCATGGAGACCAAACCAGACCAAGTTACAGGTCAGATCTGTGGAGAGGTGACCCTGCACACAGTCAGAATTCCTGTTTTTCTAGGTATTTTTGAGCTATTAAACCACCTGTAATTGCTGTTTAATGTCATACTGTGGAACATTCCAAGCAGAGCAATGGTATTTCCACAGAAACAAGCAGATGGCGGACTCCCAACCCAAAAGTTACAGTTTATTTACACAGGTTAGGGCCAGGATGAGGGTATGGGTTATGGATTTACTTTCAAAAATATCTATTAAATGTGAGAAAATGGCTGTGGGAACATAGGTACGCTCTCATTGGGCCTCATTCATGAAACATTCTTATGAACAAATTTGTACTTAAGGCCTTCTTAAGTACAATTTTTTTTTTCTTAACTGAAAATGTATATGAACAAAAAAATCTACTGTTTTAGAATATTATTGCTCTGATAATGCAACGAAAAATTCAAATTCCTCCATGATTATAAGTTATATATTTTCTTCAATTATTCCCTATAAACATATTACTATGTGATCCAATAACATTTCTGAGGTGTTTTATGGAGCATGTGTTCGATTGGGTCTAACAGACTTTCTACAGGCTGCAGTGAGCCTCAGTCTGTCCCAGCCCCAGGGCTCTCCATATGGGCCACGGTCACAGCCCTGCGCCTGGTCACCGCTCCTCTTATGCACCCCTAGCCCAACCTCCCTCTGTCACTTTTTATTTTCTGTCACTATTTATTTTACAAACTTTATTGATCCACAAGGGAAATTACTTGGATTATTATTATATTTAATACCATTTCCTCCCTGAGTGTGTTTATGTGAGTTTGGACATTTTAAAACGCTTGTAAAAACAGCCGTAGTCTGTAAACGCGCTCCACCTCAGTTCCTCGTTCACTCGCTCCTTCGCGCTTTCACACGTCATAAAACCAACCCCATATTGGCCATATATGGAAGTTCAAATGGCGTTTCTAACCAAATACATATTAATTTTCTATGTAAATGAAATGTTAATGAGCGCTGAGGTGTGCGTAGCTGGGTGTTGGTGAATTAGGCGCAACTGTCACTTATGAAGGAACTCTGGAGCTTAAGAACGCTTTGTGAATCTGGCACGGAGTTCTCTCAGCATCTTCTTAAAGTGGAAGTTACGAACATTTTTTAAGAAAAGATTAATGAATGAGGCCCAATGTTTTGAACTTTCTTCTCATGCGGTAAAGTCATTTGTCTTGCCCCAGTACAGATATACTGCAAAAGCAGCTTTTAGGGTCAAATGAGATCACTGTTTGCTGTCTATATTTAATTATAACCTTTTACCTGTGCTGTGTGAAAGTCTTGTTAGCATGCTAGTTGTTGTTAGCAGTGCTGACACAGTAAAAATATTTTTTACATATTTATCAGTCTTGAACGGCTCTCATTAAAGCCTCTGGGAAAGAACAGAACATCATGACATCTTCCCTGTCCACAAAAGCACAAATTGCTTAAAGTGTTTATGACAGGTTGACTCACACATTGTACAGTTGATTATATTTACGATTTTCTACTAATTCTTAATATTTTTTCTTAATTTGGCCATTTTTTTAGGTTGAAAATTTTACTTCCTGGTTGGAAATGACATGACGCTAGGGAATTCCATAACTGTTAACTACATAGGCCAAAACAGAAATTGCGATTTAACGAATAAAAAGATAAGAAAACACTTTTATTTTGTTGAAATAACGTTCAAAGTATCCGAAAAATGTATTTTGTAAGTATAAATTGTACTGAACTTTTGGATAGAATGCTCCTTGGTGTGCTGTCATCAGTGCATTTAGAACTCTGTCATTTTGCATACATTTTTCAACTTTTCTTCACAAGCTGCTACTTGAAACTATAATTTATATTTACAACAGGTATTATCCCATCAAATTAAGTAAAAATTAGAGAATCATCAAACAAAGTAGTCCATATTGATGCTACAATTGGCCGAAGCACATCTGTCTGCATCGCCATTTTGCTTTGGTTAGCTTGATCATTGGTACGCCCCCTGCTGGCGTGAATTTGAAGCTTACAGCCAGAGCGTGCCATGTAATAAAACTACACAAGGTTCATAAGTCCTAGCTGTATGAACATATTTTTTCCATTGTCGGATAACACATCTATAGTTTCAGTCTAATGATTGATGGACTTACTGCACAGTTTATGTATCTAAAATAATCAGTGATCACTTGGGAGCTGGAGACTTCCTGGTGCATATGAATAAGTGCTATGAAAAGCTTCTAAAGTTAGTGTGAGAGAATGAAACCACAGTGCCCTGAAAGACGGAAATAAAAGCAGGTCACGCATTTGAGGCAACAACAGTCGGCACTAGGCACACATGTGGTGTATTTTACAGAATTTACTGATAAAACACAGGATGAAAATGCTGGAAAATATGAAAAACTGTGCTACTTTCCTCCTTGTTAGTCGGCCACTTGATTGTGTCCATGAAGATAGTATTGCGGTGTTTGGAATGTCCCACAGTATGGCATTAAACTAATTTAAATCTGTGGAGACAAGCAGGGAATGCCAAGTGTTGTCATGATAGTAAAACTTTAAACTCTATTTCGATACTAAGCAATAGGCTCGAAACGCAATACAGATTCCAAAAAAATAAATAAAATAATAAAAAAATACTATTTATTTAGACAAGAGAACATAATTTTCAACATTAATTCGTAGTACTTTTTTATATTAACAGGAGGTAATTCGTAGTACTTTTTTATATTAACAGGAAGTCTTACATTACTATAGTGGTCCATGGGTGTATTCTAGTCTATGTGCTCTTTTACTTGTTCTGTTACATCGATTAGTATCTGATTTTCAATGCTTATGACAACCCTAATGCCATCAGGTCAGGTTACAGGTCAGATCTGTGGAGAGGCAACCCCACTCACTATAGGAATGCATACTCTTCAAGGCATTTTTAGCCATAAAAACACTCGTAACTGAATAAATGCAAGACGATAAGTTTACCATATTGTGGAAAATTCCAATAACATCTATGACAAGCTGAAAGCCGACCATCCACCGGAAAAGTTACATAATGCACCTTTAACTAGGGATGCACCTGCCGATATGATACTGGTATCAGATATCGAAATTGAAAATCTTTATGGATCAGATATCGCTTCAGTCGGTATCCCATTTTGGTTTATAAACGTAGGTAATAAGACGATTTACTGCACAATGTTCGCCCAAACACCTCGGAATATTTTTCAAAGTTGTTCTGTAGTTACTTAAAATGGTAAATAACAATTATAAAATACATTTGGCTATTTTTGTACCATTCACTGTGAGCTTAAAGGAAATAAGTTGTTTTTATTATTATTATATATATTTTTTTATTAATTAATTAATTATTTATTTATTTATTGAGCTACAAAACCACCTGTAATTAAATAAATGTAAGGTTGAGCTGTTTAATATCATACTGTGGAACATTGTAGACAGAGTAATGACATATCCATAGAAACACGCAACTGAAGGGCCCCCAACCAAAAAGTTACACAATGCACCTTTAACGCCAAAGCATCGACATCGGTATCGAAACAGAAAAAGCTAAATCGATGCATCTCTACCTTTAATGTGTTGCTTATCTCAATAGCATAGCCTACATTTACCGGACTCATGTGGCAGGAGTTAATTGGGGTAAAGAATTCCAGAGTTGCATTCCCCAAATGCTCCAAGCTTATAGTGTTGCACCTAGCTTAGCGTCATTAAGTGAACTAGTTAAACTTGTACAACAGTGTATATGGAAACTTTGACATGGGTTGAGCGAAGCGGTCCACTCATCAACCCTTGTGTAATCTCGTAAATGCCAAGGATTGCCCCAGCTGCGTGTGTCTAAGGAAGCCCGTAGAGTGAATGAACGCTGGTGAACTGTCAGTGAAGACGTAGTTTTACTGATTATTTGGTTGATAATTTGTAAAGATGTGTACTCAAAAAGATTTAGCTAAAGGTCCTATATTGCAAAACATTGACTCTTGTGAGATTTAAATCATGTTAGAATGTCGTTATCTCATCAAAACCATACTGGAGTTGTGCTTTGATTCATTCACGCGCGTTTGAGTAATCTTTTATTATTAGTCTGTCTACATCTCCGAATCTCAAAATGCTCTGTTCCACCTCGTGATGTCATGAAGCGGTAGTTTTCAAGTTCACAGCTACTTTTTTACTTTCAGTTCAGCAGAGATTGGCAATTCCAGGGCTGAAATTATCCAAATAATTGCAGTGCAGTGAAGATGTATGGAGTTTAAAAACACAGTGGAGCACTTCCTGTATTACCACATGAGTGTTTCTTTCATTTGAGAGAAGAACTCAGTGTAAATCTGCAGGGTTTGTGTGTTAAACATGTGTGAATGAAACAAAACACAACTCCGGGTGCGTTTTTGATCAGGAAACATTATAAAATTGATCTGAAAACAATATCCAATATGGACCCTTCAAAGTGAGCATTTGGGAGTATGATATTGTGTTTGCAACCTGTATAACATGGTTCAACATCTAATCAGAACTGAATTAGAAAAAAATATTGCAAAGGCTGTAATTATTAGATTAAAGTAGAATATCCAAGGTAGACAAACCTAATCCAGTCTATTAAAGGATAGACCAGCTAAACCTGTTGATTTGGACCTCTCCAAACAGGCAGTTACTATTTCAGTCTGTTAATGTTCCTGGACGTGTTCAAAATGTGCACTGTGGACTGAATCTTGATTTTAAACCCTGGAATTTCAATTCTTACTGCAATAGTGGACATAAAAGAAATTGTGAAGAACATCTCATAAGTTTTCAAAAGTACAAAGAAGCAGCATGCATATTTTACCTGGCAACAGTGGAATTCCCTGCGTGAAACCGGTTTCCTTTACAACTAATTGCAGTAATTGTCAGGAAAATGTTTTATTTTATTTTATTTTATTTATATATATTTTTTTTTTTTAATTGTGCAGCACATCTTAAAAGGGCCCATATTATGCCATTTTCTGATCTATGTTATGATGTTGTTTTCTCATCAAAAACACACCCGGAGTTTTGTTTTGTTTCATTCACACATGTTTAACACACAAATCCTGCATATTTAGGCTGAGTTCTTCTCTCAAACGTTAAAACTGTCTGTTCCACCTTGTGATGTCATGTGGTAATACAGGAAGTGCTCCACTGTGCATTTTAAACATCATACACCTTCACTAGAATCATTTGCAGAATTTCAACCCTAGACCTGCCTATCTCTACTAAGCAAAAGATAAAAGGTAGCAGTTAACTCGAAAAACACCACTACATGACATCACAAGGTGGAAAAGAGCATTTTGAGCTTTGGAGATGCAGCCAGACTAAAAATAAAGGGTTACTCAAACACGTGCGAATGAAACAAAACACAACTCCAGGAATGTTTTTGAGGAGGTAACAGCATTCATTATAACACGACTTTAAGCTCACAAGAGTCAACTTTGCGTAATACAGAACCTTTAAATTCAAACTTTATTCCTAATGCATGTGAAAAGTATTCCAATACAACAAACAGCATGCATATTCCAACTTGCAACAGTGGAATTCCCTGCGTGTGTGAAACCGGTTTCCTTTACAATTCTTTTTAACAGTTCAGAATACTTTGAAAGAGCTACGCTACTTCCTGGATGCCCTTTTCTATTAAAAATTCTGAATACCATCCAGTCTCTGCCTCTATTATTATCCAACTGGACTTGTTTTGTTGTCTAACTTGGCAATAGCAGCATATGTACAGCATGTGCCCTGTGCCTTCTGCATGGGAAAGTCCAAGCCTCGCAAAGCCTCTTTCACTTCTGTTTTCTGCTTAAAAGCGCTGTATCCACAATTGAGAGCGGGGCCAAAGTTCAGTACAGACCTATGGCTATGGTTTGACAGTATCACATCGCTATGAAATCCCCTTAAAAACCAGCTCAGGGGAGGGACAGGAGCCAGGAGGACATGCGGGGCCAGTGTGCAGTGTGTTTGAGAGTGGCAGTGATTCATGGTCATTCAATGTGGGGAGGAAAGTCAATACTGACCTATGTATGCAGAAAGCAAATGGGAAATTAGAATAGGGGATTTACTATGTGCGAATGCAGAAAATAGTCGTCAGCGTGATCTATAGTGTAACGTTAACGGGAGAGTAAATCTTGCTTTATAGGTTCGCTAAATAGGGCCACATTGATCTATCCACTGATGTAACGTTATGTAAATCACGGTATAATACAATTATTGTGGAGATGATAAGATAAAATAAGATAAGATATGCCTTTATTAGTCCCACAGTAGGGAAATTCCAGTGTTGCAACGCACAGTTCAAGAACAGCAGGAAAATGGAACATGCAATAAAACGAGATAATAGATAATGGCTTAAAAATAATTTAAAAATAGACTCTAATGTAACACACTGTTTCGGTGGAGCAAAAATACCAAAAAACTATTATGTACAATAAAAGTAACAGTGCAGCATATGAACAGAATAAATCTCAGTAAAGTGACTTCAGTATATTATAATGTTATTTACAGTAATATGACTATCTGTTATATGCGCTGTGAAGAAATGCTACTTTTTCCTTTTAAAGCCTTGACTTGGGGCTGTATTAATGTCATAGTCCAAAGAATTAAGATAGAAATGTTCTTTACAGCAGTTATTTCTTCTATTTTCAGCCCAAAAGATCACAGTCTATGTAGTTTCCTCATTTTTTTTGCTGTTGCTGCAATAACACAATGCATTTAAGCAAAGACACTTATAATTCGATGCTACTGTGAGGACTTTGACCATATGAAATCACGATATTTCCGATATTGTTACATCCCTGTCCCATACTGATATTGATCATTTGGTTTTAAGTATCTGCCGATACCTGATATTAACTGATACCAGATGGAGAATTGCTTTTCTCCCCCAAAAAACTTAGTTAACTTATTACAAAATGAACCCTGTTGTGTTATGTAATGTTATTTATCCTGCAAATATCAGTATCGGTGCAACTCTACAGCTAAACCAGTTGTGAAAATAAATGAAAAAGGCTCACGATACGACACAATCAAAACATGTCTGTGATATTTTGTACTTTTAATCACGTTATAACATTTTCTCCTTATCAAAAACTGAACTGATGTAGTGGAGTTGCAGTTTTTTTCATTTGTTTTTGTTTCATTAAACGCGTTAATCCTCTTACTGTGCGCCTCAGAAATCACTCAGTTTCAGTTTTCCCCAGATTGTTGCGTCAGAGGTAAAAAAATGCAGTTTTTAAGTCTATAAACTATTGCCTAACTCATGTTCTGAGCATTTCTATGATCCTATATATTAGCAAGCCAGCCACGTTGTTTTAATGGTGTTTGGTTGTCTCCATGGTTCATTCACACTGCTGCCAGTAGATGGTGTACAAGCTAACACCATATCCAAGCAGAGAAGCACAACTGATGAAAAAAAAAAGATTAAAAAATTCATTTGGGATAGAGTTCAGCAATTTATATTACAGCCTGAGGTAGAAAATTTGCAATAAACAACACATTTCCTATCCATGGTTGTGCTAATTTCAACTATTCCTTCCTTTGTCATGAGTTTTTTGCCTCCACACAGTCAGGGTTTCAGTATCCAATAACTGCAGTATGAAAACTGTACTGCACATTCTGCATCACCCCTTAAACTGTATCAATATAATGAGCGATTTGTGATAGAAAATGAATGGCTATACTTGTCTTAACTGTATAAAAGATGTGTTCCCAGTTGTTTTTGTAACTGTCTTTGTACTTTTTAACTCCATAGTTCATTCAACTTTTGCCTGAGTGAAATGTAAAGATAGACAAGGTACACTGACTTTTCTTGTAATTATGCAAAATATCAAAATTGCAATAGAAACAAAGCCAAAAAAGAAGCCTGATCATAACCTGGTATATGGTTGTATGGTATGAGTTAGAGGTCAGACTACAGGGTAAATGTACAGCGGTGTAAACAGAGAGAAACCTACGTGTCTCCATCTTCCGTGATCGTCGTGAGCGGGTTCTCCTCCTCCTGGGGCGCCTCGGGGTCCAACGTGGAAATCGAGCAGCTCTGGACGATTTCCCCCAGACTCTCCACGGTGATGGACGACGAACCGTACGCCGAGTCCAGGCGCTCATCCACGGACGCAAACTTGTCCCTGGGCCCGCTGAAGTCGGAGCTCACATCGCGGGATGGCTCGGACTTGTACAAGGACTGATACGAGTCGATACCCGAGTCCATGCGGTTCTCCTCCAGCGGGTCATGCTTGCCGCTTCCACAGCTGCTGCTCATGGTGGCCCCTACTACCCCGTCCCTGAGCGCTTACAGGCGGCAGCTGGGGTCGTGGCCGCTCGGTGCACCTTGGTAAAACTTATCCCAAGCGTTCATGCCAGTCACCGCGGTACATTACTCCAAAAGCGCAGGCACAGGCGTTCAAAAGTGCACACGGTGTGGCTCGAACTGTGACGAACTGTGGATATCCGGTGCGTGCAGTGCGCGCTCGGGCCCCAGAGCGTCTGAGCGGTTTGAGCAGTGACTGAAAGGCGATAAGCGCAGTGACATGTGAAAGGCAAGGCTGTTTTGGTGCACGGGGGAATCCCCAAAGCGCGTGCACGCACGTACACACGCCACGTTTAAATTGGCCCAACGTCAAAGCCAAAAGTCAGAGGCGTTTCAAATTAAAAGCACGAATGATGATTTACATACATTCAACAGGCTTGTACGCATTATCTCAATGTAAAAGTTTTCTTCATTCTGTCTGTCCAATGGGGACTTTAAATGTCCTATAAAATGCAAAACTTCTTGTGAGCTTTTAGTGCTGTTATAATCTGTGTGCTGTTGCCTCATCAAAACTATATCTGGAGTTTTGTTTTGTTTCATTCACACATGTTTGAGTAACTTTATAAGATAAGATAAGATAAGATATGCCTTTATTAGTCCCACAGTGGGGAAATTCCAGTGTTGCAACGCACAGTTCAAGAACAGCAGGAAAATGGAACATGCAATAAAACAAGATAATAGATAATGGCTTAAAAATTATTTAAAAATAGACTTAAAAATAGACTCTAATGTAACACACTGTTCCGGTGGAGCAAAAATATAAAATACCAAAAAAACTATTATGTACAATAAAAGTAACAGTGCAGTATTATTAACCTGTCTACATTTCCAAAGCTCAAAATGCTCTGTTCCACCCAGTGATGTCATGTAGTGGTAGTTTTCAAGTTTAATTCAGAAGAGATGGGCAATTCCAAGGAATTATCAAAAGGATATTTTCAGTCTGAGAGAAGAACCCCGCCTAATGCAGGTTTTGTGTGTTAAACGTGTGACTGAAACAAAAGGTATGTTTGTGATGAGGAAACAAAATATGACAAATAAGAAAATATAAACTGGGCTCTTTATAATGTTTTCTACAAAGATTTCAAGGATGTTTGAAACTTTGCACAATACTCTTTGTACCCTTGTGTGTGTCCTTTACGTCATTCAAATCATGTGCAGGTACATTTGGAGATCTGTTCTCTGAAAATAACTACGTGTACAGTTGTCAAGTACATTATTTCTCACGTCAACAAACCAGCAGTGTTATGTGCAGTGGTGGAATGTAACAAAGTAAAAGTGGTCCTGTACTTAAGTAAACATTTTAGGTACTTTACGTAGTAGATTTTAATGGATACTTTACTTTAACTTCAGCACATTTGAGAGCAGGTATCTGTACTTTCTACTCCACTACATTTTTGAACAGGGCTGAAAAGTAAAAGTATTATAAGTAAGTATTATAGTTTGATAGATGCTGAGGGTTTGTTTTTAACACATTCATAATTTGAGCAAACTAAAATTAATAACAAATATACAAATAAAAACAGCTGGAATAAAAAGATTCAGTTGTTTCTACTGAACAAAACAGCACAAATCTGTATCAAAATCATTACATTTTAAGCTTTAGAAGAAATACTTTTACTTTTTACTCTTTAAGCTTATTTTAAAACTTTAATATACCTTTTAATACTTTTAGTTTTTACTTAAATCAACCACGTGTGTGCTTAGACTGGCTCTTCTCAGCACCACTCACCAACAAAAGGGCACTTGCCAACTAAAGGGCATTTCTCAAACCTAACTTCCTGTATTCTATCTATAGCAAGTTACTGTAAGCTTGCATATTTCCTTATACCTGAATGCATGAAAATTATTGTTGCTTTGAAATCGGATTAAACACAATACAGTATTAATATCTTAAGTTTAAGTTAGATGTTTTTTTTTCTGTGACACATAAGACACCAATGTGCACAACAAGAACAGAATCTGAAACAAGTTTGCACGTGCTCCTTTACAAATATGATGATGTTTTGCATTTAAAGGTGCACTGTGTAACTTTTCTGGTGAAGGTGCTCGTTTGGTACCTGCTTGTTTCTATGGATATGTCATTTCTCTGCCTGGAATGTTCCACAGTGTGACATTAAACAGCTCTACTTTGCATTACAGGTGGTTTTATAGCTCAAAAAAACCTAGAAAAACAAGCATTCTGTGAGCAGGGTCGCCTCTCCACAAATCTGACCTGTAACTTGGTCTGGTGTGGTCTCCATGATGATAGAAAGGTTTAATGCCATACTGTGAAACATTACCAACAAAGCAATAACATGGAGAAAAGCGTTTGACGGACACTCCAAAGAAAAGCTACACAGTGCACCTTTAAAAATGATTTCTTGTTTTGTCATTCATTCAGTTCTAACTTTTTATTTAGGCTTGTTTTTCTGTACGCTCTTTCACTTGACCTGTTTGTGAAAATCTTGTTATGAGACAGTTTATGGTATATATGTGAAATAAGGGAGAGGCCATTTGTAAAAGCCAGCATTTCACAATATTCTACTGTAGCGTAGTCCTGCATGTGAACTGCAGCCTAACCCCTAAGCCATTCTATAGCGCCTTTATTCTTTCCTTATAATTTTCTGACAAAAAAATCTTTAA
Organism: Taenioides sp. WSHXM2023; assembly: GCA_029959045.1. Taxonomy (NCBI): domain Eukaryota; kingdom Metazoa; phylum Chordata; class Actinopteri; order Gobiiformes; family Gobiidae; genus Taenioides; species Taenioides sp. WSHXM2023. Next base: position 21,922,485 of record CM057103.1, on the reverse strand, counting down.
TTTAAAGGTCCTATAGTATGCAAAATTGACTTCTCTAAGCTTTGATCCATGTTAAAATGTTGTTACCTCATCAAAAACAAACCTGGAGTTGTGTTTTGTGTTTGCGTAAACCTCCATTATTAGTCCGTCTACATCTCCAAAGCTCAAAATGCTCTGTTCCACCTCGTGACATCATGAAGCGCTCGTTTTCAAGTTGACGACTATATTTTACCTTTTGTAGAGACTGGGAATTCCAGACCTGAAATGATCCAAATGATTCTAGTGAAGGTGTGTGGAGTTTAAAAACACAACGGGGCTCTTCCTGTATTACCACATGACATCACAAGGTGGAACAGAGTGTTTTCTCAGTCTAAACATGCAGGATTTGTGTGTTAAACATGTATAAATATTATAACATAGATAAAAAAAAATAAATGTTACTAAATTTCAATTCAAATTCAACATTAAATCATAATACTTTCTTTTATATTCCCATGTGGCCTTATATTTGTGTAATCCATGGTCGTATACTAGTCTATGTGCTCTTACACTTGTTCTGATTCAGCTCAGAATCATTCTAAAACTATTCAGGAAAGACTCATTTCTGTCCTGTGAATGGGACTTTTTCAGTATCGATACCTGCTAAAAAAAAAAAAAAAAAGTTTCGATACTAGTTTCGGTATCGATTAGCATCCCATTTTCGATACTCTCGACTACCCAACAATGCACTCTTCCTTCTAATTTCCCCATGTGAAATCATTTATAAGTCCTTCTATATTCATCCACCATAACCCATCTGTCCTCTCTAGTTTCCTCTTATGAGTTTGAAATGCCTGTTGTGGTTAGTCCAAACCAAAAGCATAAAACTGTGCCAGGGACCGCCATCTGCTCTCGTGTGTTCACTTATACATCTTCCACTGCCAGTAGTCCAATGTCCAGGCAATGGTAAACAGGACAGAGAGCCAGGATCGTAAAAAGTAGTCCCTCAGCTATATGTAAATGGAACGGCATCCAGCAGAAAATGTGAACTTGTTGAAGGAGGCAAGTTAGTTATTGTTATGGGCTAAGCTAATCAAAAGCAAAGAAGATATAAACAATAAAATATTTTGGAGATACCTTTAAAGAGCCTATAATGCTATAATGTTGTTTCCTCATCACAAACACACCTGGAATTGTGTTTTGTTTCGTTCACACTCGTTTCACACACAAACCCTGCATAGTTAACAGCTCAAACTGTTCTTCTCTCAAACAGAAAACACTCTGTTCCACCTTGTGATGTCATGTGGTGATACAGGGAGTGCTCCAGTGGGTTTTTAAACTCCACACACCTTCACTAGAATCATTTGGATCATTTCAGCCTCGAAATTGCCAATCTCTACTGAACTAAAGCTAAAAGGTAGCTGTTGATTTGAAAATTACTGCTTCATGACATCACAAGGTGGAACAGAGGATTTTGAGTGTTGTAGATGTAGACAGGCTAACAATAAAGGATTACTCAAGCATGTGAATGAAACAAAACACAACTCCAGGTCTGTTTTTGAGGAGGTAACAACATTCTAACATGGCTAAAAGCTCACAAGAGTCCATTTTGAGTAATTTAGGACCTTTATTTTCTATTTTATAATCTCCCATTTACAAACAGACATTTTGTAGAGCATGTTAAAAGTTATAAATATGAACACAAGGAGCAGTAAAAAGGTTGAAGCAGATGTCTAATTAAACTGTGATGATGCCCCCATGTGGCACAAACAAGTATACCATTTGGTTGCCATGGTTACATCGATTGAAACAGCAGGGTAGTAATAGCCACGTGGTTTATTTAATTAACATTTATTTTGTTCACTTGCGTCCCATGATCACTGCTGGCATTTTTCAACACCCTTCTATGCACTGTGTTGTCATGATACTAAAATTTCAAGTTCCATTTCGATACTTGTTCTGATACAAGGAAAAGCAAAAGAAAAATTGAATTCTGTCAAATGCACAAAAGTTTTAGAGTGGAAACCTTCTGACGCTCATCCAAGTGGAGTTAATATGATTATCAGCAGACTTTTTTGCTCTTTGTGGTTGGCTTGTTTTGGTTAATATTTCATATACAATTCTGTAATGTGTATTTTAATAAATTCTAGGCTATAATTATATACAACACTTCAACTATTTACAGCCTAAAAAGAGCAGTAATCATTGAAAAACGTAGGATTAGACTACTGGTTTACAAAGAATAACACATTTCACCATTAAATTTAAAGGTACAGTATGTAACTTTCTGAAGGTGGCGCATCACCAGCATAATTTCATGGAAAGTTACAACCACTACATTCTCCATGGACATAGATACGTTTTATGGCATACTGTGGATGATTATTAACCTGACTCACGATAGATCGATCTGTGTGTCACTCTGAAATTAACTCTACACGTCATCAATCTGGGATGGCTCGTGCTGAGAGAGATCGGAAAATACGGTGCGTCGTGACAACTGAATCTGATTGGGCAAAGCAGAAAAATCTAACTTTAGTTACATCCAGTTGAGAGAAAAGCACAGATATCTTCCCTATCCACAAATGTACAAAACTCTTACCATCTGCATGTTTTTCACAAACTAAATAGTCTGTGTTGACACTAAAATAGGCTGAAGTACGTCTGTTGGCGTCGCCATGTTTGTTTTGGTTAATTTGAGCTCATCACCTTTGGCTTCAGCACAGATCTCAGTACTGTGAAGTGACTGGTCGCCCGCCCACTTAACCGTACAGTGGGTGCATCTCAAGATGGATTATCCTGAGTTTGTGAAGTCACAAATATCGTGAGAATCCATTTTACTGTACAAGGTTAGAAGATTATAGACAAACAATATTTCCATGGAAACAAACTCCTCAGAGTGTGCAGAATCCTTCAGTTGTCCAGGTAGAATCCATGGCAAAAGTTAATTTGGTCGAATACGTTTCGCAGCTCATCCAAGCTGCTTCTTCAGTTCTGGTCAGACGCTGGTGGACACTGCCTTATATCTGCCTGAAGGGAGGAGCTAATTACAATGAAAATTACTCTGAGACAACCACACCTATTTGTTTACTCCTCAGAGCTCAGAGTACGAACATATGTTATTCTATGTTTTTAGTGCAGAATACACAACCAAAATGAAAAGAAAAACACACACACACTTTTATTGCACACTTGGCTAAAAAGTTAGATACTGTGGCTTTAATTAACATTGCTCTATACATTGTCACGCAGCCTTCACAAACCCTTCTGGGACTAGAACTATAAGACCACTGCAGCTGGGACAGTGAATACCACAGCCAGATGGAAATGACAAAAAAATGCTTTTTCATTTAGTCTAAATTGTAATAAGGAAGATGCTCCAGGCCTAATTAAGACCAAAGTAGACAGATTAGATTACTGGAAGAGCTGATATCATATGGCCTCTCTTTAGAAGTCAGACGACCACTTCTGGCCCGGGGGCTGTACATTGCACGTTATATTTATTCATTCCAAATCAATACCCAACTCAGTCCTTTGATTACACGTCGTATTATTAAATGATCTGCTCCGGAGGCAAGGTCGAAGCCTGTGCCAAATCCCAGCGGAGCTCACCGAGTCCGGGGGAGGGCTCCCGCGCAGCACCGCCTCCACTCGTGCCATCCCGCGCTCATGATTTGCTCCAGCGAGAGACGTGTGTGCGCGTGTGTGTGTGTTTTATTTACATGCGCCGATAACGTGCTCGCCTTTTGTCCAATCTGTCCCGCTCGACTGCTGCTTCACGGTTCCACGGGTTTGTTCTCGCAGCGCGCACTGGCTGTCGGGGAGATCTACGGCTCCTGACTGGCGCCTTTGGGTTTTACTACCACCGCAACCAAGTCAGCAGCTTCACCGCATAGAAGGCGTCTGTCTACCAACCCCGTCCCCTGTCTCCACTGTCTCAGCGTCTTAGGAACTGTAGCTACGATGCGCCTATTCCCGTAGCAGCATCCATCCAGTCCAGGCACCGGTCCGGGATGATGTGCATTTTTCGCAGCCGGTCCATGCTGACGTGTCCGCTCGGATGATGCGTAAAGAGGACCTCGGAGCGTCTATGGAAAGCCCCCCTCGTCCGACACGGAGCCGCGAAAATGTCCCCAGCCTCAGCAGCCACGGCCAGCGAGAGCAGCACCATCACTGTCCCCGGAGAAGAACCGGAGAGCCCGCGCGAAGAGGTGAGACATGGGACGATGGGACGGTAGAGTTTAAAGGGCCCATATTACACTATTTTCTCATCTGTGTTATAATGTTGTTTCCTCATCACAAACACACCTGGAGTTGTGTTTTGTTTCGTTCACACATGTTTAACACACAAACTCCGCATATTTAGACTGAGTTCAATAGAAAAGACTGTCCCACTTTGTCATGCGGTAATACAGGAAGTGCTCCACTGTGTTTTTAAACTCCACACGCCATGTTAGAATCATTTGGATGATTTCAGCCATGGAAATTCCAATCTCTACTGAACAAAAGGCAGCTGTTAACTTGAAAACTACCACTTAATGACATCACAAGGTGGATCAGAGCATTTTGACAGACTAATAATCCTTTGTTTTCATTTCAGAACGTGCTCCTGTGTGTTTTTAAAGTGCATATTCGTCGACTGGACTTTTGCAATCTGTTTATGCTGACATTGCATCTAATTTGCCATAACAAAATGTCGCCACTGTTGCCAGCAGAGGGTCAGACACTTAATCCAATTAACATCCGAACTGCGTTAGTGGCACAATTTGGACCTGGTAAATTTCAAATGCATTAACATTTCTGAAAATATATACCTTTTTTAATATTATATAGCTATCCTACTTACTTAGACTATAAATTATTATGCAACAATGGATTGCAAATACGCTACGTGGGAAAGTAATAATTCATGTACTAAAAGTTTGAGTTTTACCACCCATAAATCTAAAAGCAGCACCAAAGTTAACAGACACTTCCCTTAATGCAGAAAGACTTTACATAGAAACTCTCTTGTGTAGCCTAGCGTGTCCATTATTTATATGTTGTAAGATGTTTGTGCCGTTTTTTTCAGTGGTGCCATAATCTGAAGCATTTTATCTGGTATGAACAGCGTAGCAAGTCTTGTTTTTTCCGTGTTTGAGGGGCTCATATTTCAAACAAACGAGCATTTGCTGACTGTAAAATATCCAATGATGCAGGGTACTTCAATCACTCCTGTTATAGACTAAAAATAACATTTGTAATCATTAATTTATAAATAGCATTGAACACACGTTAGCAGAGCATATAGGCTTAAATGTGAAGTGGTGTATCATGTTAGATTAGAATACATTCCTAATAGAGCTGTAGAATTTTAGTTGTTTAATCAGCGGTGTCTTAGTCAAGTTTTACTAATTATTTAATGTTGGATTATATTGATTAATGGACCCATATTACGCTGTTTTCTGATCTGTTATAATGTTGTTTCCTCATCGCAAACATACCTGGAGTTGTGTTTTGTTTTATTCACACATTTAGCACACAAACGCTGCATATTTAGAATACAGAAAACACTCTTTTCCACCTTGCGATGTCAGGAAGTGGAAGTGCTCCACTGTGTTTTTAAACTCCACACACCTTAACTAGAATCATTTCAATAATTTCAGGCTTGGAATTTTCAATCTGTTTTAAACAAAAGACAGCTGTTCACATGAAAATGACCGCTTCATGACATCACAAGGTGGAACAGAGCGTTTTAAGCTTGGAGATGTAGACAGACTCATAAAAAAGGATTACTCAGACGTGTGAATGAAACAAAACACAACTCTGGGTATGTTTTTGATGAGGTAACAATACTCAAATATGACTTAAAAGCTCACAAGAGTCAATTTTTAAAGCGACTACATCTACTTCCTCTTCTCTACGTCCTCCCTGCTGCTCAAACACACAGTTGAATTACATGTAATATTATATAGCTAAAGCTTATATAGCGGGTTAATGTGCTTCTTCCTGCAGCAGGTTGGTCTCTATGGGGAATTTGTATGCTAATCCCAGTGTCTCGGTGGGGTGTAGTCTTTGGTTGGTAAGGAACCAGCGCCCTGTGGCTGAGGTGGGGGAGATAATTGGGAAGAAAGCATTTATTATTTATGCAGTCTGTCTCTTACAATGAACACAGAGCAGTTCAGTTCAATACTTCAGTGTACCCCGAATGGTTGACTGGACAGTTGTGGTCACATACAAACCCACATATACAATGAAGTACCATCATTTCTTCAGAACAACAATAAAACCCTTTTGTATTCTGTTTAAAAACTCCAAAGCCGGTAGTTCTTCTGGATGTTTCTAAAAAGGGAACTTTAAACAGAACCAATTATTAAAGGGCCTGTTTTATGCTATTTCATTCACACATCGTTAACACGCAAACCCTGCATATTTATGTTATGTTCTTCTCTCAAAGAGAAAACATCTGTTCCATCTTGTGATGTCATGTGGTAATACAGGAAGTGCTCCACTGTGTTTTTAAACTTAATTCACCTTCACTAGAATCATTTGGATGGTTTCAGTCAATTGCCATTCTCACTGAACAAAAGGTAAAAGGTAAAAAGGTAAAAAGTAAACTAAATGCTTATTTGAATTAATTCATTTACTTGTTGAGTTGGCTTAAATGTATCTTTTTCCTCTGAATTTCTTTGCACCAGTTGAGAATTTACAAGATTTAGTGGTGTACACATATAAATATTATTTTGTCACTTTAGAATTTTTGTTAAGTATTCCTAGAAAATGAACTTAAATGTATTTTGAAAGATTCTATTTACACTGTTGTTAATAATTTCTACTCCAACACTCGAGCTGTCAGATTGTGGTCATGCTGTGCTAATTTTGCATTAGCGCACAGTCGGCCATGCTCTGGTTAAGGCTCAGGGCCAGGATTTGAAGAGGTGTGACTGCGTTTGATTCACGCTTGAAGCCCCACTCTGCCCTGAGGTGATAAAGGATGGCCCCGACCGGCTGTACGCATCCACTGAGGAAACAGCCCTGCTTCCTTCATGGCTTCATTCAAATGTGGGCTCAAGGATCATAGTATTTCATTTATCGATTAATGAATAAATGCAATGAATGCATTTTACATTAGAAGATGTTCGTTATGCGCTGGTTCAAATTTACCGGCCAGAACTTCACTAGACCTGCAATTAAATGATTTGCTGAAAAAATGTGAAATGTATACTGTGTTCTAAACCCAAATATTTCTCTTTTCTTATTTTTAGTTTGGTGTAAACCTGAGCGCATAGCCTGAGACATGCAGCTGGTTCATCTCATGCATAAAGAATGCTAAAGCACTTAAAACGCTGAATATTTTTGTAAATATTTAATATGCACGAGGCACTGCCTTCGAACTGTTTCTAAGTTTATCCCTAGGGTGCCTGCTTGCTCTCCAGTTCATAAATAAGAGTGAGTTAAAGGTGCTAAAGCAATGTGTTTCATTAACAGCCTGCTCCCGGAGCTCATGACTTGTGCTGTGTGTTGTGTGTTGCAGCAGCGGCCGGTGAGGCAGTCCCTGTCCAAATGTCTGTGTCAGGAGAGCCAGTGGAAGTGCCTGCTGCTGTCCCTGCTCATGTACGCCTGTGTGGGGGCCATGGCCTGGTGCCAGGTCACCACAGTAACACGCCTCTCCTTCGACAGCGCATACAAGGGCAAGTCTATGATGTACCACGACAGCCCCTGCTCCAACGGATACATCTACATCCCCCTGGCCTTTCTGCTCATGCTCTATGTGGTGTACCTGGTGGAGTGCTGGCACTGCCACACTCAGAACCAGCTGCAGTACAAGGTGGACGTGGACAACGTGACCGAGCGTATCCAGAGGATGCAGCAGGCCACCCCCTGCATCTGGTGGAAGGCCATCAGTTATCACTATGTACGCAGGACCAGACAGGTGACCCGCTACCGCAACGGAGATGCCTACACCACCACGCAGGTCTACCACGAGAGAGTCAACACCCATGTAGCCGAGGCAGAGTTCGACTATGGAAACTGTGGGGTCAAAGACATCTCCAAGAGGTTGGTGGGCCTGGAGAGCTTTCCCATCACACGACTGAGGTTCACAAAGTGCTTCAGCTTTGCCAACGTGGAGTCAGAGAACTCCTACCTCACACAGAGGGCTCGCTTCTTCACTGAGAACGAGGGTTTGGACGACTACATGGAGGCGCGAGAGGGCATGCACCTGAAGAATGTGGACTTTAGGGAGTATATGATGGCTTTTTCAGACCCCAGTCACCTCCCGTGGTATGCCACTCACGCCACCTTCTGGCTGGCAGCTGCCCTGACCCTGTCCTGGCCCCTCAGGGTGCTGATGGAGTACCGGACAGTCTGTGCACACTACCACGTGGAGAAGCTCTTTGGCTTTGACTATGTCCCCAGCTCGCCCTCAGAAGAAAGGCCATACTGCAGGCGCATCCCGCGGGTCAACACCATTGACAGCACGGAGCTGGAGTGGCACATCCGCTCCAACCAGCAGCTGGTGCCCAGTTACTCGGAGGCCGTGCTCATGGACCTGTCTCAGCGGTCAGAGGGTGGTTACAGCAGTTACAGACAGAGCTGTGAGCGGTGCCAGCGTGCCATCAGCAGCTCCTCCATCTTCTCTCGCAGTGCCCTGAGCATCTGCACCACACCCCGCCTGCCCTTCAGCTCCAGCCGCCTGTCTCTGGGCCGCCTGCATAGCCTGTGGAGGAGCAGCGGGAGTCTGAACCAGGCCTGTCCCACAGAGAGCACTCGTCTGTCAGAGCCCACGCCCAGAGAGGACGGCCCCCCTGACTATCAGGACGCGCTGTACTTCCCCGTGCTCATAGTGCACCGCAATGAAGGCTGCCTCAACCATGACCACCACGCCCTGCACCGGAACGGCTCCTGTGTGGAGACCTCCCTATGACACATGCACCAGAGGAAGGACACAGAGACAAGAAAGACTTCAGGGAAAAACAAGCTGTACCTCAAATTTACAGTTTGGGATTATTGGTGTAATAAACTACTGATCATGTTGAGCCTCATGTGAGATCCAGACATTTTAAGAATAAAATCTGGATTTCTTCGATAATTTGAATAATGAAGATAAAATACTAATTGCTTATTTCAGCCAAACTACACAAACAGCTCTTCGTTTCTTTATAGAGGTAAATTAAAGTCTTGCATTCAGACTTGTGCTTTGTAAATGTTGCTAAATGAGTGAGGCTGAGGTAGTTTCCTCAGAGGGGAAGACACTTTGATCAAAATAAACATGTGATATAGCAGCTTGGTTGCGATGACATTATGCTTCCCGGCTTTCTAAAAATAGAGGCAGAGGTTATGAATAATTGAGTGCAGGGGGCTAAAGGACACGCAAACTTCCAACTGATTCTGCAATCCTGCAAACTGTGGATTTAAAACAGCTGAGATATTTTTATTTCATATTTGCATTTTATTTTTTTTAGGTTTTTATTTTTTTTATATAATCAGGCTACCTCTTTATTTAAGTGCCTTCTCTGGACCAAGACTATAGCAAGCATTTGATCCAAGCATTTTGCCATTTCATCAAATCACTAAACTGCAGCTGGGACACACAATGCAAATGGACATGTCATGTTTTTCAGTGGACAAATCCTCCATTTGTGAGTGTTTAGGATGTGGGCTGCTGCTGATGCGTATCAGGCTGAGCAGGCCATCAAACACGCCTAAAATAGGAGGAGGCCTGGATTCACTACTGATACTGTCACAGGGACCAATATGACAGGATTACTTTAAATACACAGCTGCTGAATGCATGCAGTCTCCCAGCTATAGTGACTAGGGCTGCACAATGGAAGAAAAAAGCAAGAATTATTCAATATATTCAATTTTGTAACATTTCTTTTGTATGTGACATGTATAAATGTATATACCATGCCACATATGCCACACATTAGGTTAGGTTATTTGCCATTTGTAGTTAAAAATGCATTGGAAAAGCATGTGTTAAATATAAACGTATACAATTTTGATAATTACTGATTTTTCATGTGAAAGCAGAATTCACTCACTGAGCTGCAGAGGCTGCACTAGCACTGATTCATTATTGGCTGCATGTGCTGGGGTTTAGGGAGTGACCGTTCGAAGCAGAGAGAAACACTGTAGGTTAAGTTCCTTTAAACAACTGTGTAAAAATCTAAGAGTCTAATAAAATCTAAATAAAACTAATAAAAACTAAAAAAGACAAAATTAAAATGTCTTTGAACTTTACCGTCTCAGTTCAGGAAAAATAACTGCGTAAAAGACATTTGTGTGATATATGCATAATGATTTTGCACTGCTCATGGGTTTGAGCAACATTTTGAGGGCTTTTCCCCATTCAAAAGACAGGATATTTGTTTTAAAAATAGTTCATTGGTTCTGATTTGTCATTGTTGTGAAAACCATGGATAGCCAATATTGCATTAACAACAATTTTACTGTATTGTGCAACCCTAATCATCAGCTTAACGAGAGCATGCATTTGCAACAGACATAAGGTGACTATTTCAGTGTAAATACTACCAAAATGGTGCTTGGTGATTTTGTTTTTCCCTTCTGCATATCATCATAGACTCATCTGCACAGGGCTGCAGTGAAATATACACGGCCATGGGTCATTAGCAGATATGTTTTCTGCTATTTAACACTGGCTGGATTCAAAGCCATTGGATTTCTAAGTATAGTAAATATGTGGAGCAGAGCGGCAGTCACAGTGTCTGCATTTGTTCCTGTTACAGCTGTCATTCATACTAATGAGAGAATACATCCGGCCCAATCAGCCTTAACTCATCACATAATGCACTGGAGGCTATGGCTTATATTAAAGGGGAAGTGTTATGTTATATTCTGACTTTTCATTTGCATTTAAATTTTACTGTTAAAACATAAAAAAAAGAAAAACAAAAATTATATTTCAGCAACTGGCTTTCTGCTTTTAACGTGCATTTGGCAAGTTAGACTACTGTGATCATATTTAAGATTTTACTAATAATCTTGCCTAGTTTTATCTAGTTTTACAATTTTAGAAGTTTATAATTTACTTTCTGTTAGGACAAGCTGTTCCTACCAGAAAACGGTTACCTATCACACTGTAGCAAAGGCCAAAGCTTGTCAAATGTACAAAATAGTTATGATCTGACACTTTTATTTTGTTGTATGGTGATCTAAACGGCCTCCCTTGTGCATAAATTTTCCCTGCATTTTGGATGGAATTTTCAGTGTTGATAGTTATTCTGTTTTAGAGCTGATCGCTGCTTCCTGTATTTTTAACTGACGTAAAACTATGACAAATCTTGACCACAGGTACTATCGCACCAAACCAAGTCATATTTAGAAAAACCTGTCATATGTACTTTAAATATAATTGGATTAGGTCATGGCATGGTTGATAACTGACATTTTGTAGTGGCTATGGAAAATAAATGATACAGACATAATTGTTTAAAGTGCGTATGGCAACTTTTTATGATAATCAAAGTTTTGCAATAATACCTGTTGAAAATATTAATTATAGTTTTACACTGATCAAGAAATAATTTGTAAAAAAAAAAAAAAAAAAAAAAAGTTGAAAAATATGTTGAAAAAGCACTCAGAGAGCGCAGACCTCCGCCAAGCAGCTCAGTTTTCAAAGTGATCCAGAATCCAGGATTTCTTCTGGATCATCACCAAAATTTAATCACCATTAGGAACATTTCCTGAAAATTTCATCAAGATCCGTCCATAACTTTTTGAGTTATCTTGCTAACTAACAAACAAACAAACAAACAAACAGACTCAGGCGAAAACATAACCTCCTTGGCGGAGGTAAAAATACAGGAAGTAGGGAGTTTTATATTAGAGAGTAATGTATTGACACACAATTTGACACACTTTTGTTTTTTAATTATTTAAACAAGATAAAGGTGTTTTCTTATCTATTTGTCAAATCATAATTTCAATGTACATTAGAGGAGTTTTGGCCCAGTGTACTACATGGTTGCTATTATGGAATTCCCTATGTTATGATTTCCAACCAGGAAGTAAAATGTTAAACCTAAAAAATTTTCAAACTGGGCAATTTTTACAACTTTTTCTTTGTAAAATCTTAAATATAATGATCTTAACTGTGTTTTGGTAAAATGAGTAGTTCAACCTGTCATATGTACTTTAAAATATGATCAAATTGCGTTGCTTACTCAGATTATATTGATATGTGAAATGTCATAGGCGGGTTTATGGTTTGTACTTTTTGACCAAACGGGTCAGTTTTTTACATTGAATTGTGGGAATCATTTGTAGATAGAAGATAGAGATAAAGAGAGATAGAAGAATGTTACTAGAAAAACATTAGTGGCAAAGTTAGCGTTCCCTACAGACTGATTTTGTACTTGCTACGTTCACATTTATTTTGGTTAATTATTTTACTATATTGTCATAGTAAAATCTATTCTGGCATTGTTAACTTAAATGATAACTGAAACTTGCATTATATTACATTCTAAAATAAACTTCTCACTTTAGATCTGAAGACACCAGCTGGGAATCAGATTTCAGTATTATGCTAGCAGTTAGCTTTAGCGCTGTAGAAATGACTTAGCACTCTTATTTTTAAACAGTTTTCATTTTGTGGGTTTTGTAAAGCTTTGGTAAAATAAAAATAAAAAATAGTACCAATAAGAATGCCTTATATTCATTCATTGGTCAATGTAACAAGCTTAATAAACTTCTCACTAAATATTTTGTCAAGACTTTTTTTTTTTATTGTTAGCATGTTTTTTTTAAGAATGTTGTTTTGAATATTCTCTACTAGTCATTTGCATATTTAAATCTGCATTACCGCAAACTTATTCCATTTATCCAGACTTGCTTAAAGCTAAACTATTACTACCACTACTACATATTAAAATAGTACTTTCTTAATTATTACCATGTGGTCTTATGCTAGTTCTGACTATTCTAAGACTTTATTTATTTTTTGGACAATCCCATGTAATGCAGCTTTTGCCCATTGCTCATTAGTTTAATCCCCACACCCACGAGTGAATACTGTAGTTGTGTCCTTGAGCAAGACACATAACCAGACTTGCATTTGTGAAACATGTTTGTTTGAATAGTTGATGTCTTTGTTGATGTTATGTGCTTTTAAGTTCCCAATGGATGTAGAAAGGATTTTAATATAAACGTTGACCATTTTATTATTTAATCAAATCATAACAGGGTTTTTTTTTTTCATTTATCCACTTAAAATTGTATTTCAGTGATGTACACATGTTTTTTATTGTCCTACATTCAAGAGGCCATTGGTGCAAAATGAGTAATTGAGTAATCCCGTATTGTGCTGTATTTGAGGTTTGAATTCTCGGAAAATTTCTGTTTTCACCTACCCCCTCCACTCATTGCCTTGTACTTACTTGTGATTCAGAAATTTGGACACTCGGTCAAACATGCATATTTTTGTCTATGAAAAGACGGGGACTAGTATCAGAGCTCGAGTTTTGATCAGGAAGTCAAAGGATCTACAAAATGTAAAATAAGGATCTACTTATGTTATAGTTTAAAACATGTCATCTTTAATTCATAAGTTGTGTGTAGTTTTAAGGAGTTCTGCTTTTGTTTGGTCTTGACTTAAGAGACACCCACTCCTCATTGGCCCAAACCACCTCATTTATGAAGTCCATGTCCTCCTCCAACATGTCAGTGCGCTCCAGGACAAACTTGAGCACAGTGCTGTTCTTGGACATGGCCTCCCGTAGGGCTTTACCTCCTTTCTGAAAAACAAAACATGAAACAAAAGAAAATGTAATCGAATTGAAATTTTTATATTACAGGAAAAAAATATTCGATTTATTTGTTTATATCCCTGATGGTTACAGAGGAGTGAAGTAACGTGGATGCTACTGGATCTTTCCCGTTTTCAGTTTCTGTACATCAGTCATAATTGATTTTGACTGTGCTGGATTAAATAAATGTACCATGTCTAATTGACAGAAATGGGCTCTGTGGGTTCAAGGGCAGTAAAGAACATCTGACTTCTAGACTATCCAGGGCTTTCAGAATGATGAAACATTAGGACTGTTGCAATAGTTAAAATTTACTACTACTATTGATACTTTGCAGTCACGTTGGGGGTGATTTACATGTATCTCTATAGTGGAATGTTCAGGAGTTTCCAAAGTGACACATTAGCTTGTGACTGTAATGTTATTTAAGAGTGAGTGAGCACTAATCAGCTTTCGCAGTTCGAGCTAAGTCAGTTCTTTCTGGTCAAATTGTGTTAAATTAAAGCTCAGATAAAAGTCTAACAAAGCCTCAAACAGAGCAGTGCCTACAGTTAGTATTATACCGCCCGAGAATGTTAATGACATCAGCTGCAGAGTATTAATAGAGTTGTTGAGTGTGATGTCACTTCCGGGTCCGTCAGTTGATTGAAAACAATGTTTACAATTTCCTCTTTTTTAGTGGCAGCACATCTCACGTTAAAAAGAGACTGCAGTCGTTTAAAGCCAATAAATAAACATGGACCGATGGTTATGAGATTGAGATTTACACACTGGTAATCCGGTTATGATAGATTATTACTACATTATTTATATATTTGATACAGTTTGTAGTTAAGCATACACTTTTGAAAGGTAATTGTCTCTTGTTTGACGAATAAGGAACCAAAACAAAGCTAGAAATCAGCTGTGAAGTTTCAAATAGGAAATTCAAATGTGGCAGTTCCGGTTCCTATTGACCCTGGCTCCCATTGACTTACAGAGGAATATTGTCGCTCTATCGCCCTTCCTCTGTAACTGCTGCAGTGAGTCTCGTCATTTTGGTGTTAAAATGTTCATATTAACCTTTTCTACATGATTCTGGTGTTTATACCTGGAACCAGGAAGTACGAGCACATAAGCCCTGTGCTCAGGTCTCTGCACTGGCTCCTGTGGCTCAGAGAATAGACTTTAAAGTGGCTCTTGTGTACAAGTCTCTAGCACCAAAGAACATCTGTGACATGTTAGAGCCATATGAATCATCTGCACTCTGAGGACCTCAGGGACCGGCCTCCTGCTGGTGCTGGTCGGCGTTTCAGATTCATGCAGCTTAAACCTGGAACAGTTTTCCTGAACATGTGAGACAGGCCTCTACTTTGACTCTGTTTAAATCCAGGCTCAAAACGGTTCTGTTTAGCTGCATATGACTGAAAGGTTTTCATTCTGCACTCTTCTCTATCATTTAATGTCTATCTCTCTTTTTTAATTTTATGATGATTATTTATGTTTTGATTTGTTTGTATTGTGATTTTAATGAATTTCTGTTCTGTAAAGCACTTTGAATTACTACAGTATTTCGCTATTTGGTCTGTTAAAAAAGTCTTCTTCATAATATTGGGTGACGTCACACTCCCTCAGTCCGCTTCTAGTGTATCTTTTGAATGTGCTTAATATGACATAAATAGGCAACAATGGGGTTTTAAAGTTAAGATAAGATTCTGGCTCATTACTGCCATTGTGTCCTTGGGCAAAACACACTTTCCATTGCATTACTCACCACCCCCAGCTTGCAGTGGAAGAGACTGATGCTCGTCAGGGTTTGGTTGTGGATGAGCACGTTGGCGAGAGAGATGGCGGTCCGCTCGCCCACCTCGGTCCCCCCCAGGTTCAGAGTCTTCAGGGAGGAGTTGTTGAGCAGAGCAGTGGCGATGGCCTCCCCTCCTTCATCCCCCACAAGGTTCAGGCTCAGGTTTAGCTCCTCCAGAGTGGTGTTAGTGGAGAGGCCGTGGGCGATAGCTTTAGCGCCGTGGTCTCTGATGATGGTGCTGTAAAGTTTGAGGGTCTTCAGTTTACTCCGGGTGAGCAGTTTGCCGATGGCTCTGGCTCCTCTGTCTTTTATGCAGTTGAAACTGAGGTCCAGCTTGATTAAAGATGGGTGGTCCAGTAAGTGTTTAACCAGAAGTCTGCACTGAGTGTCATTGACCATGCTCTGGTAGAGGTGTAGAACCTACAGAACACAACAAAATTAGCCCAATTTACTTGTATCTATACACTCTAAATAAAAGGAAAAACTACATCAGTAAAAACTTGTTAAAATGACTTACAAATATGAATTTAAATAGATTATTCCAAATTTTAACTAAAGGGTATACCTAAGTTTACACCATTGCTTCTTTACTTGTCCTTTATGCACTATGCAACTTTTCTGCTTTGCCTAGAATGTTCCACACTATGGCATGGAGTTGAATTGCCTCCATGGAGTTGGATAAATTTAATGTCATACTGTGGGACATTCCAGGCAAAACAATAACATCTCCATGGAGGCAAACAGGCAGCAGACCTTCCCCGGGGAAAGTTACATAGTGCAAATTTAACTTTCAAGGACAGAGGACAAAGAACAAGGACAAAAGGCCAGCTTCCCTGTTAGTCAGAGCTGTCAGTCCTTTCTGGTCAGATTGTCTTCAAACAAAGCTCAGATTAAAGTCTAACTTGAGTAACAGAGCATAAAACAGGATAGTGCCTCTGGTTAGCTTCACCAAGTTGTATAAAGACTAGTAGTATATTAATTTTCATGTCTATCTGACCTTGAGAGTCTTGCAGGACATCACAGCCTGAGCGAGCATCTCACAGTCCCTCTGCGTCATCCGAAACATGTCCTTCTGATAGTTCATGCCGCACTGCTTGACTCTGTACACCAGGTGGAGCTCTTCCAGGTTGTCAAGCTTTTCTAACAGGACATTGAAATTAAAATGGTCTAGAGAAGGTTTGTCCTCTTCCTCGTGGATACTGCCCAGCTCGTAATGCTCCTCCTCTTCCTTCTTATGTAGTGTTTTAATCGGGGGGAGCAGTTCTTTAATATCCAATCTTTTCACATAGTCTTTACATAGAGGTACCATTTCCAAGATGGTTTTAAGATTGGTTTTTCCAGGGATGAATGCTTCGATTAGTCCCTCCAAGTAGCGCTCAAAAAACAGTCTCTTCCAGCTCTGGCCATGGTAGGACACATCACAGTTGTCCCAGAGTTCCCTGCAGCGGCGTTGCCAGTAGACGCCGTCAGGGATCAGGTTGGCCGTGACTGTGAGGGGAGCGTTCTGTGGTAGCTTCTCCTGGATGAAGTTCTGCTCAGAAGGCCTCAGCTCTCCATATATAGGCAGGACTGTAAAAACAAAGAGAAGAAGCAGCGTGTCAAAGGTTTTAAATTAGCAGCTGTAATCAATACTTCTGAGCATTAGACTCAGACCAGTATTGTATCTGTGATATCAAATTAATTTTCATATATTGTAAAGGTCCAGTATCACAAAGTTCTTGCCAAAGATCTGACCTATAACTTGGTGTGGTGTCACACTGTACTTTAATAAATTTAATGCCATACTGTCTCAGTTGAAAAAAAAACTTCATATCAGACCATCCCTATTCTTTAGGACAATCAAATTTATAGAATGAAGTTGGAATATATTCATATTAAGCAAACTGAAAAGCAGTCACTACTACTTGTTGAATTTGATATTTGGTATTTATCATTTATTTAAGGGGAACTGAGTTGTAATAATATTAGTATATATTATGTAATAGTATGATAGTAATATTTTGTATTGGGAATTGTATAATTTATAAATCACAGTAATCAGACGAAACTGAGTTGTTTGCCGTGGTTTTTCAAATGAAGCAAGGAGTGTTTTTCACAATTTCTAGATATAAAATACACTATTATTAAAAAAAACAAAACACCTTGTTATTTTTTGATACAGTTTTGGGTCTTATTTTTACAACCATTGTCCCTCTAGGTCTGAAGAATTCTGAGAAATCATCTAAAACCCAGCCATAATTACCATAATTACCCAAGTACCTTCTATGTTCTTGATGATTGCTTGCAGACAGAGTTGGGACAGGTAAGGCACTTGTTCCAGGGACCAGTCTGGGTCCTCAGCGATGATCCTCCTCCTGTGTTTAACACTCATTTTTACTGTAAAAGAAAGATAATACATAAATAGTGGCATAAACATGAATAGTTTTCTATATCCGACAGTCAGTGGTTTAACTATTAACATTTTTGTTTTTTTCAAGTTTGGGTTGTGCATTAAAACTGTGAGATGGTTGTATGAATAATGTTATTTTTTGCTACAAATTAAATTGAAAAAATCCCTCTCAAACGAAACTAGATTTCCAAGTTTACCTATTTAGTTTTTTATCAAGTTAATATTTTCGTTGTTGCTAATGCTAACGTTAAAACTCAAAACAAAACACTGTGCAAGGTCTTTTTTTAATTTTATTTTTTTTAACAGATATAAGAATTCATACGCACAGAATATAAAGCGTGTACTAAATATTCGTTATGCTTTTCTTACCGTTTAACTTGACTCAAAATACACGAAACTTTTACCAAGTTTATTCAAGCCATGCTACTGTCGGAAAAAACCGTCACCATGGAAACCGTACACGAACACTTCACGGAGCGCTTCAGTGTAGGAAACCCAGGCGCTGTCGACATGAGAAAATCAAACCAAAAATAAATAATTAAATAAATAAATAAATAAATAAATTAATTAATTAATTAATGTAGATAACTAAGCCTTTACTAGAAAGATCAAATAAGGTTTAAATCTGAAACGATGCGTAATAGCTGCAATCTGGTAAAAAAAAAAACAAAAAAAACAGTATAGTGCAAGTAAGGTAGTGCAGTAATTAATTTAATATTGTACCGTAAAACTTTTGTCACTTGTACACTTAACCACAATTTACTTACTCAAGAGTATTGTTATAATACATTACTCAAATACAAGTAAGTTACTTGAGTAAATAGCTGATTATGGTCCATTACCGCAAATGCATCATTAAAACAATTGCAGGGTTTCAGATCACATCACATCATTTTATAGGTCAATATTATTTAATACAGATGGGGGGCAGCTCAAATTAATATTGTTCAGATGCAGATTTTTTTTGTAATATGGCACGGTCTTGGGTTTAGTCAATAATAGAAATTATCAGGTTCCATATTTGGGAATTTACGCTTCTGATATTTTATGGCAAAGTACAATGTAATCAATAGGGAAAACAATCTCTTGCTCCCCATCTGGAAGTATGACACCATCACATTCTAGAAACTGAAAACCACCAATAACAAACCACACTGCAAAATCTGCTGCACTGGTCAATCAAAGTAAAATATTGTGTACATTTGGATATTATTGTCCTTAAAATCAACCAAATTAGGCTACTTTGGGTTTTGTATTGTTCCTGTTGATGTTTACGGAAGGGTGGAGCTGCTGCAGCCACGAGCTCCATGCTGTGAACATTTGGGGTTTCAAAGAACGCAGATGGACCCATGTTTGCTAAAGAGAACAGGTGGAGGAAGGGGGGCAATAGACAAAGGTACACAGCTAGATAGAAAGGGTCTAAAACCATAAAGTGAAATGTCATTATTTTTGGTTAATTTTGAAGTAGTTTTAGCGCTCTTGATACTAGTATACTGTAATAAAATATTATATGGAGCTATATTATTATTATCTTCTTAAGCAGGGGAAATATTTTGATCCACAACCAGCCAATTTTTCATAAAGCTACAAAACTACAAAAATCAACATTCTTGAGGGGTTCATCAGTTTTTGTTTGTATTGTTATTTGCTATGGTGACAGTCCTCATTTTTTTATAATTCTGAAAGCTACAGATAGCTGTACTTTCACAGTTTGGTAACAATTAAAAATTACAGTAAAAATGCACTTTGTTTGCAAATGAAGAAAACATTGCATTGTACAAAACCAAATCTTACCTTTTGAGGGCTGAAAAGAAACTATCCAAAACACAATACAATTTTTTGTTTCAATTTCGTTTAATTTAAGTGCGGAAGGTATAACAAAGGCAAAAGTTATGAAAAAGTACATGAAAAAACTTTATTCGCAATATTAACAAACGAATAAATTATGAACACAACACTTTCTCTGTATAATCTAGGTGGGACCAAACTGAGTCCCTTTCACATTTGCGTAGTACAAGTACTATCATCCTTGGAACCACGGCTAATCGTCCAAAAAACTGTCATCTGAGAACACTACCACGGATGCCCGGCTGTAGTCCAGGTCGGATTCTGAGTGCACAGACAGAACGGAGGAGCTACGACTGCTGCCCACGAGCACCGGGCCCTCCGCTTCACCTTGGCCTCCCGCTTCGCCGGTCACACTGCTGTCTTCATCTGCGATTACCATCACCTCTGCAGGGGGCGCTACGACTCCTGCAAGAAGAGTAGAAGTACATTCAGACACAACATACTATACCACCTCTGGAAAAAGTCTTACAAAATATAAAAGGAAAGATTATAATGACCCTAAATCAAATCTAAAACAAACTCTATCTTGACTAGACTTGCTGAAGATGAACATAGACGTTTACGCAATAAAACTGTTATTCCTAAAAAAATATATTTATATTAGCTGTATTGACATCGAGCAGTAATAACAGTTAGAGTAGCCGTTTTCACAGTCCTGTTAAAACTGTTTGCGATTTGGTTGTTTTGCAGCCCCCATGTGGTCAAAAATATATAGCCAATATAACAAGAATTAATCTGACAATTTCAACCATTTTTATGCCATTTTTATGTATTATGAATATACTTAAAATTATTGCTTTTTGTTTACCAACTTCTGCAGTAGTTCTAATTTCTACTGTTCTGCAGTACAGCATCATTCACACCCACTAGTCAAACTGGGGCTGCACCAAGGCCTCTCCACCCACCACCAGTCAGTCAAATAAATCACAAACCACATTCAGACATAGGCAAGAAAGGTCAAGTGTCTTGCTCAAGGACCACAATACTGTTGCTGCTTCTATTATTTGAAAAACAAAAACACTTTTCGACTCTTCAAAGGTTCTGCATTACACAAAATGTACTCATGTGAGCTTTAAACCATGTTAGAATGTTATTACCTTATCAAAAACATAACTGTGTTTGCTTCATTCACACATGTTCCAAGTAATCCTTTATTATTCTGTCTGTTCATCTGCAAAAGCTCAAAATGCTCTGTTCCACCTTGTGATGTCACGAAGCGGTAGTTTTCAAGTTAACATTTACATTTTACCTTTAGTTCAATAGAGATTGGAAAATCCTGGGCTGAAATGATCCAAATTACTCTACTGAAAGTGTATGGAGTTTAAAAGGTGGAACAGAGTGTTTTCTGTTTGAGAGAAGAACTTTCTGTGCAGGATTTATGTGTTAAACATGTGTGAATGAAACAAAACACAAAGGTAAAATTGTGTAATATGGGCCCTTTAACACCCATTACCCTCTGAGAGAGAAAAAACCCCATTAAGATCCAGTTGTAGCAGGTTATTAATGTATTTTCCAGAAGTTTTAACAGTCGTAGAATAACTTTGCAGCAGAGTGGAGAGGAGGGCATACAGTAAAGGCTCCTCTGGTCATTAGTGTGAGTCCTGTCTGAACAGTCTGGCCGAGCAGTCGTTTGGTTTGACGAATGGGGCTTTACACAGAGCTGGGAGCACCCTCTGCTGTCACACAGATATTAATGCTGCGGCCCAGAACATGACGTGGCATAAATCATTCACTTCAGATAAATAGACCTCTGCCTTAATGTCTTATAGTCCCATGTACTTATACCACGTCAGGAAAGGACTGAGGGAACGTAGTTTGGCAGTGTAACATTAAAGGGCCCATATTACGCTATTTTCAGATCTATTTTATAAATGTTTCCTCATCAACACTAAACCTGGAGTTGTTTGTTTCGTTCACACATGTTTAACACACAAACCTGCATATTTAGGCTGAGTTCTTCTATCAGAAAACACTCTGTTCCACCTTGTGATGTCATGTGGTAATACAGGAAGTGCTCCATGGTGCTTTTAAACTCCATACACCTTCAGTACAGTAATTTGGATCATTTCAGCCCAGTATTTTCCAATCTCTACTGAACTAAAGGTAAAATGTAAATATCAACTTGAAACTACCGCTTTATGACATCACAACTTGGAACAGAGCATTTTGAGCTTTGGAGATGTAGACAGACAGAATAATAAAGGATTACTCTCCAATAGAAATCACACACACACACGTCATGTGATACTACAGGAAGTGCTCCGCTGTGTTTTTAAACTCCACACACCTTCACTAGAATCATTTGGATGATTTCAGCTCTGGAATTGCCAACCTCTACTGAACTAAAGCTAAAAGTTAGCTGTTAACTTGAAAACTACCACTTCATGACATCACAAGGTGGAACAGAGTATTTTGAGCTTTGTGGATGCTGACAGACTGATAATAAAGGATTACTCAAACATGTGTGAATGAAACAAAACACAGTCTCAGGTATATTTTTGATGAGGAAACAAAAGAACAACAGAAAATTTTAATAAACAGATCAACAGAAAAAAGGGAGTTTTGTTCCTGAAATAAAATTACCCATTATTTTCCCACATTAAAAATAAAAAAGTTATGTCCATTGTATGTTTATGTGGTTGTTTTTACTGTTTTACTGAGCACTGATGTGTTTTTTTAAACTACATATGTCAAATGAACTAAACTGAAACTGAACTTGTGTTTTCATGATATTCTCATTTTGAATTCATAGTTGAAATAAAACCGACACACGCACCTCTCACCTTTCCGCTCACTGACCAGCTCTTGTCTCCTGGTCTTCATCTCCAGGCTCAGGTTCTCCACCATGCGGTCGATGCAGTTGTCCAAGGCCAGGCAGCGCGTCTGGGACTGGATGGCCTGTCTGCAGATGGGACACTCGTCTTTCTTCTTTCGCCACTGTTGGATGCAGTGGCGGCAGAAACCGTGAGCGCAGTTTAGGATCACCGCCTGGGCACAAGACAAAGGCGTTTTATATCATAATATATCTATCCAATTATGACAGGATTCAAATAGCTGCGCACACAGCCTGGTATCGATAGAACCATTTTAACCATTTTAATAAGACGGCACAAAAACAAATTGTTAAAGGTCTTAAAAAAAAAACCTCTTGTGAGCTTTAAGCCATGATAGATGTTGTTACCTCCTCTAAAACAGACCTGGAGTTGTGTTTTGTTTTGTTTTCACACTTGTTTGAGTAATCCTGGTTCATTAGTCTGTCTCCATCTCCAAAGTTCAAAATACTCAGTTCCACTCTGTGATGTCATGAGGTGGTAGTTTCAAGTTAAGTGCGACATTTTACCTTTAGTTCAGTTACGATTGGCAATTCCAGGGCTGAAAGTATCCAAATGATTCTAGAGAAGGTGTATGGAGTTTAAAAACACAGTGGAGCACTCCCGTATTACCAGATGCCACCACAAGTGTTTTTAAAGAACCTAAATATGCAGGATTTGTGTGTTAAACATGGGTGAATGAAACAAAACACAACTCCAGGTTTGTTTTTGATGAGGAAACAACATTAACATAGATCAGAAAATAGTGTAATATGAGTCCTTGTCACGTTTGCCATCAAATAATAAGAGTCAGTGTCTAACTTATGGCATAATTTTCTACATTGCAAAAAAGCTTGGCCAAAAATTAAGATATAAATACTTAAATCTATCAGAAAATGACTTAAAAGTAGTGAAATTATCTCTCCCTGCAGCAAGATCATTTTACTTGACAAGTTATCTTAACATAAACTCCCTCTAGACTAGAATTAAGCAGTCTCAGAACTAGAAAGTAGATAAAAAATCTGAAAACAAGATTTAAGTTTTAAAATCTTGGCCAGATCAGAGAAATGTGCCGTGTAAAGTTCACAAATTTAAAAAGAATTTGTGGTGTTTGACGAAATAAAACTAAAATTTTATTGACTGTGGTGGCTCACTATATTTTTGGTGCTAATAAGAATTTCGGTGCAAGTGGTAATGTTTAGAAAGAAGCCTCTGCCATTTGTGGTCGAGCGGTTGTCCGTCGCCAAAACAGCCCTGGTTTACTGTCGTGTTTAAAGTTTGGAGGAGGCTAACAGTAACTTTTAGAGTGCTCTTCTGTTAGGGTCTGCAAACCTGTTTTAATGTCAGTTTACAACATGTTCTGATTAGAGACAAGTGAGTGGTGTTCCCAGCAACTCAGTCATAGGCCAGTCTGGTTAATTTGATTTTCTGATTCTGGTTAAGCAAGAAAGCTGACTTCAAAAGATACATTTATTTATCTGCATTTCACATCAGCTGTAAATTGTCTGAAGATCCATGGAGGAAATCTTACCTCTATGAAGAGCTCAGAGCAGATAATACACTGCAGTTCATTCTCCAGGACCTCCGTCACCTGAGTCACCACCTCCTCCTTTTGAGCCCGCTCCTTCTCCTTCTCCTCCTGTTAAACAACAATGTTATTCTATTTCTTTTTTATTTAATTGACACTTTTTTATCCCTCAAATGAAACATCAAACCTTTGTCAGTTCCAGTTCTTTATTTTTGGCCAGAAGCATCTCCTCAAAGCCTTGTCGGGACATAGCAAGTTCATCTATCACTTTCTTTTGCTAAAAAACAAACAGAAATCCATATATTGCTTGTAGTTTTGCCAAATATTTACCACAATGTTCACACTTACTTCCTGTAATGCATCGCCTAGCTGCTTTTTCAGATGTTCTTCTTGTTGCTGCGTTTTTTGGTCCTTAAAATAATGAGTTAATGAATTATCTATACTTTTCCAACCAACACATCCATATTTTTGTAAGTGAAAGGCGCTGCACCTGATTTTTACAGTCTTAAAATCATGAAAATCAGAACTAGTTCATTATAAACAGTTTGCAGTGGTCCAAAGTTATTATCTTATGCATTCCGAGCATCTTATTTGTACATTGCGACAAGTTTATAAGTACTTTTCACAAGTTTACAAGTACTTTTCACAAGTTTTGCAGTCATGGTAATACTAACACTAACTTGCATGCCAACACTTTCAGATTCTCAGATCGTAAAATGTGTTATAATCAGATGCTATAATTAGACATGGCGGACTTATTTTGACCTCAAGAGCTGCTTATACAATATTCTATACTGGTGCAAGACACATTTTGCTCAAATCTGGTACAGGCGCTTTATACAGTTGTCTTACCTCTAACTGCCTTTTAGCTTCATTAAAAGATTTCTCAAGTGTTTTCATCTTGTCCATTTTGGCTCGGAGCGTCTCCAGTTGACTCTGCAGCTCTCGGACCTGCTCCTCCCTGAAGGAGGCGCTCTGTCTGGGCTGGCCCTCCAGTGAAGCCACCTGCCTCTCCGTGCTGTCCACCTGCTCCCTCAGCATCAGGATGTTCTGGCTGTACCTGAAAGGACAAAACAGTGGTCATTAACATGCTTGAAACTTAAAATCCATACTAAAAGAGTGAGTGAAATCTGCTCTTGTATATTCATTAAAGTTGCATGTTAGATTATTATACATGTATTTACATATAATTATTCAAATGTATTATTATTGGTATCAATGTCCTACCATTTTACAAGGACAATCAATAAATGGTGCAGCAAAGTATTTTAGAATTTAAAAACAAGAGACAGATAGTTAAAGGTACCTTTTCAGATTGGGGGTCCGCCAGTTCTGATACAGATTTCGACACTATATAGGTTTAACTATCTGCCAATACCTGATATTAACCGATACCAGTGCAGAGACTGAAAATAGCATTTATTTCCTTTAAACTAAAAAAAAATAAGACAAAACTGATGTGTTATGGAGCTGTAATTTAGCCCTCAAGTAACTACAGAAGTAATTTGTTTAAAAAAAGTTCAATAAAACATTATGAGACTTTCTGGGCTGACTACGACCAGTAAATAGTCTTATTACATAATTTTATATGTCCAACCAGGACATTGACTGAACCGATATTTGGAAGCTGATATCCAATCCAGCACATATTTCATTATTGCGCCGATATCCAATACTAGACTGGATTGGTGCATCCCTAGATCTGAGGAGAGGAGACCCATGTTTTTCAAGGTATTTTTGAACAACTGTAACTAAAGTGCAAGAAGATAATATTATTCCCAAAGTTTTGAACCCCAGAGTAAATGAAAACCTACATTTGTAAGTTGTCCATATCCCCTGGTGTCTCCTCTGCTTTGACATCAGTGATTTTTGCATTTTGGCACTGCTGCTGTGGTTCTGTTGGAGGTAGCGGGCAGGACTGCGCTGTAGACTTATCTGTCCCAGAACAGCGATACAATTTGGGCTTGGAAGATGTAGAGGGCTCCATCTCTTCTGTCATTTTCCTCTTGGGCTTTTTAAATATGTGGGTAGATTTAGTCCCTGTATCCCTGTGTGGTTTTGCCAGAAAAGATTTAATGTCTTTTAGAGGTCTATAAACCAAAGTGTAGTCGAACTCTACAGCTTTCCCGGCAACAGCGACACCAAGCTGGATAGAGTCTCCGGGCGTGATCAGGTGAGCCTTTTCAGCAGCTAATCGGCAATGGTTCACCCACACTCCATTCAGGCTCTGAGGAAAACATGGTAGTTTTGGGTTAGTTTGTGTACCTTTTTTATTAAGAACATCACAATAACATTGAGCCAGCCAGATGCATTGTTTTGAGTGTTTTTGCTAGTTTTTAACACCTCCAGTCCATAGAAAATACACACATAAAAACAGACAAAACACATTAGTAACATACAGATAAGAAATATACAACATCATCAGTGAGGAGTCAGCATTGTAGTTAGAAACATACAACAATTTTAATTTACTAGTAAATTTGCAGGTATTTGTTTACAATTTTTAAAAATTTTTGTACATTTCTAATTTGTAGTTGTACTGGGGTTGTAAAAAGTATTGAAAATCAGATACTAAAACTAGTATCGAAACTAGATACTCATTTAAGCAGGTATTGATGCGAAAAAAACACATTCCCACGACAGAAATTAACCTTTCCTGATTAGTATAAGAGCACATAGACTAGTATACGCCCATGGACTGCTATGGAACCTACCTGGACAACTGAGGGATCACACAGATATAAGACCAATCTATTGTCTAAATAAGGAATGTTTTTAATTATCATTGTGGTACAGAGTCTATTTCTTAATATCGAAATCATCAAAGTACAAGTTTATCTCTGTCACTGTCCACTGCCCTACTATTTGTCATTTTTAAAATGATCAAATTATTAAAGTGTTTTTGTTTTGTTTTTTTAGAAAAATTGCAGGAAAATTGCAACATGTCTGGAAATGAGAAGTGCCAGTTTACAGGTTGGTGTATGCTAGATATTACATACATTTATTGTTCATTTTATTATCCTTTTACTACTATGTTAAAGCCACAGTATGTAACTTTGTAACACAGAAATGGACAAAAAAAAAAAAAAAAGCAACAAAGCAACCAGTACAAGTTTACCTTTCTGTCTGTCACTGTCCACTGTCCATCTTCTCGCTGTTTAAAAGTGCAGTGCAGTCTGGAGATCATCAGAGGACAGCTCGAAGACAAGAGCTGGTACGTAACATCTGCCCCACGTCCAGTGGTGACCTGCATGATCAGAAACACATTAAAGCTACACAATGAAACATTTCTGGAGAGTCCGCAAACTCCTTGGAGATGTTATTGCTTTGCCTGGGATGTTCCATATGGCATTAAACTCATTTGCCTTGTATTTACTCACTTACAGTTCTAATAAAATACCTTGAAATACATCTCCACAGATCTGACCTGTAACTTACCCTGGCAGGAGGTAATTTTAATGCTTTAATATGGAACAAGGCAAAGCAATAGCATCTCCACAGACACAGAAAAGTTACACAGTTCACCTTTAATAATACTGCAACTGCTAAGATAATAGTAAATAACTGTATCCATGCCAACAAAACACTGATATTACTAATTATTACACTAAATATGAATTGACTAAAATGAAGATAGTCATAAGTAAGATAATGTGTTTTCTAAAATATTAATTGACTAAAATGAAGATAGTCATTAATAATATAATGTTTTAATCATAGTTCTAGAAATAGAGCGCCACTTAGCAACATTAGCTCACTGCACCTCTGTGTTTTCGAACAGTCGGAGCCAATCTGCACTTTTGCCCATTCTCATCAGACAGAAGACCTCCGTGTCCTCCTCTTCGGACCCTGCAGGTTCTGTGCATGCATTATCCATTTTGGCTCACATCTGCAGCGATTTCATCATAAAAATATCAACTTTTTGCTTTGTTGTTGATAAAAAAAACAGTAACCGGAAGTGTTCGAATGACAACTTCCGGTCCCAAAATAAACGTTTTAGTCAAATTAAACAAATTTACCAAAAAGTTGTAATGTCT